>CM030832.1:25969585-26609585 GCA_018105865.1 Metaphire vulgaris | reverse complement strand
TTCAGTGGATCATTCACTCATTTATATCGCTTCATTAATTGGTTTCATATGTATTATCTGATTGCTACTTCATTTCGGTTACAAGTCTCTTAAATTATCGTTTTAAAGGATTAAGATTTTATTATTATATTATTTTGGGGTTTCCTTCGTTTTTTTAATTGGTTAAGTTTAACATCAGACCATTTTTATGAATGGGCAAGCTGAAAGTGCTAGGGATAGTGCTAGTGCTAGTGTTATTGCAGAGTGACAATGGATATTTCACGAATCTATAGAGGCGGAGAGTCTTAAAAAGACGAACGCAAATAGACGTAGAACATACGCAGTTGCTCCCATCAACTCAAAATATTCTTTTTAAGAATGGCCTGGCCAGGATTATAATCTCTCTAGGGACCACATGAGCGATCTTTTTATGACGCTAGACGGGGAGATGGCAAAATATTGCCTACTTTTTCTGCAGATTGCCTTCTAAGTCGAAGATAGAAGAGAACGCACGCAGATCGGGTTGGATGGGGCTTGGTAACATCACAAGAGTCACTTTCACAGTCGCAGTCACTTTAATTTTGGTTATGCGATGTACGAGTTTAATAGCGCATACAGGTGCCTCACTGTATTCTTTTGAAGAGAAAATGGTTGCTTAAATTTTTGAATGCAGTGTAACTGAAGGGTCCGTCAGATTTTATTGATAATCAGTTCAAGCCTCTGCCCAGAGTTCCATCATTTTTACGTTATCGTTATAAGATCATTACGAGAATATGGTAATTTTTGTTTTTGGTACAGTAAATTTTTGATTATTGCTGTTGCAGAGTTTTTTTAATCTAAGGTCTCTAAAGTTCAAAGGGTTAACTGCAGTGGAATCAGTCTGTAGTAAGAATTTTTATTTTAGGAATAATACTAAAAGTTTAGAGTACTGCTCTACGTTTTGGAAAAGAGAACCTGATCAGTTTTTCTTGACCTAGCGTACTCAGTTCTTCTAGTGTGCTTCCTTGCTCATTAGGTGATTCTGATCACGTCGCCTAGTGACTAGGTAGTATCTGTATGCAAAATTCTTAGCTAAAATTACTATTAATAAATTTGAGGTCATTATTTTGTTTGCAGGATTTAATAAGGTAATTTTGATGATTTAGTACAAAAATATATGTTATAGGGTCACTTCATAGCCATGGCGTTGCATTATTTGGAAAATAAAAAAATAGAACAGAATAGAAAATCTAAAGAAAAAGCAGAACAGAGAAGAGAGAGAAAAATAATATTAGAAGTACAGGAAAACTTCGTTTTACAGCTTTAATTTAGTATATTTAGTTTGCTTTATATTTTTTGCTATATTTTTGCTAGATTGTTTGAGTACTTACATGAGAAGTAAAGTCATTTTTATCAGTGAGAAAAAAGTGAGATTGAATTTCAAGTTTTTGCATTATTTTGGATGAATCATTTGTCTCTTGACGGTAGTGTCAGTATTCACATAATGTCTTAAGTAATGACAGAATAGTACACGGGAAACTCTTTAAGTAGCGCTATTGCTCTGAGTTTCGGTCGGAGAGATGATTTCTTGGGATGGTGCAATTATTTGAAATTATGGACTGTTAAGTAATTGAGACTGCTTTATTTTCAGTTTGTCATCGAGATTCAACATTATTTCGTAGCTATACACGTATATTCTTGCTTATTTTTTGTTTAATCACATCTTATATATCCATACTTATGGAGTTTTTATTGTAAGTTTAATGTCTGTGTGCTGAGTGATTCGAATTGTCATGCATTAGAGCTACGTATTTCATTTTTCATTGCTATTTGTCTGCTAAGTTTCATTTTAAACACATTTTCATACGTTATTCTAACACATCAGTTCATTTAATTTTCAAATTTTATATTTTAATTCAGCTTAATATTCTTACTGTACTCAGTATAATTTTCCCTTATCTCAACTTCGTCGACTGCCCTAACTTAATCTCTTACTTTCGACGAGTACAAAATTCCATTCCTTAATCGTTTTGGAGTGTCTCCCAAATCCTTCATCAGTATTTTAAAATAACTAGCGACATTTTCAGTACAGTTTAATTCGCTTATTATCATAGATATGCATCATCATTATCATGATACTCTATTATCATTGGTTGTTGCTTATTATCATTAGTTGTTGTTCCATGCTTTCGCTCATTATCATGAGTTGTTGCTAATGGTTTTTGCTAATGTATTTTCCTAATGTGTTTTTAGTGCAGTTCCGCTTGCCAAAAATTCTTCCGTCATCTGCACGAGTTGATTCATTTCTGAGTCTCTCGCCAAAATTTTAATGGGTTTTAGTCCATGTAACCGTGTATCTTGTAGATTAACGTCGTTCAAATTTCAGATCATCACATCATCCTCAAATTCTTTCTGCATTGCAAATTATCAAGCACTGGGTACAAATCACTCGTCTCTGCACTCACTCGTTTCTGAGAGCATTGCCAAAATGATCCATGATTATGGATGTATCTTTATTAAATTGGGAAATTCCACTTCATTTTCAAAACCACGTCAGTTGCATCCCACGGGTCCAATGTTCAAATTCATTTCTGATCTTCGCCAAATATTCGTCGCTTTAGCTAGTTCATCAGTACAATCTAATAACTTAATATTTTCTGTGTTTTGGTCATATCATGATTATTAAGTAGACTTAATCCTTGTGCGTGACGCAAAAGAAAGTCATTGCATACCATTTATTTAGCACTGAATTGATATATCCACTACACTTTTGTATTCTAGCTACGTGATTGAATGCCGTTTTTAATTTAGTGATAGAGAATAATACTTAGGTAAATTTCATAGAACATTTTATTTTTATGAACAGTCATTGACATTTTTGATCTTTACTGCTTAATTTTGTGTCCTCCCTAAATTTTTGGCAGGGTTATTTTGGGTTAAGTTCAGCGAATGGAAATTTCGTTTTCACTTTCGATTTTACATCAATGATTGCTAAATTTTAAAATTGCCTCTGTCGTTTTCGCTACTTTATGATAGTACTTCATTGTTTTCTCGGAACTCGAGATCAAAAATTTGAGGGGGTCACCACTCTATTCCGAGGGCGGAATAAGTTTTTTAACGGGAAGGTACTGTAGTGAATACCAAAGTCCATTAGTTATAAATACCAGGGGTGGACCTTAATAGTAACATTTGTAATAATCATCATTCACCTCTCTTTAGGACTAGGGGATCATTGTTAGCATAATGCTTATAGTCAGTACTAGTCACTCTTAATTGGCTAGGCCTGATGTCTGTCATATATTAGAGCATGTGGATGGGTTGAGCTTGGACTATGCAGAATTGTTATTGGTTGCTAATGTTAATAAAAGGGCACTGCACTAGGGCAACGGAAACGGTTCTCTCGGCGGTTCTCCTCGGAGTCTTCTGGGACACTGAACTCTAATAACATCTAGAGAGAGATCCGTACCGTGAGCTAGTTCAGGCTGTTTAACTATCTACAATGATTTAGTCTCAGCTAGTTCCCCAGTAGTAGGCCAGACCCAATATCTGGTCTACTACAGTTTGTTCTGCGTCTGATATTTCCAGAGAACGTACTCTTGTTTGTTAAGGTGAAGGCACTTTATTTGAGTCGCTGCTCTGTTCTTTGACTCTTCTATTAAGCTATCTTCTTTCTTCGGCCTCTTCTTTTGCGTAGTCTCGTAGGCCTATCGCTTTAATATTTGGTGAAATGAAATCGCAGAGAAGCAAATCAGGTCGACTGAGGATCTTCGGTTGATTCTAAAAACAAATCCAAAAGAGAGAGAAATAAAACCACGCGAAACAGAATTCAAGTAACTCGTCACCTAAACACACTTGGGGCGTCCACAGAAATTTTCCCGGGTGTGTGTGTAAACCAGGATCATGTAACGAAAGAAACGAAATGTACTGTAGAAGATTGCCAAGATCTATTTGACACATTATAAATATAGATTATAGAAATAATTTAGCTCTACAAGAGAGTTTATCGAATTCTTAGATAAATTCATATTTTAATTTAGAAATATGGTGTAATGTTATAACGATCAATTCTTACTTTTTAAAGTAATTCTACTTTCTTCATAATTTCACAATTTATCCAGGTGAGTGGAATTGCGGCCACTTGCACCCCCCTCCGGACGCCCATGCAACTGGTGTTTTTACTTTTAGATTTCAAATGGAAGAAGCTCTCCGCTCTTGAGGCCTTTGAAGTGAGTTTATCATTTATTCTGTTAAAGAAAACATAAATTCGAATTTCTCTGCTCAGAAGACATACGACGATTGCAATTACAATTCAACCGAAAATATTTACTCTCTCTCTCTCTCTCTCTCTCTCTCTCTCTCTCTCTTCAAAAGAATTCGGCGAAGACAAAGGGATTGAAAAGTTTAAAAGGAAATTTATTCATGATGTCAAATATTTTATCCAAAATTCAGAATTTCAATCCAGTAACTTGCTTCTCATCCTGCTCCTTTAAAAAATGAGAAAATTTGAGTATTTGAAATTTTAAAGTTAAATATGCGAAGCTATAACAATACTACATAGAATTCTGTTAGAAATGGAGACACCAGCGACAAAGAAGTCCCGAGGAAAGTGAAGCGAAACAGTGCACTGTTTTGCTTAGACGGGTGTAGGAGGCAGCACGGACTCCAGAAGAATCTCATGCTCTATAATGGTCCATAATGCCTATGGGTAATAATGTCTGTTCCGTGCAGTCAGCTACGACGAAGTAACGCATTCGGAAGATGAGCATTGGTTTTAATGGAAGGAGCTCCAACCGATCATTCGATTGTCCTGTATACAATCTGCAGGATTCATGGACACACTCCTCCAATGGTCCTAACAGCAGTTATTATTAAGTTATTATTATTATTGTTATAATAATTATTATTATTATTATTATTATTATTATTAAGTATTATATTTAAATTATTAGTTATTAGTCATTAAGACTGGGCTCAGGCTAGGTAGCGCTACTCTAGAGTAGATTGTAGCTCTAGGTATGATGTACCTGCCACACAGGCAACTGTCATCATCATCATCGTCGTCGTCGTCGTCGTTGTTGTGTGTTGCAATGTATTTTGGTGTTCGATCGTTCGGCGTTTGTGGCTGACCGATGTTGCCGCTGCTGCTTTTCGTCGTCGACTGAATCTGTTGTCAGCTGAACGAGTGAGATCTCCAATAAGTGAAAGCAGAACAAATGGAGCGCCTGGGAGCAAAGCGAGAGAGAGAGATAGAGAGAGAGAGAGAGACAGAGACAGACAGACAGACAGACAGACAGACCACAGACAGACAGACAGAGACCGCCCGCCCCGCGTTCACACTTCGCCCCGTCGCCCACCGACCGACCGAGCGACCGGAGCCCTTGGCCGCCGCCGCCGCCGCCGCCGCAGACTTATCGGCCGCATCAGATGGGCGTCGATTGGCCGTAGATTATCCAGGTTTAATTCCAGCGGAACAGAATTTCCGCAGCAGCAGTTTCCTGCATCTCCTCCTCCTCCTCTGCATCTGGATTTTGAGCAGGAAATCCAACTGGACGGGGACAGAGGAAAAGTCTCGAAACCAAGACACGGACTAACAGGAAGCCGATACTAAATGATCGATTGTCGAACGAAAGCTAGGGAGAGACAGAGAGAGAGAGAGAGAGAGAGAGAGAGAGAGAGAGAGAGAGAGACAGAGACAGAGACAGAGACAGAGACAGAGACAGAGACAGAGACAGAGACAGAGACAGAGACAGAGACAGAGACAGAGACAGAGACAGAGACAGAGACAGAGAGGGAGAGACTCCGAGAGAGAGGGAGGTTCAGCGCATTTGATTCGAGTGAAATGCCAATGGAGCGCGTCTCATCAATCAAATTAACAGCGAAGATAGAAATTCTGACGGTTTATCAGATGGACGCAAATCATCGATGGACTTTTCATGGAAATGAGTCAGAGCCAATCGTCCAGGATCTTACTCACCAAAGCATCGCTTTTGAATTTCGCAAAACGATCCACTTGGTCTCTCTTAGTATTCGTTTACCCTTTAGTCGTCTGAAAATCTTCAGTGGCAGCACGCTGTCGAAAGAGCGAAAGAAATATTGGCGCGTATTTTGTTTTATCTGAGGACACGAAAACACATCCCGCAGTCGAATCAGGCTAAGCTCGGCATTATAAGCGACTGTGCCTCCCCTACTTCTAGAACTCTGGCTGCGCCACTGTTTGTGTATCGAAGTCAGCAAATGCAAGGAATTGCAGTCTATTCCATTCCGACAGAAACCGCTGAAATATCTTCACAGCTAAAACAGCCATCAACAGCCACACCCTCCTCTCTCTCTCTCTCTCTCTCTCTCATCCTCTCTCTCTCATCCTCTCTCTCTCCCGTGTAAGTCAGCGTTATCGTCGACCGGGCATTCGGCGCTGGTTGTCAGCAGCAGCAGCAGCAGCAGCAGCAGCAGCAGCAGCAGAGCGAATCGAGCGTCGATGTAAAGTCGAGTGAGACGCGGGAGACGCTGAAATTCCGGGAGATGACAGGAAATGATTTTGCGTCAGATGTTCGCCGATCATCGAAATAGAAAAACGTCGAAGACAAAAACAGCGAACAGAGGAGAGCAGTTGAACAGCGATTACAGCCTCCCCTCCTCCTCCTCCTCCTCCCCTCTCTCACAAAATTCCGATTTCAATTCGAGTTCTCTCTCTCTCTGGATTCAATGCAAAGTAAGAGGCCATTGTCGACTGCTTCCGGTGTTCTCCTTGTGGTGTTAGATCCTGTGTTTTATTTCTGGTGACAGAATTCAACGGAAATCCGACCGCTGAGGAAATGGATGACAATCACGATCAGAGGCGCTTCATTAAGAGCGCCTCATTTGTCGTCGACAGAATGAGCGCCAACAGAGGAGCAGGAGGATGAGGAGGAGGAGAGGAGGACACTCCGTCAGGCGCTCTTAGACGAAGACCCCGGCGTCCTCGGTCCAAGTGTCTGCGATGGCGCTGCTCAGGTGGCCTCTGCTCGTGGGTTGCTGCTGCTGCTGGATTTTGGCGTCGACAGAGGATGGAATTCAGCCGGAGGAGAGAGGAGGAGGAGGAGGAGGGGCTGTGTCCTCATCGGTGCGAATGCTTCGATGACTTCCAGACGGTCGACTGCGCCAAGCGGGCGATGACGTCACTTCCGCTGCTCTTCAATCAGACGAAGCGACTGAGCGTCGAAGGCAACCAGTTGCAGACGATCACCGTCGATTCCTTCCGCCTCACGACAGACATCGAGTCGATTGTCCTGACGGAAAACAGTCTCGTTCTCATCAACACCATCACCTTCTGTCACCTGCATCACCTGACCGAACTAGACCTCAGCAGGAACCTCATCCGAGTGTTTGACGTGGAGACTTCCTGCGGCGCCGAATCTCTCGAAGAACTCGACCTCAGTCACAATCTCTTGACCGTTCTACCGACGGGTCTCTCGTTCTTCGCCCCGCGCCTCGAAGTGCTCGACCTCAGCTTCAACAACCTGGAATCGATCCCCTTCGACAGCAGCTACGCTCGACTGGACGCCCTCAGATTTCTCGACCTCAGCTCGAATCGCCTGGAGGACATCAGAACCAAGAACCTTCGGCCTCTGAGGTCGACTCCCCTTCGAACACTTTGTCTCAACAACTGCAAGACGAAGAGGATGGACGGCGACGCTCTGTCGGGATTCAGGAACATGACGACTCTGTCGTTGTCAAACTCTCGCCTCAACGAAACCGCCCTCGTGAAGATCCTGCAGACGATCAGCGCTCCAGGGCTGTTGACGCAGCTGGACTTGGGTCGGACGCAGCTGACCAGCGCATCGGTTCCGCTTCTTGGACGCTTCCGTTCGCTGAGTCTTCTCGATCTGTCCAACTGCAATCTCCGTCTGGTCGATCCTCTTCTGTTCCGATATCTGCCTGAACTGGAGTCCCTTCACATCGAAGGAGGCCAGTTGACGATTCTGCCGGAAGTCGACTCTCTGCAGAACCTTCGAGAACTGTTCGTTCAGAGGAACCTCCTCGACTCCGTTGACCTTGACAGACTCCGCATCATAGAGACCGTCGACCTGTCGTGGAATCGACTGCGTCTTCTGCCGGCCAATTGGATGACGTCATCCGAAATGATCCAAGACGTCAACCTCAGTCACAACTACGCCACCAGCGTCGACCAAAAGGCCTTCGATCTGTCGAACGTCGTCTACATCGTCGACCTGTCCTACAACCGCCTGGAAGTCTTCTGGTCCTTTGGAAACCTCAGAGTCCGAAAGCTGATCCTGTGTCACAACAGCATCGGTCGGATCGCCAGAGGGGCCTTCGACTCCCACTTTGACACCCTCACGGAACTCGACCTCGGCTGGAACCGCATCGAAGACGTCGAAGAGGCGACCTTCACGTCCACTCTGACGGCCCTTCACTACCTGAACCTGGCTCACAACCGACTGGGCATCGCGCTGGCCGAGGGCGCTCTCAGAGAGATGCTGTCCAGCATGATCTTCCTCAAGGTCCTCGATCTCTCCTACAATGACATCGCCTTCATCAAGACGCAGCAGCTCGTTCATCTGCGACAGCTCAGTTCCATCTATCTCCAAGGCAACCGGATCGGCCACCTTGGAGACACTTCGCTTCTCGACATCAACCTGGTCACCAAGGTAACTTCCGTCGTCACGCTCTCTTTTTTCTCTTTCTCTGAAAAGAACTTTCGATTGCTATTTTTGTCTCAATGATTGTTCTATCTGTAGGACGTTACAGTGGTCCAATTGTATCAACCGCCCTGTAGCGTATCTTATCTTATGTAATCTGGATGTTCTTCCTTTTCGACAGGTAATTCTGTCCAACAATCTCCTGGAAACGGTGGACATGGGGGTGGTCGCCCAGCTGGAATTTCTTCAGGAGATCGACCTCAGTGGAAACCCTTTCCTCTGCGACTGCCACCTGGAACCCTTTATTCTCCTGGATAAATTCCACGGACGTCCGCATAGTCTCCATCTACGACCACCCCCTCGCTACTCCTGCGCCTCTCCTGCTGCTGTTGCTGCTGGTGATGATGATGACGGCCATCAGAACAGCCGCCACCCTCCTCCTCCTCTTCCTCCTTCCACCAACCTCTCCCTCAGCCTCTTCGAAACCAATTGCTCGGAACCGAGTGGCGGATGGGGAGGAGCAGGGGCCGGGGATCGTCGGTCGCAACAGACGACTCTGTTGGTTGGCTTGATCGTTGTAACGACCTTCGTGTTTGTCGCTCTTTCTCTCTGTTGGACGCAGAACAACTGCAAGCGATTGGAATACTTCGGGAGGTTCCGAAGTCAAATCAGATATCGAGAAGTCTCTTCCGCTCATTCGAACGATTCGCATCTGTAGACGGCAGGAGAGAGAGAGAGAGAGAGAGAGAGAGAGAGAGAGAGAGAGATTTGAGTAGTCAGCCATTGATTCTTAGAGGAGCGTCATCGGAAGAGAGAAGGGACTTGAGGTTGTTTTGATGTCTCTATGTTGTTCGTTGTCTTATCATTTCGCGACTGATGCTTAGGACGAGAGGTTTTAACCTCACGTGACCCATATATCCCGGGGTCATAGGTCACGTCAGTGGCGTGTTGGGCTGCAAAATGGGGTCTTGGAGATGGTTGACCTCGAGGCCAGTTGACCATGCCGAGGTTCTTCAACTATTAAGCCCTCATCCGGTTTTCATTCATTCTATTGGACAAACTTATTACAAGTTACTAAAGCAGTAATACATGAGGGGTTTATGATCCCTTAAAGTCTATTCGCCCTCGGGGGCCCTGGGAATTTCCCTTTCCATTGTGTCAGACGGAGTCTGGGTCAGACTCCGGAAAGTCGAAAGAATGTGTAACTCTGGTAAGTTGTAGCGAAGGAAATTTTTTTGCACGAATTAGAAAACGAAATTGTTATTCATCGGATATTTTGTTTACTAAACTATTTCAGAATTTGTATAGAAGAAAGTAGACTAAGGTGCCTACTGCATAGGGAGGGAGCAGTGGCGGCTCTAGGATTTGGCAAGTGGGGGGCCGTTGGGGTGGCAACTTCTAATCATGGGGGCCAACCATTTGTTGTTTAATGTATGTAGCATTAAGTATAGGGTCCCAACTGGGGGTCACTGGAGGGCAGGCACTCAATAGGGGGCACGGGTCCCTTTGGTCCTCCGGTGGAGCCGCCACTGGGAGGGAAGTTGTCAGTTAGGGCTTACGGTCACCAAGAATTTTGGGTTGGGGGCAAAAGGAAGTTGGCGTGTCAGATTCCTTACCTTCACCCCCACACACACCCTCCATAAAAAGCTTTCTCGCCTTCTCACCAGATTTGCGCGAATCTAGTAGGTGGTCTGGGGCAGGTTGAGGGGCAGTTGCCCCATTTCCCCCTCCCCGTGGCGGCGACGCTAATGTGTGCATAGCCCCAGCAGATGACCCTCGTTGTAAAAATGTTATTGATGACTTTATAAAGTGGACTTTCTTCTTCGGCTGATCTGAAGAAGATAATCGCGTTTTATAGAATGTACACGTTCCATGATGTAAACATGGAGGAGGAAAATACCAGTTGACCGTTGGTTGGCGTGGTGATATCGGCCTATAGGCGTAGGCCTATGTTAGCCAATGGCGGTGTTTGGTCTTTGTCGATTTGTTTTCCCCTCATTCAGCGTGCTTTGAAACAGGAGAGGGGAGGGAGGGAGAAGGAGAGAACGGAGAGGGGAGGGAGAGGGAAAGGAGAAGGGAAGGAAAGGGAGAGGGGAAGGAGAGATTGCGTGCATGGTGACGATCACTTCTGTGTCGTTAGACTCTTCGTCGAAGGACAAAAATCAAAAGCGAAAAGTCTTATTTGAAGGCACTGTTGCAGTTGAGCTGTTTAGAGAGAGAGAGAGAGAGAGAGAGAGAGAGAGAGAGAGAGAGAGAGAGAGAGAGAGAGAGAGAGAGAGAGAGAGAGAGAGAGAGAGAGCAGAGAGACAGACAGACAGACAGACAGAGACATTTGAAGGAGATCAACATACATGGACAAGGCTCCATTGGATTCAGTTCCTCTGATAGAACAATGCTGTATATACATGAAGTTAACTAGCAATCTGCCTTTCATAAGCAGAAGCAGAAGCCAATGGCCATCCAGATAATTTGCTTTTCAAATCGAAGCCACTTTCCTTGGCATTCCTTGGCGTTCTCGTGGACTCTCCATCGAGAAATCCTCTAAACTTTTGCATTCTGCGATAAAGAGTCGAATCTACCAATTCAATTGAATTCCTTTTCAGTCCCTGGGACAGAGTCTATTTAACCCTTAACCTTTAACTCAACGCAGCAGTCTATCCGTTGCTTAGCAACCGTAGATCTATGAAGATTCAAATTGGACTCTTTGGTGAAATTCCTGCTCCTGACGTAAAGTCTTTGTCATCGAGATTGACGATGCATTAATGTCGACCTGCCCCTAGCTCTCTCCCAATCCGTTGGGACAGAGGCCTCTAGTGGCTTCCTTTCTAAACATCGTCTCTCTGTCTCTTTCTCTGTCTGTCTCTGTCTGTCTGTCTGTCTCTGTCTGTCTCTGTCTGTCTCTGTCTGTCTCTGTCTGTCTCTGTCTGTCTCTGTCTGTCTCTGTCTCTGTCTGTCTCTGTCTGTCTCTGTCTGTCTCTGTCTGTCTCTGTCTGTCTGTCTCTGTCTGTCTCTGTCTGTCAATGTCTGTCAATGTCTGTCTCTGTCTCTCTCTGTCTCTGTCCCTCTTTATCTCTCTCTCTCTCTCTCTCTCTCTCTCTCTCTCTCTCTCTCTCTCTCTCTCTCTCTCTATTCCATTGCTTCGCTGACATCAAAAGCGTCCTTTGCCCGGTTGCCATGACAACATATGCTATTGATACTGTATCAATAATTCCTGACAGACGATTGACCGTGTCATGCGTCATTCATGATGCATGATTCCTCCCGGGGTCATGAGTCATGATTCTTGCTAAATGAACGGTCGGATTCTGTTCTATGCACTGCAACGACGCCCCGGAAAATAATCGCCTTTTACAATTATTATTATTAATGTGATAAATACAAAGACAACGAAGTCAGAATACATTGTCGGGACACTTTCTAAATGCAACATAAAGTACTTTTGGAATTACTCAAAGGAACCGAAAGCGGAAAATGGAGAACGAGAAAAGAGAAAATGGCGCAATCGCCGCCTTAAAGCAAGTTAACGGTGGCATCTCTCAGCATTCACCTCCCTCCACATGCGCCTCTGTATGCGTGTCTGTATGTATAGATGTGCATGTGTGTGTATGTGCGTGTGGGCCTGGAATGAATTTTGAGGTGATGTCTATGAGCTGAGACAATGCATGGAATGCTGTCAGTGGAATTCCCACAGGAGTGTCAGGAGCTGACGACAACATTCCACGCAATGACGGATCATTCAGACATCATCATCATCATCATCATCATCATCATCATCATCATCATCATCACCGCCTCCGACTGCGCCTTCGAGTGCATTCCGAACCAATACGATTTATCGATTCCTGAAAGTCGACGTAAGCATTAATTAGTTGAATATTCTGGTCTTTTCAGAGCAACGTTTCCTGTATTTCGAATAGACCTAATATATTTCCATTAGAGCTACTGGGTTTTTATGCTGTTTTGCAAAGGTTCAGTGGCAGCATAGATGCAATTTTCTGACCAGCTGTGAATAAATTGTTTTGGTAATGTTGTCACCGACTGTAACTCCCTTAGGACGCCTCAATGATTGTTCCAGGAATGACAGCATTAGAGGCACTCTCGTATGAAGCCCTCATCAAATTCCAAGTATCGTCACCTCTTCGCCATATTCGGCATTAGCAACACGAATGACGAAGTCAATCGACCTCCCCCCCCACTGAGCACTTCTCCATCGATGCGAGTTTTCTCCGTTGGAATTTCCGAAGGCCACTTGATGCTCAACTCTCTCTCTCTCTCTCTCTCTCTCTCTCTCTCTCTCTCTCTCTCTCTCTCTCTCTCTCACTCTCACACTCTCACTCTCTCTCACACACGCAGAGGCCAACAGTTTATGCGCGTCCCTCTTAGGACAATTACACTTTCAGAAGACGAAGAAGCAGACTTCACAAGCGAAGTGCAAATAGATGACGACGACGACGACGAATTAATTCTCTGCCCTAATTAAGAAGCACAGCGGCGGTGTCTTTGCGTTTGGCATGTCACTGAAGATCAAAAGTAGAAATTTATTGCGTTGTCTTTCGGATATTTTATGCCAAATCCATGTTCTGCATTCAGATTCAGCCATCCCACGCCCTCCCCCGCAGTGTTCTGCGCTCGATTCTGATTAAATTCCAGACAAAACAGTTGAGTAGACGATCGCTGCATTGGACAAAATTTAGCCGAAATCATCTCAAGACAAGCAGACGGATTTTCTCCTGCGCACAAAAACACCTCACTCCACTTCTTTTCCACACTCCAGTCGAAAGTCTCGCGATGGGAAAAACGAGAGAGAGAGAGAGAGAGAGAGAGAGAGAGAGAGAGAGAAGGCGTTCATTGTATTATCCAGGGGCCTAGAACCGAAAACCACTAGTAACGGCGACATTCGATGTCAGAATTATTCAGAGAATTTATGCTCAGCTGCTGCTGCTGCTGATATGTTATATTTGGGTGCAGAGATAGAAGTGATTTTATGACCGGAGATTCTCATAATTCGATTTCTTCTTCGTCGTCTGTCGTTGGAGACAGTAAATCACGTGATTATGATGACGTCGGCGCCTAAATATTTAATTTCGTTTCTGTCGATGTTCTTGGTTTTGCGACGAAAAGTCAAAAAGATTTCAAATTTCGATTAATACAACGACGACGACGACGGACAAATGTTGGTTCCGCCAGCATATAATGTATTAGCCTAAGGTGATTTCAAGTGGATTAAGAGACTAAAGTCAGCCACTGCAGTTGCTGTCAACATCTAAGATCCAGTTCTCACAGACATCCTCTGAATTCGTTTATTGTTTCAGCTGTTACTGCCCTCCGTTGAAACTGAAATTCTTCTATTTGTACGCAGCCCTTCACTAAGGGAATTTTCCTACCTTGCCCCTACCCTCTTCCTAAACAATTTGCATTTGTAGCCTCTTTTGTGCTTAATCGACACAATTTGCATCTCGCGGCTTTGTTTCTGTCGTCTTCGTCTGATTGTCGTTTTATATTTGTGCTTTTGTGACTTTCGATTAGAAATCTTAAGTCCAGTTCAGTTATCTCATCGCAGCAGAAACAGAGGCGCATTTAGAGGCATTAGCTAGGAGGACCCTGGAACATATTCAGCAAGACACACGAACATACACGCAGACTGACAAACGAAAGCAAAATAAAAATTGTTTCTATTTAGGTGTAAGTTACATCGATTGGTATCAGCCATTCCGGTGCCGCTCACCTGGCAAATGAACGGCCGCTGAAACTGAAAATGTTTGAAGAAAGAGAGATTTTGGAAATGGTTAAAATCCGCCGAAGATTTCTCTCTCTCTGAAGCGACAAAAATATCAAGTGGAATTTCGATTAAGCGCCTCTGAGAGTTCGACACACAGAAGCTAATTAGAACAAAATGCTGTAGAAACTGGTCTCACACAAATATTCACCGATAGACAACCGAAGAACAACAGAAAACCAACACAGGATTATTGGAAACACGCGACAGTAGCTTTTCTTCTTCTTTCGATGAGAAACTTTTTGAAAACAATATCGAAATTCAAAAGAAAATCTCTGATGACAAATTTTTATCTCCCGGTCAACATGACCTCAAAATTCATTCAATTGCATTGCGATTCTGTGTCTCATAAGACATGCACTCGTGTGAGAGAGAGAGAGAGAGAGAGAGAGAGAGAGAGAGAGAGAGAGAGAGAGAGAGAGAGAGAGAGAGAGAGAGACTGAGAGAGAGAGAGAGAGAGAGAGAGAGAGAGAGAGAGAGAGAGACTGAGAGAGAGACTGAGAGAGAGAGAGAACACAGACAGACAGACAGACAGACAGACAGAGAGTCAATTGTCGTTGGCGGAGCAATTTCCTGTCTTCTTCTTCCCCGTTCTTCGGTTCTTCGGAGGCTCAAAATTAATGACGTCACGAGATCGGCTGCGACATCTGACGACCGATCGAGATGACGCAGTGCGGGCAAAGGCATCAGAGACTTCGGCTGTGATCGGAAGTCAAACAGGCGCTATATAAATTAACGCTACATACGACCACAATACTGACGATTAAAGACACCGTAGTAAAGTAATGTCTTAGACGAAATCAAAGTCACTGTGTGGCCTGCGTCGATGAATTTGCCAGGTTGACCCCGTCACCTCTGCAGCTAGCTTTTATCTCGACAGTCTTCCGTATGTACAGTTGTACACGTGACACTTGCGGCAGAAGTAGAGTTAGACCGAGAGTGTGTTGTCCTGTAATCAAATTCTTCATCTCCAGTTGACAAGTAGATCGTCTCCTTGCCGATCTCTGCCATCGCCACCCCACCCCACCCCAGGTGCAGAGACCGGGGACCCCCGTTTATTCGGCCGTCGTCCTATTACAGTCCGTTGCTCCCTTTGTCCGGCGCGCTGGGGGCGTTCGGGGGAACCGTTGGGTGGGAGCTGTAACCGTGTTGGACGTTATCGTAGTACGATGGGTTGGTGGGGTAGCTGGCCTCGTATGGCGGAGGGGCGATGGGGTGGGTCATGGTGGCGTATCCAGTCGGATGTAGACTGGATGACGTCGACGGATGAATTACGTCCGATTCAAGAGGCGGTGGAGCAGTCTACGTCCAACAGAAACAGAACAACAATGCCTGAAACCAGTCTCTCAAAGACAGTCTCTTAAAGTGTTTCTTCCATGGAGTTATTATTAGAGGAGACGGCATTACGTCATTTCTAACCAGGCTGCGTGAAGCCAGTAGCGCATAGGCTAAAAATAGAACCTCAATTGTTAGCGGCCATTGTGGTTGAATCGGACGAATACAGAAGTATTACGTCAGAGTTATATCATTCCCTTTTAATTTTTTTATAAATAATAACTTTGTTATTAGGACCTGTCATTCATCTTGGGGGAGTTTTTGACATAATTATTGGGGCTGGGGTAACTGAAAGTTGACAGTTGATGACAAGGGGTAGGGGCAGTGTTATTTCTAAGATTTTGAATTGGGGGGTTGGTGTCGGGAAAATCGGAAGAGGGGGAGGGTGTCGGAATTTTTAAGTCTCTCCCCGGAAAAAGGCTGACAAAAAATCATCCGACAATAAAAGTTTGGGGGGGGGTGTCCTCCATTGGGGGAGGGTGTTCAGAGCTAATTAGTATCCATTTTGCATTGTCACATTACCAAATTTTGGGGTGTCGACCTCAAATGGGGGTGGTGTTGAGGGGTGTTAGGAGGGTGTAAAAATATCCCTGGGAGGGGGTCGAAAATTGCCCAAAAATTGTTGACATAATTAATGGACAGCCCCATGCCTTATTGAAAACACGATTGATGTCATCCAATATACTGTCCACTTGCTATTTTTCAAACACAAATGTCGAACAATAGCATCTTAAACAGTGGCGGCTCCACAGGGGGCCTCGGGGGCGTGCCCCTATTGAGTGCCTGGCCTTCCAGTGGCCCCCTGTTGGGACCCTATACTTAATATTACATACCTAACAACAAACGGTAGGCCCCCATGATTAGAAGTTGCCACCCCAACGACCCCCCACTTGCCAAATCCTGGAGCCGCCACTGGGCCCAGGGTGCGGTCCGTGCCCCCTATTGAGTGCCTGGCTCCTAGTGGCCACCCTGTTGGAACCCTATACTTAATACTACAAACCTAACAACAAGCGGTATGACCCCCTGATTAGAAGTTGCCACCACAACACCACCCCCCCCACTTGCCAAATCCTGGAGCCTCCACTGATCTGAATCTCCATTTTCATTACATACTAATAAAAAGTTCTTAGATCATTGATAAAACATATCCGTAGCTATACCCCATGGCTCAGCTGATGATTTTTTGGGTCTACCAATGTGGCTGCCGTTTGGGAATTTCCCAAATAGTTGGCTTCAGTCAAATGACGTAATGCCGTCTCCTCTAAAAATAACTCCATGGTTTCTTCCTAATAAGAAACAAGCGCAGAAATGGCGAATCCAGTCGATCAATTAATAAGTAAGACAGGATAGTTATGTAAGGGTGATGTTTCTTGTTTTGTATTTAATCGCTTGGCCACCTGGCGAATTTAGTAGTAACTACGATGAAAGCGTTTCCGACGACAGCGAATCGTTGCGTCTTTGGTGGATTTTAAGTGCGTCGTTTGCAAAATGCGGAAATCGACGAAAGTAAAATGCAAAAAAGAAGCAGAATCCCAACCGCCTTTTGGCAAAAACGTCGCTATTCAGAGTCCGCTAATTTCTAGAATATTCGGGTCTCCCTTGGGGTAAATAATCCCCTCCCCTCCCACTGGTCGAGACCAACTGCTTGGGAGTCGAAGATGTTGGTTTTTAGTTGTGTGACTCCCTCCCTGCCTCCCTCAACTGGGTCGACAGTGTTTGTGTGGGAGTAGTCGTGCTTCCACTGCCTCTGCTAAGAACAGTGTTTATTCTAGCCACCTTGACATTGGGAGGGGGGTTGAAATGTTTGGGGGACAAGATTTGTCTCTCCACGCTTTTGGGGGAAATTTCCATCCCCCAAGCCAACATATACAAATTTTGGGAGGAAATTTTTTAAACTTTGGGGAATTCCCCCCCCCCAAAAAAAAACAGGCCTAAAATAAACACTGTGCTAAGAAGAATCGCTTAAAAAAGGACGAGTGTGTCAATGGCAATGGCAGCTCTTAAGCTCTTATGATGACTGTTGCGTTGGGGGCTGTCCATTACTTACGTCAACAATTTTTTGGCATTTTTGAACCCTCCACCTTGTCTACAACTTTCGATGACCCCTAAAATTATGTCAAAAACTTTGAACCCTCTATAAGGGGTTGCCCATTAATTGTGGCAAAAATTAGGCAATTTTTAGCCTCGTTTTGTCAACAACCGCCAAACTTTCAGTGACCCCTTATAGTTAAATTATGCCAAAAACTTTGAACCCCTCCCTATAGGCTAAAAATATTTTATACGGCTGGCTTTTATGCTAAAATTGAATCATGGATGTTAATTTTTGGCTTTTATGCTAAAATAGAATTATGGACATTTTTTGATTTATTAAATTTATTGTAAAAATTAAATTGCTAACGTCAATTTATTTTGACCTCACTCTCCCTGTCAACAAGTGTCAAACTTTTCAAACCCCTCTCCTATTTTGTTGACGTAATTAATGGACAGCCCCTGTCTAATTTAGAGTGAATTTCACCGTACGGCGTTAGACGAAGGCAGTTGACTGCTGCTGCTGGCATAAGGCGCCATTACGACCACCTGTTGCTGCTGCTGTTGCTGCTTCTTGAGCCTCGATTGTCGAAGACACAGGTAGACAATGAGGATGATAAGCAACGTTGCGCCTACGATGCTCAAGACGACAGCCACAGGAATTATCCAATCTTCTACGCAGGAATTCATAAACACTGCCATCACTCACTTAGACTCTGGTCGATAGTAGCAGTAGTAGTAGTAGTAGTAGTAGTAGTAGTAGTAGTAGTAAACAGTAGCCATCACTCAGTAGTAGAGTAGTAGTAGTCGAGTAGTAGTAGTAGTAGTAGTAGTAGTAGTAGTAGTAGTAGTAGTAGTAGTAGTAGTAGTAGTAGTAATAATAATAATAATAATAATAATAATAATAATAAGGGACTTTTATAGCGCCAGCTGAAATACTAAAATGGTGGACTATCCATCCTCGTAGCTAAGCCTTAAGACGGAGTCATTGAAGAGATCAGTCAGAGGGAAACAGCGACGCAGAACTAAAGGCGAGATGCTCTTTAAATTCAGGCCGAGGAATCCGTTGATAGTTAACCATTCTGGCTTTAAAATATCCGACAGGAGAACGCTTTTAGTCCAGCAAAAGGTCTCAACGACAGAAGTTGCAGCGTCACTCAGGTGCTCATAATATAATTACCTTCACTGCTTCCTTAAACATCTTACGGTGAAGAAAATCGCCAAATGATATTCGCTGATAACACACAAATCTGAACAACTTTGTCAGAACAAGGGAATGTGCCATTTCGAAGTAGCTGTAGACAGGCGATCAATAACTATTTTCTTATATATACGAAATCCTTTCAAAAGTCTTGTTTTTAAATTACCTGCTTTCTATTACTTATGAATAATACGTTTTGTCTTTAAAAATGTTTCCTCTGGCCCTTGGGCACAAGCCATAAAAATGTGGCCCTTCGTGAAATTTAGTCGGATGACCTACGACGCATTGAACGCATTCAGTCAGTTGCTGCAGTGTCAGTTCTATTTACAGTAGAAGGCGTCGTCGTCAGTCGACCTCTTCTTCTCCGTTGGAGAGATTTCCAACGGACGACATCGTTTCATCTATTGTCACAGTTCCTTCATTGTACATGAATAAACAGTACCAACGCCAAAAAGGGATGCCAATATATTCTCGTTCGAACCAACGAATTAATAGCAACTACATGTAAGTGAAGCGGCTTTATCTGTTAGGCGTGTTTAGATTAGGCTTAATACGATTGGTTTCTGCTTCCGTTTGAACGATTAAATTGAAAATTCGCATTTTCCGACCAAACGATGAACCGTCCGCTGTTTCAACTGCGGGGTTTTTAAAGTTAGACAAAACCAGAAACGTCGCAACGAATATCTAGCAGCAGGGGGCCATTTGGTAAATTGATCTGTTGTTAGCTGCTCCTGCTTATGAATGAGGTGGCCAATTATAAGTTTAAATGCGCTCACGATACGGAAAGACAGATAGATAGAGAGAGATAGCGACTTAAATGACTTCTTTGGTTTTTGCAGATTCTGTGAAATGTCTTCGAAATGGATCTCCTACCGTCGTCGTTCTTTTCGGTTTCTGCTTCTTCAAAGTCCTTCTCTTGTCCTGAGGCGGATCGAAAGAGGAAGAAGAAGAAGAGCTGAGAGACAACATAGAGACTCCGATAGTTGCAGTCGATGGTCTTCATATTCTACGATCCGCATCAAGGGCCTTCCAATCTCCAGATTTTTTCAACTTTATCCTCTTTGGCTCAACAACAGAACAGTTGTTCGCAATGTTCGCAATCGCGTCTGTTGGCGTAATCTACCTGCCAGGTGACCTTTAGAATTTCGCTTTCTCTGGCCTCAGGTAAGTAGTCATGTGACCTGTGAGCTACATTATCAGCAACCCAAAGCACGAGTCTGCAAATCGATCGATCACGTCATAAGTGAGTCAAGTGACTGATATAGATTATAGAAGTGCAGACTATTTATTATTAGGTTCGGTTAATGTACAATTAGGACTCTTCATGACTCAGTCGATCGGCAGGACAACATGACCGCCAAGAGAACGACATTTTGAAAAACTGATTACGCAGAGATTATAATACTTGCTTTAGCTACTTGAGTAGGTAAGTAAAATTCTGTACATTTATATAGCGCCTACAGTCGGAACCGTTGTATAGCTTTGTTGAGGTAGTTTTAAATTCAAGTCATTTTCGACGGCGAATGTCAGCAAAGAAAGGTCTTTTGCAGTTCAGCTGAGCTTCAAAAGTTGGAGATGGTCCCTGATCATCATGCTACGGTTCAACGATCACACACGCCCCAATTCAATAATAGGCATAATAATAATAATAATAATAATAATAATAATAATAATAATAATAATAATAATAATAATAATAATAATAATAATAATAATAATAGCGATCTGTGGGAGGTGAGAAATTTTTCAAAGCACAATCGTCGTCGGCCACAGCAGAGTAAGGACAGGGACTATTCAAAGTGCGCAATTCACGGAACTGAACTGAGTGCACTGCACTTCGGACTAAAAGTGCTTTCGAATGACGCATTCGATAAAAACAAACAGAACTGACAACAGATTTTTCCGACACCTCCCCCCAAATTCACAATCCTACAATCCTAGAAATAACCACACACCCCAGATTTTCCCGACACCCCCAAATTCACAATCCTAGAAATAACCTTGTCGAGGGATAAGTCGCATCTTAAAGTAATAAGGCTCATTATTATAATAGGCCCTATGGGTTTAAATACTAACAGACAAATTTTATAATTAATATAATAAGGTCGGCGTCGCCTGAGATCTGCTAGAACCGTTTCTCTGGTCGTTCCATTGACGCGCCTTCGTACTGTAGGCGATCGTGCCTTTCCCGTGACTGCTGCAAGGGCATGGAGCCGCCTGCCTTCTTCAGTTCAACTCTCCCTAACGCCATTTTATGTGGAGTTTGACTTTTTAAGTTTGTCATTTTCAGTTATTTTAACTATTTCAGTTATTTATTTTTTAGTTACAGTTATTGGTATCTTTTAGCTATAGCTACAACTAGTTAACTGGTTTGTTAGTCTTAGTCTTAATAGGTCTACCCCAACAAGTTAAAAAATTGACAGTCCCAATAGCTAGTCCTGACTCCAGGTACCACAATAACCCCTGCTCCGACTGCAAAAATCTTGGTTTCAAATTTGATTCATCCCTAAATTTAGAATCACAGATCTCCCAACTATCGAAATCCTGCTATGCCCATACTCGCGATTTACGTCGCCTCCGTCCTTGCCTTGACACCAAAACTGCCTCCACAATCGCCACTTCAATAGTCCATTCCAAACTGGATTACTGCAACTCCCTTTACTATAACCTCCCAAAAACTTCCATCAACAAATTACAGTCAATTCAAAATGCACTAGCCCGAACAGTAACCAAATCACCAAAGTTCTGCCATATTTCACCCATACTGAAGACACTACACTGGCTTAAAATATTCGAACGTATCCAGTACAAGATAATAACGATTACTTACAGTTCACTTCATTCGTCAAAACCGGTTTACCTTCGTAAGCTCTTAACGCCTCAGCCTCCTCTACCTACACGATCATCATCTCATCTCACACTGTCACGCCCGTTAAATCAGTCATCACTCAAAATCTGCAACCGCGCTTTCTCATACGCCGCACCAGAACTTTGGAACTCAATTCCAACCTCCCTCCGCAGCCTACGACATGGTCAAACAATTAGCTCCGAATCCTCATTTCCTTTAATTCATTCACTGTCTCCTCAGGCCTTTAGGTCTAAACTTAAAACCTTCCTATTCGAAAAGTCATTTCCTCCATAGCAATAACAACCTGACCCGACGCCTCATAGATACACTGACCTTTGCCTGGCCGACAAACCACCTTGCCTATAGCTATTTCAAGAAAGATTAAGCGCATAAGAATAAGCAGCTACTGCTGTACTGCTCCCAGGGGCGCTGTATAAGCTTACGAGATTTTACTTTACTTTACTTACTTTTCAGTTAACTGATATTTCAGTTAGGCCTACAGTTAACCCATCTGATCCCACAGTCCCATATTAGGGACAGTCACATAAGTACTCACACAAAGAAAGCGTTTTGTGAATAAATCCTTGTTACTTACACGTTTATTACAGGAGATAATAGGTAACATTTCAAGATAATTTTTAGCTGCCTACGTGGTTTTAATTAAATGTTATTAGAATTTAAACTGTCGTGATACCGCAAGTTTTCGATTGCAGAAATTTTCAATGATAAAAGTTATAATAAATTATATTTGTTTGCAATATTTCCAAATTTTGTTGTATTAAATTAGTTAACTGTTATGTATGTTATTAGTTCATAAAAAAGTTTGGAAGTGAATATAATATTTCCATAAAAAATTTTATATTGAAACTCGCGTCCCGTATATGGGACTGTGGGAACGTACGGGTAGGGGTAGATAATATGCATATAAGCACTTACTGTGTTTAGCTGAAGCATGCCAAAACTACAAATGGACAATGCCTGTTTCAAACATGGTATTCTACCCATCATACTGACTCTCTTCTGCCATTTCATGTTTTTGTATTGCACTGAATGGTGTTTATTATCACATATTTTCAGATTTACATTAGCATGTATTCTGTTATCGCTGCTAGTAATCTGACCATCTTCACTATATTTACAGATCTTTATAACACTCATTAAGTTTTAAAATTCTGAACAGTCAGATGAATGACAGGTAGCCTATATATATATATATATATATATATATATATATATATATATATATATATATGAGATGACCATCTGTCTGTCGTGGAGACAGGCAGTACTGATGAATAATGTGACCTTCCCCTGATGATACACAATATGTCTGCCGTTCAACTTCTTGCATTGGCTACAGCTACAATCAGGACTTGCAATATTACAATATTAGAGGGCAGTGATGATGACAGCACAGAAGTCAGTTTGACATATCTTATATTGTGTCTGAATCCCTAAGGTCTGGGATCAGTCCTGGAAGGACAAGACAGCAAAAACGAATATCAGCTGAAAAATACTACAGCCATATTTCAAGCAGATCAAGAAGAGGAATGGTCGAATGGAAAAGATCTTCAGTATGGTGATAGAGTTGCTCATCCGTGGAAGCCTGTTGTGTTATGGGAGGTGGCATCCGAAGCTCATTGGTGGTCAATGCCCTTCAAAGCATTGGATTCAATTATATCTTGTGATATAATCATCTGCCGACAATAACAGTTTGAGTGAATGCAAGTTGGCAAAAGTGTTGCCATGTCTAAACCAGCCAAATGAGAAGTTCTTTCCATGCGAACAAGACCTACCGTTACTGTTTTGTTCATGGTGTAGGCTATGTATGTTGTCGGATGTGAGACAAAGTGGAACATGGGGCTGCAAAGAGTACCACCCACCATCCCTGTTGATATTGTTCTGCAAAAGAACGAATTGTCTACTTGAAGTGCAACATTGGATTCACATTTCATGCTTCACCGTAAGTCAAAGGGGTAGAAGAGCATGTGACACCTTAGAAAATCTCGGTAGTCAATCTTTCGTTATGGATCATTATACTATTTCTTACTGTCTGGAGTCTTGTTCTTTTAAAATAAAATCCTTGATCTTGCTGAAAATTAGTTATTAACTCTCTAGAAATGTTTCTGATTACATAGGATCAGCATGTAATTGAACTTTGAGTCAAACGCTATAATTAAAGATCCCCTACCCGTACGATCCCACAGTCCCATATATGCAGGGCCGGCCCTAGCCAAAATGGCGCCCAAGGCAAAGCATACTTTGGAGCCCTCTGCTCATCCCCACTCGGACCCCCTGTGGCATCACGGTTACTCCTCCAATGATGAATCAGTCAAAAAAGTGCGCTAAAACAGAAGAGTCATAGTGTTATACCGTTATTAATATTCAACTTCTGATTATCAAGGTTCGAAATATGAATTGAATCGGAATAACTTGAATGGAAACAAACAATAATTACACTACGTAACAAAAAAAATATTTTTGTTTGTTCCTGGGTTGATATCTTGTTTTCCTAGTCCCTTATGCCTAAACTAACTAGAAAACAGTTTTTGTTCTAAACTGAATTTGCTTTTGGGGTCAGGGAAATGATATTTTGAAATTCGTGTATTATAGAACACATTCTCGGTTCACATTCAAAGCTGAGCAGACATACTTATTATTCTGGAATATTGCAAGCTGTCCATAAGTTTTTAGATCTGAACAGAATTTTCTATAACCTTCTGGAATCTTCTAGAACCCTGTTGCACTTTCTGGGAGCTTGCAGTTGCAATCATAGACTTTTAAGAGTGCAGATTTCTTAAGCCAACATACTAGTGTATCTTGTTGCTGAGTAAGCGAATAGTGACCAGAGAAAATGATTTAGATGGCATCAAGAGGCTGCTTGCAGCCAGCAAATGCATTCTGCTACGTTTGCATCGCACCAGTACCCTATGGCTCTGAGCTCCCCATTCCCATCTCTACAGAGAGGGATCAACTGTCTTCAGGGGAGCGCATCAAGGCAGACAGCGAGGAAGCTATTGCAGATCCAGGATGCAATTGCACAGAAATAGCTGAGATGAGAAAGCCGTACTTCCCCAATCAGAAAGATCTCAACGACCTGATCATAGACCTTAGTCTCACCAAGTGCAATGCTGAGCTTCTGACATCTAGACTCAAGGACTTGAACTTGTTGGATGAAAGTGTGCAGGTGACAGAACAGAGAAAGCGTCGCGAACGTTTTTCCAAATTCTTCAGTCAGCTAGATGGGCTGTGCATCTGCAGCAATGTCACTGGTCTTTTCGAGGTCATAGCAATCATCTTTAACCTGATTGATGGTGCCAATTCATAGAGAGTTCATCCAAGAACCTCAAAGCCATGCTACTTCATAGTGGTAACAAGTACTTGTCTCTCCCCATGGCTCACTTTGTGCACCTGCACCTCAGAGAGGACTACACCAGTGTCAAGATGTTGCTGAGTGCCTTGAAGTATGACAACAATGGTTGTTAAGTCATTGGAGACTTCAATATGGTCAAAATGGTGACATTCCTGATGGGTCTGCAAGGCGGTTTCACAAAATTTCTTTGGGTTTTCTTTGCCTCTAGAACAACCGGGACACCGAGGTCTGAGGCCCACTATTGTACTGGAGAATGGATTGGCCACAGCTGACCAAGTTCACCACAGGTAAGAACAGCATCAAGTGGGAGCCGCTGATAGACCGTCGAAAGCTGCTCATACATCAAGTTAGGCCTCATCAAGTAATTTGTCAAGACAAGGAATCCGCAGCTTTCAAATACCTCCTAGAGCTTTTCCAACAGCTTTCGGAGGCAAAAGTCGCAGCTGGCATCTTCGTCGGACCACAGATAAAGAAGATCACATAGCGTGACGTATTCGCCAAGAAGCTGAATAGCATGGAGAAAGGGTCTTGAAACAGTTTCGTTGCATTGTTGTATGGCTTTCTTGGCAACCACAAGGCTGAAAACTATGAGAGACTGAACCAGTCTCTCATAAAGAACCAGGCCAAAATTAGATGCAAAATGTCCTTGAAAGTACATATTCTTCATGCCCACCTTGACAAATTCAAGGAAAACATGGGAGCCTACTCAGATAAGCAAGATGAACGCTTTCATCAGGATATGCTGGACATTGAACGTCGTTACCAAGGACGGTATAACAAACACGTGGTGGGGACTATGTCTGAAGTCTTCATTGGGAAAGCTATGGACAGTACAGCCACAAATCTCGAAAAGCAGCTCATTTCTGAATGCTTTTAAGTAATTTTCACCGTTTTTGCTTAGTTGCAATTATTACATAATGTTCCTTCTCGAGAAGAAAAAATGCACCTTTTTCCATTGTATAAATAAACAACTTTTGTAAGCTGTGCCCATGAAAGCAAATATAATGATGAATATAGCCATGTTTGCAGATCCTTTATACATAGGCAACTGAAATATAACACTTAGAAGCCAGGAACAAAAATCGTGTTACATAGTGTTATTATTTAATCTGTTCCATAAGCGAACGTTTTGATCTTAAATAAAAATAGACGTTGTAATTAAATCTCTTGGCTAAAATGGCAAGGATTGGCGCCTCTTGGATCTTGGCGCCCTAGGCAACTGCCTGCTTTGCCTGTGCCTAAGGCCGGTCCTGCATATATGGGACACCTTGAAAAACCTAGTTACCACTAAAATATTTCATAACTGGTCTGGATATGCTTTCATTTTAGCTTATACACTGCAAATATTGCATTAAATTTAATTTTGAATACAAGACTAAAAGTTGGGATCAGATGGGTTAACTGAAGCCACACTGTCCAAATCTCTTGCCAGAGAAGAAAATCAGCACCGGGCCGACGATCGTTTCTATTTATTGTCTCTGCCCGGGCAAAACGCGAAAATCATCGAGGAATTATCCGCGAATTAAGCGACAAAATCTCCAAAAATGTGTGATGACGAAAAGCAGGGAATTGCAATAATCTAGGCGACTAGATACCATTGCATTGGCTAACTGAATAAGAACAGGTCCAATAGTCAGAGGAATCGAAATGAGCTTCAAGTACGGATGTCTACATATGCGTGCATGTATTTGTCTCTGCGCGTGGATTAAATATTTCAGATCGGAAATTCATGCGCCATATAAATCGGCGTCTGCAATTGATGATCAACGTTTCTATGTTTTGCAGAGTCTCTAGTGACAACAGAATCATTGCCGAGAAGCGATTTAAGATGGCGGCGAAGGAGAGGACGTTATCGAGCGTTGCATTTTCTTCGTCTTCTGTTGTCTCGTTGTTGTTGTCTGTGTTGCTCATTCCTGGCGTCCACTGCATTCCGGAGATCGTTGGATGGCGAGCGGAGTCGTTGCAATGGAGCGAAGTGACCGACGGAGGTCACACGACCATCTACGCTAACATGGTGTACCGGGTCCGACTGTATGGTCGGGATCTTTGGTCGAGCGGGTCGTTGACCTTTACGCCGAAGGTCAGCCGTGCCGGACAGCGATGCGACGACATGAGGACGACGAAGGTGTTCAGGGTCTCGGCGGAGACGGCGGACACGGCGGTCGCAGACATAGAACTGCCGCTGCAAAGGGACGAGTATTTGGACGGTAGCGAGGGGTTCTACTTCTGCTTGAAGATCAATGCTCTGTCTACAGGGAACGAAAGCGCCCTGGAAGAGCAGGGCAGCATCTTCATCCACCAGGGAAACGCCTCCCATCTCCACATAAGGACTAAAGAGTACCAGCGTTATATATTGCCACTTTGGCTTCAAATAATTATCATTGCCATTCTTCTCGTTCTGTCCGGGCTCTTCAGTGGTCTGAACCTTGGTCTGATGTCGCTCGACAAAACTGAGCTCGACATCATGATCAATTCCGGAACGCCGAATGAGAAACGCTATGCCAAGGCGATCAAACCGCTGCGCAAGCGCGGCAACTTTCTTTTATGCACGATTCTTTTGGGCAACGTCCTCGTGAACAACACTCTTGCCATCTTGCTAGATGATCTCACTGGGAGCGGCATATCGGCCATTGTCGGCGCGACGCTGGCGATTGTTATATTTGGCGAGATCATTCCACAGGCGGTCTGTTCTCGACATGGACTGGCGGTTGGGCGCGTACAAAGTATTTCACGATGTTCTTCATGATATTGACCTTTCCATTGTCGTATCCAATCAGTAAACTTCTTGATTGTATACTCGGCGAGGAAATCGGTTATGTGTACAACCGCGACCGACTGCGCGAGTTGTTGCGACTGACGGAGCAAGAAATGGACCTAGTCAAAGATGAGATGAACATCATCACAGGAGCCCTTGAGCTGTCAAAAAAGACTGTCAGGGACATAATGACAAAATTGGAAGACATCATCATGGTCGAATACAGTTCCATTCTGGATTTTGACACAATTAACTATGTCATGACACATGGATACACAAGAATTCCAGTGTATGAAAAAGACAGAAGTAACATTGTTGCATTG
This sequence comes from Metaphire vulgaris, assembly GCA_018105865.1. Classification (NCBI taxonomy): domain Eukaryota; kingdom Metazoa; phylum Annelida; class Clitellata; order Crassiclitellata; family Megascolecidae; genus Metaphire; species Metaphire vulgaris. The sequence continues at coordinate 26,581,352 of CM030832.1, read as the reverse complement.
CTTAACATCAAAGATCTTGCGTTTATTGATCCGGACGACAGAACGCCTTTGAAGACAATCATCAAATTCTATGATCATCCAGTCAACAAAGTCTTTGAAGACACAAAACTCGATGTCATGCTTCAGGATTTCAAAAAGGGTCTGTTTGATGTTGCCACTGCTAGTTTTTCAATGAAATTGTTGTATTTTTATTCACATTATGCCACATAAATTTTTATGATGTTTTTGGTTGCTGATTTATTTTCGAAGCTAATGGTCGATGGCAGAATGAGTGGGTGATGTTAGATTTTTGGAAAATATTCTTATATCCTCCATTGACAAGAGGTAGTCACCGCACCATGTGTGTGTGTGTGTGTGTGTGTGTGTGTGTGTGTGTGTGTGTGTGTGTGTGTGTGTGTGTGTGTGTATGCTTTCTGTTGCTGGGATGGTTAAGAAAACCAGAGATGGTCATATGCCCCCCTAGGAGTATTGCAATGAACTCAAAACGTTGAAATAGTTTTGCTTTGCAATTTGCATATTCTTGTTAAGTTCATTTTCATTCTATTACCAGTAGTTGAGTGCCTAACAAAATGTAAAGTATAATAATTATGCCATTTTACAACAGCACCAGTTCTAATGTTCAGATGCATCAGTTGATACAATGTTCAGAATCCAGTTGCATTTTATTGCTTCATGTGAAGAATTAATTTCCTGCAGAGAAATCATTAGAACAAAGTTGTTCAGTGGTTTCTTAGAGTTTGAGAGTTGTGGAAAGTGGAGTGAGAATGCAGAAAGGCTTTGGCTTGTTAAGGTTTCTGGGGATTTATTGTCTAGTTTTAGTGGAACTTTCTGATTGCAGATTTGATGATTTCTGTGGTTTTGCTTGAGCTCAGCGGAGCGCTTTGTTTGCTCGATTTATTAATTGAAGCAATACGTTGAATGTTGCTGATGCTGATTGGCCAAGTTTCATCTCATGATCTGCATTATTTGCATTGAAAACAGCTATTTCCATCTGCGTGTTTGTGTGTGCATGTGGACATGTATATTAGGTTTTTACTGGTAGATATTATTTCTATGGCTGTCCACATGGGATGGTGATAATATTCTGGGCACATGTGATCCCTTGAGATCATGTGGATAAATGAATTGGGTTTGTGGATGTGTCGGGGAGGTGATGCCAGTAATTGTCCTCCAGAGCTCTGATGTCATTGATGCTGCTGCTGCTGCTGCTGCTGTAGGTGAAAAAAGAAAATAAAGTGTTGTGCGGTTGAATGACCTACAGACTTCATTTTTGCTTTTGTTTAAAAAAATTAATTTTTCTTCTGTATCTGTTCTATTAGAACATTATCCAGTTTTGTTGTTTTTTTTCCAACTATTTTACACGAGTTTCTGCTTACTTTCAATTGATCTGTATAATGTTTTATACCATTCACATAATATATTTCCATTTCAGTTTGTTCCATTCCTTCACTGTGAGTATGAGCCAGAGCTGACCATGGATCATAAGTCAAGAGTTCAGTGTGTCTTATGGGTCATTTTGAGTGACCCATTGCCATCTCTTGCATGGGCCACCATGACTTGATTGCATTAAGAATTCTTGGCTTTGTTGTTATGTAAATGATCTTGGTGACAAGTCCTTTGTTACAAAAAACTGTCCCAGGGGTTGTATTTGGCCTGCCAAGGTTTTTAAAATGGCCCACAAGATCCTCTCCCATTAAAGTTTTTGACATGCTCTGCTGAAGATGCCACATTTCCTGTGCATTTGTTATTGGGTGCCAATTTTTGTTTATCTGTGTGTATTGTTGTATGTCAAAAGTGCTGTATGGGCCTCGTCATTTGCACTGTTTCTGCGTTGATGTTATCAGTTGTTTGGCGTAAGAATATTTGGAATAAACTTGGATTTTGGAATTATTGGTGCCTCTGAGTATTCTATATTGTATAATATATATATATATATATATATATATATATATATATATATATTATATATATAATGTCTATTACTTGTGTAGGCCGAGTGATCAAATCCACACTCCTTCAGCACACTGACCATTACAGAATGACTTTTGTACGTCTTTGTTTTTGCACTTTTTTTGCTCTGACATGATCAGGCATGATCTGACATCATCGCCACATCTGTCTGAGTGTCTGAGGTGTTTATAAGTGCTGAGGAGGTTCTTCATATGTCCTGTAATCTGTACTTGCCCGTTGACCCTTTGTTTGACTCTTGTGCCCATTATTCCTGTTTATTATATTTGTAAGGGGCAAATATTGAAGGTTCTGGTTTGAAGCAGTTTGCTGAGAGTGTTTGTTAATCTCGACGGAACATGCTTTGTTAAGAACCTTTTGTCCAGAAATCGTGGTTTCCTCTAAATGTTGTCATGCTCTGAAGACCAGCAGAAAGTTTATCCTCGTGGTTTTAAGGTTCACTGCCATGTTCTGTATATTCTCTGATCCCCTCCTCCCTCAAAGTGGCTAAATATCAATTCCCCTTCCAATTCCTCCTCAATTAAGAGTTGTTGAATGCCTCCTGCAGAGAAGCATACATGATTAATTAATTTATCATTGTTTACCTCTTGTTTGCTATTTTGCGAAATGTACTTGAGTCTGCAAATGGTTTTTTACTTTTGTTTGTGTGTTGCCAAAATGTGATGGAACGTGGACCACAGTGACTATTGTTCTAAGTTTGAGAAATCTGCCAGTTGCTGCTTTGTGTGAAATTCTGTTGTGCCTTGTCTAGGTCGGTCGCACATGGCTGTCGTTCAGAAGGTGAACAACGAAGGATCAGGTGATCCTTTCTATGAAACGATTGGCGTTGTTACTCTGGAAGATGTCATCGAGGAGATCATTCAGTCTGAGATTGTTGATGAAACTGACACCGTCAGTAAGTCATCACGGCCGAGTATAGATAATGTCTTCATTTCTAGCTTGTCTCATTACAAAATTCTTTGAAATTCTATTTCATTCTATTCTGTATGACAATTTATACAGTGCAGTAACATAGTGAGGCCAGTGAGGGCCACAGTCAAGAGCGCTTTACATGGAACAATTGTATGTGTTGTTAAAAAGGTGTGTATTGAGTCACTTCAAAATGGTTGTGCATCATAGACATTGGTCTGAATTATTTATATTTTTTTGCTTTTCATTTGAAGTATTTTATGATATTTTCTTTGTGGGTCTGTGACATTCAGGGCTGAGTTTTCATGTGGGCACTTGTGCTTAATTTCTGACTGAAATTGCTCTTCTGGTTGTTACTCCAAAACCAGATTAACTGTTAACGGAGCAGTTATCAGTTGCCATTTAATGGCGTTGCTTTTGGTGCTGCATTTTCTTCTAAATGCTAATTTGAGACATTGAAATATTTCAGTGGATAACAGGGCCAAGGCCCCTCGCAAGGGCCACACTAAGGATTTCAGCGTATTTAACCAGCCGGACAACCACAACTACCCCCAGATGTCTGCTCAGCAGGCGCTCGCCGCCTACCAGTTCCTCTCAATAAGTAAGAAAAACCTTCTGGCACTTTTTCTGGTGTTTAATGGCTGCAGTTGCAGTTCCATGTTTGTAATTCTCATCATTTGGTCATTTTTAAGCAATGTTAATTAAATTTTTAAACATCAGGTGAATTGCTTTTTGGAGAGCTTTTACTGCTCTGAGTTGAAGTGAAATTGGGTCAGTTATTGCAGTACTGGCATCTATTGTTCTGTATGGAAAGAAGCTGCTTGGGGGAGGGAGAGAGGGAGGAGAGACAGATAGAAATAGAGAGAGACAGGCAGAGTGAGAGAGAGACAGAGACAGACAAACAGAGAGAGACAGAGAGAAGGAGAGAGAGAGAGAGAGCAGACCATTATTGATTATCGGGTAGACTATATTAGGTCCATGATATCATAGATAATATTATAGTGACTTTATTTGGGTAGCATTCATGTGACCATTGGCCACTTCTCTGCTCTATTTAAGCCAGTTGTGCACAATTCATTGTTTGGCCCACCGAGTCCAAAGGGAATATAGAACAATAAATACTATATTATGATTAATTATGCCCAAATTAGATCCAAGTCCCATAATGTAATTGGTGATAATGTATTGGCTGAATTATTGAAAATACCAAAACGACACACAGCATCACCCTTCATACTAAAATAAGTTTTACTTGGTAATAGACTTTTAGTTAATAACAAATTATTAATGTTAATTTTATTGCTTGTTTGCCCAAAAATTATTTGTGGCCCTTTGACCAAATAGTTGTGCACCACTGATTTAGGCGTTATTACCAATGCTTTTGTGCACAAGATTCTCGTGTTGTAACACACAGCACACACTTGCACCACAGTGTTTTGCTGATGCTAAGAGCCTAAAAGTAGAGAATGTGCTGAAGAGTTTGAAACAGAAAAAGAAAGAAATGAGTGATTTCATGTCACCAAACAACAATACAATGGACATGAGGAATTGGTGGCATTTGAATGGGTGTCTATTCGTAGTTTATCATCTCATCATTTGAATATAAACTCCATGTAGTAGCTTAAAAGACGTAACTAACATTGTGCTGCTTAATACAGTATATGCATATTATGCGGTGTATGCATTGTGCACTCTTTAGTTTGTATTTCTTGTTTAATTCTTGAGCTGGATTTAGTAATATTAATATTACTATGATTATTATGATTATGATTATTATGATGATTATTATTATTATTATTATTATTATTACTCCTCTAGTACAGAAGCAGTGTCACTTGAACAAAGAAGGTCCACAGACTACGTAATTAAATGCATAAAATTAGTCTGTGGACCTTCTTTCTTCATGTCACACTCTTTCTGTACTAGAGGAGTGCAGGTATATCCTACCCATACCTGTACCTTCCCACAGGTATGGGTAGGATACGGTACACATTTTATGGGTACGGGTATAGTGCTACATGTGGCTGGACAAAATGTCATGGGGACAAAATGTCATGGACGTTTTATGTCACGGGTTGGGGTCAGAGTTGGGGTTACATTTTGCTCATAACATTTTGTCCTCATGACATTTTGTCCTAGCACCTTACTACAGGTACGGGTGAACCCGTTTTTACCAGTAAAAACATGATATTTTCATTTTTCACTACTATAGCAAATGTTTATTAGAAATGCAGTAATAGAAAAAATATTATTGAGTAAAGTGTATTAGTGTAACTTGTATATTGCATTCAGTTTGTCAGACATTTATATGCGACCACATGCATATTACATACTGAAAGCATAGAGGAAATACAAATGTCATCAGACATCATCAGTAAAGTAGCAAATATAATTAATCAAACATAAAATCATTGTAATGGTGTCCTGCAGTGAAAATGTTCCTTTGGTAAATTGTTTTGTTGTTTAACTTCAGCTCTAATGCCTGCTCATAGGTAAACTATATCTGACTGAACTATTGGTCATGGGATTTGCACTGGCCTTTATGACATGTCCACTGTCCAGTGTATGTGCAGAATGCTCACAAGTTGTAATATTATTGAGCAAGATTAGAATTTTTATCTTGACAGGCAGTTTGTTCAAGTGTCATTAGTTTATCAACCTTTTGAATGTAGTAAACCATGAACCAACAGCTGATTTTAACAATATTATGCTTTCTAACAGATTTATACCAATGATAAATAAACCCACTAGAATCACAGATAATAATCAATCTCTAATTGACAATTTTTTCATTAACTTCATGAATTATAATATTAAATCAGCTATCATTCAATACCCAATTTCTGATCACTTTCCAATAATTTTATCACTTAATCTTAAACATGACAAAAAAACCATTGTTCAAAAGCCTATTTCTAGAAAAATCAATGATAGGAATAAAATTCTTTTTCACGAGAAACTTAAGCTAGTTGATTGGACTGATGTCAAAAAAGCCTGTCTTGAAAACAATCCGGATAAAGCATATTCTTTATTTTTGATTATCATATCGCAAATCTTTGATGAAACTTTCCCTGTTATTGCCAAAAATTCCTCTAGTAAATTTAAAAAACCTTGGATGTCCCCAGCTCTTCTCAAGTCAGTTAAAACCAAATCTAAATTATACAAAAATACCTTAAAGATCCAACATATGAAGAATAAAAGTTATAACACTTATAACAATAAGTTCAAAACTATTATGAAAAAGCTGAAAAACTCTATTATTCCAATAAACTTTTGAATTGTAATGACTCTAATTCAAAGATCTGGAAGTGTATCAACAACATCCTCAATAAAAATAATAATATCCATAATGAAACGACTATTAAACTAATGAATGATATGGGTAAAAATTCCAATAACATTGAAACTGTACCAAATAGATTTAATAACTACTTTGTTGATGTAGGACCTAATATAGCAGCCAGAATTCCAACTAAAACTGGACTTCCTTCTATTAAAGATACCTTTTTAAAGACAACTCTGATAATCACATTTTCCAAATTTATCCACTACCCCCAATGAAATAAAAGATATTATCAATAACCTCAGCAGGAAAAACTCCTCAGGATGACAATATTAATCAAAATGTTATTATAGATTGTGCATGAAATTTTATCTGATATTATTAACTCCTCATTCTTAACTGGCATTGTACCTAATGAGACTAAAATAGCTAAAGTTACTCCTATATATAAGGCAGGAACTAAGACAAATGAGTCTAACTATAGACCTATCTCTAATTTGCCTGTCTTCTCTAAAATCATGGAAAAGGCTTTATTCAATAGAATGGTTAATTACCTAGATAAATTTAACATGTTATCAATGCATCAATTTGGCTTTAGGCCAAACAATTCTACCTTCATGCCAATAATTAACTTAGTGGATCTAGTTACAGCTAATTTTGAAGCACATAATTACTCAATAGGCATCTTCCTTGATATTAAAAAGCATTTGATGTTTTGATCACAAAAATCTTATTAAGAAAACTGGACTACTATGGGTTTAAAGGCTTATCACATCTATGGTTGACTAATTACTTATCCAACCGTCAACAATTTACCTGGGTAAATTGCAAAACTCTGATCTTAGAGCTATTACGTTTGGAGTTCCACAAGGCTCTATTCTTGGCCCTCTACTTTTTTTAATCTATATTAACGACCTACCTAATGTATCAACTATCTTTAATTTCTTTTTATTTGCTGATGATACTAACTTAATTGCTTCTCACTCTAATCTAAATGAACTCATTGCCTTAATTAACTCTGAATTAATAAAAATCTCTCAGTGGTTCAATTCCAATAAACTGGAGTTGAATCTTGATAAATCAAACTTTATGTATTTTCACCTTAAACCTCATGTATATAAAATTGACCACATAAAAATAAATGGTACCAATTTACTTCAAAAATCATCTGTTAAGTTTTAGGAGTGATTATAGACCAACACCTAAACGTGAACATACTGATGAAATTTCTAATAAAATAGCTAAAAACTTAAATGTTATTAGACATGTTAAATATTTACTAGACACTAATGCACTCCAAAAACTTTATTATACATTAATACAATATCTTACATATTGTACTATTGTTTGGGAAAAAACTACAAATCAATCATTAACAAAGTGCAAATTATGCAAAATAAAGCATTAAGGCTCATATATTGTGCTAAGAAACTTACCAAAACTAACCAACTATACACAAACTTTAAAATCCTAAACATCGAGAATATTTACATACAGCAATCTGCAATATTCTTATTTAAATATCTAACTAATAAACTTCCCACGATTTTCTATAATAATAAATTCTTTACTACAAGATTTAATAAATGTGAACTTAAACTTAGAAATCATGAAAATATTAATCATCAATTTACTTCCATAAATGTCAGACTATTTACAATTAGATGTCAAGGGCCTAAAGTTTGGAATAATATTCCCTCTGAGATCAAAAAATATCAAGCTTCTACATTCTTTTAAGTCTAAGCTTAAAATATATCTCCTTAATGAAAATCTTAATGACACATCCTAAAATTTGGAACTATTCATTACTTTTTCTCCAGCTCATAAACAATTCTTTATTTGAACAGTAATAAATGCACCAAATTCTTAATATCTAAATATCTCATTTTCATATTCTTTTTGGTTGACCACTTTACGGGATAATCATCCCCTAGGCCAACCTTTTTTTCTCTCTCCGTCTACTAAAATATCACTTCATTAACTTATCATTACATGTAATATGATCTTAGTTAAGTTACCTATTTTCTTGATTAATTAAGCTTAGTTTGATTCATTTGTTGTTATCTTACTTTTATTATTGACATCTGTTCAGACTATATATAGTTGTATACACATGAGAGAAAATAAATAAAAATTGATTATGTTATTATGTTATGTTTTCTAGTTATTCATCTGTGTTTATGATATAGCTTGAACGTCAATTGTATTTTTGTGTCCAAATGATCCTTCACTCTGACTGTGGAATGCATACATTTGCTATGATGTATCTTCTTCATGTGCCATGTATTGCTACGTCGGCAACCATGGATTTCCACTCTTGTCTGTTTCTGGCTTTCCTTATCAGTTTGATGTCTTTAGCTCTTGCCACTTCTCTTAGGCTGTCTGTATACTTTATTCTTTGTCTTACTCTTGCTCTTTTACCCTCTATTTTTTCTGTTATGGCTAGATTTTCCAAAATTCATCTTTTCTTATTAGATGTCCGAAAAATTCCAAATGTCGCTTTCTTATGGTTTTTAGCAGTTTTTTTTTTTGCATCAAAGGCTTTTAGTATTTCCTCATTGGTTATTATATCTGTCCATGAAATTTTTTTGCATACGACTGAGAAACCACATCTCTGCAGCTTCCTCGTTTCCTTTGTGTTGTTTTTGTCAACATCCATGTTTCTGATCATCAGACGTCAGAACTGCCCACACGTGGCTTTGAAGACTTCTGAGCCGTGTTGTTATTGAATGCTATGCACAGCAACTGCTAAAGATCACTGTTCATTTTGATTTTTTGACTGTGATGACATTTTAACAAGATGGGATTCTAGTGACACCATTGTTAAGGCAATTTGTTCATTACTATAATCATCTTGGTTGTGTGTTCTTAGCTGAGTGAGAGGTTAACCCTCTGGCCCTGATGGGTCGCTATTTTGGCTTCATAGCACATTGGTTATGTGGATTATCGAGGCAAAAGGGTTAACTCAGGGATGTCAAACTCATTTCATGTGGTGGGCCACATAAAAGACTACTTTGTGGTTGTAGCAGGCTGGATTTGTAGAAAACATTAACACGAACTACAGTAGACATATTACATGAAACAGTATTTATAAATTGTTTCAAAATTGTTTTATTTATTTTCTATCATATGTAAACATTTGACTTTCATATTATGTAATTTCTGATTTTCATATACCGGTATGTACTCTTTGAGCTTGCCTTAAATAAAGTAACTTTGCTTAAACATAAAGATTTTTCTTTGTATTCAAACACATATATGTGAGCCGGATGAAAAGCTTTCTTGGCCATATCCGGCCTGCGGGCCGTACGTTTGACAGCCCTGGGTTAACTGAAAGTGATTTGTCTTTCAGATGTCGTTCCATTCCGAAAGGATTTAATTTCCGATCCAATTCTTCAGAAAATGCTGAAACAGAATATTGTCGTGAACTTTCGTTTTGTTGATCCGTGTCTGCCAGAGAACTTTCTCTACCGCTCTGGGAAACCGAGCGACTGTTTCATCATGTTACTTCAAGGTCGTGTAGAGGTCGAGTTTGGAAAAGAGAATCTGTCTTTCGAAGGAGGACCCTTTGCATACTTTGGAGTGAATGCTTTGATAGGTACTGTGATGAAACTCATTATTTGTGTCTGTACTTGTGTCGTTATGTGACAGTGTGATGGTTGTTCTTGCCTTTTGAAAGTCTTCTTCTTTGATGAACAACATTGTTAGAATACCTGTGTTTGCGGATTTATGATTTGTTTGATAATAATTGGTTGTTTATGTTTTGCCAAACTGGAAATCCTCATTTTATGATATAAGAATAATTTGTTTTTGTGTCGTCTTGAAAAGTAGATCGATGACATATACTGTAACATGTGGTGGTTTATGTTAATCAATATTCACATCAATTATTTGACTCATAAACACATCATTCAGTTCATTTTATGATGCTAACTGCTTCTGTTGTCACTTTTGCCATTTTTAAATGTTACCTTTTATGTTGAGTTTTGCTTTACAATTATCTTTCTATCCAATTGGTGTAATACTCAGCGGTGCTAAGCTTATGAAAACCTATGACTGGCTTTTTGATCATTGAGTGTCACGGGTTTTGACAAAGTAAAGAAATAATTTAGATTATGAAATAATCAACTGATGAGAAATTTAACAATTCATTAAGAATCCAACAAATAAATAATTATAATTAACAATTTTTCTTGTATTTGTATTTGCCTCAATGACTTAAACTCTGGGTTTCATGCTGGAGAGAGGCAGAGAATCTTAAGGCATTTGTAATGATTTATTGTGTAAACAAATCTACTCAATACAGTCAAATGGGAAATATAAATGAAGACTGCTGTCTTGCCTTCTGCTAATTCCCATTTGATATTTTTAGGCTCCCAAGATACTCTCCAGAAGCAGACGAGCGCGGTGAGTATTGTGAGTCTTGGTGAGTTCAAGGCGAGACCGTTGGACTATGTTCCTGATTTCACTGTTAAAGCTAAGACTGATCTTCAATACATTCGTATCCGTCGCTCCGACTACATTGCAGCACGACACGCGACACTGCTCGAGCGCAAGAAGAATTCCACTCACGGCGGAAGCGACGACCATTTCGACGAGTACAGGAGCAGGACTCAGGTAGCTCTGACGCCCGACCAGACAAGGTCTGACACGGATTCCTTACGAGACGACTTGTCGCCAAAGGACGTCAACGACAAAGGTTTTGCCGACAGAAGTCATCCTAAGGAAGACGGTGCGGTGCCGCAGACGAGGAGTCCAAGGCGAGTGAACAGCGATTCTTCAGAGAGCCATCACGCAAGCCTCGAGATTCCTTTGATAGGATCGTCGTTGGGGCTGTCACCTAGAGCTGCAAATATTAGTTGATTAGCGCTGTTTTGCCCATTTTTTGGACCAGTTTTCCTTGTTCTAGTTTCCTCTGGCTTGCTTAGCTTTGTTTTTCAGGCATTTACTAGATTTACTGATTAGATGTTGGTCGGATGAATATTGTTTCTTGTACTTTGTTATGATGGAGTCTTGTGCCTTGGTCTTTCTTTTCAAGTGAATTCTCTGAAGGATTTTGAGGGTCTTTTGGGTAAAAATAGAAACAGTTCTTGGCACAGTTGAATGTTAAATTGGATGATTTTGTATTGTTGATGCTAAATAATAATTGAATATGCATTGACACGCTGCAGTGGTATGTGTATGTGTTGTAATTTCTGCTGATTTTAATCCAGGTCAAAGTTTGCAGTTCATTATTAGTGTGAGGTTCTCAGCCGTTTTACTGTTATTTTGTTTAAATAATAATATCTGAGATTACAACTCTTTAATTCTTTTATGATTTAATTCTTTTATATGTGAGTCTAAATACAGTGGGCTTTGCTTCATCGTTGGTACCTAGCGTACATATCAGTTCAGGTAGATGTTTTTTTAAAGGTCTTCAGGTTAACTATTCCAGAAGAATGGAAGTGTTTATGGAGAATATGTTTAGATAAAAGTCAAAGGAATTGGAAGTCTTTTCCATCTTGATTTGTTCTTTGCTATAACTGAGTACCGGTAGTTGCATTTGCAGAAGTCCTATTAAATTCTGTGATATTTGTTAGGAATTGACGATAATGATTTTGCTGACTCATTGTGACAATGGCCAGTGCTTGCAGATGCGTGTAATTTGCTGCTAAGTAAGTAAGTAAGTAAGCAAGCATTTGAGTAAGTGGATGATTGTAGTTTAGGCATTAGTTTTCTCTTAGTTTCCCATGAAGTATTTTTCACAGAGATTTTCTGAATTTCTCAAAGCATTCTTAATAGAAAAATGTTAAATGTGAATTTTAATGTGATAGGAAGCTGAACAAATAAATGGATGATATTAGAGGCAATGGTTACTGCCCTTGCTGCATTTATATGTTGAGTATTTAATATGGTAATGTTAGTTCTTTAGCACCATTAGATAATGACTGCATTTTAGTTAATGGTCATAATGTTATGTTGTTTAGTAATGGAGCACGTCTTAAATAGCATGCAGTTGTTTTCTCGTTTAAGTTTCTATTGAGTTTTACATTTCAGTTTGTTTTCAATTTCAGAAGTCTTTTTTCTTTCGGAATTTGCTTGTTTCCAGTTTTGTATATAATCTTGATTGTCACTAAACAACGAGTTATTTGTGGGTCATGTTATTCACTTACATTTCTGAATAAGTCGTGGAATTGTTAAAATGTTGTCCAGTGTTACGGACCGTTGTCTCACTGTTGTTTCCTCTGCCCATTGATTGATCTGCAGTTGGATGTTCTGGTGTCTGTGAATGTGTCTGTATTTATACAGGGTAACTATGTTTCCCTGAAATTCCTTGATTGGGGGGAGGGGGAGAGGAGGAATCCAAGGCTTTGAAAGCACTTGAATGCATTATTGATCCTTGAAGGAAGTTCTTGAATTTCAACTGACTTTGAAATTATCATTGTAGTGAAATAATTGTCCGTGCATTATGACTTATGAAGTATTGCTATGTAAACATTGTTATAAATGTGGAAACACCCGACAGCAGAGAACAAGTATGTAAAGCTCAAAATAGAGAGGAGTGGAGACACCAGAGTATGGAACCTCTTAATTATAGAAATTCTTAATTTTTCATATCAAATGCATCCTCAACAGGGCTTAATGTTTTTTCAAGTTAACTTTAAAGAAAGTTAGCATAATTAAATTAACCTGTCTTTTTCTTATAGAAATATTTTTGCTTAGGTTGTCTCTTCTCTAGTTTGTCACATTTATAATTATTTAGCATTTTTTACGTTCAATTATAGTTGATCACAGGCATTTCCATGTCTTCTTTTCCTGCATTTGCCTAATATATCTGTTCTGAGATGTTTCAAAATTATTCAGTTCTTTTTAAATTATAAAAATAGTGTGTTAAATTTGCAAATGCATACTTTATAAAGACGTTGCTGAAAGTATTGTTTCTTTAGTATCTTGATAAGTTGTGGCTGAATCTTATGGCTTGTGATAGTGAGTTCGATGTTGTATCTACGGCCATCAATCTGGAAATTTACTTTGTTGTGAACAAATGATATTAAAGTGTAAAGTATCTGTATATCTTGCCTAATTATGTGCTAGATCAGAAAAGTTCCCGGAATTTGTCTGTATGTCTAATTTGTTTTCTACATCACTGTTATTATATCGCGTTGTAGTTTCAACTTTAATTAAGGCTAATTGTTGCACTTACATGTAATAGTTGCATGAAACCTGAAAATCTGTAAAAATTACAGTGTCTATTTAAATTTTACAAAACACAAAATTCTGGAATGTTGTCCTGACAGAAAATGAGCACTGGGCTAAAAATAGAACGACACTGCTGAATGAAATTCTCTTCTGCCCGTGTTTAATGAATTTCAGTTTGTGGTTTTGTGTCTGTTGTAAAAGTAAAAGTGCACACTTTACTAGATATGGCTTTTATTGCTGTATTTAGCTTAGGACAACATGCACAAGTAATTTTTTTAGTGAGAATTATCGAAACTTGATAGAGAATGAAAGGAACTATATTGTCTCTTTACGTTGGCAGCAGTGCTGTTATCCAGTTTATCTTCCCATCTGGATTCAAATATCTTAAATGTCTTATCTTTGAACGTGATGAGTCTGTATTTTGCAGTGTGACTGACAGTGTTTGGTCATGTTGTTTTTTCTGCTGAGTTCCATGGATATAAAAAGCTAATTTCATCACTTTTGTATGTTTCACAATCGCTGTTAAGAAATGATGCGTAGATCGCGGGACTTTGAGCGTCGTTGCTTCTTTCACTCTTGATTTGTGTATTTGGGAGTTTTGATGCACATGTTTTTGCTTCGACTAGTCGCTCATGTTTTGCATTCACAGTGTTGTAATAAATACTTCACTGAAAGTATTTAAATACTTTCATAAATACTTGGTTCTCATGTAGTATTTAAATAGCATATAAATACCCAAATACCAGGGTAAGTATTTAAATACTGGCAAATAAGTTTTAAATACTTTTTAAAATACTTGATAATGTATTTGACACATGATTCGCCACAACCGTATTTTTGTGTAAAGAAATGTTAGTTAAAATTATTTCTAACAATGTCAATGTAGACCTACTTAATGTTCAACTGTCTAAGACCATCAGATTTGTGAAATAATAGAAAGTCGCATGCGTTTTGAAAATTGCAATAAATCAAAAGTATTTAAATTTCTTAAATACATCTAAATACTCTATGGTATTTAAATACTATTTAAATTCTTAATTTTTGATGAGTATTTAAATATTTTCTTAAATACTGGACAAAGTATTTAAATAGTATTTAAATACTGAAAGTATTTAAATACTTTACAACACTGTGCATTCACCACCTTAACGACCATTGCTAATTAATTGTGTGAAGCGCTGATGGCATCCAGTGCTTCAGATCATTATGCTGCTTTGGATACTAGTTTCTAGCTTGAACTTGTAATTTTCTTTCAACCATTTTCTTCTGAATTTTTAATCAAGTAGTTTTTATTCTGCCATAGTTGTGATAATTATGTTTCACTAAATGTTTAATGATGTTAGTCTGTAAGAAATTTCTTCTAAGAATTCTGTTACTCTGCACAAAGTTTTCATTAAACTAATAGATCATGTACAGTAATTAATTCATTTCTTAAATTATTTCTTTCGAACTTGTTCTGCATTGTAGCACTCCAGTGGATATTTGTATTTCTGGTGATTTTGGCCGCTTTAAGTGCTCAATATTAATTTTGTCATTGAGGCAATTAACAAGTAGAAATTGGTTTAGTGTTTGATTTTTTAAAATTCAATAAAGAGTAGAATTGTTCTGCAGAATTTGATGTTCTTGCACACAGTTTTGCTGTTGATTTTGAATTGCGATCAAATTTTGACAGATTCTTTAGTTATGAGAAGAGTATAATGGAAAAAAAGTGGAAGGAAGAAGACTAATCTCAGTCATTGTGGCATAGATGCAGTGTACTTTGTAGAGCTAGACCAAGTAGTTTTATAATGTTAAAAGGGTTTAACCAATTCAGAATTTAATGCCAGTAACAGTTATACTAGAAATAGATAGATGTAGCTAGATATACATGTCAACACTGTAAAGACCAATCCAACAAGGAATGATGCCCCAGAGAAAACAAAGAGGGGACAAAAAACAAGATAGGCACATGACGTGGAGGAGTTGACAGGACTGAAAATCGTCTGCATTGGTCAGGAAAATACAGGAAAGACATTGCTGAAGAAAGAAAATCCATGTTGCAACCTCAACTGCAGTACATGAAGATGGAGAAGATGATGAATAGTTATTAACAAAATAAGTTTGTCCAAATACCAACAGCAAGTGTTTAAAAAAGCAAAGTAAGTTGGGACCCTAGACTTAATGCTACATACATTAAACAACAAATGGTTGGTTATGATTGTTGTTTCAATAATTCAACAGCAAGTGTTTAAAAAGCTAGACAAAGCGACAGTGTCAAATTAATTTCTACACAGACAGGTATTTGGAAGAATTCACTAAATGCCTTTCCAAGGGAATGTACAGATGGTATTAAGGACTAAGCGAGTAAGTAAGTAAAACTAAATTTCTATAGCGCTGCCCGAAAGCTTGGTGCAGTGCACCAGCATATTCACGAACACTCAATCCGTGCGTGCAAAATCCATAGTCCGTGGTCCGTGGTGATCAAGGTTGTAGATCCAGGTAGGCAGTTGCAGAAATACATTTTTATGATAAGATTTGCAGTGGATAGAATGCAGGCCTATTATAAGGATTTAAGGATTGTAAGGACTAAACTTAAACTTAAGGTCAATAAATATTTATTACAATTTGTACCTCAGATAAATATTGCATATTTGAATTATTAGAGGATATACTCAGCTTTTGTTTTGTACATAAAATAGAAAGTTTAGATTAAACTTTTAAAATAATATTCTGATAATTTTTGCCTTTAATAAGGCAGTCCATTAATTATGTAAACAATTTTTTGTCAATTTTTGACCCCTCCCCTTGTCAACAACTGTCAACTTTCAGTTACCCCGTATAATTACGTCAAAAATTTTGAACCCCAAGATCAATGACGGGTCCCAATAACAAGGTTATTATTTTTGGCGGTGATGACCATTTTCCCCTGTTTTGCTCATCGGGTGTCAAAATGTGGTGGTGATGACGTTTTTCTATGCTTTTTTCCATTGTAATAAGTAGTATTCCATGAAATTTCCTATTTTTGATTATTTGTAAAAAGTGAAATTGTTGACGTCAACTTCTCTTGACCCCCTCCCCCTGTCAACAACTGTCAAACTTTTTCAAACCCCTCCCCTAAATTGTTGACGTAGGCCTAATTAATGGACAGCCCGTAACTAAAAAGAACTCTACCTATAGCTCTACCACTCGCCCTTTTGATTAAATGACCCGGCATGAATGACCCCCAACTTTGGCTATAGCTGTTTCATTTCGAGATTAAGCGCATAGAAATAAGGAGCTACTTCGGTGCTTCTTTTGAAAGCGCTATAGAAGTTAACGAGGTTTTACTTACTTACTTAGCTTATGACGAAAACCCAGACATGTATAGCCTATAGGCTTAGTAGTATTTAACAATCTGTGATAGTATTTATGCAGTGACTAATTCTCATATCGATATTGACGATACTCTGCTAACTTGCTAAGTAGGGCGATCGGTCGATATGAGAAATCGATGCCGACCCACTTCTAATTAATCACCGATAAGCACAGCCGTTCAACGCAAAGGCTAAAGCCGTTGTTAGCCATAATACGGTAATACCTCCACGTTAGCCATCGGCCACGAAAGCCATGAGCCGTTGCGTCTACGCACAACAACAAAAAGCCATTCGAAGCAGCGACAAATTCTCAGTAAATAGTGACAACGAATCGCATTGGATTGGATTTCTGCATCAAAATGCCTGTGAACGGCGAGTAATTGAAGCGAATTTCGTCTTAAAATCCGATTAAATCGTGAACTTTTCAGCTGAAGGTCCACTAACGACGATGACGACCGCCGAAGGCGAGGCGGACGAGGGCGCAGCCATCGCCAAAGTCTTCAACAATGTTAACAAATCGTCCGTCAACTGTCACGACCGAGGATTCGCAATGAACGAGAAAGACGAAGGCGTTCACCAAGGCTCAAGCGACGGCGACAAGCTGACGGTGAAGGAGAGCAGCGCAACGCGAAAGGACTACAGCTGCCTCACGATCTCCATCTACTCCGCAATCGTCATCGCAATGGTCTGCACTTTTCTTGTTCTTGGCCGAGACTACATTAAATACGTGTTGCTTTCTCTGGAAAAGAGCAACCTGTGGATCAGTCTGGTCATATTTTCGTTGCTTTTTACGGTTGTTTCCTTTCCAATGACCTGGGGCTACATCCTTCTAAATGTTGCCTGTGGTTATCTGTATGGTCTACTTCTTGGCATTGTCATCGTTGTGATGTGCGCATTATGTGGACTGACAGCAGCGCATCTGCTGATTAAGAGATTTCTCCAGGATTTTGTCTTCGATCGCTTAGCGAACGACAGCATGCGAGCGATCATCAGAGTTGTCGACAGCGAACACGGTTTTAAGGTCGTCGTTCTTGCTCGACTGACGCCCATTCCATTTGGATTGCAGAATGCACTGTTTGCTGTAAGTTGTACATAGTCCATTCCAGGTGTTGCTTTTTTTTCCATTGTTGCAGATATTGTAATCTAGATGACTTTCAGATGTGGATAAACAGATGATAAAATGCTGGTAATAATACTGATTCAGCTCTGAGGCAAGATTTTAGTTATTTGAGCATACTTATGGCCAATGCTTCAGTTGCATTTTTATTGTAATGCTGTTGTGTAAATTGTGTTGTGCAGATGTCAAAGATGAGTCTTCAGCGCTACATTGCAGCTTCTATTACTGGAATGCTTCCAACGCAAGGTCTACATGCTTACTTTGGCTCCACTTTACGTTCAATGGAGGAAGTCATCTCAACAAGCTCCGGATCGTCAACTGCGTACCTCGTCTTTGGTGCTCAGGTAATTAAAGTCAGCACAGGTGTAAAGAATTTGGCACCTGACCTAAGCTTCTATAGCGCCACTTCATAATGCAGAGGAGCATCAGGCGATGGCACACCAAATCAAAATCATTCGACAAGATCCAGGTCAAAATCAGGATATCTGGCCGGACAACCAGGTAACAGTCTATGATGGATAAGCCAGGTCAAAAAGACGGGCTTTTAGTCTTGTTCTAAAATTTGATAGAGAATTAGCAGAGTGCAGATGAGACTTTGGCAATGAGTTTTAGCATTTGGGAGCAGCAGTGGAGAAAGGACGAGTAACAAGAACTGTGCAAGTATTAGAGAGGGAAAGAACTAATGCAGATGAGGGAGGATCTGGTCGAGTATTTGTCTGTTCTCATAGAGAGTTGTGAAAGGAGGTAACTAGGGTCTTTGTAAGCAAGGGTTTTGCACACCAGGAGGCAGATTTTAAAGTGTATTATCTCATTTAATTGGAAGCCATTGGAGACTCTTATGAACTGGATTAGAGTAACACTGAAGGACAGTCTGTTGATAAAAATAATATTAATTTAATTATTTTCACAGTCTTCTGTCATTTGCCTTGAGTTCAGCTGATACTTGGTGGATGTACATTCTTTTCAGTTATTATCATTTTACTTCTTTAAGACTCGTGGTTTAAACCTAAAAGCTAAAGCTGTGTACAAACAATGCCTTCAACTCTGCTTCCAGCTAAATACTTCCATTTGTGCATGGGCCATAATTTTCACTTTGAAATACTTGTTCATGGATGAGTACTTATTTACTTAGAAATGGTAAAATTTTCATTTAGAAGCACTTAAGATTAACCAAAGAATAATTTTGCACTTAGGATCTCCTTATACTTAAGAATCTTATGCTTAGTTTTGATAATTGTTTCATTTGCTTTAAGCTAATTTGACAGCCTTAATATGATTAACATCTTTGTCTTGAAATTGTTTAATGAATGAGTCAAAAACCCACTTTCTGTTTATACTTTATCTCTTCATAATTTCTCATCTACCATCTCATTTGATAATGAGTAAATCGTGAATTTAGAATTAAGGTATTTGTTTCTTGAAATTCAAATTTTTAGTCTAGACCAGTAACATATGGGCGGGGTAACTTTAGGGTGGCCCGCCGAGGAATTATACACAACCTGCAAATTTTACCCACTAATCACTCATAATGTAACAAAAATAACAATATATGCGAAATTTCAATCATTAGGGCGTTGTTTCTGACCCTCGAGGAGCTTTAGGGTAGTATATATAAATATATGTTGCAAACAGTCAATGAGGAATTATACACAACCTGCAAATTTTACCCACTAATCACTCATAATGTAACAAAAATAACAATATATGCGAAATTTCAATCACTAGGCTACGTTGTTTACATGAGACCCATGCTTACTAAAATATAGCAGCTGCTTCATATCTATATTTCATACATAGTATATATAAATATATGTTGCAAACAGTCAATGAATTTGCCAAGCGTTTTGGAGATTTAAACAAACTGTGAGCACAGTTTGACATATTGGTGTCACCTTTCACTACAGACTGTGGAAAGGCTCCTGATACTCTTCAGCTGCAACTGATCGATCTGCAGTGCTACTTAAGTTGATGGACAATTTAATAGATCGGAACAGATTGACAAGTTTCCCAATCTCAGAGGCATTGGCAATTGAAGCTACTTGTAATGTTCGCTTCAATGTATATTAATGACCAGACTTTTCAACCATGAGTTTAACTAAGTCAAATTTGCGTTCAAACTTGACTGATGTTCACCGTCTATTACAAGAATTTCTACTACAGAATTACAACTAGATTTCAGACAATTAGTGACCAATTTCAGTCGACCACAGCAGTCTCATTGAACACAAATGGACACAAATAGTAAGGACAGAATTATGAGTTTGGTTTGTAGTACATAATATGAAATATGCAGTGTGTTTGTAAGAATTATGTTGTAATGAGCGTAGCTGATAATATTTCATGCATTTGCAGCCCATCAGAGAGCTTGAGACGCCTAATTTTGTTCGTATGGCCCGGCTAGTCGCAAATTTCTTAACATGTGGTCTGCTGATTGAAGAAGTTGGTCTCCCGTGGACCGTATACTTTTAATAGATCTACAGTGTATGCCCAGTTCCTTTAACTTTTCTTTTGGATGATCCTCTTGTGAGAAGTTGTCACATGTTCTTTTCTGACTGAAATAGCTCAGTTGCTGAGTCATTGCTGACGTCATGTTGCCTTGGTTATGTGATAGCGCTGTGTTCTTAGTTGTTGAGGACACTCTCTATGGCCTACAAGTGCTTGTCACCTGATAGTTTCAATGGCCCATTGACGTCATTGATAACTGTTTCAAATGCCTTAGAGTTTATGATGTGATGGGAATGAGTCAGTAAATATTTGCTCTGACACGGGGTTTTGTCGATAAGGAACTGTTCATATAACATATTTGAGGCTCTTCAGGTGAATATGTGGTGTCCTTGTGCTGTCACTCATGGACTTGGAAGGGAAGTCAGGTGGTTAACTGATGTGAGAAACTGATTTATAACAGTGAAACACTAGTATTGAATGATTGAGGCTGAAAGAAAATTAAGTGGACAAGAAATGATAATGATATTGAAATTCATTTGTGATAGACGATATGATGGAGAGAATTGCCAAAAGTGGCTTGAGGAAACAGTTTGGAATAGAAAACATACCAGATATGAAAAGAAGGAGGCAGACTGATTGGGGCTGATGATTTGTGTGTTATTGATGAGGGTTCGCGAGGAAGACCATGTTGCAACTGGATGAAGGTAATAAATCGGAATATGAAGAAATTCAGACTAAAGTGACATTCTGCTCAGAAAGTTTCATGGAAGATTGCTCTCCGATGGGTCTGTTGGCTTGCTTGCAAATCTGCATCAAGGCTGCCACTGCATTTTATTGGGTCCATACAATAATGCTTTGCTAATATAAAGTAGTAAAGTTCTGTTTTCTTGTGTTTATATGTGACATGAATTTAATTTAAAGGAAATGTTTTTCTTTTTTCAGCTGCTGATGGTTGGTGTTCTTTTGATTTTTGTCGTTCGAAAGGCAAGGCTTGAATTCAGTCGAATGCTGGTCGAAGCCGAGTCAACGGAACAGTTGTCAGGCAGTTCTGACAGTTGCCATAGTTGTGTTGTTAATATTGAACTGAGCGGTAACCATGCACTGCTCAGTCATCACTGTGTCTGAGAGACTCGAAACGACGTGAAACGATTCTTCTCATCCTAATTCTAAGATCTCAGTGTTAAGAAAGAAGTCAGATTGTGTGGATGCGGCTTCCATAGTTTATTTATTCTAAACTATCGTGATGGTGTGATGATGGTCTGAGTTTTGTACACAGATGTATCAATTGTTATGGGAATGTCTCAATGTACAGCTGCTGTATTGATATACGTACACAAAGCCAGTCTCGTTTCCTGTCTGTTTTAGGCGATGATTTGAAAAATATGCTTGTCTTCTTCCGTTGCTTTAATGCAGTAATATTATGCAATGTGAATTTCAATTTTTTAAAATACAAAATTAAGTTTGAAATCTGGCATCATTTTGGCAGAAGTCGTACTGTTGTACATGCAGGAAGAGGCAGTGCATGTTGTGAGGGCAGAACGCCCAATGTTTGAGTAATTTATGGACGATCACTGATCACGGCGTATGCGTTAATCAAATTCTGTTCTGTTTCACAGTTTACTCCAATCAGAAAAGGAATTGTTCTTTTAAGTGCATTTATAGAAATAAATAGAACATTTTCAAGTGAAAAATGTTAAGTGAAACCCATTTAATACTATCTGACATTCATCTTAATGCTACATTTTGCAATGTGCAGTGACAGAGTTTAGGTGGAATTTATTTATTGCTGTATTTAATTTATAACTGAGAAGTAGCTTCTACATGTGATATAATAGGCAATTGTTTGCATTAGTCAGTTGGAAAAAGTTTCTTCTGATGCTGAATATAAGTGAGCTTGATATCTGAGCATTCACTGAGCAGGGCTCTGTGCCATTGTGCTAACATGAGCAAAAATGTCGGACTTCACTAAAGCACGCTGGCTTTCTAACAGTTGAGCTGCTGAAAATTGGAAATTTGAGAGCATTTTTAGAAATTGCATTGTAACTTAGAGAAAGTAAAGAGCAGGAGATTGTTTCAGAATTTCAAGCCTTCTTTTGAGTCATTTGCATTTGAAATCATTGCTGATGCTTGACACTCTTTCAAAAGTGGCATTTGAAGTGGTAACATTTTATAAGAACAGTGATGGTCTGACCATTTCAACCCCAGAGTGTTAATCCCTTACTAGGGTCAGCCTCAACCAGTGGGGGGAGGTTAAAACCCCTCTGGCTAATTGAATTTGCAGTCGAGTTAAATTGGTTCAAAAGTTACTTTCTAGCTTTCATCTCAGCAAGTTTGAAATGTATTCTAGGAAACCTTTTGTTGACAATGTGTTTTTACTTAATTGAAACTGGTGTTGATACGATGGTTTGCCATTTCTAGTTATTATGAAGCTGATGAAATGTTGATACAATGAGTTATTGTTGTATTTTGTTGTTAGGGTTAAATGGAAACTGATTTTGAAGTAGCAGAACTTTGTTTAATGTGCTGTTTGTTTGATGAGAGAAAATTTTGTTTAATAAAGTAGCAGAGTGAGCATACTCCGTGATGCAGTTGGGTGCAATTGGCAGAGGAAGATGTAGCAGAAGACTTGAAAATTGTTTTTACAATTGCAAAATCAGCAATTGAAAAATGTTGTCAAAATGCAGAATTTTTTACATTTTAGTCTGCTTTTATGTTTAAAGTAAAGTTTACAATTTATTTCAAATTTTATCAGCAAATATTTGATTCAGCAACACATTAATTGCATTTGTGGTCTTTGTTTGGGGTTTTATGTACTTTATGTATTTCTCTCTCCACTCTATGAATAATATCAATGCTTTTATATATATATTTCTCAAAACATGTACTTTGTCCTTAGCTTATTATTGAGAATCTATTAGTTGAGCATTGAGAGAATTTGATTGTCTTTTATGTGTCTCTTTTTTGTGGTTGCAGCCATTTAAGACAATTTTTGGAATATGTTTATTTAAGTTCATGTATTTTGCTGTTTGTTCAGCTGTGTGTAACTGAAAAACCGACATCTATATTTGACCATATTCTTCTATTACAATGGAAATGCCATGAGTTTTTTTCTCATTTTACCAAATCATGAGTGACAGAGCAATCAAATTTTTCTAATAGTTAGTATCACAGAACTAACTAAAAAGACTGATTGGCACTAGTCAGTTCCTCAGAGCTACCTTACATAATAAACAGGCATTTTAAGCTCCACAGAAAAATGGGCACAAAAGTTGAATGGACATTAGCTGAGCCTTCTTTTTCTTCTTCAAATGTGGAGATTTCACAGAAGTGAAAGCAACTTCTGAGCTTAACTAAAGTAGTGGTGAAGTGAAATGGGATTTGCAGTCCATCAGTTGTTTGTTTTGTATTTATTCTATTAGGTTTGAATTAATGTAACTGAAATATTGAGGAAACGTTTCTTGATATGAAGTGGCTCATGACTTGTATTGCACTTCATTTGCAGTGTGTAGGAATGGGTGTTAGGGGTCTTGAAGGTCTTCCAGTTGACTCTTCTCTTGCACTCCCTATTAATGAATTGCTGCAATTACTTAATTCTTTGTTTTTTCCAGTGTTTTCTCATTTGCTGTGGTTTTTTACCAAAAATTTTGATTCTATTTTATCTGTAACATTGTTTCAGTTAAGATGTCGTATCATGTAATGGTGCTTTGCAATTCTCTTTATGGCAAGTAATAAAATGTAGGCTCGTATTAGCGTACGGAGACACTTATGCTGGCATTGAATGTAATGGCTTCAGTTATCTTTTTGTTGTGTTGGGTCTTTATCACTTAGTAATGTTGAGGTGGAAGTTGTTTGGTCTTTCTCCTTTGCCATTTCATTTTCCTTTTTTCTCATATTTTGGTAATATTGCCTAACACTTGATAACATGCATTCAGAGATGCTATACTTAGGAATTGTCATTTTGACATGAGGCAGTTGAAAGACATGCATCTGATCTGTCTATTCATATCAGTTTCTTTCTTGCCACTATCATTGTACTGTGTATTCATCTGTAATTATACAGGTTAGTTTAAAAGTAAATATCCTAACAATCCATTATACGACTAATGGTGAAAATAATAAACAAAGAAACAGTGAAGAGATAACAACGGCAGAATGCTTCTTATTTGCTCTGTTTTAATCCTCTTTCAGTTTTTGCCTTCTTAATCAAATCATAAGCAGCTTTTTAAATATGAACATTACATTTGTAATTTCCATTGCCTTTCTTCTTAATACAGTAGCTATTACTGAACACATCGTTACCAGATAATGGCCTCCCATGTGGTGCAGATCAACGATCTCCAATATAATAATTGTCATTATCACCACAATGCATCATCTTTATGGTTACACATTTTAGATTCAGGTACTCAAATTATTAGCTGAATTATGGGCAAGATAATTATGATAATTATAGAGGCCTTACATAAGCCTACTATTATAATTATGGAACTCTAGCATGATGAAATGAATTTTGCAAAACTCATAAACACGAAACAGAAAGAAAATATCCCAAGCGAATTGACAACTCAATTGAATGCATTCAGGTATTTGATTTTTAATCTCTCTACCAAGCTGATCTTTCCCACAAAGTTCGCCCAGATAGCGAACACCATTGAAAAGATTTTGCCTATGAGCACCTTAGTGTCATGAAAATGCTTACGGCACAATACTATGTTCAGTATGTTGTGCAACAGGCAAATTAGAGAAACAATTTTAAAGATTCAAGGAGAATTGTAGGGGGCCTTGTAGTGATGCCTTTGCACCAGAAATTTTGACCAAATTCGCTTCGAATTTGTGGATTTTTCTACTAAAACGATTTCTCGCTTTCTCTTAATAATAGGCCTAGCCTATATCGTTTATAAAGGCTACATAAAGATTAGCAAGAAATCGTAGGACCCGAGAGTTATCAAAGATCTAATTGCAGATTCTAAGAGTACATATAATGGGCTTGAAATGGTGTGAATTTCAAGAGAATCGGAGGACACAAACTTTTTGCGACCATAAAAACCCTGGACTAACCGTCGATTTTTGAGAAATTTGACGAAAAATTCATGTCCGGAAATCGCTCAGATTTCGCAAGAGAATTGTATGGGGCCTTTGCAGTGATGCTTTTGCACCAGAAAGTTAGGCCAAATTCGCCCTGAATTTGTCGATTTTTTTACTAAAACGATATCTAGCATTCTCTTAGTAGTAGGCCTATATAGATGACAAAGGCTAGGCCTATATAAAAATTAGCAAGAAATTAAAGAGCCCGAGAGTTATCAAAGATCTAATTGCAGATTCTTAGAGTACATATAATGGGCTTGAAATGTCCGGAATTCGTTTAGATTTCGCAAGACTGCAAGAGAATTGGAGGGGGCCTTCTGGTGATGTCTTTGCAACAGAAATGTTGGCCTAATTCGCCTCCAATTTGTCGATTTTTCTACTGAAACGATTTCTCGCATTGTCTTATAGGCCTAGTGCATGATGACAAATACTAGAGAAAAGTTAGCAATAAATCGAAGGGCCCCGAGAGATAGCAAAGATCTAATTGCAAATTCTTTATAGGCATCGAATGGGCTTCTAATGCTGTGAGTTTCAAGATAATCGGAGGACATTAAATTTTTGCGATCAAAAAACATATTTTTAGGAAATTTAGGCTATTAAAAAATTTGAATAATTACAAATTACACTTCTGGAGAACAAAGTAGAAACAAACAATAAATTATTTGCAAGATTTGCAAGTATTTCTGCATGTTGCTATTGCCGTGTTTGGTTATAGATTCAGATTGTCGTAGGCCTATGTTCTCTTAGTTGGAACGAGTCATTTCCGTGTGAAAAAGCAAAAGATATTCCTCGTCAAGAGTTGTTTTGAAGCTTCCCCATTGTTTTGAAAGGTTCATTAGGCTAATTCAATTTGCAGCCGGTATCTTGTCCTTCTGTCGTCATACATCTCCTAAACAGCCAGCCAATTAAGGTGCTGTATTCCGTCACTTGGCATTTTTTCAAAATATTTGGAAAATTTTCGGGATCCAAACAAGATAAATCAGCATAGAGACTATGTAGACGTCTCCACCATTTAGGGGGCGGAAGATGGCAGAGAATGCTGGAGCGTCAGGCTAATCGCCCCAGTGGCTTTCACACAGGCAGTAATGCCTTCTAAGCCACTTTAAATCATGCTAAGTAAAAAATGCCGGGCCTCTAATCCGCAATACATTTCTAGATTTTCGACCATTTCTAATCTTCTACAAACTACAAAATATTTTTAATTTATTTTCCTATAATTTCTTGGCATTCGGTGACCAACCGAGCGAGAGAATCACCCGGCATCCCCGGCGACCCAGTCGAAGCCTGGCGGGGCCAGGTACGAGATCGAGTACGAGATCGAGACGACGACATTCTTTTCCTCATCAAGACTTTTGGTCAGAAAATTATCGATGTGCCCCTATTCTGGAATCCTGGTTGCGCCACTGATAGATTTGTCAACGGGCTTAGGGCTTCATTAAGTTCCTCTGATTGGAGGAATTGACAAGTAGGCCTACTCTCACGGAATTTACAGATCGAACACGGATTGACGACTTCTGCTGTCTGACTCTATTCTGGATGGACCACAGGATCTACAGATTCTTACCTCTCGTTTAACCGCACTTCCATTAAAAACCCTTAATCGTGTATTTAACTGTAACTCAATGTAAAATGGACGGATATATCCGGGATCCCCAGTTAAGGGGTTAAGACAAGAAACTGCGGCGTATAGAATGAGAACACCGAATACAAGAATCAACAGTGGTTCTCACCAGAGCAGACCTTATTGATCCACTCTAAACCGTGTTATTAATATTGTTATTAACATTTATACAGATAAATATTTATCAATATTTAAAATTCAGTTTAAAATGGCGCAGTTAACAATTATCCTGTTTAAAAAGTGTTCTAAATTGTATTGCAAACAGAATCTTCAGATTCCGGTTGTTTCACTGAATACATTTGCACTTCTTCTTTTATGCTTCCTTTTTGGATTTTTGCTCCTCTTCTCTCCAGAGACAGAACCACCATGTGATTAGAGATATTAACCCCCACTCCTAATAATGTCTGCTTATCTCCCCCTTAATTCAGGCGTATAACTTTCTTATCTTGTCAGCACCGAATCGAGAGGGTGCACTTTGCCCTCTTGCATGATACCTGGCTAGGCCTCTGGGCTCTGGCACCCTGCTTCGATCTGAACTCGTGACCATCGAAGCTTCTGATCTTTCAGTTCGATCGGATTGACGTGAAAGAGGCGGTCAGAGTCGCTTCAAAAGAACAGAGAACGACATTGTTTCGTCTAATACATGCAATCGTTAACTAACATCTACTGCATAGACTGAGCAGCAACAAAGAACGGCAACTGATGATGATTATGATGATCATGGTTGTTGCCTCTGTTGTTGCCCATTAAGTGAGTCCTGATTCTGACGCCGGATGGTAGTCTATGTCCACAAAAGTCTTCGGGCGAAGAATATTTAAGCTGAAACAAATTGTAAAATTACAAATAGTCGAGGGCTGCCAAGATTCTTAATCATTCCAATAAATGCCACAAAAGATAACGCACACACACAGTCACACACACACACACACACACACACACACACACAGACGTCTTGATCCAAACGCAGTGAAAATATTTAGTAAAGCATTACTAAACGGGACAATTACGGAAAACGCAGAAAATGACTTCTGCACGATCCAGTGAATGAGGTCGCAAAAAGTCCTTGACCCAGTGTGGGGGAGGAGGAGGAGGAGGAGGAGGAGGAGGAGAAGAGGATGGTGGTGGGTTGGACGACTCTGTGATCTCCAGTGAGGGGAGGTCGTCGACCAGTATATGAGGACAAACGTTCACCAATCAAACAGTCATCGTGTGTAGCCTTGTTGGCCGTGGAACGATTTCTCGTCTCAAAGTCCTCTCCTGTGCAGAGTGAAGTGCTTCAAGTGGAGGCAATCCCGCAGTCATCGTGGACGTGGTGACACCAAGCTGTGGGTGGTCTGCCGCCGAGGCCTGCTCCAGCCAGTGCATGAAGGGTCTCCGTCACGGACAGCGGCAGCAAGCTGCAGCACAGCTGATGCTGGCACATCGGTCTGTAATCCCAGGCGACGTGTCCAAAGAGTCCTAGGCCACGTCGGCGGATCATGTCATTCATGTCGTCTCCAGTATAGCTATAGGTAGTATAGCCGGTATAGCTCCACATTAATTGGTGGTAAAGTCTGACCATTTGATTCCGAGGATTCGACGTTGGGCTTTAGTATGAAACGCTTCCATTCTCAACCAGTCCTGTTTGGTCATTGCCCAGGTTTCGCTGCCGTAAAAAGAAGGACGGAAAGGATGAGGCACTTGTAGAGACGAAATTTCGCCTCAATGATCAACTAGCTACGTTGTTTCCATATTCTTCCTAGTCGCTGTAGCGTAGTGGAAGCAATTCCCATACGTCTGATGGATTCCCCACGTGAGTTGGCCGTGTTCAGTATATTGGACCCTAGTTAGCAGAAGCTTCCAGCCGATTCCACAGTTTCGGATCCCAGATTCCCAGGTGAAGGGGTGGACAGGCAGGGCCAAAGGCCCAAAACCAATGTTCTGCACTTTCGTTTCAGTCCAGATGAGATATGAAGGCCAAGTTTTGAGGCTTCATTCTCCATTTGTAGGTGTGTTGGGATTTCCAGTTAACAGCGCAACATCATCGTCTGCGTAGTCCAGGAGTTCAGAAAACGTGTGCTGGCCTAATTACTGAAGATCTGTGGTCTTTTGACTGTGGTCCATTTCATAATGACATCATGCATGGCACAGAAACGCTTATGCTCCGTAATATATTGGACAATTAGAAACTGCAAACAAACATCTGTTGCAGACTGTGCATAAGCCAGAAAGTGGGATTTCTCATTTACAATTTCTAATTTATTACAAACATTTCTACAGTGTCTGTACAGTGTATAAACATTGTAGTAGTAGTAGTCTTTTAAACAGACTTGATTTCGGGATCATTCTGCGTAACCCCCACAACGTCCCTCAAGTGCCCGTTTGCTTAAGAAGCACTGCCATGCATAGAGATACCGCTTCAGGTAGATCCACATGACGGCGTCGAGGAGATCGGTGACGACGACGACTCCCAGGAATACGACCACCAAATGGCAGGAGTCGGCCACAAGATGGCGCCCGGCGTCTATGTACGGCACCAGAGAGCGACTGAGAAGGTCACGAAAGTTGACGAAATCACTCCTATGACCACATGACGACAACGGTCGATACAGCAGCAGCAACAGAAGAAAAACACCCGTTAGACAGAGATGGATGGATGGATAGATAGATAGATAGATAGATAGATAGATAGATAGATAGATAGATAGATAGATAGAGAGAGACTCTGGTGACCTGCTGATGATCTGTGGTTGGATGGGGAGCAGCTGACATCCGTCGAACTGGAGTTTTTCGTCGTTGACCTTGGGACATTGACACTGGTCGTCCGGAGCGAACCTCTTCTTCCAGGCGCAGAATTCTGAGCTGCGGAGGACAGAGGCGCTCCTCTGAATCTCAGCGTACATGTCGAGCATCAGCTGGTGGCGCTTCGTTCGCAGATTGACCAGCTCCTCGTAGAAGGGAAACTCGAATCGTCGAATGCGATGCGCGTTAGTTCGAATACGAGTCACGCCCAACTGATAACTCGTCTCCACTGGCGCCATCTAAACGACACACGTACGGTAGATTCCGCAATAAAATACGCGCATTATACGTATTTTATGTCCATAAATAAAATACGCGTAGGCCTATATTGTACGTAAAAATACGTTGGCAATGGCGCCAAGCTCGGACATACTTCTGTGGTTTTCTATTATCTATAAACCTCAATGTTTACCTCACGGTAATACTGTGAAGCAACGTATTTTAACGTATGCAAATTTTACGTATTGTGCGTATTTATCGTCTGAATAAAATTGCACGTATCTTGTTACCACACACACACACACACACACACACACACACACGCACACACACACACACGAGGTGAACTAATCAACGACAAGAACAACAACAACAACAACGGTTGAATTGTTGTTAGTCGTCGTCGTCGTTGTTGTTGTTGTTGTTACCAAGGCGTCAAAGTATCCGGCGGAGGAAGCTGTTCGAATGGTGAGCAATCGGTCGAAGACAACGAGAAGGACGTAGATACCACAACACACAGACACTGAAGCAACAGCCTTAGGAACAAAGTCAGTTCGCATGATCTGCAAACAGACAAACACATATACACACAGATACACAGACTGAGGAGACAGAACACTTGACGAGCCAATGAGGTGAGAACTTGATTCTTGCCATCGGATGTTCAACAACTGGATCGACCTCTGCTTTGACATTTTGATTCCCAGAGGAAATACGCGAGCGGGAGGGAACCCTACCCATTTGAGATTACTTCCTCCCTCCCTACTCCAGGGCCAGTGGAGGTAGCCTCCTAACACCCTCCATTAGAGGTGAAAGTATTGCCCGCACACCACGCCTATGCACAAGATCCTGTTGATTTGCTGCAGCAGAAGAAGTCTCACCCTGAAATTGACATTTTTGATGAACTGCAGACATCTTGAAGACTGCGAAGAGACTACTCTTCGAACGTCTATATCTGCAGAAGAAGAAGAAACAACAACAACAGTTGCACAGACACTAAACAACGACGACGATGACGACCAAATACAC
This sequence comes from Metaphire vulgaris, assembly GCA_018105865.1. Taxonomy (NCBI): domain Eukaryota; kingdom Metazoa; phylum Annelida; class Clitellata; order Crassiclitellata; family Megascolecidae; genus Metaphire; species Metaphire vulgaris. Next base: position 26,550,384 of record CM030832.1, on the reverse strand, counting down.
TGCAGGCGAGCAGTGCTCACTCACTCACTTAACTTAACTTGGCGTCTGTATTTTCTGCCAAAACGAATTCTCCCAAAATGTTATAATTTTTAAACATTTGAGATAATTTTCTAATTTTTATGGCTTTTCAAGTTTGATCTGAAGTCGGTTAAAAGTCGAAGAATAATAACAGTTTTAAACCACAACGGGATTCAGTTACTGACAGTGGCAGTGGCGTATCCAGGATTCTAGAATAAAGGGTTCTTCGATATATTTCGGTCCAAAAGTATTGACGAGCGAAAAAGGTCTTCGTCCCAAACACTTTAAACGTCTGGTGCGTTCTCTTCGATCTAATACGACCCCTAGGTCCCCTCCTACCCCCAACTATTCACCGATTTTGGACGAATCTCACGACCGGTCCCGTCCGAATGGGGGCGGGCCCCCGTGCTCCCCCGTGGCTGCGCCAATGAACAGTGGCATAGAAAGAAATAAAATATATTTTTAAAAGGGACATAAAGGTGAATTCCGACAGCTTTCCTCTAGAGAAAAAACAGCACGGATTTTATTGTCTACTCTCCTCAGCACCTCATCCACCCCCCACCACCACCACAGGGTATCTCTACTGAGCAATGGTTGGTCCTAATGACCACCACCAGCAGCAGCAGCAGCAGCAGACCTTCTTCCGTCTGGAGACCGTCGTCGCCGATGGATGTCCTCCGTCCCCCTTCTCCTCCTCCTCCTCCTTCTTCCCCGTAGAGAAGGACCTTTGCCGTTGAGTAGGTCTTCGCCATCCGATGGATGAACCAGACGAAGTCGATCGTCGCCAGGATTGACACCAGAGTCTCCCAGCTGATCGCCTGCGCCATGACCTTCGCCCTCGGCTCCTTGTCCGTCCTTGACCTTGTCGACCAGACGCCGGACACGGGTTTTCGCTCGTACTGGTAGTACCACTGGTTGCGAGGTAGGACCGCTTCTCTCCTCCTCCTCCTCCTCCTTCGGTGGAGAGTGGGGGTCTGGTGGCACCTCCCTCGACGTCCGTCTTCGGAAATTCCAGATTCAGAAAATCAGAAATATTTGGCATCGGAAAGTCTCTCAGCGACAAATCTAAAACAGAAATCAGAAAACAGATAGGAATATAACAGGTCATGGCGCTATATAAGTGCCATAGAAACCCTAGCTGGTGCTATATGAGTGAGCACGTGACTGACCGACGGTGAGGTTGTCGACGTCGAAGTTGATTCCCGCCCAATCGGCGAAGGGGAGGGTGTCCTTGCTCTGCCCCTCCCTCTTCGATCGGACGACGTCATAGATGACCTTTGCCCCCGCCAACCACTTGTTGTTCTCGATAGACGCCACCGTCTGTCTCATTGTCCTCACCAAACGATCGACCGACTTGTTTGCGTATCGAGAGAATTCCTGTCTGCAAAGACACAACCCCCTCCATCTGCATCTCCATTCAGGAGACGAGATGTCTAGACTAGGCGAGATGTAATGTTGCCAACCCCCACGCACAAACAATTATACGCTAATTAATTATACAATTTACGATTATACGAACAAGATACAGCATAAACCTAAGTTACCCAACTCTACGTTGTTATCACTATAATATTATAATTGGGAAGCTATTAACTTTGCGCTAACCAATTGCAAAAGGTGCTGTGTAAATATTATTTAAGATATGGTTTTCTTGTGCATTTTTATTGCATTCATTATAAGTGCCGCCCCTTCAAATGGAAAAAATTGTCGCTGTAGTTCATATCTATTCATGCTATTTCTATAATAGATAAGTATAGAGCAGTTTTTAGACTTCTTAAAGTAAGTCCAGAGCAATATTATCTGAATCGTACCCGCAAAATCGTCAACAATTATTAGCGGAAAAATATAGTCCAAAACCGCTCCCCCCAACAAAGAAATGCCGCCTCAGGCAGCCGCCTAATTCGCCTACGCCTTGGACCCACCCTGTTTGCATCTGCATCTGTATACACAATAGACGTTTCTAAAAAAACTATAATTATACTAATAATATTTATTATTATTATAAAAGTCACACTATCTTTATAAAAAAATAATTCTGAGGGTGTCTGGATGTCTAAGCCATGGCCCACAAAAGAAAATAATCGACCCTTCGTCTAGAACTTCTGTTAAGCGTTTCAATAGTCTAAAGTTTCATCATGCATTTCTAATCTAATCTTAAACTTCTATAGCGCCACTTTATAATGCACAGAAGCATCATCCGATGACACACCATTAATCACAATCGTATAAGATCCAGGTCAAATCCAGGAACTGAGGCCGGACAACCAGGTAGATGATTGGCCATCAGGTGAGACGATGAGTGACGCTGCAAATGACGTGATAAGAGTGCAGTGATGACGAAAGTGTCTCACTTGAATCTGTTGACTCTGTTTGTGAGATTGAGGATCATGAGTTTCGTGTACTGAAGAGCTACGTGACTGACCAGTCGATCGTCTTGTCTTGATTCTCTCAACTGCTCTTTCCTCTGCAAAGAATTCGCCTCTCACAGTCAACGAACCTATGCTCTGCGCTATATAAACCAGGCATATGGACATGGACTCATTTAAAACCCCCAATCCATCACGATTCAGACCCAAACCACGAAAGCAATATGGTTACTTGACCTAGCCAAACCTAACGAACCATAATACATTACAATTTCGTAAACCATGACTTATCTTCTGACCCAACCCAACCCACCATAAACATACAAATGCCTGACCTAACCCAACCCAACCCAAGGGCGGACCCAACCTATGTCCATGTCTGATATAAACCGTCACAACATTAATCCTAACACGGTACACCCAGAGTTGTCCATGGATCGGTTTTGTCAACCCAAACCCAACCCAACCCATCAAATTTCCAACCCAACCCAACCCAACCCAAACAAAATTCATGTTTTCTGACCCAAACCCAACCCAACCCATCCATACAAAAACGTGAAAGTACAATCGCAATTTTAAAAAACATACATACATTCAAGCACATAAATAGTTATTTGCTTATTTCGAGTTGTTATTGCAACAAACCGGAAATTCATCATTCTCATAATTGAGAAACAATGATTGTATTAATGCCAGCGTCGCCGTGATGTGATGCATTTAATTCAATGTATGTATGTTTATATGTGTATTCGAAACAACTTCTATAGTGCCGTAACATAGACTGGTCAAAGAAGCACGTTGCGTCGGCAGCCAGGGGGTTTGACCCCCAAACCGCGTCAGAAAGTTAAAAATATATGGAACCACATTAACAAAAATTTTCGTCGGTAGCCAGGGGTAACCCTCTCCCTCTTGGCTACGTTGCTGAACATCGATTCGCTTGATCAGTTTTTACAGACAAGAAGAATAGTTCACTGTTATAAGACTGGATGGAACACAATCACAGTTACTGAGAACACACACACAGAGACACACACAGACAGACACACACACACAGCTCTAAAAGGAAGAAAGCAAGGACAAATATCATGAAGAAAATCTATAATTATATAGTAGAGATAAGGCATCCAACCTGTCTTTTGCATAGTTGTTCTGATGGAATTTCGATCAGAACAAAGCGACTGATTAATAAATTTATTAAACTAGATCGCAAAATATTTGACTGAGAAACATAACAGGTAAAACTGTTGTGCCTCTTCCCTCATGGAGCCATAAGCACGTGCTTAGTATGCTTAATGGTTAATCCAGCCCTGCTATTGTCAACTGGCCGTGGTCGGTTTATAAAAGGAATGCGTTAAAACAAGTCAACAACAGCCGTTCACATGCTTTGATCTATCTTAATAGCTATAGTCCACTGTTTACAGACTTCTGAATGCACTGCCTACGATGGAATGTAGGCTAACGTATATGGCGCCATTTTTAATGACATAATACAAGAATCTAATACTTTGTCAACGCAGAAAACAGAAAACCTATATTTAACGTGGTTAACGGAATAACTGGTGCAGATTTATGAAACCTAACCCAACTCAACCCAACCCATCATTTTTTTAAAAATCTCGACCCAAACCAAACCCAACCCATCCCATGGGTTAGCCCAACCCATGGACAACTCTGGGTACACCGCCAACATTCAATTCTTTGAGGTCAAAATTTTATTGTAGAAAGTATAAAAACGATAGGTTTTACTATCCCTGTACTGATCTAAATGCTGCTTCAGTTAGAAGGGTATAAGGCTATAAGCCGTTAATTGAGCCGTCCACCTGTTCTAGAACGACCTGCAGGTGACTGAGTTTCTCTTCACAGGTATTCTTTGTGTCGTTTGCCAGACGATTCTGACGAAGAATTTCATCAGAGACGATCGTTTGAATTCTCTCCAACTGCTGAGACTGATTCGCCTCCACCGATCGAACGAAGCCAGAAAATTCACGCAAAACAGACAGAGAATCTCTGAAAAAAACACAAAAAACATAGATACACACACACGTCCATCTGGTATCGGGTATTAATTATATTATCTGTCGTGTCTTGCTTTTGTCTTCGGGGTGAAGGTGTCTTTCATTGGCCGATCTACGTGTTCTATTTCACTTGACAGGTATTTTTGTCTTCATCAGCCGACCTGTTGATGTGTCTGGCGAGAAGAAGGAGGACGGTGAAAGTGACGACGATCGAATAAGTGGCACGGAAAGTGACGTAACAGACGACGAAGAGCAGACGACGCGACCGCAGAACAACCACCTGTTTCCGCTGCAGACGCTTCGAAGAACCTCCTCAAAATTACAGAAACACGTCATCATGCTATTGCTATAAATAGACACCAATGGAACAACGAGAAGCTACTAGATCATTAGATTTCAAATGACTTCTATAGCACCATTTTAATAAATCACTTGGCATTAAGATTCAAACAGTCGAATGCTATCCCATTCGGTCATTGACGTAGCCAGGGTTCCAGAAAAATATTCGTCATAATTTCTACAGGAAACTTTGTGAGAACTGACGGGGACCTTTGGGAGAGCGTTGGTAACATTATTAGATTCAAAACTTTAAGGGCTGGGGGCCGCTGGCCTGACTGCCCTGGGTCCCCTCGTAGCTAGTCCAATGCTGGCCTATCATCGACTGACTGACTGACTGGCTTGCTGATTGATTGACTGGCCTACCGGCTTCTGTGATGACACCTACGAAGAGAAGGAGAGCGAGCATTGCTATGGCAACGCTGAGCAGGGCTACGAATGGACTGAAGATGCTCATCAACACAATGTCCCGAGCAGCAGCAGCAGCTGCAGCGTCTCTTCCAGACACTGGAGGAGTAAAACCTACAAGAACAACCCCCAATATCACTCAATGCCTTCAGTCAATCATTCGAATCAGTGTCACTGTATGAGACGTCGTCGTGAGTACAGTGTTACCGCTATACGTGACAGTTGAGTTGATGACGCCGTGAGCGTGACGATAGACCGTCATCTTGATTGTCCTGAAGGAGTCGATGACGTCAATCGTCAGCGTCTTGTTGATGACGTCAGGTCCCTCTGTCGGAATCGAGCAATTGACGCTGAACTTCTCTGGACATGAAACTCCGAAGTCCAAATGGAAGAGCGGTTGAGATGGATAGGATGGATCAGTCACAATCAACTCAAAAGCACCTGAAGAGACAACAGCACGCGGCGTTGTCATCACACTATACATGACATATCAATATACACTGTGTCCGGAAAAAGGGAACCCCTACACATATCGCAAGCAACTACCTCGAATCTGCACCGATTTAGACAAAATTTTAAAGGCATAAAGAGAGACATCTATTTGTGTCATCAGCGCAAAGTTTCATTAGAGTCCGTTTACTCCATTTGAGCGATGTGTAGAATATGCGGTCATCACCTGTCACAGATTACAGTTTTCTTCCTATTTATTGGCTGACGTCCTTTTATACGTCATTGAATGTGTTGACAAACAAGCAAAATTTTCGCAAATAAAGATTTTAATTTCAATTTCATATTAGCATTAAAATGAGGCCTGGAATAAAAAATAATAAATATATAATTGACATTGGTTTTCATAATAATATTAAAAGGCTCCCCCCTTTCCGGACACAGTGTATATATGACAGTGTACATCGTATAAACTGTATAATGTACATATCTTTGTCCAAATAGCTAAATGCTAGAAATTTGTATGAAGTTGAAAAATAAAAGTTGTTTTCAATTCAATTCAATGAGCCAGAAATAGAAAGGCGCCACAGTCTACAGAGGAGTAATAACAGGTGGTCGACGATTCCTCTGTTACCTGGGCAGGTGAGCAGACGGCCTTCGACGTGTAGACTCCACTCGTGTTCCTTGCGCGTCAGTTGAGCGTTAAGGTCGTGGTCGTCCCTGATGGAGGTGGGAGGAAAGAGCGGGCGAAGTATGGACCGCTCACTTGGTATCTCAAAGTAGATGAACGGAGGACGCGACTGGGTTCGATTCCACAGACGGTAGGTGAACGTCGACACGAATTCCACCTCCAGGTGGCGCTCCTGTCTGTATGCGTCCACGTGAGACAGACTGTCCGGAAGGAGGTTGAACTGAGACAACAGATCGCTCTCACAATTCTCCTTCTCTATGCACAAGAACAAAACCAACAACAAGAGTTCTTATTCTTCTTCTTCTTCTTCTTCCTTCGTCCCAATCAAATCAGCGTATAATTTTCTTCACGGGCGCAGCCAGGAATTCAGTGGGCGACAATTTGTGTTCCATTCCCATTCTGTCCCGCTCCGCCGGAGTCCGCCCACATGGATTGATGAATGAAGTTGAAATTATTAAGAGGGAAGAAAATTGGGGCGTGTTGGAGGGAAGGCTGTACCCATCCCCTGGATCCGCCGCCCATGATGGGTGACTTACTCCATTGACTGACGGAGACACCGAAAGGCCTTCGTGGTCGGGCGTAGATAACCTTCGACAGAGGCTCTCCGTCCGACGGAATTGCCTTTCCAGTCGCCTGGTAATATCCGACGGTAAATGTTCCGGTGACGGCATTGCCTTCCAGTTGATCCGGGACTTCCGTCACTTCCGATCCGTAGTGGATCAGGAGAAAATGGTGGCTGGAGAAAGAGAGAACATCCCATGGAAACGCCTCGAAATCTGCTTACCTTTGCATTCGGTTTAGAAATTCAGGCAATAAAATCGTTTGATTTAACCATCTATAATTGCTTCTAGAATAAGAAGCAATCTATACAGTAGAATCCCGCTATATCGAAGCTCAAAGGACCGTCATAAATACTTCGATATATCCGGATTCTACTGTACTCAGTGATTTTTCTCTCTAGAGCGTCTTTCGTCTTCAAGGAAAAAACCTTAAATGAATTCATGTTAAAATCTTAGATTTCTAAAAAGCAATCGAAACTTTTAAATTCCGAATATTCTAATTTTGAATGTTAAAAAGTGAGAATAGTTTCCAAGAAATTACGCGTTAGTCCTTCGGTGCGTAAGTCCGACTTCTTGCGAATGAGTTGCAAAGAGCTTGACGTCATTGACTACGTCACCACGATAGATGACGGAGTATTCGACGTCATAGACCTTGTAACCTTTCACCTGTTCCAGATGACACGCAAATATTCCGGATTCTGGAGGAGGAAATATTGGCGTCAGAAGAAACTCAGCCACGTTACCTGTTACGCACCTGGATTCCAAAAGGAAGAAACACCGAACAACATTCAATACCTTTCGAGTATTAGAACAGGTGCCATAGCAGCCATACTAGAGTCTGGAGTTGTCTCAGCTGATAAGAAGTCAGTGGCGGCTCCTGGATTTGGTAAGTGCAGGGGATGTTGGGGTGGCAACTTCTAAACAGGGAACCAACTATTTTCATAAACCTGGACGGGTCTAGTTCCATAGAATGAGTGCATTAAAATATGGAGGCCACCGGGGATCCAGGCATTCAATATGGGGGGCACGGGCCCCCTTTTCCTCTGTGGATCCGCATCGGTTTAAAATATGTGGAATGTTAGAATGTTTATAATAACTGTTCACATTATCTGTAGTGTCACTCTGCCAGTGGGTGATGTCATTCAATGAAAACGAATGACATCACCTCCCTTCCCACTCCCACAGGAGACTCTATTGACGGCGAAAGACAAGAGTTTTATGAAGAGAATTCGGTTATTATTAGGCCCATACTGTTCGCCTGTACTGACTCGCAACGTTCCCTGTAAGCGAGAGGTAGCAATGCGCGCTGAGCTGGCGACCTTGTGCAAGGGTCATTGTGTGTTGTGCAATATTTTTACAAGGAATTTTTATCAAGCGTAGAAATTAGAAATGCGAAGAAATTTAGCATATATATATATATATATATATATATATATATATATATATATAATCATCGATTGATTCAAATATTCTTATTATTGGTATCAGTAAAAATTTAATATGACGATTAAATCAGAAACATACTTTTAAAAGTTTTAATATAGATGCTAGCACGGTAGCACCGTGAAAATTGCCTTACCTTCTTTGTTTGTCAATCTTTCTCGGGATTCCATTTCCTCCTCCACCAACTTCCTATCATTTCATTGCATCCCCCCATCAACTTATTAATTATAAAACTTGTTTTTGATGTCTATAAAACCTGTTGTAGGCCTATAATGAACCAGCTATCTTAATACGCGGCTCTTCCCTCGATCGCCCTACAAGGCATTCCGCAAGATATTCGGCAGGTCTTTCATTTACATATAGGCCTAGTTGATGTCCCTCGTTCTCGTAGTCATTGGCGTTATTGTGTAGTATGAAATGGCAGGGTGTGCTCTATATGATCCAACGTTATGTCTCCAACGTTCTGTCTCCAGGAGGCCTATATCGAACACTGTAGATCGAAATTGAGAATGATATTATTGACTATTCACTATTCTTGCAGAGGTTTTAAAGCAATGAAGATGGAAAAAGCGGAAAATGTGGATTTTGGAGGAGAATTTCTTTAAATCGATTAGAGTTTTGCATATCTAGGTCCTATTCACCCTCTAATCAACAGGTCTTCAATTGGCTTCTCTCACACAACGAATTACTTATAAACTCGTTTTTTATATCTATAAAACCTGTTGTATAATGAATCAGATATGTTAATACCCGTCTCTTCCCTCGATCGTCCTACAAGGCATTCCGCAAGATATTCAGCAGGTCTTTCATTTAGTTGATGTCCCTTGTTCTCGTACAGTCAATGGCGTTAGTGTGTACTGTGTAGTATGAAATGACTGGGTGTGCTCTATTTCGAACCCTGTAGATCGAAATTGATAATGATATTATTGATTAATTATTCTTGCAGAGGTTAAAGCAACGAAGATGGAACAAGAGGAAAATATGGATTTTGTCGGAGAATTTCTTCAAATCGATTATATATACTATAGAAATTATTGTGCTAAATTAGATCCGGAAATAAAGTCTGATTCGAACCAGATTATACACTTTGATCTTAACCTCTCTCGACCTTTGAGAAGCGATGAATGCAATGAACCATCTCTATATCTCTATTTAAGTTCCTTTTTTGATCACGAATTACAGAAGTTTGAACTTTAACGGATTATGCCTCAGAGTATCAAACTGCATTATGCCAGGCTGCTTATTTAGTTGCCAGGTATTCTTTATCTGCTGCGCTAAGAAGATGCTGGAACAAATGCACGCGCATAGAGGGAACGTTGGTCACTACTGACAGTGTTAGGAAAGATCACTTGTAAAATGATCTTGATCAAAGATCAAGATCACTAGAGAGAAATTGATCTAAGATCAAGATCAAAGATCACTAGAGTATAAATGATCTAAGATCAAGATCACTTTAAAAGTGATCTAAGATCAAAGATCATACAAATATAATTATATCATGTATGACGTGTCACGTATGATAACATAACAAATGTCCACTGTACGATGCATGTAAACTTTTGTAATACTAAGTTACTAACACAACTGAAAACAGTTCATGACAATTTTAGCAACTAACTGTCAGTGTTGAACACGGCAGTTCATTTTCAGCATGAGCAGACGCTCAAACGTTGCGTCAGACAACCTGTTTCTTTGCGGTGTAGCTATCAAACCTCCAATACTAAAAAGTCTTTTGACAGGCGCAGAAGATGGCAGGGTTGTGTTATATATTTCACAAATGCTGCCTTGACATGTGGGTATGCCAACAAGCTAGAAAGTTCCTTATTTGGGTTATTCAGGTAGTGCATGACCTCTATCTTGACTGCATTTTCACGACCAGTTGCAACTGAGCAACTCCCCCCTGAGTCCCAGTGACAGTGCAAGTACTAATGTCAGGGCCATACCCATAATCCTCATCATCTGCACCGGCTGCACTAACATGATCATTGAGGTCCGAATGCTTGATTTGTCCGCCATTTTACTCAATACACATAGAAGTTCGTTGATTGATTGACTTAGTTGGGAGAATACGTATAATTTGATATTTGATCTTCTGTTGATAATAAAGATCAAAATCACCGAAAAAGTGATTTAAAATCAGATTCAAAGATCACTAGTAAAAAGTGATCTAGATCAAAGATCATGAATTCTGATCTTAGATCGTGATCTTTGAACTTTTGATCTAAGATCACTCCTAACACTGACTACTGAGTAGTCTGCCAAAAGAACTTCTGATGACCAACAAAGAGAATGAAGTCTAGAATTCGCTCATTCTTCATCCCATCGAATTTTTTCTTTCTCTCTCTCCTGCAAAGGAAGTCATTCACCAGAAATCCAAACAGGTATACGGAATATGTCACGGAAAAATCGTTTCAGCGCAACGATCCCCCCAACCGCCTCTTCCCCTCCTCCCCCCTCCCCTTCCTCCTCCCCTCCCCCAGTGCATTAACTGCTTTGGTCGTCGTCGTATTCTTTTTATTTGAGGCTGTTGTTGTTAATCACATTAACGAGAGAAATGCGTCGAATGGGAAGGAAGCAGCTGAAGAAGTCTCACGGAATTCCTCGAATGAAACCCGATTCAGCGCTCTACGAGATTACGAGAGAATCTCCGAGCGAAATTCCACATCCTCCGATGTCTCTGCCTTTGGTTGCGCTGATGCGCCGCACGCACAGAATGAGTGCAATGCCGTTGTACGTCAATTGTCTGTGCGTATTTACGATGCCAAACTTTCTCAAAAACATACAGAAATCCGTCTCTCTTACCAGAGCCGGCGCGTGACTTTCGACGGCCCCCTGCAATTTTTTACGAGCGCAACGTTTTTGAAATGTCTTGACGAGCAAAAAAGGTCATCCGTATATATTTTAGCCTCTTCAAATAGCCTGACGAGCAAAAAACAAAACAAATACTACTTAAGAATAAGAAAAATGAACTCTTAAATATCCGAGGCCGGCGGGGCCCCTGCGGCCGGCGGGGCCCCCTGCGGTCGCAGGCTTTGCAGGCTCCACGCGCTGGCTTTGCTCTTACACTCAAGGCCGCCGAGAGGGGGCCCAGGGGCAACTGCACAGGGGCCCGGCGGTCTGGGGGAGACCAGGCCCATGATGAATAGGCTACGTATAATTAACAATAACATGAATAATAACAGTAAAGTAGAGGGGGCCCGGCGAACAAAAGGGGGCCCGGCGTGAAAAGGTTGACAAGCAAAAAAGGTCATCAGCTAATTTTAAGATGCAAAAGAGGTTGACAAGCAAAAAAGGTCGTCAGGTATTTTTAAGATGTAAAAAAGGGCGACAAGTAAAAAGGTCAAGAAATTTTATTCTGCACAAGGGCCCGGAATTTCTCTCGGCAGGCCATCTTATACTCACTTTCAGATCTCGTCCGCGCTCAATTAGGCCTATAGCACTGAATTGCACTGAATTTCGACGCGAAATTTCAATCGCAACATTGTAATAAAGAGTTGCAGAGGATTTGGCTTAATCTAATTTTATCAGATCTGCAAAATTCACTTTGCGCAGACAATTTGTCCCTAGCATCACTTTCACAAATGCGATCTGTCTGTCTGTCTGTCTATCTGTCTGTCTGTCTGTCTGTCTCTCAGGCAGATAAGCGGTTCAAACACACACACACATCAATAAAAGGTCAAATCCAAGGTATCCGGCCGGACAACCACATGACAGTCCATGAAATTCATGAAGAACTTAAAAAGTTACAGTATATAAAAGTAAAGTCCTTCCCGAGCTCTCAAGGCTCATAGGGTAGGCCTAGTGCTCATCTCCGTTACCAAGGCACTCAGCCAGGCGACTGGTGCAAGTTACATGATACGTGGCCAGTGTTCTCGTGCAACGCGCCTATTTACTCCGCGGATTAATCCGCTACTCGGTTGCCACCGCCATCTGGCGAAAGAAGACTGAGTCACACTAGGGCTCCTGAGGTTCTCGAACCCGCGACCTTCTGCTCCATCGTCCAAAGCTGTTACCACTCGGATATCTTCCACCTCGAAGAAGTTGCATAAAAGGCGATTAATGACAAATGGGAAACGGCAAAACACAAAAAGCGAAAAAAAACAGAATAATAATTAAGATGAAGACGACGACGACGACGACCGCGTCAGTTATTCTGACGGACGGTGCTAGAGCAGAAGAGCCGAGTGCTCACCTGACGCGTCTGCACTCCGGGGTCTGGTAGACGTGGCATGCCCTGGAGCAGTCGTGGATGTTGCAGCAGGTGAAGCACAGCTGGAGTCGAGGCGATTGCCCGTTGTCTGCGTCGTCGGCGGTGATGTTACAGCGATGGCTGCCTTGATAGCCATGCATGCGATGGGCACAGGTAACACTGCACTGATCGCACTTTGTCCGCTGCTCAAAGCACCTGCCATCAACACACACACACACACACACACACACACATCGAGCGCTGAAGTCCACGCCGCGAGAACAGGCGGACCAGCGCCTTCAATTTTTCACAGCATCGGCGGCTGAATTATCTATTCTAATCTTGAACTTCTATAGCGCCACTTCATAGTGCATAGAAGCACTGGCCGAGCAGAACACAACTCATTTTGACAAAATATTTCCAAATTTATTTTCCCGACTATTTTCCCCACCATACAGACGTGGCCATATTTTTAACAAAACTACTTTTTCTGATTTTTCATTCCAATGCTACAGTCACTCGCTCCTTCCCTCCTTCTCCTCAAAGACCTTAGACGATGGATGACACACAAAGGCACCGAAAGCCAAATTTATGTAGCGCCAAAGGTAGCAAGCATTATATCGTTGTTCCAATCATTCATGTCTAATTGTCAGAGCTGAGCGCCATTCATCTGTCATTTCAGCGACAACCAGAGTCCGCACTTATGTTCAGGCTTTAACCATCTGGCATTGATAGAGGGAACCTAGGAGATCCTACAAGGATTTCTTTGTCTCTTAACATTTTAAGCATAGAACACATAAAAATAAATTGCTTTATTTTAAATGTCACGGCCCCCGATGGACGCGAGAAGCAGTTCCGCGAATTCTGCAGATTCTTGCCATCGGCGTTGAAGAACTTAAATAATGGCAAAGAAACGAAAAGGTGTAAGTCATTTTCAGAGCAGTTCAACCCTTGCACCACTCTGGGTTTCGAAAATTTCTAAAAAAAACGCGATGATATATTTCCAAACGCTTTTAAAGCATCTGCAGGGGGTTAATTGAAACGCATTTGTCATCTCTAACGAAGTTCTTGCTACAAGATTTACGAAGCTACAGACGTCTTATCGAAGGTATCGGAAGTGGAAACCGCCACCCCTGAAATTTCCTTTATCAGTGTTTTTCTTTATTACATTGCATAGTCTACATTTATTAGTGCAGAACTGACATTGATTGCTTAAAATACGATAATAATACAGGGACTTCGGGGCCTACGCCTATTGCCATTTACATACATTTTGTAGCTACATAACCTTAACAAAGAAAAAAGCATGTCAGTGGAAGGGTTAACGGAGAGGAGGGGAGAAGGGGAGGGGCAAAGACTGGGAGGGAGTGATCGCACTCGTTGACCTCGACCTCAATCGAACTCCTCTGGAAGTCACGTGGGTTGATTTACGATGACAAATCGTCGACACTTTTTGAGGTTGACGACTAGGATTGCCTCGATATTTCGAAGGGAATTTTCATCGCATTTAAGCGCTCTAATGTACCTTAAAACGACTGCGCCATCTACCGGCCTTTCCGCTCTTTCGCCTGCCACTAATTCGGTCCTTTACCACTCGGCATCTGTCTTGCAAACGACCAGAGGGGAGAGAAAGGGTGGCGGGGGGGGGGAAATCGATGCTCACTTGACTGATTTGTCGACGGACATGAGGAGTGCGGCGTCTCTCAGTTCGTCGCTCACTCCGAACAGATCAGTGAGGAGTCCCGGACGAGAGCAGACGACGCTCCGGTTGCTCGGGTTGAGCGACGGCAGACGACCGAACACGCTGTACGTCTGGCAACTCTCCCTCGGACTCAGCGAATACCCCGCATCACACCGCCCTCCGCCGCCTCCGGTGTCACTTCGGTTGCAGGGGGCGTTGGGACGAGCCATTGTGGTCACTCCCTGATCGAAAAACAAAAGAGAACGCTCGATTATATAGCGCACTCCCTTTTAAACCTCCTCCTCCTTCTCTGATCCCTTCTTAATTAATTGATATCCTCCAATTCATATCGAGCCTATTTCGATTCCATCTTTTATCTCCGCTGGTGTTTAGGCGTCTACCTGGTGTAGGACAAGGGACAACTGGTATTTGTCTGGCAACGGATGTGGACAGAATTCACTCATGATCTTGGACTCGCCCTGGAATGCTTCGTCGTCGTTGGATAAGGAATGGTCCACTGGCCGAAATAGGGGTGACAGGTTGAGTTCCTTCAGCGTCACTTGAACCGAAAATCCTGATCCTTCAAAGCAAAACAGACAGAAATATCGGCGTTCGACCATTCATCATTCGGTTGCGCTGGAAATATTGGCCACCAGCCATCCGACCACTTTCCGATGGCCGTAAAATTTAGTCTGATCCCCCCCACCCAACTGCCTCTGTGAAAACTTGCGCCCAGAAGACTCCTTAATTGACCAGTACATCATCAGATGACACAGTATAGCACGTACCATTAAAAGCAAACTCAAGTATATACACAATTGACGGTTGCACACGATCCGAACCAATGCTCGGCACTTCGCCTAATGGTGAAAGATGCGATTAATTTTAACATTGCGAGACTTTGCACAATTATCGAGACCTAGTCCCGTTTGTTCACTGAAGTGGCGTAGCCAGGATTATTGGAAGGGGCACATCGACAATGGTTCACTGCATTGACCTTTTCACTTTACCTCGCTTCAGGTGAATCGTGTTGGCCACGAGGTTAACGTTGGCATCCTCGGCTATCACGTGCGAGACAACCTGCTTCACATCACGTCTGTCTTCGTAGATAAGATTTGGAGATAAAAGCGGCTTCGGCAATGTGACCATATCTTAACATAAAAGTCATAGATGTTGCCAACGTTTTTCGTTTTTTTTCTCCAACAAAAAGACGTTTTTTATTTGTAAGTGGGGCGCAATCGCTTAAGCGATATGGCCTACGTCTTTTATATTTTTAAAACGTGTAGGCCTAGGTCTACCTCTACCGCATAAAGACCTAATTTTAGCGTTTTCTGCGTTACTAATGAATGTTTCTCGTTGTCTTGCTTTTCTTCATTTATAAACTAATTACGCCACCACAGTGAAAAAAAATAACATGCTAATTTTTTAGTTCCCTAAAAAGCAAATGAACGATTTTCTCAACTTTTTATATTTTCAGAAACAAACGTGTTTTTACGTTTTATTTCTTTTCATACGTTTGCAACACATATATGATAAAAGTTTCGTTTTATGCATTTCCTCTTCTTTTTAACACAACAGATAAAGTAGAAGTGCATGCAAACAATAAATAATTGTTGGTAACAATACATAAGAAGCTGTCCATTAATTACGTCAACAATTTATGGGGGTTGAAAAGGTTTGACAGTTGTTGACTGGGGAGGGGGTCAAGAGAAGTTGACATCAACAATTTCACTTTTTACAAATAGGCCTAATCAAAATTAGGAAGTTTCATAGAATACTACTTTTTATAATGGAAAAAAGCATGGCAAAAAGGTAAAAAGGTCATCACCACCACATTTTGACACTATATAAGAAAAAAGGGGGAAATGGTCATCACAAAATCAAAAAATAACCTTGTTGTTGAGACCTGTCATTGATCTTGGGGGGGGGGGTCAAAAGTTTTTGACGTAATTATAGGGAAGGGTCACTGAAAGTTGACAGTTGTTGACAAGGGGGTCAAAATTGACCAAAAATTGTTGACATAATTAATGGACAGACCCTAAAATGTAAGGCACAAATAAGACATAGACGCAATGAATAATAGTCTCGTATGTAAAGTACAACAAGTATTCTCGTAAATACGTCAACAGTCAGATTTCCTCTGATTCATTGATCTTGGGTCATAGGGTTAGCGGCCATTGATCTTCATTAGTGAAGTCTTAGGCATCTGCAGACTGGATGCATTCAAAATCGTTCGACTCTTCTGACCAAAAAAGGAAACTAACGTACTTTGGACAACGGAAGCCGATCTAAAATCGTACCTCTGCATCTTCTGTCCATTGCTTCGAAGCATGGAGTGTACTCGTATTCAAAACGACCGCACCTCGGTCTGCAAGCTGTAGTAACAACGAACAAGCGAGAAATATATAACCCTCAGGTTACATAAAGTCCGTCTTTAATTAAATCTCCTTCCGAAATGCAGGAACCGCGTTTAATGACAATAGAACGTTCAGTCACACGCGAAGCATAACAATATCATTCTCTTTGAAACAAAATTTACTGATTTTCATACTTTATTATTCAGTATTTAATTTGTACTACTGGTTGTGTACTACTTTTTATGCTGTGCTTGTCACGAATAAAGATGATTATTTGGCGCCTAATTAATCAGTGTTTTGTTTATTCTCTTTCGCAGATCTCGATGGGTCATCGAGCATGCGCAGTAGCCTGAATTGCGAATGCGCATGCGCCGCGTCGTCTCGAGGGAAATTGCAAATGGCGTCGACCGAACGCCATTCGAAGTGGACAGAATCGGCGTTTTTCAAATCGACTGCGAAATTCCCTTCGACCGCTAATTGAGTTCAGTCGTTCAGAAAGCTTCGGTCATCAAATCACAGTTTGCGGGAGACAAACAGACCGTTGTGAGCGGCGAATTACATCGATGCAGACAAAGAGACCGACTGCAAACTATCCAGTGGACCATCAGCACTTGAAAATTATGCTTTTATTGACTGTAAACTGCAGGAGCGAAATCGCGTGTGTGGAGTCCAATCGACTCCATCCAGCCGCATAGAAATCGCCAAATTAACTGTGGAGATGTGCAGCCAATCTTCACACGGTCACTTGTGTGACGACTCAGAACGCCTCCTGCCTTAGTCTAGTTGATTAGCCACTGCACTAGCATTTTACGACCTCTTTAAATTTTGTTCAATTGTCCACATTAACAGGATTACCAGTTTCAATTTAGAATGGGGAAAAGTAATCGAACGAGTGTGACAGTTGATGAGTTCTTCGAAACGAAATTTTAAACTGTCGGTCGTCTAACTTAAGCACTAGTAAAGTATAGGCCCTATAGAGCTATTCCCTGAAGCAGTCGACCCTGACTACATACTCTAGGGCTTCGTTATAACGTGCTTAGCGGGTCTGTAAAATGCAGTACGTTATATCCAGGGCTTTTTGTGACGGTACGCGCCGGTACGGCTTACCGGAACCTTTTTCAAGGTGTGAAAAAAAATAATTTTCTTGTGACTTTGCAGTTGTGACTTAGCTAAAAACTTTAAATACTTAATAAATGATATGCATCATTATGCTTCCAAAATCGCTTCTATGTTAAATTCTAGCCACAGACCACATAATCGTAATGGAAAAGTTAGGCAATCCACCGTGAGTACCGGCACCTATTTTTTTTACAAAAAAGCACTGGTTATATCCAATATGGTAGGCTAGCACATTACTTGGGACCGTACATTGCGGTGCGTTATACCAGGATACGTTGTAGGCCTAACGGAGTCCGTTGTAACGAAGTTTACTGATAATTCTGCATTAAAAAAATTACTAAACATACGCATGCAGACCCACATGTGACAGAAGCATTGCCTGAATACGCTTAATGAATTTGTAGAGACCTCATCCACGTAATGGGACAACTTAACCAGAAAAGTATAGTATCGTCAGTGGCGGTTCCAAGAACTCTTCGTGGGGGGGATGCAATGAATCTCGGAAGGTCCCGCCAATTTTATAGGGAATTATATGTAAACGGTTTAGAAGAAATCTGTAGACTTGATTTAAAATATAATGTTCGGAATTGACAATATTTGTACAAAAGCCATTTTAGTCTGGTTGAACAACGTCTTAGTGCACAAAAGAGTTTTCTATTGCTGGAAGCGAATTTGTCGATGACGTTGTCTGTGTACATATATCCATATCTTTGTGGATAAATGCCGAGGCTAATCCGTTTAGACGATCATCTTCTATTGAAGACGCATTTTGTGGGTCGGTGGGGGATGCATTCCCAGTCATCCCCAACGTGGAACCGCTCCTGAGTATCATGTCTCTTTCAGTCCGCAGCAGTTTATCCTGAAACGTTTGCGTCACCGGCTCATAGAAACCATAATTTCACACATCCACCTCGATCAGTATATTTTACAACTGATACCCAACCTCTGGACAAATCTTGCATAGCTTAGCACTTATCTTCGTAATCAATTGAATTCTGCTGATTTAAAACTGCGCCAGTGTCTATCAAAGGTTGGTCGTGTCTTGAAACCATTCGTAAACTCCTGATGTCGTCATTTGGAGTGGGTGGGTGGTGGTGACTGTGCCCATAAACTGCTCCGACCGTCTAGCAGGAGTGCCAGTGGAGTATCACGGCCAGCTCAGCAGCCTCAGCTTACGACCACAGAATACTGATGGATTCTGTCGACTGAACACTTGACGAAAATGTCAACCCAATCGCCAAGCTCTCGATAGCGCTGAAATTCAGAGCAGCTGCTGCTAAGGTTGGCCGTCGACATATCTATGCACACCAAAAGACTATACTAGCCGCTGCCGTCTTATGGCTGGGTCTTTTCGCTGCCTGATGTTATACCCGGTCACGTCCCGTGTGCGCTGTGGACATCATTATAGCGCTCTAAATAGAAGACGTCTAATACTTTGTTATAGAAGTTTTATGCCCTGCACAGGACGCTGCCTTGACTTTAAATGGCAGCATTCTGATCTCTCTTGTGCAACCTTCTGGTCGAAATCTTTATAAATTTCCTTCGTGATGGGCGCATCTAAATAACTGCCTTCAGCAGCGGCGTTGTTTGGCCAACGATCGCTCTTCAGCAAACGGTTCACCGCTACCTCCCATTCATTTTAGGTAAATTTAGTATTTAATGTTAAAATTATAAAGGAAATTAAACAGAGCAACTCTGACATTCTGGCAATCTTACGTTTCTATACTCTATATGGAGCAGGTTTTGATTATCAGACTCAATGGGGCTTGAGGTACTTGAGCTGATTCCTAAATTTACTTAAACGCTGTTTTCGAAATCAACGGTTTTCCATAATTTTGTCAGAAGCCGTTTTGCACAGTTCGGTGTCATTCGCTCGACCGATCAATCAATCAGTCATTTAATCAGCTGGTTAGTCTATCAGCTGATCGTGTTCCGTGACGCGGAAGACAGAACGCAGTCGGCATCCACCAACACCCTCTGCCTCTCCCCCCACACACGCTGTCTTCCAGGCAGTCACTCCATCACCAGCAATAATCAGACCGGTCTGTTTCGATACGAATGACGACAGTTGCTGAATATGAGAAACATCTTGGTGGGCGGTTTCTACGCCTGGCCTCGACGTCCACCGACCACGCTCCATTGTCACCCGATGACAGGGCTCGTTGCATCGCAATTCAGGCGACGCCCCAACTACAAAGATTTCGAATCGTCAAGATTATGGTCCCACTCTCACGACCCATCGACAAATTGACGATACGCGCGAGGGTCGACCATCGACCAACCGTTATGACCAGAATTTGAATTAGCTTCATTAGAAATAAGGTAACAGGGCGTTTGTAAATGTCTATACGTTTGATTAATCTGACGCCAGTTGAAGTCGATAGTTTCTCTCGCTTTGACATCATGCGCTACAATGCTTATTTACGACAACCTGTTAATGCATGTATTCAGTCGTTTGTTGAAATAATTCCTGCCATCTTTTGACAGCATAATGGTGTCATATTCACACTGGCGTTTAAAATGGCTTAAATCGAACATGGTGGCGTTACTGTAGATTAAACGTATGATCCCAAGCAAGACAAAGCATTGTTTCATGCATAGACTACAGGGAAGAACCCAAAGGAAACCTTGAGTCAGAGGAAAAGGCCTCGCTAATATATATTCACAAAAGGCACAATGGACGCAATCTCTTAAGCAATCGAATAAACCAAATGCAAGAGAGCGTCTGCGAATGAAAAACTGGAAGCCAGCAAACCTTGCGTCTTGACGGCCACAATGGACTCGACGAGCGACAGAATCAGAGACAGGTAACTGACCAGGTGCACGGACATCGCCCGATCACCCACTCTGCCGCCGCCGTCTGCTGTCATCGCAAATTACTGTCGGCGTCTGCCAACTGCAGTCGTCGAATTCACTTCCGGTCAGAGCAGACGGTCTCTCTCTTCCGCTGTCGTCGTCGCCATCGGGGCATTGGCAGAGGAGAAGCAGCGTCTGCGACAGCAATGCCTCTGCCCCAGGATGGAGCGTCCCCGCCGCGGCCGTTATATGCAGACGGAAGGACGGACGGACGGACGATTAGTCGGTCCGGCTGCATTCGTTGCCGACGAAGGCATTCATCACTACGAGAGCATTTTCAATAAGTATCGCCTCAGATCGCCACCGAGTGTTACCGCTGACGGTTTTCAGAAACCAGTAGACGCTCGCTCGAGGAACCGCCAGAAACCATTTCATCGCAGAACAGAAGCGCCACTTTTGACAATCCTTTCCAATTCTAAAAGCCATGTTTTGAATTACAGAAGTCTTTGCTGAAGAAAATAAATCCGATTTGAATTCAATTCTGTTCGACTCAATTTGTCGGAAAACAATTCCTAAAATTCCTATGAAATAAACTACTTCAGCTCCACGAAAATATATTAGAAATCTCTAAAAAGTGCAACACCCATTTTACATAAACTTATAATCTGCTTTGCTGTCAAACACAATCATCGTCGAATCGTTGGCGCTGTTTAAAAACCTGAAAATAGCTTAAAGCATTTGCGAACTCTTCAACCAATCGCGAAACACATTCTTCGATTGGTTGGAGTATGAGTATGCTACTAATGCTACTAATTTGTGAAAATTTTAGAACGCAAAAACTAAGTGTCCTCATCCGGCCACCGTATGTTCTTGGCATCAGATAGGCCCTGTAGTTCCTCTAAAAGGAAACACCTGCCGTGGCAATTACTCTGTCTGTTTCTCTCTTTCTTTCCCTCCCTCTGCCTTCCCTTCGCAGCCATTCGTCGGAGCGTTCGTTGTCTGTTTGGAAAAGCGTTTTCGTCGACCAATTTGGACGCCGTGGATAAGTTGGATAACTGGAATACAATGAGACGACGACGACGGTCTATTCATTGGATCCCCAACTGATGGCATAACCAACCGTCGGTCGGGGCATTCCACATAACTCACGGAGCCTCCGGGGTCCAAGCGCACCCAACCGACCATCGACCGCTGAAGGAAATTTCATTAAAAGCTACTAATGCATGATCACGGCGAATGGCACCGACGAACGTATACAAGGGACCACATACTAAAGTACTCTATACACTGAATGCATACTTCCTTTAAGTACATTTCCCCATTCAATGCTTACAGTACAGATAGCATTTGAAGCATTGTTGTCTGTGGACAAATGATAATGTAATCTGATAGAATCGAATTCAGATGATTAAAGAGATTAGCCAAATATAGGCAGTCAAGCAAATTGATAGAAAAAACTTTGAAATTCTCTTCAGTGACATGTTTTTTCGTCCATATTTTCCCTGATTTTTTGGTAATGTATTTCTCTTCAGAAGCGAATATCTGTTTAGAATAGGACAGAGAAAGACGACCACAAGGAAATAGAAACGCCTATTAAGAGCAATTGATTTATCGGTCGCAGCTGAAGAAGGAGAAGGAGGAGAAGAAGAAGAAAAAGTAGGAGAAGAAAGAATGAGGAGAAGAAGTGGGAAAAGAAGGAGAAGGAAAAAGAAAAGGAGGAGGAGAAAAAGAAGGAGAAGAAGATGAAGAAGAAGAAGAGACCCGATGTGTCGTCGGCGTTATCATTAACATCGTTATTGTGACTAAGTGCGTCGTATCCTCAGCATTTCTAATTATTTTCATTTATCATTCGTTCGCTGGAGACGCTTTCCTCCGACCATTACGAGGACCACATCGGCTCTTCTTCTTCCTCCTCCTCCTCCTCCTCCTCCTCCTCCTCCAAAGGCGAATGCGATCGCATTAACTTCAAGTCGATTGATCGAATTCAAAGAAACGAAATTTGTTTCTAAGACAACGGATTTCCCGCCAGGCAAAGCTCTTCTCCACTATTAAAGATTAACAGAAGCCCTCTCTCATCCCCTTCATTACTCGTGTCATCGTAGGAGAGAGAGAGAGAGAGAGAGAGAGAGAGAGAGAGAGAGAGAGAGAAAGAGAGAGAGAGAAAAAGAGAGAGAGAGAGAGAGACAGAGACAGAGACAGAGACAGAGACAGACAGAGACAGAGACAGAGAGAGAGAGAGAGAGAGAGAGAGAGAGAGAGAGAGAGAGAGAGAGAGAGAGAGAGAGAGAGAGAGAGAGAGAGAGAGAGAGAGAGAGAGAGAGAGAGACGGGGACAGATGCAGTCCCCGCAGCCGCGCTCTTAAAACAGGTAATCAGGCAAAGCACGATGAGAAAATATTCACAAAATTCGTCAAAAAGACAGACAGACAGACGGATGTTCTTCTGAGCGGAAGAGAGTTTAGAATAGAGGGATGCAGGAGTGACAGTGGCTTTCAACACAACAGAAGTCCTACTAAACCATCTGAAATCTAGTTACTACAGAGAATGCAATGTAGCATTTGTATAGCGCCTCTTTTATTTCCACTGAGAGGCGAGAACATTTTCTAGAAGGCACGCTCTAGCGTTTTAATGGCATTTAGACGCCGTTATAAGCTTACTTCTGCTTTGTTCTGTTTTTTTTTTCAAATGTTATCGAGTAAAAAGTCGAGATGAATATCACGAGTGAATGCGTCCTAGTGATTCTTCTTCTTCTTCTTCTTCTTCTTCTTCTTCTTCTTCTTCTTCTTCTTCTTCTTCTTCTTCTTCTTCTTCTTCTTCTTCTTCTTCTTCGAAAGATTCCAGTCACTCGTTGTCAGTCCTTTGTCATCCAGGCTTCTTTCGGTCCGTGATTTATCCGTCGTCGCTTCCTCCTCCTCCTCCTCCTCTTTCCCCTCCTCCTCTTCCTATCTGCTCTCTAAACCGCCATTTACTCAAAATAAATCTACAGACACTTAACGTTGATCGAAGGACAGCATCTGACCTGGCCACCAACTCCTTCTGTCTGTCTGTCTGTCTGTCTGTCTGTCTGTCTGTCTAGGCTGGAAAGTTTCAAAGGAGTACCCTGAATTATATGAAGCGCGCGGCCGACAGATGCCCGAAACGTGCATTACAATCGTTATCATTGGATAATGAGCGCAGTCGATGTATAATCTTTGCCTAATCGATACGATTGAATATTTTCCGGGGGCATCCGAGGGTCGTCCTCGCTGCCTCCCATCTGCCCTATCGGAAAATGAATCAACGCCGCCGACGTGGCCTCCTTCGAAGCACCAGCGACCGCTGATTATCCGCCGACCGAAGGTGTCGTGTATTTTAAAAGCCATAATTTCGTCCGGTTCCTCTGAGCGGCGCTTTCGTCGAGGGCAGCGCAGGGACAGGGCGTCGCCCGCCACCAGGGCTTTCCCGTCACCCCTACCCCGTCGCCTAGGTAATTTATGACGCATTCGGACCATATATCAAATGGCCGCCGCTGTAAAATGCCGTTTATAAACGACCGGCGCCGACAGACAACGGCCACCGGAAATGAGAAAGGGCCGATGCAGATAGGGGAGGAGGAGGAGGAGGAGGATACGACTGAAGGAAATTAATGGGAGCGGTCACTGTACGGCGGCGGAAGAAGAGGCGATTGGGTGGGTGGTGGGGCGGGATATCGGCTTTCGAGGGATGTCGTCAGTGTGACCAGACGACAGTGTCTTCACTTCGATCGCAGCAGACGACGGGACATTTAATGGGCGACGCCGGTCGAGACCTTTCTTCTCGCACAACCAACTAAGCCACGAATTCCCAACCGGAGAGGGAGAAAATAGAGAAAAGAATTTATGGGGATATTATTCATTTTTTTGAACTATGATTATTATAATTAGCGAAGCCACGAAGAGCGCATGGGACCCCTATCAGATCCTAGACTATGGTTGGAAGATTAGTGGAAACCGATTAGAAAATTTTAATTTAGAGAAAGGGTTATTGCTGATAAGTTGTCATACAGTCTAGCCTGTAAAATTGCCCCAAAACTCAAAAGATGTGAATGTAATATTACCCTAATTTTAGCGTCTGACACGACGCCCCCCACCCAAACTCCTTTGTCCGAAGCTGACACCTCAACATTTTAAACTGTTGTACGTTTGTCTTAATTGTTCCGCACAGTTGACCACATTCGCCGAGTTTTGGATGTAGGCCTACTACTACCCAGGGCCTGCTTTAACGTGCAGTGATACACTAAATGTGCAGTGGTAAAATGCAATTTTCTGTGCTTTGTGCAGTGATAAATTTTCCGGACGACCTTTTTTGTTTCTTTTTTCAGTTTTTGCACGGATGTCCACAAATTTTCCGAGTTTAGTGCAGTGATAAAGTTTTCTTAAAACAGGCCCTGCTACCACCACCACCACCACCACCACCACCACCACCACCACCACCACCACCAGCAACAACAACAACAGCAGCAGGACAGTTCCCACAGAATTCCTTTAGGCAGATTGGCCATCAGCAGCGAACTGAGGTGACTTAGACTCAGTGTCAGTTGGTGTCCAAATATATTTTGACGCTAGGATGTGAGTCCCTTAACAAAAGGAGGCGTCACCGGATGAGCAATGCCCCTTTACAAATTCCTGGAGCCGCCACCTATCGCCTTATAGGCTGACGCCCGCCCCGCCCCTCAGACGGCACCTGTGCGTAGCCAACTATAGGTCCATTGGAAGGAGAACAAGACGGAAAAGGAATCGGCAAAGCAGAGAAAAAACTCATACAGCGCTACTTTGAATACAAGAAGACCAAGTGGACGAACGAAGCAAAGATGGCGGTCGCAAGAGACAACCGAACCAAAATGACCGTAGACTGTGTTCATAAACACTGTTCAGGCGACAGCTGATGCGGTGTCCGCAGACAAATCGCCGAATATATGCAGTGGCGTAACCACGCCCGGGCAATTACGGGCAATGCCCGGGTTACTTTGCTTTCTGCCCGGATTGAAAAATTTCTGCCCGGGTTGAATTTTTTTAAAATTATGCCTTTAGTATTTGGATAAACTTGCTTTTGCACTGCCGTGCACGTTATTGCAATACTATTCTAATAGTCTAAAACTAGTGTCTGTAAAAAGTGTTTCACAGGTGACAGGTATCAGCTAGAATTAAGTGCAGCAATTACTACAGTCATTGTTTGGCATGTATATGTATCTACGCGATATATCGAATTTCAGTTATGGCGGTAATTACCTACCCCTGGCCCTATGGACCATTCAATCCATGGACAACTAGTAGTCTATGTTCAATCCCTCTGCATCTTCCTCTACCGAAGTGGACGCTAGGTACAGTGTAAGGTGATAATTGTTGCTCTGGCCGTGGCTGACTGGTACCAGGGATAGCAGGCAGATGAAGTGGCTTTGACCTCTGCGCTCCAAAGACCCTCGTCGGGTCGGGCCCAAGACTGTTTAATACTATATTTAATTGCCTTGGGTCGGGTCGACTTGCCTTAGAAGCAAATCGCAGCTGCTTTGAGATTTGACCTTTTTGACCCGAGAGGGTACTCCGATTTCCATGTGTAGGCCTATTTGGTCGGAAACGGGAAGGTCAGCACTGGGCAACAAGGTAGGCTACATTGACATTAAGAGAGCATTCTAAAATTTTTTGTATGATATGAGAGCAGGTGGGGGTGTGCTTTAAGAGTTGACTCTTATTACAAGTTCGCGCCAAGAGTAAATTTATTGTTTTACTCACAATTTCACCGAATAATCATATTTTTGAAATTGAAAGGCATAGTTTCACGGATACAGCGTCTGGATTGTAAAAGTTGCCTGCGTTTGGATTTCTCAAGAATTCTAAAGAGCTGAACATAACTGACTTATGCTTAGAAACATCAGATGAAGTATGCCAAACTATTTCTTCGTCGATTGCAGCTAGTCATAATTTGCCAGACAGTTAAACTATCGGCGTCGTTGCGAACTCTAGAAATGACCAGAATAAACAGTCTCAGCCTCTGAATAAGATCCCAGAGGACATTTCCAGAGAACTAGATAGCCCAGCGTAGCCTAAATTGCATACATAGGCCTAAACATGGAAATATTTTGGAGCCAAGAAATCAGCCAAACGTCGTTTCCAAAGTTACTATATTGCAGAATTTCCACGGTTGACTACTTCTGTCCAGCAAGATGCTGCGTATTAAGCTTCTGTTGTCGTTACAAGAGCAAAGAAAGCGCACCACTTGGTGTACCTTATTGACAGCACGCAACGGATCAAAGGTAGGGGCCTATGGATTCACTCTTTGAAATTCATCTGTTGAGCACTTGCGTTGTCTGAACTTGCCTCGTGGAATGGGATCAGTTTAAAATCCTCATGTTAATTTTTTAAAATATTTTTGTTGAGTGACTGTCCACAAATTACGTAAACAAAAGAGAAAGGAGTATGACAATTGTGACAACTTTTGATAAGGGGGAGGGGGTTAAAATTCGCCCAAAAATTGCTTGCGTAATTTATGGACAGCCCATGGTCAGCTGCCCGGGTTACATTTTGACTCTGGTTACGCCACTGAATATATGCTCAGCCTTATCAAACGTTCTCTGGAGAGATTTCTGTTCTAATGAAGGTCTGAATGAAATATAATGAGAACAAACTCACTGAATTGGTCGAGGAAGTTCAGACAGACAGTCTGAGACAGACAGACAGTCTGAGACAGACAGACAGACAGATAGACAGACAGACAGACAGACAGAAACTAACTCAGTAGTACCCCGTCTCATGCCCTTACGTCAATAATGACGTCATAGTCCTGTTGGTTTCGAAAAAAAATTCGCCAAGTTCATTGAACCTTTCCACCTGCGACTAATTGGGAAAGTAACTCTCTGTGGACGTTGGCCATCGACGATATTACCGGTCAACAGTGGCGGCTCCACAGGAGGGGCCCGTGCCCCTATTGAGCGCCTGGCCCCCCAGTTGGGACCCTATACTTAATACTACATACCTAACAACAAATGGTTGGCCTCCATGATTAGAAGTTGCCACCCCAACGGCCCCCCAACTTGCCAAATCTTGGAGCCGCCACTGCCGGTCAACGTTGACAATCGAGACTGAGTTTTGTTCCTGCCAGTTATTCAATGGAAGAGTTTAATGGGCGACAGCTTAGTATTAAACAGTCTTGGGTGTAGGGATTGGAGCAGAGGTTCGAAATGATAAGCCTGCTGTTCAAAATGCCTTGTAGGCCTAGTAGGAGGCAGAAACCTTTTAATTTGTGATCGATGGGGTGGTTGCAGTGTTTGTCGTTTGGCCGAGATCGGAGACAAGAGTGTTAATTTCGAATGAGTTCAGGAGTAACTCGAGTGCATCGGAGTAATGGTCCGTAGATCATTCGTTAGGCCTATTAAAGTGATAAACTTAGGTTTCATATGAAAGTGTAGGCCCTATTTTATAAGTTCTTATTTGTCGGACGGCCAATCTTAAAAGTTTAAATACGTGTTTGTTTTCATTGTGAGAGCTAAATTTTAATGGCGCTGTATTTTAAAATGATGTAGCAAACTATCGACCCCTCAAACTCATCTTTCAATCAATCAAAATGTTACTAGCATCCATATAGGTCCCTATTATATCAGTGCATTAATAGTTTATAACTTGTATACATGTGAGTAATTACTAAGCATTATAATTTCATCAAACATTGATTACCTTTCACTGACAACTCTTCAGCATTCTTCATTTCCTTCCATTTCTGTCATAGCTCTTGGTAATCGTGTTGCGTCTTCTCTCAATACGCAGCGATATATGCTTTGAACAAAGCCTGGTATGGCCTAGTCCTACGATTCATTCTTATCGACCATGGCATTCGTTAAATACTGATACTTTTATAAAGTTCGTACTGTAATTATATTTAGGTACAATAATGTCATATTTGAAATACTAATCCGCTTTTGGTGAATAGGCCTAAGTTTCTTTTTCAAACGCAGAATCGCGTGGCCTCTCTCTTTCATAAACAACTCTTGCCCTTGTTCTTTATCTTCTGATTCCGATGAGTGAAAATTATAATTAAATAGCGCTATTACTCGAAAGGGACAATTTCAGAAAGTTACAATAATCTACATTTATTAATATTTACTAAAAATACGTAAAATTTAAAATGTGTGCGTGACGTCACGGAGGTCCTTACCCCTCCAATCTGTAACAAACTGCTACACTTTCTTAGACCCCTCCCCTAGAGGGTCACGTACTTTATAGACGGTGCTCCTCTATTCAGTTCTTCGAACTATTCAATAATATCTGCATCTGTATGTAGCTTAGGTCGTCTTCACTGATGAATATCAATACTGAAAAACCAAAACCATTTTCATTCGTAATTTTGAAAACACAGACAATCAGTTGAACAGTCATTGATAAGCAATTAATTTGCTAGACATTCGTTTCTGAATATTTGAAATCCGTTGCCTGCGTCGTCCTATGGCCCTCTGGCCCAGACAGATTGGCTGCTCCATCCACATGAACAACCTTATTATGGTTTACGAAACTTGGACAAATGACTGTGTTGCTATCGACATCGCTGCGTCTCCTGCGAGAAAAGCCGTCGAGAGTTCCAGCTGGTCTGCTGGGCTCTTCCTGTGCCCTTTCAGACATTCTGCAAGACTGGTGTACTCGAAAACAGCAGGTGAGAATTGAAGCGGTAACGTGGACGATCAGAACCGTCGTCATCATGACAAGAGCTGTACACAGAGTCCTCATGACAACAGTCCTGACACACGTCAGGTAGGGTGCCAAGGCTTGGTTAAGTTGGTTCTCATACTGTGCTGCCTCAAATCCTAAAGTATTAGAAAATATTACTTATCATTTAAATACGAGCTTAAACTCAACAAAACATTTATTTTCCATATCATAATGTATGCTATTTTCAACAAATAAAACTTTGGATTAAATGCAAATGTAAGATACTAGCAGATTGACGTAGCCACGGGGGCATGGGGGACCGGTTCCTTATTCGGGTTGGGCGATCATGGGATCGGTGAAAATCCGTTGAGTAGTTTGGGGGGAGGGTCGTAGGAAAGAAGTCGAAAGTGGGAGATTGACATGACGTCGGGTATTTTTGCTCATCAAGAATTTTTGCACTTGAAACCGAAAAATGTGAATGTGCCCCTATTCCGGAATCCTGCGTAGCCTCTGTCCTAGCATCAGACGTCAAGCAGCTAAACCTCCAAAACATCAAACTGAACTTAAATACCAAACTCTTTGATTAACAGGGAACACATAGGATGCAAACGTCAACAGTAATTATCACATGACTTAATTCATCAACCGTGTTCGGTGACAGATCAGTCACGCGGGGAAACCCAGCCCTGTGGAACTCGTTGCCAAGCGATGTTATTAATGCGAAGTCCATCGGCTGTTTTGAGAAGCTCCTAAAGACACACTTATTTAACATCTCTTATAAGTGACTCCTTTGTAAAGCGCTCTTGACTTTAGCTCCAGTTATGCTACTGCGCTATATAAATTGTCGTAGATAATAATAATAATAATAATCAACACTGATTAAAAACACAATTTTAGCAGTTACCAAAAGCTACCTGAGTATAATAGTGGCCGAACAGGTAGGAAATGGCATGGTATGATGGGGAGTTCCAACTGTGGTAATTTGAGATTAATATCACATGACCAGTTAACCTGAGAGGCTCTACTAACGGAACATGCTTCAGCAATGTGGTTCAGCTGAAGTCGAGTCTGCTCTGAAAAATAAAACCGAACAAAACACACAAAATCTTCTCCAGTGAAGCTACAGCTGAGCTTTAAAAAACACTGATTACAACTAAGAAAGACAAAGACACTCAATACGGGAAAATTCAGGGGGCAGCTTCCATACCCGGTAGCTTCAGTAAACCCTGGAGCAAATGATAGTAATATATATTTTTTAATGTATGCAAAT
Source organism: Metaphire vulgaris (assembly GCA_018105865.1). Taxonomy (NCBI): domain Eukaryota; kingdom Metazoa; phylum Annelida; class Clitellata; order Crassiclitellata; family Megascolecidae; genus Metaphire; species Metaphire vulgaris. The sequence continues at coordinate 26,520,038 of CM030832.1, read as the reverse complement.
GGACCCCCTACACTCCTACAGGTATGCAAAAAGGCTAAAAGCACTTGAAAAAATCACTTTGACAAAAATAGATTGCCAGAAATAAATGTGGGAAATAAGCGGTGTGAAAGACAACTCGTGAATTATTATGAAGTAGTTAGGGTTAGATTTGAACAACAAACCTCAGGTCAAAGGAGAGAGACCCTGGCATTGCCTCACACAGTGTCAAGTATTTTACTGCTGTACTGTCAAGTATTTTCTTAATTACTAACTACATCAATCTACTTCATATTTTGGACTTCTATGTTCCATACCAACAGATTGTCAGAAATAAACAAAAAATTTCACCAGCAACTCGTTTCACTACTTTTCACTTAACAGAATGCCATTTGACGCACCTGCATTGAAATACTCTAGAAGCCCTTTGAGATTGGTGAGTTCTGATTGGACGTGGTTCCTGTAATAGTCAACGGCCAATTGGTTGAGATGCTTGGCTTCGTCACTGATGTACCAGTTGCTCTGGTTCATCTCAACCCTGATCGCATTAACATACATATCGAGGCAGTCAACGCTGACGAAGACCTCGGTGCTGAGAAACAGAACGGTTGCCTTGACGATCACACAACTCACCAACAGAACAACACCAGCAAACAGGAATCTCATAAGAGTCCCACTCTGCAGAATTCGAATGATAATCACTCTCGTTGACTCGCCGCTTGACTGCGTCGAAGGCAGATGTGCAAAAACAACATCGCTGGATCCCACTCTGGCTACTTCAGTTCTTCGCTTGACACAGTTCGGCCTGTGCTGTCCTACGGTAGCCAAGTAGTCAATCCTTCGGTGACTATCTGAGGATGTCTCACAAAGCTGTGAACCAAACTCTGCAACAGTGAATTCCGGATGTCTTCTGTCTAGGGCAGCATTCAACGGAGTCAAAGTCCTTTCTATCGACATACTTCGACTAATGTTCGACAGAACACTGCCATTGGAAGAACCTGTCAAATGCCTCCATAAAGTCAATCCGTTCGAATACATGGCAGTGAATCGATAGAGAAGAAGCACTGCGTCAAGAACAAGGAAAACGATTCGCAAAACACCTGAAAAGACAAAGTCTTCCAAGTTGGAAAGATCGTCACAGAAACGAGATTCTCCAGTTTCTTGCTGCACAGAGTCTCGTCGAGTCAGTTGACGGTCTTCGTGGCGCCGTGCAGTCGAAGACAACTCCAGTCCGATGTCGTGGATTTTGCTGGATACATGAGTGGAAAAGAACCGGAATGAGTGAAGTCGATCCAGTTGAAGCAGCTGCTTCATGTTTGGAATGTTTCTGCTGCCATCTGTTGTGCAGTGAAGATGAGTCAGATTAACGAATGGAACACTGAAAGTTGGACTATCAGGAAAACGATTGAAAAACCTAAATTAAAGAGAAATGAACATCTATGAATATACGACAATATCATTTTAAAAAAATTGTTCCAATATGGATATATATAAATATACATATATATGTATATGTATGTATATAGCACTATATATAGTATACATACTGTATATATACTGTGTGTGTATGTATGTATGTATGTATGTGTGTATATATATATATATATATATATATATATATATATATATATATATATATATATATATATATATATATATATATATATAGCTCTTTGATAATAATGCATCATCAGCCTAAACCAAGAGCTAAGTGAGGTGGTTCCCTGTTGAAATTCTCAGAATTAGAAGTGAACAACCTTCCGAAGGTCGCTACACAGTCATTATGGCTAGATTGAAAACCTACAACCATCCAACTGCATGGCAAAAGACTCTCTACCATTACTCCACCAAGCCCTCTACAACAACACTACCATATTCTCTCTCTTTCTCTCTCTCTCTCTCTCAGTCATCTCCAAATTTGTGTGACATTACGGACTTTGATGTGTCATTCTTTTCTGTCCTCAACCGTATTTCTCAGTTCCTCGATGTCCATGTTCATTGCTTCCATAATGTTATCCATCCATCTTGTCTTTTGTCTTCCTCTTTTCTGTTCTGAGAGAAAACCCTCAACAGCTCCTTTTGAGCATCAATGATTTCTCCAGCAAATCATTAATCTTCCTTTGTTTTTCTTCTTTTCAGACAGTTTTTAATATGCCCTAAAAACAGATTTTTACTTTAGGATCAGTCCTTCAGCATATCTCAAATTGTTGAATGTTTTTCCTCCTAATTTGACCCTCCTTTAAGGTATGTTTTGGCTCCTTTTTCATTTTTATACAAATTCATTAGAAGATGTACTTGATTTCTGCAATCACCTCTTGATTTGTTCTCCTGACTGTCCATGAAATCCTCAGCATTTTTCTCCAGCATCATATTTCAAAAGCGTCAATTCACCTGTGGTACTTTTTCTGAAGTGTCCAGCTCTCCGAGCCATACATTATTATAGGAAATACCATTGTTTGCACCAAGCAAGCTTTTGTCTCCTTTTTGATGACCCTGTTTTTCCATATTTTGCCCAGTCTTGTCATAGCACTCTTACACAGTTGTATGCATCGCTTTATGTCTAATTCAACATCTTCATTACAATTTATATTTGCTCCTAGGTAAGTGATATCAGGTATGTGATAGGTATGTGATATCCATCTCCTGTCCATCCAGTGATCAGTAATCATTCTGTCCTGATGCCATTATTTTGGTCTTTTTGATATTTAATTGTAAAACTGATTTAGCACTCTCTTCTTTTACTCTTGCCAGCATCTGTCGCATGTCACTTTTGCTCTGTCAACAACACTGCGTCATCCACATATCCTAGATTGCCTATGATGCGTTCTGCTATTCTGATACTAAATCCCATTTCATTTAATCCTGCCTTCCTTATTTGCATGTATATTGAAAAGATCAGGCAATAAAATGCACCCTTGTCGCACACCCCTGCCCAGTGTGAACTATCTGGTTGTTCCATGTTGAGTTCTTACTGTTGCTTCCTGTTCAGTGGACAAATTTCTTAATAGGCAAATAAGGTGTATTGGCACTCCCATTTCTTTTAAAATCTGCCATAATTTGTTATGATCACAGAGTCAAAAGCTTTCAAAAAGTCTATAAAGCACATATATATATGCTCTTCTGATATTCTCTGCTCTTTTTTATGATCCAATGTATTATTTAGCAATTAATGATTACCGGTAGTTAGCAATGTATTTATTAGCGATCTCTTGATCTGATCTGAACTACCATATTAATAGGTCATATAGTTTCAAAATATCAAGAAATCAGAGCCGAAATGCTTTACTTACCTCTCCCAGAATTGGATCGGCCAAAGCTTCACTTGGTCCAGTTCTTCAATCTCGAGAAAACCCCCGAAATCTGCTTCATATCGAAGAATAGAGAACGGTTGGTTGTTAGCTTTTATCTCTTGATGGCGCCCAGTGTCTGAACTGTTGAAGAGTCTCTGCGGAAATATGAACCAATCGCTGTGCAAGACAGAGCGCAGGTATTTGCGGTATGTGGTGACGGTAAACGCTACACTCGATGTAACGATCACTTCGTAGTGGCTGGAAAAATGCTTCAAATTCTGCATGTAGACGGAAAGGCGATGGAGACTGTGCTTGACTAGCAAGTATCCAATGGAAGTACTTGGCATCTGGTGATGACTGCGGAAGAGTTTCTCCATGTCAGAAGTCAGTCGTGTAAACAGCTGGTTGACGTAGTGACTGCAGGCACTTTGCCTCTGCTCCGTCTTCTCCAACTGTCTGATCATCTCACTGATGCGATGTTGCCTTACTGCTTCCATCTCTGATGCTGACATGTTCAACAATTCTGCCCGAAATGCACTGATCTCTCTCACGCGAATCAATTCAGAATCAGTGATCAGTGAGATGATTACGAAAAACATCGTGAACGTAACTCCAAGGCTATACGCAGCCCAGAACATAAAGTAAAGGCCAGCTACAAGTCTTGGCCTTGTTGCCCTTATACCGGCCTCGTCAGTTAGTCTTTGGCTCGAGTTGCTTACTGCCGCTGCAGTCAAGTGACAGATGACAATCTTTTGCGAGTCGTTCACATAATGGAACGACCTAATTTCTTTGCAGACAAATGCAATGCTGAAAACCACCAGAAGAGTGAAGACGATGAGTGAAAGTGCAACAAGAAAATTCAGTGGAATGTCTGGTTCAGGCGGTCTGCTGACTGCCTCTGGTTCTGACTCCAAGCGCGTCTAAAATATCACGCAGCTGCAACAATTGCAAGATTGCAACACATAACCTGTAATATATCTAAGCACCGGTAAGTAAATAAGTAAAATCTTGTGAATTCATATAGCGCTTTCAAGGGTAGTTAGTACAGTAGTAGTCTTAGGCACTTAATATAACTTTGAAACAATTATAACTGAAAAGTGTGTGATCGGCAAGGGAAGGAGGACCTGTATATCCAAAGGGACATCATTGTGCTAATAGCGTAGTTTAGGTGTATACAAGACAATTCATAGGCGTAGCCAGAAGCTCACCTGGGGTTAAAACATCCCATTCATCCTAGGAGAAAAAACCACCTGGCATGAAAGAGAATGATATCTAGAATTAGAGAAAAATTGTTTTAAAAATTAATGCTGACGTGACCAGGGCTCCAGAATAGAAGAACCAAGGTTACTACAGACTAGTTATCGGATATCCAGATCCATCATCTAGGGAGTTTGGGGTGCTCCCCCAACGGGGTCTGGGGTGAAGCCCTGGCGGAATAATGAAAAATTAGACTGATCATATTTTGAGGTCGTATGACAGCGTATCATTTATTATCCCTCTCCCAGCTAATGATATTTTATCAGTTTTGCCCGATGTCATGACCAATCTAGGCTGTTTGCCTATTATAATATCAGACTGGAAAAGTGAAATCGTCCAGACAATTGCAGACGATGACACAGTGACTGACTGCCTCTACCCCCATCCCTTACACCCTTGTGCACCCTAGTAGCTATGCTAATTGAAATTAAACATGAGAAATTCTCAAACTTATATTAAAACTAAACTGACATTTGTTATCAAATACAAAATGCCACGAAAAACAATTTTTTTTAAAAACAGGAAAGGAACATGAGCATGAGCAGCATTATGCAAAAACCTGTGCTCAGAGTCAACCGAGTCAGACAAAACAGACAATCAAAGTCAGCGAAAGACAGTTGATTGAAAACCCAATGCCATCATTAACCAATCAGAAATGTCTTGCAAGCATATACAGGACACTATGCATAGAGGCTGTCTTCAATTTCTATTCCTTATATCGTGAACTGTTCTGAATTAGATTATAAAATAGAGAATTCAGAGTAACTGCAACCAAACAACCAGTAAAACAGAACAGCGGTAACACCATGTCACCAGGCAATTGATGCATGGTAAAATCTGAATCTTACGTTCCTACGGAAACATTTACATCACAATTTGTTACTGACAGACGAATCATTTTCATGCATCAAATTCTACATCCCATAGATTAATAAGCAGTGAGGAATTTAGACGCCCTGTGGGGTCCACGTCTGCACAAATTGCTAACTCGGTTTTTCCTAAAAGGTCCAGTGACTTAACTATGTGCTTCATTAAACGCTGCAATGTTTACAAGGATTGAAGCCCTGACCCTTAATTGTCTGTCAAACATTATTTGGGGGTAGAGGCAGTCAGTCACTGTGTCATCATCTGCAATTGTCTGGACGATATCACTTATCCAGTCTGATAATAGGCAAACAGCCTTGTACAATGTACTAGAGGCTCTAGATCAAAGGCAATCATTATATATTAGACTGCAAAAGTAATTTTCATACTCTTTCTCAAATCGCCTCCATTTGGTTTGTTCTCTTTAACTGTCATTCTTCTTGTCTTCCCTTTCTACTCATTGGCCCCCTCTATTCCGTCTCAAGCATAAGTATTGGTTTACTCAACCTTTTGCCTCTCACATCCTCCTCCGTCATGTCCATGATGCTGCTAGGTGGGAGTAGGGGGACAAGCTGCCCCGGGCGCCGTCTTGGAGAGGGGTGCGCTAGAAACCATGGTTGTAACAAGTTAAATGCCTGTTGAAGGAATTGCCAGCAAGACAAGCAAAAAAAGGTCATCACCCGCTTTCTGCACAACTTTACTCCTCCAAAGTTGTGAAAAATCTGCAAAAAGTCTCATAAGCAAAAAATTCATCACCAATTTTTCAGTTTTTAAACTTTTGGGGCAAAAAATGCATACCTTGCCCCGGGCGCCAAATACTCTAGTAACGGCTCTGCCTTTATCACAGCATGCATGAACATTGGTCTTAATTATGCTTATCTAAAAGTTATGGTCAAATGTAAAATATATTTTTGAGGTGTTTTACATAAAAACAATATTCATACTTTGTCTCTTAGAAACCAGTTTGAGTTATTTAAACGTGAGAGTTCTTCAAAGACAACATTTCTATGCTGGTTGTTACTTGTGCACAACAAATGAATTCTAATAAACAATAAACAGAAAGAAACAATACTTCTTGCAGCGCCATCTGTGTGAGATAGATCGTATGACTATGCAACGCATCTTGTAGGCGAATGTCGAAACCTTTCTCCTGGTGTTGTCCCCAGTTTGGAACTTTGAAAGTTAAATTGAAGTCAGTGGGACATAAGATCAATGCATCATAACGGAAGAATTCTTCCACATGAAAACGACCGCTGATTGTAACGCCGAGGTAACCAGGACAACTGCTCAATCTTCCTGCAAAAAATCACAGCTCTCTTCAAAATATCCTAGTTTACACTTTCCAATTTATTAATATTTATGGCAAGTGCAAGTTTCTGTTGAGTTGTCCAGTACACGTACACAACACTGTTAGATAAATATTTACCACAACATGAATTACAGTTGTTAGTAGTGTGTTGTAAATAAAACAAAGTAGGTCAAATGGTTTGAAAAGAACATTCTCTCTGTCAAAGACACCAGACGTGCATCGAGAATTTCAAAGTATATACAGGAACGGCATCATATTCTGTTTATACCGAGATGATGTATCACACTTTGCATTGCATTGTGCCAATGTAGACATGTTACTCCTATTCATGAAGGGCGTTAATGGGTAAAGTCAAAGCAACTAACCTGAGATCACAATTTCCCAGATTCTGCCATTTCTTGTCAGAGTGAGAGAGGAACGAAGTGAGTCATTAGCCAAAAGATGAGGTCCATTGCTTTGGAAATGAAACGGAAGAATTGATACGTTACCTGTTGAAAGATTAAGCCCAAATAGTTTAACAATCATGCACTTACTTAGAACCAGTTCTGAGACAGCCCCTAAAGGAATTAATTATTAATGGCACTCCAAATCCATCAGCAGTGGATCAGATCAACTGCAAAGATCAGTCAGAGGAAGAAACAGTGAGACTGAGTATAGAAGAAAAGTTGACTGGAGGAGACGACCACAGCTGGGAACTTTAAAGTTAAATTGAAGTCAGTGGGACACAAGACAGGCACGTCATAACAGAAGAATTCTTCCACATGAAAACGACTGCCAATTGTTATTCCAGGGTAACTATTCTAGATATTAGTCTAGATCTGAAAGAGACAACTTCTATTTGTAAAATGTCACAAAAGGCTCAAGACTAGAATTCCAATATGTTCAATAAACAGCGAAATCATGGGGAAAATGACCCTGAGCATGACCTCACGATTTCACATGACACTTCATTAATAATCTGATGGCACATTTTATTTGTGTGTTTCTGTCAGAAATTTCTTCACTTAAACGAGGGTAAATGCAATATACACAATTGGAATACATTGCTTTCCAAAACAGAGAATTTATGAACACCAACCAATGCTCCCGATTTAGGCGGGAGACTCCCGCTTTTACGGCCCTGCCTCCCGACCTCCCACCAGACTACATTGTTCTCTCGATTTCCCCGCAGGCCAAGAAATTAATAAATTTGCAATGAAACCAAATCTAATGTCGAATAATAGATAGTTCAAATTTTAAATGTAAATTCTCCCCAAATTTTATTGGCTGCTCAGCGCTGCATATATGACACATTGACTGACTCATAAAAGGTAACATTAATTCTATAATATTTACCTAGGAATGAACAAATCGTTTGATTGTTGGATGTCATGTTAAGTAAGTAAGTAAAATCTTGTGAATTTCTATAGCACTTTCAAAAGCAGCACCGCAGTAGCTCCTTATTCCCAGGTGCTTAATCTCAGAATGAAGTAGCTATAGCCAAAGGTAGGGTCATTCATGCAGGGTCAGTTAATCCAAAGAGTCATTGTGGTTAGTCTATTATGTTAGTTTAGTATGCACAGTTTTTTCATGTCCAAATGCCTTATAAAGATTCTCCCTCTTCTTCATTTTCAAAAGTTGGTAGGTATGTTTATGTAATGTAATGTAATGTAATGTAGCAAAGCATTTGCATAGTGCCTTTTCTGGACGAGCACTCAGAAGAAGAACTCCCATTATGATGACTTTGAATGAGAAATAAGTAGGTTTTCATGCATTTCAGGAAGATTGTCATGGAATTCAGTTTGCAAGACTGCATACGATAGAACTGAGTGGGTGAAGTAGTTAAAGAGGTCAGATTGAGCCCCCCCCCCCCAACTGAAGCACAGTGCCACTGTTTATGAATGAATTGTGTGCAATATCTTGTGGCTATAAGAATGGCTATCAAATATAACTGCTTGAAAATTGCCATTGATCTATTTTCATGAAATTTGAAAACTTCATTTCAATATTCTTGGTCCACTGTGCAGCAAAGAACATAATATATAAAGTCCCAATCGGTCGTCAAACCAAAATAAAGAGACGCAACCAGTGCTTAATGGTATGAACTGATGCCTACATTGAGGGTTGAGAGCTGTCCACCCTCTACCCCCCCCCCCCCAAATGTCTACACTGAATTGATTCAAATATATCTGGCAGTTTCTACTCAAAGGTAGCTAAAAAGCACAGGGAACGACCACACAACTTGACACAAGAGAGAGACCTTCAAGATAATAGAAACCATAAACAAATGGCAGCTGACCTGGGATGAAAAATCGAAGATACGGAGCAGTCTCAGCCGATTTGATGGCGTATTTAAAGTTCCCGCCATTATTTTCAAGCACTGCGTTTATTTCCTTGGAATCCATCCCATAATGCCTCTGGACAGTCTTTAGTCTGCTGACGTTTTTATTGCAGTCGTTGTTGTGCGTCCAGCTCGACGTGCTGTAGTCAAATGGACGCTCAAACTGAACAGACGCCACAAATATATTCGGCGAGATGCCGTGAACGGTGATCTTCCTCTTTTGATATTTGTCTTCTGTCTTCACCGAATGAATCGTGAAGTTGAATCTGTTGTTTGCGTTTTCACGACCAATTAGGATAAACTCGTCTTTCAAGTCCAGTCCAGTGCTGTGCTCTATGCTCAAGAAATCTGTCTGATGTAAAAACAAGGCAAATCAGCAGAATAATTAAACTGCCTCAGAAGAGTCCTGAACTGCCTCCATTTGCCTCATTCTATGCATTACGGAAGTAAAACCACCTCAAATTGTTCTAAGAAAGGAGACCTTTGTCTAACAGCTGACTGAAAACTTTTGCATCTTCTAAATGTAAAGTGACTAAATACATAAGTGTATATGCTCAAGGCTCTGTTTGTAATGTCCTTGCTTTAAGTCGCCATTCACCATCACTATCATCACCGCTGTCACCACCACTTGACTTTGAGTTATGTGAAAAGAGACTGAAATTTAAACTTTTACTAGGGGCACAATTTTCAAAAATGTTGGGAACCGCTGAACTATTTGAGCATTATAAAATAAACCTGCTACTATTTACTTATCACATGACAATATATGAATAGATTCAATAATAGATGTTTCTTAGCAGAGGTAAAGGTTAGAGCAGTTAAATAGCAGAAGCTACAAGGTTTCTATGCATATCTGCTGGGGTGGGGCCGAGCCCGAGCCCGGGGCCCGAGCTTTGAGGCCCGCCCGGCCCGTAGCCCGTACCTTGCCGCCCGGCCCGAGGTACGGGCGGGGCTGCAAGGTAATTTCATAAAAGTATAATCTTCTAACAGGATATTAAATACAATATTCGTTTGTAAACTCAAAATCAAATAATTTTCATTAATTATATTTTAAATTTTTTTATTTTCTAGCTGATCCCTAATTAAAAATTTTTATTACAGCTTAGTTGTAGCACAGCTTAGTTGTAGCTATTGTAATTTGCATATATAATTGTCAATAGAACATTAATATTTTGTTGCTGTTAGGAAAAGAGGAGAGAAAGGCAAGACTAAACAAATATAAACTTGAATTTATTAAAGAAATATTGTTAGCGCCCGGCCTGTACAAGGCCCGTAGCCCGTACATTTGCGCCCGTAGCCCGTACCTCGAGGCCCGTAGCCCGTACCGAGGCGCCCGGCCCGGTACGGGCCCCACCCTAGCATATCTGTCATACTCATTAACAAAACTCTATGTAAATAATATGACACTAAGTGAGACAATGACTTGCCTTGTATTTGCCGTGACTCTGATAGGCAATGTCTCTGGCGTAAACATTCTTGTGGACTTTGGGAGTTTGAAAGCTAGTGTTTGGAATTTGGATGAAGTAGAAGAGTTCGTAGAGGACCTCGTACTGTACGTGTTGGATGTGGCATTGGAACTCAGTCTTGATGTTCTGGAAAACTGGTTGAATCGTATAACGATAGGCGTCACCCATTGCACATTCCACAGAGATGTTGAAGCACTCTTTGCTCATCATCTGTTTACAATCCATGAGTGTAAAACATTCGACATGACAACATCTGCGTTCAAAGATATCTGTCAAAACAAACAAGGACACAATTCTCACACAATATCAAAAACAAATATATCTTAAAGGTCTACATATAATTTTTCAATTTATTACCTCATTGACTCATAACCACTCTTGATTCGAAAATTGAATAATTCTAATAATCTGATTTTAGTAATCTGCTATACTTGTCAAATTGTCAATGTGACTGTCATCATAATTAACACCACCACTATCACCACCAACAACATCATCATTGTAACTAGCAACATTATCGGCAATGGCCGCGACCATAGGCTAATAAAAGATCACGAGTAACTCAAATGCAATATCAACTTCATTGTTCAGTTATCAAGGAATATGAAATCACTCTAATCCAATTTGAATTCACATAATATTAATAGTATTGCTTTATAATAGATATACATGTATATAAAGTTAATAAGATTATAAGTCAACAACGCTTTTGCACTGACAGACTCAGATATGCGAAGTAGTGCAGCTGTTAAAGAATTCGGCTTTCTATCTACACATGGAGTCAGTTGTTATACATAAGCCATTTTCATCAACTCAATTCGGAAAGACTCAAGCTGTGCAAATTCGTAAATAGAAACCGAATATTCTCACACACAACAATGCACTGTTACGGCAAAAATTCAGCCTCAAAGTCAACGAAAACAATAAAAAAATTCCAAAACTTTTCCCCTAGCATCAACATGCCACAAAAATAGAATCAATGTAGGACATGTTATTCTTTGAAAAATCTCTAAATGTGTGAAACCATTACAGACAGCGGCGTAGCGAGGGGGCAGAGGGGCGAACCGCCCCAGGTGGCACTGGCCCTAGGGGCGGCATTTTTGTTTTTAAAAATTCGTCTCTATGCTACAATATGAAAAACCATGAAACAAGTTTTAAAATATGCAAAATAGTCAGTCAAAATTCAAAATCAAACTTTAGTAACTGGATAAAAAAGGGCAGCAGTAACCTCAGTGACCTTTTTAGGTTTGTCAACAGTTTTGTATCAGTTTTGTATAGACTTGGCCACAGGGTGCTAACCACTCTGCATGCCACTGAAGGGCGGTACTTTGCCTCCCTACACCAATGATTAATTGCCGACCTCGCTGCACTGCAGTTACCTTTTGTGAGACAGCGCGGCTGATTAAGACACTGGTCACAGCGGGACCTAGCAGCACGACATTTCCTGGTGGGAAAGGAGATTGGGCGCTCCAGAGTGTAAGACTGGTTGAAGACGTCGTGAAGGAGCGCTGATCCATCGGTGCAGACAATCGAGTTTTCTGCCGGCTTCAGAGGCTCCGGAAAAGTTCCCTTCAACGAAAATCAGGTCAAGGTCACGTCAGAATATTTTAAAATAATTATGCCTTGAAATGAAAACTGTTGCAATTGCATGAACACAATTTCTATGATGAAATTTTTCTGATATTATTTCTTAAAACCATAGACACTGTTTTGATGGATTGACAAATAAATAGCACGAAGCAGAACAGACAGACCTTAACACCAGAATGGACAGTACTAACACTGCTGCAATTATCAGCTATGTTCACCAAATGTCACAACTGACACTGTCATGACAAATGTCATGGTCACTCCAGCAACTGTCATCCCAATAACCAACATCCACAGCTGCCACTTAGCACTAATGCCATAAAGAAGTCACTGTGCATTTGTCGCATATGTGCGGATAAATTGGTAGCTGCAAAGGTAAAACGTGGGTCTAAAGAAACCAATGGCAAATTAGTCTAGATTGATATCATAAGCCACCTGCGGTCACTGCTTCCCTAGTACATGGAGATCAGCGTCGGACCCTACTCTTTCAAGTACGGGACTAACTTTTTACCTTTACAGCAGTGATCCTAAACGAATAAAATTCAAGACTAAAAACTAAAGACAAAATCCACAACAAAAACTCAGATGAAACAAAATCTTAGCAGAAAATCAACAGAAAAAGAATCAACCAGTAACAAGTCGATAAATACAGCGCAAGGAACACAAAAAATGAATTCTGAAAGCAGTCAAAACTCAATTGTGAAATTGCAGCCATAGAGAACAAACACTTTGCACCAGTTTTCAACAGCATCAACAGTATCCTAAGTATTATCATCAGTATGATAACACCATAGCCAGAAATATTGTAGCTAGTTGAAACAGGTGACTGCAATTAGATTAAGCAATTAAATGTGTTCAGTAATGCTTTGAAGGGAGAAGAAATTGAATTAAAAACTGTCACAGACCAAACATAACACTACACATACAATTAGACTCACTCAGAATGACAAAGACCAAAGCACTTATAATATCTTCATCATCGCAGTCAATATCAATAGCAACAGGAGTGCACATTTCCTGTCTTTGCCTGTCTCCATAAATGCCTCTGCACCACTAAGATAAGTGAATATTTTGGGCAAAAACGGAGGATGAAACTGCAAAAGCTCCCAATGGATTGTGGTGTCAATTCACCTTCCTGCTCTGGAACTCACTGCTTGGTGCCACCGTACACCGTCACTCATGCCATCACTAAGGCGTTTACCAGTAGCCTGTGCTCCGTCTGTTGCTCTGACCAGATTTCAACCAGTCAGTCAAAATGCCCCGGTGATCTCTTCCCCAGGGCCGGAGCGTAGGGCCTGCAATGCCTGTGGCCCACGAAGCCCTCCCTCGCCTCGGATATTTATGGAGTCCCGTTTTTATAGCCAATTATTTTAATTTGAAAAAGTTTAATATAATATTATGATTACTGTGACGCAATCTTTCCTTTTCCCTATTGGGTTAGATGATGGGTCTGAATGAGTTCCTTCCATTTCTGTCTGTCTCTTGTTGCCCTGGTCGTTTGGATGAAGTTCGTTTGCATTTCTTCTGCGTCCTCTTTTAAGTTTTCTATCCATGTTTTTCTTGGTCTTCCTTTTTCCCTTCAACATAGTTGTATAGTGCCTTCTTTGGTAGTCTTTCTTCCCTCATTCTTTCAACATGACCAAACCATTGCAGTCTTCGTTTCTGTATTGATTCAAGTATCGTTTCTTCTTGCTGTCTTCTCTCTGATCATTTTTACTTTTACACATTTGCATATACGGTACATACATACATACATACATATATATATATATATATATATATATATATCATAGATGTTGCAAACGTTTTTTCGTATTTTATTCTCCAACAACAAATGCATTTTTAACAGTTTATTTCTTGATGTTTTTATTTTATTTTATTGTGTTTTTCAACGGCTTTTGCAATATGGGACGAGTTGCAGCTAGAATACTAGCACAGGTGACGACTGCCTCAGACTATGAGAGAAATTGGTCAACTTTTGACTTCATCCACACAAAGAAGCAAAACCGTACGCAGAGCAAGAGAGTGCGAGGTGAAGGCCTAGTGTTTGTGCATGCTAATCTTCGCCTCAAGGAAAAGCAGGACAATATAAACTATATGGAGGAAACCATAGAGTGGCCAGACCAGTCAGATGGCGATGAAAAACTCTAGGGAAATTTTTTAACAAATTCCAATTTTATCGAAAGTTCTTGCCTTAATGCATGATTAAACTTTTGAGTTTTTATGTCTTCAAAACTTGTAGGCCTAGGTCTACCTCTACCGCATAGGGGCCTAGATTTAGCGTTTCCTGCGCTACTATGTTTCTACCTCAGGATGTTTCTACTCAGAATGTTTCTACCAGCTTCGACAACTACGGGTAGTGATTGACTCTCTGTCGCAGGAATCAGTGCAAGTCTTGTTCCATGCATTCATAGCATCTGGTCTCGACTACTGTAACAGCCTACTTGCATGTACGGCCAGAAACCAAATATATAGACTCCAACTTGTTCAGAATACCGCGGCACGACTCATCGCGCGGACCTCAAGGCGGCAACACATCACCCCTGTTCTGCAACAACTCCACTGGTTGCCGGTACATAAGCGAATATCGTACAAGCTGCTTTCGCTAGTCGACAGATGTCTCAGAAAAGAAGCTCCGCAGTATCTTATTTGAGACTGTAAACTGTTGTCTGATACAGCTCTCACTCGAACGATGGTCACGCGTTCCAATTCCACCAGGACATTATCCATGCCACGCAATCGTACCAGAATGGGAGAGCGCGCGTTCAGGGCGATTGGTCCATCACTCTGGAATCAGCTTCTGCCTCCTCTTAGAGATGGAATTTTAAACCATGACATTTTTCTCGCTTGACTTAAAACATATATGTTTGGCCTGGCAACCGAGGCGTATTTGTAATAATTGCGCCTAGTAAATGAACTTTATGTATGTACTGGTATGTATGTACTAATGAATGTTTCTCGTTATCTTCCTTTTCTTCACTTATAAACTAATTACGCCACCACAGTAAAAAAATTAACAAGTTAATTTTTGTGTTGGCTAAAAAGTAAATAAACATTTTTCTCAACAATTTTTACGTTTTTCATATTTTTAGAAAAAGTGCTGTCTACATTTTTTATTTCTTTTTATACGTTTGCTACACCTACATAATTATATATATATATATATATATATATATATATATATATATATATATCATATATGTTGCAAACGTTTTTTGTTCTTTATTCTCCAACAAAAAATGCATGCACACATACACATATATAAATATAAGAGGCACTGATAACTGTATATATATATACAATACATATATATGTAATATAAATTCACCATTCATATCAATCTCACATTAACAAAATGCCTTCATGCCTTTTAGCATAAACTGCTGGAATAAATGACAAAGGAAGAATTGTTTTAAGAGGCCAATAAGAGCAAGTGATGTATATATATTTATAGCATATCATTCTATTGACACAGTAATAGAAAAGACATTTGGGAAACACTAAAGAAACAAACAGTTAGTTAAGAAATCCACAGTTAAGCTGCTACAACTCTCATCTAGACACTTCATAAAAGGCTGCAATGCTAGAAGGCAAATGCAAGTAACGTCAATGGTCTCCTTGATCAGTCACAGTAGTCACCTGTCATTTATTTGCTCAGCACTCATTTCTAAGTAGCATGATGGTAAATCCTAGAGTGATCTCCAACCCTAGAGTGACCTCCTCGAGAGATTAAACTTTTAAAATTATACAGGCCTGTACAAAGTGGGGCTGCAGCTGCACCCCCTGGAAAAATGTAGGGGGTGCAGTGCACCCCTGGAAAGAAGATGGTCTGCACCCCTGCACCATTAAAAATCGTGCAGATGACCTTTTTTGCTTGTCAAGGTATTTTAGGGTGAAATTGGGCATCAACGACCTTTTTCTTTACCTGTGAAGGATTTCAAAGAGAAAACTTTTACTTGGAGAAAATCTGCACCCCCTGACGAAAAATTCTTCAGATGCCACTGAAATTATATGCATACTTGTCTAACCAATTATTTTAATAATAATAACAACAACAAAATGAATGTCCCAATCAATATGGGTTAAGAAATCCCAAGACAAAAGTATGGCCTTATAACAAAAGATCATTTGCTTATCTAAAAACATGAATTGGGCAAATAAACTGTTCATTGACTTGTCAAAGGCTTTTAACATCATTAACAATAAATCTTGATTGACACATATTGGACTTCAATGGAAGAGGATGATGATGATGATTCAGGATGATTTATTCATAAGAAAGCAACTTAAAAGAAATGCTAAAATGTGTACTTGGCACCAAAAGAATTATTATCTGCTTCTCTTCCAAAAATGATAAAACTGCTGCCTTGTGCTGATGATGCTAACGTCCCTGTATACAGTAGTTGCTGTTCATTAAATGCATTTCTTAATGTTTTTCTAAGACATACAGTAGATCCACTTCAGTTTGCACATTTGTCATTATGACCGCCTGTGCTGCATTCAGGAGGGAGATCTATGAATAAATGTGGCTGATGACAAGAATTCCAATGACGTTATTCCATTTGTAATCACTGAATGTGACTGGCAACTGTTGTGTGAACTCAGCATTATATTTTTTCAAAGTTTCAGAAGAGTGGATTAAAGAAAATAGTTCATAAATAACAAAGCTTATGAATTGTGAACAGGCCCGTCTGCAATTACGAGCAGCAGCTTTCGTTCTCTTTATTCCCACATGCATTCTCAATCAGAAATCTGAGTAACTGTGTCAAAATGCAAAAAATTCCTAAAGAACTTCAAACAGTTTTCTATCTGGCAGGGCTGAAAACACTGTCAAGCAAAAAATAATGTAATTTATGTCAAACAGCCTATCCCAGATTTTCACTTATCACCCTCTCGCTCCCTCCTAATGCTTCCTTCTTCGCCCAATTTGGGTTCATCGTCCAGTCAGTAATATATGGCATAGAAAGCCATAATAACCGTAGGTGTTACCATGCATAGAGCAGAATTTAACAAAATATTAATTAACAAATAAAGCATTCATTTAAAAATAATGACAGCAAAGTAATGCCAAGAATCTCCGTGCCACAGTTAATGTATATGAAGCAGCAAGACAGGCAAAAATTTTCAAAATGAAGTTGTAAAATGGCATAATAATTCTTGCTTGAAAACTAAGACAGAGAAAGTATCGGTATTAGCATGAGCTGGAAAATGAATTTATATATGCCAGTTTAGATGAAGTTTAGTGATAATAAAATCAAACATGAAAGTGCAAAGCAGAAGCATGACAAGTGATATCTACTCTGCATAAAACTTCTCTACAATTCTATAAAATATTAAATTTGAATTTAGAAATTTAGAAATTGAAAACATGTGAACTAATCCCAACACACGCACATCCACCCTGCGACTCTACATAGTAGAAACTGTCTAACAACATAAAAGAATGAATTTCCAATCTTTCAAACTCCTCTTTTGAGTTTTTAGATCCTGTCATATTTTTTAGCTAATTCAGGTAAGTTGTTGTACTCTTCTCTAATGCTTCTCTTGACTCAGAATGACTTCTTACAAACTTAACATCATATTTCTTGTAAGTTATTTTATGAAAGGCTGTGACATGTTTTCTCATTTCTTTAGTTCTCAAATTGCATTATGTGTAAATCTGTAAAAAAACTTGAAAGATTGTTAAAAATTCTTTCAGTTAAATTTGGCCACTCTTAAATGCACTCAAATGAATGCCAAAGCAGACAAAAAAAGCTGAAATCCTAAGAAGGAGAAAATACAAAATTAGCAAGTTGTCTGACTTTGATTTGTCAGTGTCTTTTCCTCCTTCCTTCATTCATTTCATCATAATCATGGCAGTTCAAAAACTGACAACTTCTGAAAATACAAAACACTGTACAAATGGTTTGTGAGGATTTTGTTTAGATGGGAATTTTAGTGCAACACAATCAGCAGCACGTTGGCTTAGATGAGAATCACCAGTCGGGTTAGGAATAAAATCGCTGGCACTGAATTCAATTGAAAAGCTCCTTAATAACACAAAGTGCATGAACCAATGCATCAAGATGCCAATCATTCAACATGCACATCGCACAATGCAGATTCTATCTCAATACATGCACCTACACATATGCACAATGCACTCCATGCTACGAAAACAATGCAATGCACAAGAACCACAATGCATGTTCTAAGAAATGATTGTTCAAGATTAATCATGATGTGCTAATAATATTACAGAGATTACAAGCATCAACACAGGTATGCAGTGGACATGAGGAATACAATAAGAAGCAACAGGAAGAGATAAAAAAACACGAATAATTAGTGTTGCCACTTTCACATATCATTTGCTTCATCCAATTAGGAAGCAAATGGACCCCTTCTCTTCAGCTGAGCGTTCCTTTCCACCAAGTATGCATCTGGCCAACTGATCTGATTAGCTGAGCGCTCAAGCAAGAACACTTGTTCTCCAAGTGTGGAATCAAACAGCTCTACACAGTCTGAAGCATCACTCGGTTTTAAAGAAAGCCTACAGCACTGAGCTACGAGTGAGGGAGGCAGAAAACTATTATGACAGAATGAAATAGACGACAACAAGGAGTGGTTTCTCTTTCAATTAAAGGAAATTACAAAAACAAGTGAACATTAGAATTGGAGAAAAGAAAAACTGCACAGACTAAGCACTAGGCCAGAAAACATTGGAGTCAACGTGTGATCATCGCCAGAAAACAGACATGATATAAGCTGTTTGTGACGGTTGGCAATTGTGAAACGGAGTGACAAGAAATAAATAAGATAATATTAGTATAGATACAGCCGATGTCACTTCTTCATTTGAGAGATTCCTCAGCACTGGATTCATGACTTAGGCTGAAAATAAGTGACTTCAAGACAAAAACATGACAAAGATAAAGGTGAATTAAAGAGCACAAGGGAATTTCTTTCATCCTATGGTAATTATTACGATTACTAAAAGAACAGAAAAAGTCAACACAAAGGACACAAATCTTCTAAAATTCTAAAAGAACACAAACCATTCACACAGATTTGATGTTAACCATTGTTTTCACCTATATTCCCAAAAGCATTGTTGCTAAAATATTGCTTCTGCTAGGAATTAGTACTTTTCACACACAATTTTTGCTCAAAAATGGGACAACTTCAAGTATCAAAACCTATCTTATTGGTTAAGCAGCAATAATTTTTTAACATTAAGAATTTCACAAATACATTAGAGCATCAATTCTCATCCAGAACAGAAAGAACATTTCAAATATGCTCAAAATGCACAACAGTCTAAACAAACAGTAAATAGTATGCATTCAAAATGCACTCAGATCCGAATAGCAACAAACAACTCTTACTGTATATGACTTTGCATGCAACTACTGCAGGCAATCCGATCTCAAATACTAAGACTGCTATACAGAGAATGGAATGACTAAATCCCCAACTGGTAATTACAATGACGAAGGCTGCTGCCCATACCTTTGCCTGAGAACAGAAGACGGTAGCATTGAAAGGAAAAGCACACAGTTAAACAAAAGCATACTTCAAAAATAATTTTGATACATACAAATTTCGAAAGACATGACATTAATTATCATAGAATTTTTTTAAAAATTAGGAATCAACTGCATGACACATCAGTTGGAAAACACTTTATAACTTGAGTGACTTGTGTCTCAAAGATAAGGCATCTGTACCGATTAATTAGCTTTAGAAAAGACTATCGTCCAATTTTTACATAAAATATCATTTTTCCATAGTATAAAATGCTCAAATTTTCAGCAAATGATTCTCAGAAATTTGTTTAACACCCTCTACTTACTCACTGCCCCATTCAGCAGCACCAATATGAAAAAGGCTAGGGAAAAAGTTGGAAACCAAAATAAACCTTCATGAGGACAAAATACCCAATAAGAATCAACACGTTAGCATCTGCCTAATTGTGAAACAAGCGCTCAGTTTGCTAATACAAAAACACTGTTGAAGTCCTGAAGTTAAACAGAATTCTGAATAATTCCTGAGATAACAAGTATTCTAAAATATCACATACCAACTCCCAACACAAGTAAAGACTTACACATAAATGTTGTGCATAGCATCAACACCCTCAAGAGAACAGAAGCAAATAAGTAAAATTGTGTGGATTTATATAGCACTCTTGAAAGTACCATTAGTAAAGAGTAGTTGCTTATTCTTAGGTGTTTACCGGTAGTCTATCTTGAAATAGCAATGCATCCATAGGGTTAATGCATTCGATATTTCCTGGCATTGACGGAAGGGGTGGTTGCCAGCCTTTCCCTCGGGATGTCTTTCCTTCCACTAAGCAAGTGCCTGAGTCAAATAGGTCAAGACCCGTCAATGCCCGAGTTTGAACCCTGAACCTCATGCCTGTCAGGTCAGCACTGGTCATAGGCTACCACCTCAAAAGACGACTTAGGAAATCAATCGAATGAACTGAAGCCCAAAATCTATGTGGAGCCAAAAACAATGATCATAACATGTGATGATCAGGACAATGGAAAGTCAAGAGACAGGAAGATTACTCATAACAAGGTATGAGGCAGAAAAGATGCTGAAGAAGGTGAAATGGCCAAGCAACTCAATTTTGCAACAGAGATGCTTGAGACTAATAAAGGTAAAGGTAGCAAATGACTGACTGACTTATGCAACAAATACATCAACGAATGGAAAGTCTCAGAGGATTAGAAAATCAATTGAGCAGTTTTCAAAGGGAAAAGCAGATCATCAGATTGTGGTTTGTACTGAGTGATTAGATAGTTGGAACACTGCACGACAGAAAATATATTGTGCGAGAAGGTCATCAAGGACAGGATGACATGACTAAGTGGAATTTCAATTTCATTTGGAAATGATAGTTGCATGACAAGAATTGTAGAGGCCATAGAATCAACTTCTGATAAGGAAGACAGTGGACTGACTTCCAAAGAGATAAATTGCAAGGTGGTCATTGAGGGAAGAAGAAGAGGACGAGGAAGAGATTGACAATGAACTTAGGTGCTCATAATGGGATTACAGGGAGGCATTGTTTCAAGTCCCCTATTCACTGTGCTTGATGTAATGAGGCAGCAAAATTCCCTAAAACCAGAGGCGTCATTTGGGGGAGGTGGGAGCCGTGAACCCCAAGGAAATGAAGAAATAATGCATAATGCGTTAAATAAATAAATAAATGTGAAATGTGAAAAAAAATCACAACATTTGCCCAAAATTTGCCAAAAAATTATCTCACCCCCAAGAAAAGTGTGAAATGATGCTACTGCCTGCAACTGTTACATTCAAACGCCATTGTATTAATGGCAGATATTAGGGGTCCAAAGAAAACAACAAACGAGATGAAGCTGAAAAGCCAACGGAAATCAAAACTAAAGTGAAGTTATTCAATGATGAAATTAAAGAAAGAAAAGATAGATGGTAAAGTATACGGTATTTGTGTTCTTTACGTAGCAGAGATGATGACAATGGTGTCAATTCAGGTGAAATGTGCAAATAGATGCACGCACAAGAAATGCAGAGAAAGTTTACGAAATATTTGTAAATCTATTTGTCAAGACTGCCTTCACCCAACTGCAACTGAAAATATGAACAAATCGTTGCTGAATTGACTTCTGCACAGGGCATCTGGCATAATGAGAACACAATGCAAAGTCAATGATGATGGTGGTGTGAGAAGCTATTCGATATAGGACAGTGAAACACTGGTATTGAGACTGATTGAGGCTGAAAGAAAATTAAGCTGAACAGATATGATGATGATAATGAAAGTCAATTGTGATAATGAAGAAATGATAAAGAGAACAGCCATTGGCAACTTCTGAGGAAACAGCCTCACACAGTTTGACACTATCACTTTTTGAAAATTCACTGATAATTACCAGTAGACATTCTGTGAATAGTAATGATCAGCAACACTCAAATCTTAAGAATGGCAAATTCAAGTTATTGTTGACAGTAATGCTATGTTGAAGTCATAACTAAACAATGTATATTAGGTTTGTGACAAATGTATTTGTGACATGCACACTGTCATACTGTGACATTGTGTCTGGAAGACCCAGACTCCTTCTACCAGAAAGTAGTTCACCAAATATTAAGATAAATTCTTAAGAATTCAGATAAAGCCTTGATTTTTTATCAGCAACTGTAGCGGTATCCTTTAAAAACTTTAAAATGACTGAACATCCGAGCATTGCTTTCCATCCAGCTATTCGAAATTACTCTTGATATCAGCATGCACTCAACTAGGCCGGCATAATGCAGTAAACCAGGAGACAGAGATTTAATAGGCAGCATCCAACTAGCAATTTGTACAACATGATGGGTAATTTCAATGCTGGATATGCACAATAATGGTGACAGTAACACGAGAGTTCACAAACCATGGCACGACACCAGATTTCTCTTACACACGTCTTTCAATTACACTACGATCAGGTTTAATCAGCCAACTAGATGACAAAGTCACCTTTGACTATTGAAAGTATCTCCTCTCTTCACGCAACAATTCTTTCTGCAGCAGAACTGTAAAGTGCAATAACAAAGGTTAAAGCAATGTCAGAGCTCTTGTCAGAGGAGTAATTGTTGGGTTTAAAAGTTTTCGATTACCGGTAATTAATAGCAATTACTTTAAAGTCCTTGTAAGTCTGCTCCAACACACATTTTGTCATAATTAGGCAAAGAACCTGAAGAGGGCAAAGAAACCATCATCAAGCACACACACACACCAACCGCATTGCCAAACCTGTCTATTTTTATTTACTAAAGTTACTTATTAAATTGACTCAATCACATAAATGAGTAACAAGGTGGTTTAAACAGCATCTGCCTTAAGTAACGCAGTGTTCCTCTGGGGCAACATCGCTCATCTGACGATGTCTAGCTTCTGGATAAATCACACTCAAATATCAGCAAACATCGTCATAAGAACAACAACAACAACAATAACAACAGATTAAGAGAAACAAGCTCTTTTTGCTCCTTTTGGGTGCTCCTCATAAAAGCAACTGAGCAATCAAATGACTGATACATCACATTGAGAAACCGAAAGACTCATAGACACAACATAGAAACGTTCTCACTTCAAAGTCTCATTCAGAACTTGTTTACACATTACACCCAACTCAGACAATTTGAATTTTAACTCCTATTACCTATTTTATCCTACCTATTATTATATTACCTATCATTATCTTACCTATTATTGTTATTACTATTGTGTTATCTCCTATTACCTACTGCTATTACATGATAGCCTGGCCTCATGTTCAACCAACTGGCTGACATTATATATATGCATAATTGTATATATGCATATGTATGTATGTATGTATGTATATATATATATATATATATAATCAGTAAGTTTTGGCCTTCCTTAGACTCAATAGTAAAAAATTTAGTTTCAAAATTTGACAGCATTTTAATGACAAGTTAATCAAAGACATTGTTAGAAATGCTCTGGATGCAATTGATTCAAAGCGAGCAATTTTTACATAAAATGACAGTGCATTCAGGGGCGGCGCTAGGGGGGTGTGGGTCCGCGGGTCTGGACCCACCCAGTCTCGGGCAGGGACACCAGAGCAAATCGTGCAAATCTGCAGAGAAATTATGATTTGGGGTGGGGGTGATGGGGAGGGATAGTCTGAGCCTGGTCCTGGTTGTGTAGATTACATTAGATCCACACATCCAACAAAACCCAGCGCCGCCCCTGTAGCCTACTGTAGCACTAGTCCTTGCTTTGTCCAATTTCAAACAGGGTATCAATTTTATAATATTTGTGTGGTCTATAAAACCTGTAATACAAGAAACCAGATCTCTTAAGCGCCATCTTATCTCTCAATTGATTTTTTAGACATTTGACAGACAATAGATTTCTGAAAGACTTTGCATAGTGTTGTTTCAAATGGTTCATTATTTTTCGTGGCATTTCGAATGCTTTAAAAAAAATTGAGACAGAATATATTGACAATTCTAGTACGGTCTGACACAACAAAGATGGGGACACAAGAATATGTGGTTTTAATTTGTTTCATCACTCTTCTGAATTTTTGCATATCTATAGCCTACTGTAGCACTAGTCCTTGCTTTGTCCAATTTCAAACAGGGTATCAATTTTATAATATTTTTGTGGTCTATAAAACCTGTAATACAAGAAACCAGCTCTCTTAAGCGCCATCTTATCTCTCAATTGATTTTTTAGACATTTGACAGACAATAGATTTCTGAAAGACTTTGTATAGTGTAGTTTCAAATGGCTCATTATTTTTCCTGGCAATTAGAAAGCTCTAGAAAAAAATTGAGACAGAATATATTGACAATTCTAGTACGGTTTGACACAACAAAGATGGGGACACAAGAATATGTCATTTTAATTCGTTTCATCACTCTTCTGAATTTTTGCATATCTATAGCCTACTGTAGCACTAGTCCTTGCATTTTCCAATTTTAAACATGGTATCAATTTTATAATATTTTTATGGTCTATAAAACCTGTAATACAAGAAACCAGCTCTCTTAAGCGCCATCTTATCTCTCGATTGATTTTTTTTAGACATTTGACAGAGAACAGATTTCTGAAAGACTTTGTATAGTGTTGTTTCAAATGGCTAATTATTTTTCGTGGCATTTCGAAGGCTTGACACAACAAAGATGGGGACACAAGAATATGTTGTTTTAATTCGTTTCATCACTCCTCTGAATTTTTGCATATCTATAGCCTACCAGGGGCGCGCTAGGAGGGTTGGTCCACGGGTCCGGCAGACCCACCCAGTCTCGGGCAAGGACACCAGAGCAAATCGTGCAAATCTGCAGAGAAATTATGATTTGGGGTGGGGGTTATGGGGAGAGGTAGACTGAGCCTGGTCTTGTGTAGATTACATTAGACCCACCCATCCAACAAAACCCAGCGCCGCCCCTGAGTGCATTTAGGCCTAATCTGCTCCCACTTCACTTCAACACTCAAATCAAGGAAACACTTCAATCACATTTAAACAATATTGCAGCAAAGTGAAAAAATTTAATAAAAATGTTTCTTGCTCTACTTAGAAATATTCAAGCTTATTCCACAGACATACGAAGATATTCATCTGCAACAGTCACCATGGCAACACAGCATGAGCACTTATTGCAACTGCAATTTCTTTTCCATAATGTCACGAAATGCTCCTTTGTTATGCTGTCATTTCTTCTACTATTCAGGACTTCCTGCTCCATTTAAACAACCAACATCTGGCAGCAGAATCTAAACACCGTCCACCTGATGTCCAAGTCTTGTCTCATAAATTTCTGAATAAATTTTGAACAGTGTGTGTGCGTGTGTCGTAGAATGCGAAACCTAACAAATTACAGTCTCAACAAAACTCTGTGCAGTGGTTTGGATTCATGTCAAGTGACAGGAGGAGCAAAAAGAAGCATGCAGGACAAACAAGAACTTAGCAATGTAATAATGCAAAGTCATTCCTCTGTCATGTTAGAACAGCATTACCCAGAGAAATAAAGCTATCGCGAATTCACTCCAAATGAGGCGGCCATATTGCCAAAGGTAATTTATTGACAGGCAAGACAGGAAACTTACCTTTGTATGCAATAGACATTTTCTGCCTTAGCAAATCATTATGTGCCATTAATGTTTATGAGGACATTATGAATTAATATAATCAATATTCGATCTGGTGGAGGCCAGGACAAGGATGCTGGTGAGGACAAAGCATCTAAGCTCTCAGCTGTCCAACACTCAAGTGAATGGAAAGACACTTGGACGGCAACAGTCTGACTGACTCACCCATTGTTCTTTTAAAGATCATGCACTGCAAAAGTGTATACATTTATTATGATCTGAAATTAATTGTACATTAAGGACTTGGAATTGTCCATATTTTCTGTCTTCATTTCTAATAAAACATTTACTGGTTTTAGCAATAGAGCAATATAACATAACACATAATCTTTGTCAACAAATCAACAAATCAATAACAAACTTTTCATTAACATATTCCTTTAGGTAACTGCATCTTCACGGAAACTTGTGCAAATAACAATTTTTAAATTACAGTTCTATCATTTCTGATATTGCTGTCAGTTTCTAAGTAAAAAGTCTAACAAATACTGAAATTTCAATGAGGAATACAAACACAAATAGGTGAAGTGCATTTATTATATTATTCCAAAAACAACCGCTTCAAATCACAATGCTGTAAAAATGCTCCCAAATATATTTTCATCTTCACCTGCTAAGTAAAATCAATAATGAATTGTGACTAGAGATTTCTTTCAAAAGGTCATGAAGAAGATGCGAGATAAAGCAGCCTCACTCGATTACGATGTCTCTGAGAAGTGAGTGCAAAAAAACTGCAGCCGACATCATCACTGAAATCTGCAGGGGACTATTTCTCAAATGTAAAACTTATTACCTTGATTTTCAAGACCAGCTCTGTCAGATGAATTTCCATCATACTGTACAGATGATGGCAAACAAAGAAAATGGTCAGTTTCCATCGGCAGAACTGACAACTAGCATTTGACCAAAATCATATTGATCGCTTATATTACACACAGCAAAATAATTAGCATTCTGCCAATGAATATTGCTGGCAATGGTAGGCAATCATTACTACAACCGTCAATTCTTATAGCATATTGGTAGCACTGCACAGTCTACAGCACTTAACATATAGTGACCAACCACCTGCTGTAGTTTTTACCAGTAAGTGCTATTGTTTCAACTGCTATGTAAGCTATCTATTATAGTAGCACTTCTCAGTAAGAGCACAGTGAGACATTACAGAGACAATATGATGTCAATATCAAGCTCCATTTAATGCCCAAGAGTCACAATCAGTTATGCAAAAAATAGCTAATTTTTGTGCAAATTGGAAACTAATTTTCAATCTGTGACACTCTGGTGACAATAAGAAGAACATATTTTAGCTAAGATTGTGATGTAACAATGCTGCAATCTCAACTTAATTTCCAAAACTTTGCTCCACAACACTTCACTATTCCTATGCACACTTATCACATGTCTCGTTACAGATATCACTTCAAAGTACAAACCAAACATTATGATTGAAAATCCCAAAATATAGATTACAAGTGATATCCCGCCAAGATAAAAGGAAGAAGATAAAATCAAATGACTTTAATAAAATCAATTTCCTTAAAGCCCCCTTCTTTAATTCTTCCAAAAGCAGTCCTATCAATCAGTACAAAATCAAAACCTAAAAAGTAGACAAAAGAAAATAGGAAACTTGTAGAACCAAATAATGATCACAAATTGAGATATGGTACTCAAGGGAAAAGTATCGGTAATGGAAATTCAGGACTCATCAATAAATGGAGATGGTGGCATCCCCCCCAACGATTATGCACTTGTGTCAATTCTACACCAGTTATCAAGAAATTCAAGGTTTATCAAAACTTAACACAAAGCACAATTAGGAGATACCCATCACAAAATGAACTTAAAGGCAAAAATAATTTTAAAATTGACAACATATTCTGAATAAAATAGCAAAACTTCTGAATAAAAATAACAAAAATTATTTTAGTATTTGGATTTTAACTGCTTCACAACATCATCACCAAACCCACAACTTAATCAACATATCAAACAAACTGCAAATTAAAAGCAAAATCACTAACATTTACTAAATCAGCAAACTCTTTCATGCACTAGATTCGAACCAACTCAGGCTGTTTCTTCTTATTGCTTCCGTACTATCGTCTTTCTCAGAGCTATTTCCTAGATCTAAATAGTTGCCAATGACTATTCTCTTCATCATATCGTCTATCACAAATCATCATCATCATCATCATCATCATCATCATCATCATCATCATTCTCCGTGAGTGCAATACCCGTTGGTGTCTATTGCAATTTGAGTTTGACTCCTCCTCCATTCGTCTCTGTCTTGTGTGGCTTTGTAAGCTTCATATATTATGTCCATGTTGCACCATTCTTTAGTATTGTCTATCCATTATTTTCGTGGTCTTCCTCTGTAGTTTTCGCCTTCCATTACTCTGATCATGATTCTTTTTATCAGCCTTTCGTCATTCATTCTGCTGATATGGTAAAATAGTCCAAATTTCCTTTCAATGACTGTTTGGATGATGATGTCTTTTCTTATGCTCATTCTTTGTTTTACATTTTTGTTGTTGATCTTGTCAAACCATTTGATTCTTAGGATGCTTCTATAGCACTTCACTTCAAATGTGTGGAGTGTATGACCATTTTTCTAGTTTAAAGTCCAAGTCTTGCATGCATATAAAATAATGCTTAATATGCAAGATTTGGAATAATTTTACTTTAGTCTTGTTGGTTATCTTATTATTTTTCCAGATAATCTCCATTATCACAAATGAGCTTTAATATCATCATAATTTCTGTTCAGCTTAATTTTCCTTCAGCCTCAATCAGTCTCAATACCAGTGTTTCACTGTCCTATATCGAATAGCTTCTCACACCACCATCATCATTGACTTTGCATTGTGTTCTCATTATGCCAGATGCCCTGTGCAGATGCCAATTCAACAACGATTTATTCATATTTTCAGTTGCAGTTGGGTGAAGGCGGTCTTGACAAATAGATTTACAAATATTTCATAAACTTCCTCTGCATTTCTAATGCTTGCATCTGTTTGCACATTTCACCTGAATTGACGCCATTGTCATCATCTCTGCTACGTAAAGAACACAAATACCGTATACTTTACCAAATTGCCATTGTTCCAATGTTTAATTTCACTAATGAATTAACATCACCTTTACCATCTATTTGATACTTTTACCATCATTAGCCTCAAGCATCTCTGTTACAACTTTCAATTGCCCAGTGATTTCATTTTCTTCAGCATCTTTTCTGCCTCATCTCTTGTTTCAGGAAGGACCATCCATTGTATCACTGGTGGTATCTCTGTTCTAGCTGTTATCCCTCATTCAAGCAATTGATCCAGAAATTCATTGTAGCTGTTTTTTATCACTGTCTTTTTAATAATTTGCCATTCTTTAGGAACTGTTAATATTAATGATTTTACCAGTCTTTTACCAGTTGCTTGGCTATGAATGACACCATAGTTTCCTCTAAAACAATGACTCTTTCACTCTCTCATTCTAGAACAGATGGATTTCAATTCTTGAAACCCACTTCACGGTTTCTGCCCTGGGTTCCAGAACTAATTGCCTAAGCACATTTTCACTGCAAATTCAATCAGATTTCAGAACAATATTAAATGCCCGTCTTTTTCACTTGGCTTATCATGCACCATAGACCGTCCATCTGGTTGTCTGGTCCAATATCCTGGCTTTTACTTGATTAACCCCTTAACCGTGTATTTAACTGTAACTCAATGTAAAATGGACGGATATATCCGTGATGCCCAGGTAAGGGGTTAATAAGCAATTGTGATCTGGTGTGCCATCAGCCGATGCTTTTATACATTATGAAGTGGAGCTATAGAAGTTGATAATTAGATCAGATATGAGCCAGGTGGAGAAACATTCACTGGCACAATTAAATTCTTATGAACAGCAAGTGAAAATGTCCAAAAAGCTAAATAGCAATGATAATATAATTGTAAACCACCAAAGGAAACCATTGTAAAGTTCTTCAAAAGAACTAATGTGCCAAGATTTGAGAGAAAATCAGAGCCAAAAATAAACAATCACAAGACTACATAACTGACACTAGAACTATCACTTTAATCACCAAGGTTCATCAGCTCTAACATCTGAAAAAATAGGAAACAATAGATGGACAGAGGATCAGTTAATTGTGTGAAAGTGAAATATGAGAACCTGCATAACAGTTCAATTATAAAATGATTCAATCGCAATTTTGACTAAAAACAAGAGACAATCATTGTCGTTCGAGGAACATATCAGTAATGTTGTCCGCGGCTGCTACTACCACCTACGGAGGATTAGATCAGTCCGCCGGCATCTTCCGATCAGCAGGGCAGTGCGCCTTGTGCACGCCCTTGTCCTGCCCAGGCTGGACTATTGCAACAGCATGATGCTGGGTCTCCCCAATGGAAAGCTGAATCGTCTGCAATCCGTGCTCAATACAGCTGCTCGGGTCATCTTCAGCAGCCCCTGGGGAGTCCATGTGACCCCCCTACTGCGTGACCAGTTGAACTGGCTTTGAGCTCGGGAGCACATTATCCATGAGCGCTGTTGGCTCACCTTCTGAGCGTTGAAGGACCCGCACTGTCCACAGTACCTGGCTGAGCTAGTCCTAAGATCAACTTCGAACGCACGAAGGTTGGCACTTCGCTCCGGCCATCGTGTCCTACTGCTTGTCCCGCCTCCTTCACAGACCCCAAAGTTGGGACAACTTGGGAGACAGGTCCTTCTCACGCGAGAACCCATTGCTTTGGAATGCCTTGCCGACCGCTGTGACTGAGGCCAACTCTGCTGGACTGTTCCTGAGATAACTAAAGACGTACCTTTTTAGTTTAGGATATGGTTGACTGCGTGTGCAGCACCCTTGTCATAGGCCTTAGCCTAGTGCATGGCGCTATAGAAATTGTCTTGAAATAAATAAATCGCATCAGGGACAATTGGCCTGACTTACCATTTGTTGACATGCATCATTTAAGGTCCTGTGCAGAAATGTTTCACCATCTTTCAACAGCCGTGGACATGGCAGCTTCTTTGGATCTTTCGAATCACAGACGATTTCTTTGGCAGCGGTTGTGCGGTCTCGATAGATTTCAAGCGTAATACTGTAGTAATCCGGGATAGGATTTCTACAAGAGTTACAAAAATACAAGAACACAATTCTAAGCACGATGCCAGAATTCAGCAGATCAAGACGTAGACAATGTTAAGTTGTGGACGAGACGCTTATTTAGGACGATTGAGAAAGACCTTCGACCATTCTTGGCACAAGATTTCTCAAAATGAGACCAAATTTTGAAGTGGCGATGATTGTTGAAAGGTAGCTGAGAAGAGAAAATAAACAAAACTCCAACTTATAGATTCCGTTTGGAATGCAATATAACCACCTTGTATGAAACATTTATTGGCACGATTCATCATGATCCAGATTGACAAATATATCAACAATATATACAATCGTTTGAATCACAAAACATGAAACGACTTCATAAATATTTTTAAAAACTGTAGAAATAAGCACACAGAAGAATACCATAAGGCCACAAATCATCGCATTATGGCTGACAATAGCAAACTTCAAGACCAGAGCAGCAATGCATGTATGCACTCTTCAAACATCA
This sequence comes from Metaphire vulgaris, assembly GCA_018105865.1. NCBI lineage: Eukaryota > Metazoa > Annelida > Clitellata > Crassiclitellata > Megascolecidae > Metaphire > Metaphire vulgaris. The sequence goes on along the minus strand of CM030832.1, from coordinate 26,488,703 downwards.
GATCTCCAGTGATGTTAGTCCTTGACCCTGGTCCTGGCCTCAAGGACTCCTTAAGGACAAGTTACAAGTTCTTGATCCTGGTTCTGGCCTTGAGGGTTGAGTCTTTGTTAACATTCCTGCAGATCTCACTCTTAGATCTAAGTTATGCATCTAGCTGGATCAAAACCTGGAACTTATAGCTGAAGCATGCAAACTTTGAAACAACCAAGAATAAATGATTCCAAATAGTTCCACAGGTAAAGAAGGAAATAGAATAATTACCTGCAGTAATTCTTCACAATATTCTGGAATTTATTCCGATCCTCGTTACTGTTCTGATTGCCAAACATGTAGCTGTTGTCGCCGTTGTGAGTGACGTCCTTGTACTTTGGTATGAGCTGAACGTTGAGGATGCCGACATTGACTCTCAGTCCGGACTCACGGTCCCAGTGGAAGTCATACGCCTGAGTGACGTCAGTCGTGTAGTACGTTGTTTCTAGACTGCGTGTGTTGTGGAGGTCTTCGAGATAGACATTAGACGATGCCTCTACTCTCATCTCTAGAACAAATAAAAGACAGCAATCCAATGCTTAAATATAAAATGCAACATTGTCCTACATTCACAGCACAATGACTAGTAAAATTAAGCAAGTAAACTCTCGTACCTCATGAATTTAAATAGCATATTCAAGACTAGTACCCCAGTGGCTGCTTATTCTTAGCTGTTTAATCTATATTTGAAATAGTCATATAGCCAAAAGGTGGCGGTCAGTTAGGCAGGGTAATTAAATCCAAAGGGTCATCATTGTTGCAATGTTATGGCTATGGAAGAGAAATGTTTTAAACTTAAGATAGAAAACTGCAAGGAAATGTTGTAAGAAATTAAGGGAATTATGACTGAAAGCATCGCACAGACTCCAAGTCAAATGACTCATTGAATGTAACAGTAAGGGTTCAGAGTCCCTCACCTACTCCTCACCACACTGTTCCAATTGGCTTCCTTTGTAGTACAGCACAACAGCTTGAATTTTTGATGATTCTGTACAAAAATTCATGAACTCTGACCAATCTTCTACTTCTAAGTGTTTTGAACCGTTTACCAGTGGTGCATATACAGCATGCAGTGAGCAAAAGGGTTAAAGCAACAGAAACCGAATTTCTTTCGTTATGGAAGTCACCTCAATTGGACAAATTCTATTTCCTGAGCTGCTATTTATCTTACCTACTTTACTTGCTTGGTGAATCAGATACTCAAGCAATAATAAATATTATGCATGTGAGTTGTGCATGTATTCTTCAAATGCAATCCTTTCTTTGTAAGCAAACCAGTGCTCAAGACGTCAACCAGCTCATTATTACATTCACGAACTGCCAATTATAATAATAATAATAATAATCTTTATTTGTGACAAGCACAGCATCAAAAAGAGTAGTACACAACCAAAGATAACACAATCAACTGAACAAAACTAAATTTAAAAAAACTAATAATGAACTAAAAAAACTAAGCACAAACTTTACATAATGCAGCCTCTGCCCTCAGACAAGTTCTAGTAATACACTCAGCAAAGTACAGTGACTTTTTCTCATAAATATTAACAAAGGATGCTTGTCGCTTTTTTACAGCAACATGCATACTTTCCAAACCTGTCAAAACTCTGATATAATAAACATTATCTGCCTCATTTGTTTTGAAAATTTTACACACAACTACTTGAATCAGTCTGTCAAGAGCATTAAGAGTACTTTTATTTGGACATGTGGCTTCCATGCCATACAGTACAATAGGTAGACAGTAGCTCTTTACCAGGTTAATGCATATCAGTTCAGACGCAGCAGATCCACTGCGACTATAAAACAGTTAAATGTACAAAAAAATTTTAATTTAACTTCTGAAATAGATAACCCGAAGTGCCTGCCCTTTTTCAGTGTCATTCTAAGGTACCTAATTTCCCTCACAAATGGCAAGGCAACACCATCCAGGACCAATACAGCACATGCGATATTGCAACGTGTCCCAATCCTCATGACCATTGATTTCTTCACATTAAATTTTAAATCCAAATCCACAAAGTCATCGGTGCAAATATCAAGCATGTGCTGCATGCCAGATATAGAGTGTGACACCAATAAGATATCGTCTGCATACAATAAGCATCCAAAAACAGACCATTGATATAGCAGCCAAATCCAGAATATTGCAACGGTGGAGAGACGCATTCGCGGGACGAGTAGCGCTGCAGTGGAGGCCGACCTCAGAAGTTGTCAACCATCGACTCTAACTCTTTTGGAATTTTTCTACGTAATCTTAAGACTTACTTATTCACCATCGGGTATACATAGTTTTGTAAAGCGCTCTTGACTTTGGCCACTTTTGCCATGCTTATTGCATTATAGAAATCGTCTGGCTAATAATAATAATAATAATAATCAAGATCTGAGACACGAAGCAGTTCTGTCTTTATATATGCCGGACCCATGCCATGCAGACATCAGAACACCAGCAATGCCTAGAATTAGATAACTTGTTCCTTCTACCTCACTTATTCCATAGCAAATGCTCTGGTATCAAGTTGCCTTGATTACTATAATTCTCTCTTCCCTTGATAAGTCTTGTCGTCAAAGGCTGCAAAAAACCCTTATTCCAATCTATGAGCAAAATAATATTCATCTGTTCTTTCACATCACTTACTGTCTTCTGATTAACCAAGAACTGACTCAAAACCAGCCAAATGGATCATAAAACATTAACTCCATGAGTAAAAAGACAAACTGAAGGGAAGTGGACTGCCATAATTCCTATCAATTATTGTCAATCACTTCAATTTGATGTTAGAACTTCATCTGATATTACAATCAGTCTAAACAAAAATTCCTAATGAGAAAAACAGCCACCGATCATCTTCCAAAACATCAGAACAAAAATCAAAAACGATTGACAAATAGTTGCTAGAAAAATGACTCTTATGCACAATCAATTCCAACCGATTCTTAAACTAAAAGACGAAAAATGGCTCAAAGACAAAAGACAAATGAACAAAGAACCAGACAACAGAGTCATTTTTATCTATAAAGTAATTAATCTTAATATTAATAAATAATAGCAGCACTAGGTTCTTCTAAATCAAAAGATGATATAAGTTTAAAACTACAAGAATTCCCACTTCATATTCAATGGCTCAGTTTTGTACAGAGCCAGCCAGACAACCAGGGTTCCGAACCAGGCACTCCTCAATTGATTATATATATATATATATATATATATATATATATATATATATATATATACATATCCAGACACCATATAATTAAAAATTATTTTTATTTTCTATAACCGCACACAGGGGCAGGAAGTTAGAAGAGTGGTAACAGTACTGGACAATGGAACAGAAGGTCGCGGGTTCAATTCCCGCAGGAGCCCTAAGGTCGACTCAGCCTTACTCGCTAGAGGGCGGTGGTAAACTGAGGAGCAGAGTTAAGCTGCAAGGTAAAACGTGGGTCTGGGGAAAGTAATAGCAACCTACCCCAGATTAATGGATTATACCACCTACGTCGCTGATTGCCCAGGCCAAGATAAGCGCCGGAACCCAACGCTTGGACTCGAGTACGGGACCTACCTTTACATTTACCTATAACTGCACAACAAGCACCATAGTTTTTCTTGAAGAGCCAAAACTAGCTGTAGACAAATACCTTGAGACACAGACCTACCATTTAGAAAATCTGTAGTGGCCACATCACCGTCATTTAACAAAGGATGGGCGACATCTGTAAACAATGAATAAGGACATTCAGTCAGAAGAAACGGGAACAAGAACACCGAATGACACTAGAAACACCACAGATGGTCATATATAACTACCAATCACTCAAAATCCAAATTCAGTTCTTCAATCAATCAATCAACCAACCAACCAATCAATAAACTTTTCAAACTAGATAAGCAAGTTTATTCCATACTCTGGAGTTCACTTCCTGCATCTGTGCAATCAGAAAACTGCATCATAATCTAAAACATATCTGTTCTCAACTGCCCCTCCCCCCATCCCCTCGCTATCCTCCTGGATGTGGTCAACCAAAGACTAATTTCTTGGAATACAATCTGTGAACTATTGACAACAGATGTGACCCCAATGAATGATTTCAACTTCAAGCAATTGCCCACTGATGCCTGGTGCATCAATGTAAAGACACTGGAGGCAGTCTTAAAATTGATTTGATTTAATTAATCAAACAATTTCACCCAAGGTCTTCCTTTCTGGTTGAGTTTCCTTCAGTTCTTAACGCAACAACAAATTTCAAATGTTTAAAAAATTAATATTTCGCCAAACTCTTCTCGGTATATCAGCATCTTCAACAAATTCAAAATAATACTCATATCAGCCACAAAATGTCACAACACTTACTGACAAGAAGATGAAGAACAGTCCTCCGATGTATAAGTTGATAGATGCACATCTAGTCTACTACATTAAACCTGAGTTGAGAAAATGAACCGCAAATAACATCAACAACAAATATGAAACAGTCGATTGAGATGCTAATATTACACATCTTACGCATGCATTGTCGATCAGAAGTGGACGAACAAGGTTTCACTTCAAAGGCTGATCCTTCACAACGAGTGCATTCTAAAATACCAGCAGAAATCAAAACCTCTGAATTAAATAAATTCTGCAAAATATCAAAATGTCTGTGTGTGATGCTTGCTCTCACTCATAAATCATGTTTAAAAAACTGTTATTGAAGTTCAACAATTTCATCAAAGTGAAGCAAGTGCAACGGAGTACACTTTGTGAAACCTATACACCACAATGCTGCATTTATGTGCACGTGTGCATGTGCGTAAGCAAGTGCAAGTAAGTAAGCAAAATCTCATGGATTTATGTAGCACTTTCAAAAGTAGTACTGCAGTAGCTGCTTCTTCTTAGACACCTAGTCTATCTTGAAACAGCCATAGGCAGGGTCTAATAATGGTAAGCCATGCAATGGTCAGTATGTCTTCCATTGGTATTAACTGCTTCCAGTTTAATATAGAAACATTTGTATAGAAATATCTCTTATTAACCTGTGCAGACTCTATCTGCATAGCTGCTGCATGGGAGTGATTCGTATGAACCAAAAGGACATCCAATGCTACATTCTACAACAGAAATCACAGAAAATGATGAAAGCAATTCTCAACTACCTTACATCGTAACTCTTAAAGAGCCCCCACCCACAGGTAGGTTAGCTAGGGCAGCATCACCCAGTCGCAGCAACATCAACCTTGTTTTAGAGTGTAGTCTCTCTGTCTACATCGTAACATGACATTTTTCCATGCAACTTTGTCTTTTAAAAAAAAGACTCACTTAAAAGCTTGCTTCATAGCATACTTTGAAATTTTATACTTTTAGTTTTTAGTAAACTTTTTATCTCTTAGTACATCAGAGGGCATGGCAGAGTGGTGGCAGGGTAATAGCCGTGCAATTGGAGGGTGGCTGTTTCGAATCTGACTCTTGCCACTCTTGCCAAGTTGTTCACCCCAATTTTCTGTGAGGATGGCACATCTCCCTCCCTCACCCCACTCTGGATGGATCAAAGTCAATTAGAAGTAGAGTAGTTATCATTATGCATCTCTGTCCTGGTAAAAAAAGTCAAACAGTCTCAATAATGTCATCTGTAAACTCTCATTACCACAAATTAGACTGACTGTGTACTTTAATGGATTGCACATAACATGTTGGTGCTACATAAATCTCAAGTTTAGATTGGATTATAAACCACTAATGTAATGGTTGTCCACCAAGAATTAACATGACATTCAGTCTGAAAAAGCCACTGCTGCTTTTGAAATGTAATTCATCGCAACCTTTATGGCATCACCTGTTGAAACAGCATATAAATTATAGTATTACATCATTCAATAGAATTAAATTGCATTCAACAGTTTTCAATTGAACTTCTACAGTGAAATCTAAATAATGTGCTCGACATCAGTTGACAGCTGCTCAAGACAAAAGCAGAAATCAAAAGTGTGTTATTTTGTGATCAAGATTCAAAGATATCAAAGCTAGACAAACTATTTCTGAGTGATCGAAATTTCGTATAAATATTGCAACTTTATTTTATTAATAAAGAAAAACAGGACTGTGGTAACCATGGAAACACACACACACAGTTTCTCATTGACTTTCTTCAAACCCACACATTAAACCTGTTTTACACAATTTATACATGTTGCCATTTCAACAAAGATTCACACTTAAGACAGTTTTCACAGTTAAAAAATGAACCAGAGATAGGTAGAACAATTTCCCAAGCTACTGCGACTATATAACTCTATTGTACCTGACTCTAACTCTATTGTGCCTGACTGCAACTCCATTGTGCCTGACCATAACTCTATTGTACCTGACCATCAGTGTTTATTCTAGCCACCTTGACATTGGGGGGGAGTTTGAAAAGTTTGTGGTGGAGAAGGTTTGCCTCCCAAAAAAAACCTTGACAATCAAAAAAAGTCATCACAGCGCCTTCTTCATATTTCTCTTATCCTTCTCAAATGCTCTGACAAGCAAAAAACATTAAAAAATATTATCATCCTTGTATTTTTCCCCTCCAAAAAAAAATAAACCCCTTTGTCAAACTGTAAGGGGGATTTCCATTCCCTCAATTCAACATATAGAAATTTTTGGGAGAAATTTTCTACTTGGAGGGGGGAATCCCACCCAGAGAAGGCCTAGAATAAACACTGCCTGACCATAACTCCATTGTGCCTTACTTCATTCGCCAAATTCCACATCTGCTCTTTAACATTCACGTCATGTTCAAGAACTTCAAGTAAAAGTTAATTTTGTAATTTGAAATAAAGGAAACCGCTCTTTGATTAAACTAATTATGTTTCTATACACTATTCTGCAGTTGCAGCCATATAGGCCTAATCTAATGACCTAGATATTATAACACATCTTTTTCCAGCTTAACCGGTTTCTTGACATGTTCTATAGAAGTGTCCAGAGTGCCCCCGGTCCAGATACAACTGCCTATCGTCATAGGATCTGACTGCTTAAGTGCATTGCTTCCATACAACAGAAGTTTCTCCATAAGTCAGTCAGCGCCATCTTAAAAATACGACCACATCTGAGGATGAAGTCATTGCAGAGATTGCAAAATGTCTTCCGGGAAAAGAACGCCATTTTTAAACGTCAGAGTCGAATGCAAGGATTCTACAGAAAGCATCGTCCTCATCACAAACACTGCGGGAAATCCACTCCACTCTCTATGGCTAATCAAAGTTACTAAAAATAAGACAGAAGTCATCAGCACAAATTGCTTAATAAATAGACAAAGGAAAACACTAGAAGCAAGTCAGAAACAACTACAAAGATCACTCACTACAACACATGTGAGACAATTACATATTACACTCATTCTATCTGCCACAACCACTCTAATTCACACACACACACACACACACACACGCACACACACACGCACACACACATATACACACCCTTGCTGGTGAAATATATATATATATTTATTAATATTATATATATATATATATATATATATATATATATATATATATATATATATATATATATATGCTATTATATATATATATATATTGCCATATGGCTATATATATATATATATATATATATATATATATATATATATATATATATATATATATATATATATATATATATATATATATATATATATATATATAGGGAATCATTTCTGTATTAACAAAAATTAGAAATCAAAATGAAATTTGAAATATATTGAAATATATATATAAATAAAAAAAAATATATTGAAATATATATATTGAAATATATTTATTATTGCACCCTTGCTATATATATATATATATATATATATATATATATATATATATATATATATATATATATATATATATATAGCCAGCAAGGGTGTATATGGCAGGGAATCATTTCTGTATTAACAAAAATTAGAAATCAAAATGAAATTTGAAAACAGTTGACTTTCTAAACCTGCAAATGCTGCACTCAAGGCAAAGAATGCGGATGCACTCCCAGTTAAACAGATTCCACTCATCAATTGTCACTTATCATTCGTCTGCACTGATGCGATTCTTGTGTGATTTCATTCAATAGGAGATGTAATGCTATGCAACATTTCACGTTCTATTTCCTCTCCTGAGAGGAGAATAAAGGTTGGACTTCAAACAAAACCTTTTACTGTCTGTGACGCCACTACAATTCTGAATTACTTTTACTTTTACTGTCTCTTTCTCTCTGTCTCTGTCTGTCTGTCTCTGTCACTATCTGTCTGTCTGTCTGTCTGTCTGTCTCTGTCTGTCGCTCTCTAACTGCCAAATAGACCTGCAACCATGGTCGTTTGCCTTAGGTCTTGGAATGCATTAAAATAAAATGGTGAAATTCATCACAATTCAGGACTTGAATGTCCATCCTGCAAAAGTTGATTCAATTAATGGTTAATAAATCATAGCATTTTCATCACTTTGCACTAAAACACATTGAACAGCTTCAACGTCAATGGTTCACATTATCCAGTGCAAAGATCAAACAAAGACCGCTTTGTCAATCGTCGTCATACACAAAGTCATTTGCAAAAAGTAAAAAAAATGCACCAAAGAAATGATAAAAGGCATCAGGTGAACACACAGTCTGGCTGTAAAAAGGAAAAGCACTGCAGCAAGCACTCAGGCTGTCTGTCGCCTCTCCACCAAAGGATTATCTGAACTGAGACCACTTAGAATGCCAAAGCGTTCAAACATTTGAACAGGTGAACTAATTGATCAGCTCTGTATCTAGTTTGAACAGATGTCCCTTTGGCAAACTGAGAAATCCAGTATGCAAGATTCGTTTGAGCTCAGATCCAGTTCAGAAACACTTCAGTGGAGTCAAAGACCATGAAGGTACTAGTACATAGTACACAAGGTTCCATTCAAAATTCAGAAGATTGAAGAATTTGAAGAGTTACCATGTGGCAACACACTTGTCACGACAAAAATTTCTTTGCTTTAAACATATTCCATCAAATATATTTGCAGGCTTAAAGCCGATAGAGTTGCATTTGGTGATATCTAATCTAATCTTAAACTTCTATAGCGCCACTTCATAATGCACAGGAGCATCAACCAATGGCACACCAAATCCAAATAATTAACAATCCAGGTCAAATCCAGGGTATCCAGCCAGGCAAATGGGTGACAGATCATAGACTTAATATGCTTATCGAACAATGACGGTTTCATTATCTCTGACCAATCTCAATGCATCAGTTTCAGCTGAAGAAATTCAAGTGACAACACCTGAGTGCAGCCCCTTTGTCTTCTGAGGTCTGTAAAGATGAAAAGAAGAAGAAGACCTTGGAAAGGCAGACTCTAAGAAATATGAGCTCTGGTCAGAAGCGTCTTCATGCGCTGAATGTTTTCCGGCGGAAATTGCTAATTAGGCGGCAAAGAGTTCAAAGCAGACGACAACATATCTGTCCATCACTTCTGTGAAACCAAAAAACAGTGTCTCTGACAGACGACACCAAGCGAGCGAGAAAGGGGTCATGTGATCCGGATTCTAGAAAACAGCGTGGCAAAGTCACTTAGCTTCCTATTAAACAATGAGTGATAGACAGATAGATGTTTACAAAACTCTTTACTACAATCTCCTGCAGTCATAGGCGCAGATCATGGAGGTGTCGAGGGTGTCAGGACACTTCAGGTTTTAGCCAAGGGGTGTCCAATAGCTGCTGGACAACCCCCACATAACTGCTGCAATTGTAGCATCTAAAAGATGTCCGCAGTATCTTTTGAGACTGGTACACTAACCCTCACCAACCGACAGACGCTCGCGGCTTCGCTCAAGATGTTCAGCTCGTTATCCCTCACCCATCTAAGACTGCTAAATTTGGGGACCCATCAGTTTCGAGGAGGAGCCCAATATTATGGAACTCCCTCCCTGAGGACATCACGAGGGAGACCACCCCCGACCGATTCTTAGCGAAACTTAAGACGCATCTTTACAACATTTCCTACTAAAGACTATTGTAAAGTGCTCTTGACTATGGCCTTTGCATACGCATAGAAATCATCATTTATAGAAATCATCATTTATATAATAATAATAATAATAATAATAAAAGAGTTGTCTCAAGTCTGGCTGTTAGCAACAAAGTCTGTGAAGCTCTGTATAGTAAGTCAATCGCAGTGGCGTAACTAGGGGGGTGGGGGCACTTTGTTGACTGCCCCGGGGCCCCGGGCGGGGGCCCGAAGAGGGGTCTAAGCTAGGGTTAAGTTAGGGTTAACCCTAACTTAAACTTAACTCTAACCCTAGAAATGATGGAAATGATGTGGTGAGGACCTTTTTTTTGCTCGTCAGGGTTAAAAAGGTGGAGACAACGATAACGTTTTTTTTGCTTTTTGCGATAGCGTTTTTTTTCCGGCCGAAACTCTGGGGTCCCCATGTCAAAGATGCCCCCCGGGCCCCCAAAACTCACGCTACGCCACTGGTCGATCGATGAATTACGTGCATCTTAAGTCTGGTCCATTGCATGGCAGGTTTTATAGGTAACAAAAACATTTATAATTAATTCCTGATGTGACATAGCTAATGGAAGGCCTATTGAACAGTGGGTGTACCGTTATAGATATGTGAAATTTTCAACGAATTGAAGAAATGCTCCAACAAAAAGTCACATTTTTGCTTGACCCCACCTTCATTGCTTCAAAATGTTGCAAGAATAATCAATATTGGCTGCTCAATTTCAATCAACAATTTCAATCAACAGCCTTCAAAATAGGGCACCTCACAGCCCATGACTGTACGAGAACGAGGGACATCAACAAAATGAAAGTCCTGCCGAATAGCTTGTGGAATGGTTAGTAAGTCAATAGAAGGACGAGTCATGTCTTAAGATATCTGTTTCATTGTACAACAGACAACAAAAACACAATTTATAATTAGTTTGCAGTGTGACAGAAGCCAATGAAAGGATTATAGTGAACAGAGAGTGTATAAATATGTAAAAATGTCATAGAATTGAATAAATTTGCAGATAACTAGCCTATTTTCGTTTCTCCCCATCTTCATTGCATCAAATCATGCAAGAAGAATCAATATTGGCCGCCTCAATTTTGATTCACAGTGCTCGGAATAGGGCACCTACCCAGCCATTTCATACTATACACTAGAGCCCATGACTGTACGAGAACAAGGGACATCAACAAAATGATAGTCCTGAATATCTTGTGGAATGGTTAGTAGGTGGTCGTTGGAGGAATGAGCCATGTCTTAAGGTATCTGGTTTTTATTTGATAAAAGAATCAATCACTACAAGACAAAGACTGTTGAATAAGTGGTATAGCTATGTTAATTAATTCCAGACATATCCAATGGCGGGTAACACACACACACACACACACACACACACACACACACACACACACACACACACACACACACACACACACACACACACACACACACAAAGCAAGCTTCCATTGCAGATGTACTATTGAGCAGACAACACCCATATCCATCTTTCACTGGTCTAATCTATCTAATCTAATCTTAATCAATCAATCAATTAACTTCTTTGGCGCCACTATCATAATGCCCAGGACATCAGCCAATGGTGCACCATTTTGTTGATGTCCCTGGCTCTCCTACAGTCATGGGCTGTGAGCACCAAATCCAAATTGAATTAGAGACAGGTCAAGCAGGAAAGATCAGTCCCATTGGTGAGGGAGCAATCTAAGGGGATAAGCGAAGTCAAACAGGTGTGTTTTAAGACCGGTCCTGAAAGATGGTAAAGTGTTAGTTATATGGAGTGATTGATATTGGTAATGAATTCCAGAGCCTTGGGCCACACACACTGAGAAACAACTAGTGCCAATGACTGTGGAGAATGAGGAACAGCAAATGAATGTCCTGCCGAATACCCAGTGGAGTGATTAGTAGGTTGAGGTATAAGTTGCATAGTAAGGTAATTTGGGTCATCATATAACATGGTTTTAATTACTAAAAGACAGATTTTATAATTAATTCGATGTTTGATAGGAAGCCAATGCAGGGATTGTCTAGCTGGGGATATACCCATGTTCAATCTGGGAATTTTGGATATGACTCTAACTAAGAAATTTTGTACTTCTAGGGACATTTGAGCTGGTGTACCTAATAGCAAGAACTCGGTTTTTGATTAATTTAGAAGAAGTTTATTTGATTCCATCCATGACTGAATATTAGTGAAGGCACTGGATAAAGTCTCAAAGGATGAGTTTGAAGAGGAGTGGTCAAAAGAGATGAGAATTTTTGTATCATCAGCAAACTGATGATAAGCCACTTGAAGTTCATCAGAAGTGAACCCAAGGGGGTTGCATAGAGAATAAATAACAGAGGTCCAAGGACAGAGCCTTGAGGGACGCCACAAGAGAGATCAGTGGGAGTTGAGAGATTATCATTTATTATCACTGATTGTGTGGGGATGTAATTATGAAGAAAGCCAATGTAAAGTAATTTCATAGATTCCAAACCAATGTTCAAAATGATGAAGAAGAATAGAATAATCAATATATAGGTCAAGAAGTAAAAGAGCAGTAACTTTCCTGGCATCAATCTTAAACTTCTATAGCACCACTTTATAATGCATAGAAGCATCAGTCAATGGTAAACTAAATCACAATCACACAAGACGAGGTCAAGAGGATGCAATGCCATGAAAACATACATGCAACACTGGAATTCAATAAATAACCTTATGCATAAACATATAAATTGGTTGTATGTCAACTTCAGTGTAAAGGCACTTTATTTAGAAGATAAGTCTACTACTGAATCCAAGTTTACTGATTCAGGGCATGCAACTTGATGTCAAGTGTACATACGTGACATTTGAACACAGTTTTGACAGTGTTACAAATAAAAATGTCACACCATGATAGCAATTGATGCAAGTGAACATAAGAATTTCCAATTTCCTCCAACAGATGTCACTGGTGACAAATGGTGAAGCCTGAAGCCTTTAAATGTTTGACCAGTGAATGAACTTCAGGTCATTGTGATCAATTTCTCCTTCACTTGGTGCCATTGTTCCTCCTCCTTGTTCATTAAAGCCACTGGCCCGTGGTTCTTTTCACTGACCCTCGCAACTAAGGCCTCCCACAGCACCCACACGCACACATATCCCAACCAATTATGGTGAACTAAAAAAGCAGCGGCAGCACACAATCACCTCTTGGTTCATCCTACCAGATAACCACAACTGCTACTCGTCACCCCACCCTCCAAAACAGTGGCGGCTCCACAATCTGGTAAGTGGGGGCGGCGTCGGGGTGACAACTTCTAAGCATGGGGCAGACCATTTTTCATAAATCAGAACATTCAATAGGGGGCATGGGTCCTCTGCAGAACCGTCTCTGCCCAACACACTGCATTCGAGGCAGACATACCACCTGCAATATTTTCAATGGAAAAAAAAGCCCCCTACAGGCTGCAAATTCCCATAGATAACCGAGCAATCGGCCACCAAGACATGCTTAAGGTGGCGAAGACCACTTCCATTGATATTTTCTGCTTTTGGTCGCTATATGACAAATGGTTGGCTGCTGTGCAAGAAGTGGACGCAGGGTCGGCAGAGGGGAAGGGGAGAGGGTCATGGAGGTGACAGGGTGCGACGTGGAGCCACCGTACACTGCTTCCATACAAATAAGAAATCATAAACAGCAATATGTGACCGACTTGTGCATAATGAAAGCGCTTGACAGAGGCATGGAAATGAAGATGGAACGCAGAGGTTTGCGCAGTGGCGACCATTTGGGGTCGACCATTTGGGTCGAACCGAAGACTATTTGTTTTTTCTTACACGGAATTTATATATATACAGGGTGTCTCTGAAAAAACCCCAGCAGGAAAACTTTGAATTTCACATATTTCCCCACCTTTCTGCCTATTTTCATCTCATTTGACACTCAGAACACCACAGGCAGCAAATGAGACCAAACAGCACACTGGACCTGGTTACATGACCATCAGCACACAGAATGAGTCTACATCACACTCCAATATGAGGACCAGAGTCAGAGGGAGGGGCGGTGGGCCATTTGTTTTCTTATATTTCTTAGTGTGTGTGTGTATGTGTATATATATATATATAATATATATAAAACTTTATCTGTCTCTGCCTGTCTGTCTCTCTCTTTCTCGTCCCGTGTCTAACAGATCACCCAAAGAACAAATACTTTCTTTAAATCTAATTTTTGCTTTTATTTTCTGATTTCATTAAATGATAACTTTATAAGCTTGACCAAAACCAAACAAAGCTGTTCCATATCTTTAATTTCTTCAATAACTGCTACAATGAGTACAATGAGTCAATTGGGTGACTGCATTTTTTGCATTTGAAGCCTTCAAAGAACATTATTGTTTTGACAGATTTTAATGCGCTAATTATGAATAATGACCACTACTGTCTGTCTCTGTCCCTTTCTTTGAAAATTCTTTGTCTCGTTCTCTCTGTCTCTCTTTGTCTCACTGTCTCTCTATCTCAGTCTCTGTATGTCTGTGTTTCTCTTTATCTTTCTGTCTCTCTTTCTGTCTCTCTCTCTTTCTGTCTCTCTCGGTGTGTCTCTGTCTGTCTGTCTGTCTCTCTCACATTATTTAGATTCATATACAGTATACACACATATAACATACATAAAAACAAGTACACACACAAATTGAACACTGGTGAATAGGAAACCAAATTTCCGACTTTAAGATCAGATGATGGATGTCGTATGACGGAAATCGTTATTTCTTGGTTGATATTCTTGATTTGAGATTCATCAATAATGAAGAGGAAAATGATGATGAATGGAGGTCACGTGGCCTCTGCATCACGTGACCAATGACAAATGGACAGAAATTCAATGCAGCATTAGAAACGATTTTGACAAACAGATCAACAACCAAAGACCAGACTCTGTCCCTCGGAGGAGTGATTGTAATTGGTCATTAGATGTTGTCATCCGTCAATGGCACTTCTTCAATTCCGCATTTGTCGAATTCATGCATTCGCTGTGAAATGAGTGCAGCCATGTCAGATAGTGCTCAAGCACTGAATGTTGTGAACACACCTTCAGAAGTCGTCTTCTGTGAGCAGTGGTGGCGGATCCAGGTTTGGCAAGGAGGGGGGCGTTTGGATGACAACTTCTAAGCATGAGCAACTATATTTTATAAACCTGGACTAGTTGCTTTCTTCATAGGTGCTTAGAATGAGTGCACTGGAGTATGAGGATCAGAGGGGACTAGAAATTCACAGATCCCCCCTTTGAGGAACTGCCTTTCGACCTCTATCTATGACGAATAAAAAGTCTATGCAACAAAGAAGGAGAAGAGATAAAAAAGTGAAGAATGATGTTATAGACTTTCACTCCTGAAGAGAAAGAAGGCTTCTGCTTCTGGCACTCATCCGCTGCTCTGCTGAGCACTCCATTCTAACACTCCTAAGACAACTACGTCTGCTGACAATGTCCTGCCACAACAGCTGCTTTTCTTGCACAGGTTGTTGCAACTGCTCCTACAGCAGCGCCTACAATCAGTGGAGAACTGTATTGCAACGACACTGACTTTAGTCAGGAATTGCCATTCTTAACATCACAGATTCTGAAAATGGCATTCATCTTTCAATGTGTCAGTATGCATGAAACCCTGGCTTGCATTTGTCCAAACATTTGCAAAGAGAATTCAATACGCTGAGTGATGGTAAGACTTCATAAGCATTCCAAGGTTAAAGAAACCCCAATGCCTATCTACATAAAGGGCCAGTTAATGCTGTACTGAGTAAGAAATATGGCATCCCAAAACACAGATGCTCATAAATATACAGAATTAACGTGTCAATTTTGTCTGCACCAAAGTAGAACCGAAGCCGTTCAAGCATTATGCATCAGCTTCAATTTCTTGCAAGAACTCCTTGAAGAAGCATTTTCAGGGGAGCTCCTAATTAGAAAAACCATCTTTCAAAACACACCCAATGAGTGACTGATCACACAACCACAATGTCCCCAATCGGTCCATCAATCCACCATCAGATTGGAACTACAGCTGAATAAAGCCACAGAGAGAGAGTGGGAGAGAGAGAGACAGAGAAAGACAGACAGGGACAGAGATAGAAAGAGAGACAGAGACAGAGTCAGAGAGAAAGAGAGAGGCATACAGACAGACAGAAAAGAGAAAAGAGAGACTTGCATGCACACACACAGACATCGCCCATTCCCTCTGCTTTTCGCTGCTGATCTACCAACAGTGGACCTTTATTGGATTGAATCTGAAAAGTGCAAAGCATCTGTGCGTCTTCCCAAAGCCCTTCTGTAAATGCCGGGCAGGCAATGGACACCGCACAGTGACCAAATTATGCGGCCATAATCCGGGGCTCTGATCGGTAGAAAGGAACCCTGTGTTGAGTGATTCTCTGTCAAAGAATGTTACGAGACAATGACAGAAAGTCTCAAGTCGCGTGCAATCAACTTAATACTGCATAGCAGCCACCCAGCATCATGCATCATTCATTCACCTTCCGAACCACATTTGTCATGGAATTTTTCATAATTCAATTGGGAAAAACATTGCTATCATTCAAAAGACATAATAATTAAAAGATTTTTTATTAAAATTCTTCCAAAGATACTCCCACATTTTTTGTTTTTGTGGAAAGGTTTAAAATAGTAACGTGGCCAACCTTTTGTGCTAATAAACGAGCTTTTAGGAACTATTTGCACCAAATGCATTCATGGTTCAAACTTCAAACATTATTTCAAAATAGGTTAACTTTCAATTTAAAATTTACAAACAACATTCATCAAATGAAACCCAATCAATAAGTATAGACTCAAAGACAAGAAGACAACGAAGGAAAATACAGTAGCAAATCTAGAAGAGAACAAGAGGACAAAGAACAAGATTACACAGCAAGACCATAATGTCGATGAATGGATGGGTGGAACATAGTGGTTCTCACACAAGGCAGATCCTACTAAAACGTTCTAAACTATTATTATATTATTATTATTATTATTATTATTTATTATTATTATTATTATTATTAACGTCTGTTTATTCGCGTCATTATTATTATAATTATATTGAAAGTTCCTAGCGTTAAATCTCTGGAGTGTCACAGGCAGAAAGGATGTTTTATTCTCCGGATTGACACATTATTATTATTATTATTATTATTATTATTATTATTATTATTATTATTATTATTACTTCAGGGAGGGAATTTATTCTGAAGCATAGGTTTATTCAGCTTTTCGATGTACAGAGTACATCAACAAAGAAATTCCTCTAGATTGGTCTTCTGGTCTTGCATTGATTCCTTAATCAGACACCATGATACAGGCAGTCAAGTGTCTGCCTAAGGGAAGCACTAATGGCCGACGACAATGGCCACATATTCTGCTCTGTGCACAAACACTGAAACACATCTGGAAGGAAAGTGAGAAGCTTAAAGCAACAAGAAATCAGGACAATCATCAGTACCACCACAATTTTCCACCATGCTACTCCTGCCTTAACAATACAATACGAACGTATACGTAATATCAGAATATAATATACATCCATATGACAGTACAACATGCTAGTCCAGGGGTCTCCAAAGTTTTTCAGCCGCTGGCCACATTGCTGACTTCTGACGAAGACATTAAATGTAGTAAAATATAGCGAATGAATAACTGACAATAACAGGCTACATATTGCTGAATTATGATGCAGAGTGTATAATGCAGACTGCATAATATCAGTTGCAATTGAAGTGGTTTTTAACTAATATGAGATACAGTAAATGAAACTGATTGTGAAATGAAACTGAAACATTTCTGATAAAATTACATCAAACTGTGGTTCAAAATGTGTAGTCCCTATACAAAAAATAAGGATTTTAAATCTTCATCAGATAGCGCGGAGCTATAGCAGGATATGAATAAACTTCATCTTAGAAACTGTCTTTTGACACAAATATGTAGTTCAAAAAACAGAAATGAATTAACAAGCAAACTTTTTTTAAATGAATAAACTGATCATGTGGAAGGCATTGATAGAATTCTATCAAATTTCCTTCCTTAAATTTGTTCTTCGGGATATCACTGGATTGCAAATCAATAATTTCCAATTGCAAATAAGAAGGCAAGTCTTCAATGGCAGAGTCAAAAGGATTTTCAAAGTCTTATTTTCGACGAACATGCATCCAGATCAGAGAAACGCTTCTGGAAATGTTTCCTCAAGCTTGAAATGATATCTTGAGCAAACAAGCGTGGAAAGGGAGTCACGGCTTCTTCACTATGTTTGTCGCAACGTGAAAAGCGACTGAAGCAGCTCTTTGATAACTGATCCTCAAAAAGTGTCAATTTCTGACGGAACACTTTAACCTTCGAGTACAAATCGCAGCAAGAATAGATCTGCTGAAAATGATAATTTCCAAAGCCATTCACTTTCTGTGAGCAACATCAGTGGATGATTCCTCTCATTTAAGAATATTTAAATCTCATTTTAAATATCAAAAAATCGACTCAGGACTTTCCCACAGCTAAGCCATCTCACTGAAGTATGGTAAGGTAGGTCTGGAAACTCAGATTTGATTTTAATCAGGAAATAACGAAAATGGTGATGACTGAGTCCATGAGATAGCATGCATAAAGAGTAAGACTGCTGAATATTGAAGCAAGTTATACTTAAGTCTATGTTTCTATGACACAGACGGCAAAAGGAGATTCCTATAATAGATTTGTGCATGTTCCTTCCTCATTTCTTGTCACAGGCCGGATTAAAGGCCTTGGCAAGCCGTATCCGGCCCGCGGGCCGTACTTTGGATACCCCTGTGCTAGCCCAGACATAGTATCAGCAACAAATGCAATTCATAATTCAAAAGAGCAAGATTTCAATCCACATATTTTATGATCAAAATCATTATCACAGATATCGTAATGGATCCATTATAATAAGATATCTATGTCACTAACAACACGATGTCACGTATGCTGTGCTTATTTTTTCACTTTCACTACACTAATATTCGGCAATTGTTAATTAATTGCAATGGAAAGTGTTTCCAGGCAGCCCCTAGGGCAGAGAGGAAGTTAATATATAGCCTTCGTGATGTCTCCTGCGAAATTCCCTCTCCCTTGGAAAGTCACAGGCAATAGGCAACGAAACTGATGGATACAGCTGTCTACCAAGAATGGCCGCTGAAATAAATACCTGACAAAGCAGCCACACGCAATAATTAATACATGTACAATGACTAGTTTGTGTCACAGGCACATGGGACAGAACAGAATGAGCTGAAATGGCTCAAGTATGATGGGAAAATGCTGGAGAAGAAAGGACAATTTGTATGCATTCAATGCATGAACACTAAAGAAATTCCTGAGAAATTATGTGGATTCTCATGAATTAATTATCATTTGAGAAAAACCATCTCGATGAAAAGTGTTCGCTAGAAAATTTGCCTTTATGTGGCATGGTTGTCATTTGCAAATTTTATAACCATTCTCCGTACAGCATAGCAATAACCAAAATACAACGGGATGCCAATTTAATGAAACACCGTGTATATCTATGTTAAAATGCCGGATATGGGAAAAACAAGTACATTTCAGTTCAGGCAGCACAAAAGTGGAGAGAAATGTTGGAATAATTACAGGACCCACATGTGCTCTGACCATTTCGAAGTCTCCCACAATGTCAGCATATAACGTACAGTGTATTCCGTCACAACAAGACCCAAATAATAAGAGGCAAGAACAGCCAAATGAAAACATTCATACAATATGAGATGCAATTGCAGTCAACAAATACTGCATCAAGTGCAGCACTTGACATTGTGCGTGTCATCGGTAATCCTATTGGTACATTTGCCCCATCTGCCAACCAACCGATGTCTGTCTATCTGTATGTTTGTGTATCTGTATGTCACATTGTCAACTATCTCGTGACAGCACAGCTTGGTCAGAAGTAAAATTTCAACTACAATCCATGAAGAAGTAGCAGCACTTATCCTGCACAACAGCAGGAAGTACCAGCTCTGGTTCCCTAGTTTATAGTCATCAGCAAATGTTCTTAAAACATGCTAACTGACATAGACAGATGCTCTCAGACAAAGATTAACTGCTAACATTACAACTAGTGCTGCTTAACGATTAATTGATTTAATCACGACTAATAATATGATTAAATAATTCATCGTGATTAATCGCATTTCTTCAACAACATTATTCTGGTCCTGAAATAGTAATTATATTGAAATAAAGAAACAATGCACCAGTTGCAGAACAGACTTTCATAATTTCAACTAGTAGACCTATAAACGTTTATTAATTATTTTATTCTAAATCTGAACTATGAATATGAAGTATAATTCTTAACTCTTAAGTCTTAACACAGATATTCTAAGAAATATTGTAAATATTAACTATGACCAATTGCCACTAGGATACGAGTTCAGTTATCATTCTTGTTAGAAAAACTAAGTTGTTTCAAATTTAAAAGTGCAATGTTCATTGTTCTTTAGTTGTAAGTTTTCTTTAGCCAGTTATTAACTTATTAAGACAGACAAGTTTATTAACATTGCCTGATGAAAATGATGCAATTAATTTTTTAATAGCAATTAATTAAATTAATCGCGATTTAACAGTTTAACACATTAGTCGCACGTTAATCGCTATTATGGTAAAGCACAGCAATAATTACAACAGAAGCTTTATCACTCACTAAATGCTTGCTCTCTCAGAATTCCAGAATCTGGTGGATGATGCAAAGATGTTGACAGGTGAAAGTGCAGCAGTCTTAGCAGCACTAATTCTACGAGTCCAAACGCTTTACCCATTGAACGATTCTACTGGAAGTTACCCAAAAATTTCACTAACTAATCCAGCACAATCAGCATTCCTTTGGAAATGACCACAAACTATAAAGTGGCAAAAAATCTGCTCGTAGATGCTCTTAACAGAACTGAAGTCTGTCATTTCTTTGATCTGAATTAAATTTCAAAATGTCTTAAACTACCATAAAACAATGACACTCCTCTGTCCACACAACTCCATTACAAGAAAAAGCCTTATTAGAACTCAAAAAGGCCTGTCACAGTCCAGCATCAAATGATGATTGAACCACTCAACACAATCCTACAGTAGTCATCAATTTTGAACCTTCCAACTGCTTTTCGATTCCTTCTGCAGACTAAACTCTTCTGTCTGCCGCTGAAAACGATCGCTTACAATTCTAAACGAAAGTTGACGATTGGTCGCTGTCATCGCTGGATGTGCGCACACGCCGCACAATGCCTTTCTGTTGCCTCAAAACTCAAAAGCATCGGCTTTCTAGCGTCGTAGCCGTTGTCATCGGCACCAGCAACTGGCACAAACGACTGAACGCCACTCTACCAGACACTGACTGCAAAGTGAAATGTCGCCATCCAGTCTGACTAGATGGTCTCCATGAAAACCACCGGAAACTAACAGCGCAGAATCTGTTCTACTCTGATTACTGACGATAGCAAATTTATGCCTTGATTTTCACACAACTGAGATACAAACTCTATAAAAATGATATTTCCTAGGGAAAATCTTTGCCGTTAGATATTCCCACATATAATGCCACCAACCGTAATGCAAGATTTTCCTCCATTTGACTCAAAGCAAAATCATCAGACTGCATATTAACACATTCATCATTCATGAATTTCATTAGCAATACTCTGTAATGAATTATGCTGGAATTAACACTTAACTAATCCATAACTAAGCTATCTTTCAAACTAGAGATACTATATTAGTACAACAGCAATACTACCGAAATAATATTCAACAGTCTGCATTGCGCACTGCATCATAATTCAACGAAAAGTAGTATGTTATTATCAGATAATTATTCGCTGTATATAGCATATTTTGCTAAATATAATTTCTTGTGCATGTGGTTCGCGGAGCCGTCAAAGGTCAGCAATGTGACCTGCGGCTGAAAAATTCTGAAGACCCCTGCAATATCCAACATACGATTCTTGTGAACAAACAAAATTACCAAGTGACTCAGGCGATCATTGCCAGTTTTGTTACGCAGGCATGTTTTAACCCTGTCACCCCTAAGATTCCTGTGCATCCGTTCCCTGTCCCCTAGGCTCCTGGGGAAAAGTAAGTGCATTTCTTACATGTTTTCTGAAGGACCTACCCACCTGTCAGACCATTCAGCAGCGAACAATGGTTCGCTGCTTTAGCCGACGGACATTGGCAATCACTGGATACTAGAATGTCAATAATTGGCTCAGAGTGTCCACTAGCATACCTCGTTTGACACAGACCGCGGCTTTCATTTGGTTGGGCGGGTCACGAAAGCAATTAAATGGGTGGTCACCTGCTCCGAATGCCTGCACTGTAGATATAGACAATGGACAACCGTGAAAAGACGCAGAAACCCCAAAAGCAGCCTTATGGGGACTGGCATCGGTAGCAAAAGCCGCTTTTGCGGCTTTGCGGGGCAAAAGGGTTAAGATATCTTCATTGCTTTAACCTTTGCAAGAATAATCAATAATATCATTATCAATTTCGATCTACAGGGTTCAAAAATAGAGCACACCCAGCCATTTCATACTACACACTAACGCCATTGACTGTACAAGAACAAGGGACATCAACTAAATGAAAGACCTGGCGAATATCTAAAGGAATGCCTAGTAGGGCGATCGAGGGAAGAGCCGCATGTTAAGATATCCGGTTCATTATAGGCCTAAAACAGGTTTTATAGACATCAAAAACAAGTGTTATAATTAATTCGCTCTGTGAGAGAAGCCTATTGAAGGCCTGTTGAATAGAAGGTATATAGGCCCTAGATATGTAAAAATCTAATCAATTTGAAGAAATTCTCTGACAAAATCTACATTTTCCTCTTGTTCCATCTTCATTGCTTTAAACTATGCAAGAATAATCAATAATATCATTATCAATTTCAATCTACAGGGTTCGAAATAGAGCACACCCAGCCATTTCATACTACATACTAACTCCATTGACTGTACGAGAACGAGGGACATCCACTAAATGAAAGACCTGGCAAATATCTATAGCACCATAGCGAATTAAGTTAATGACACCACGAAATCATTAATAGTAAGTCGTAAGATTATTGGTGTTATGGGTGCTGATCACTCAAGACTGCACTAACTGCACCAACAAAACTTTTGAGCCCGCAACATCATATGGGCTTGAATTCATTTGGGGGGGGGGGCTAGCTTCAAGTTGGGGGCTGAAGCCCCCTTAAGCCCACGCCTAGCTACGTCCCTGGAAATAGGCACACAACAAAATGCACAGCAACATGCAGTGTATTTTTACTGCTTTTAGGGGCAACCATAAATATCATTGATCTCATTCAGGATTTGCATCCAGGTCAAAGGATCTACCACTGGACACATGGACATAAAGCAATCAGCTGCACACTACTGCTGCTGCTGCTCACATTTAAGCTATCTGTGTATGTGTGCGCGTGTGTGTGTGTGTATGAGCGCATGCAAAGAGCCATATTTGGGTGAATACTGTGCATATCGTTTATATCCAGATTTGAATCATTTACATGAGTTTATCTTTACCATCAGTTGTTTATGTGTCATATGCTCAATATCCTTCCTATTCAGCATTTTTCCTCGATGCTACGGTCGCGCACTTACCACGAGCAAGTGGAATCCACAGCATGAGAAATTATACCCCGGCACGCCACTTTGATGGCACCGATATGCAACTGAACTTCCTCATTGCAAGATATGAGAAGCGGGCGCTCGAGACGGCGTCACGCTTACGATTGTCATGTTACATGCGTGCAAACGAATGATGAATTGACAAGCACTTAACAGGTTGATTTTCATACAATCGTTCACAGGCAATGCATGCACATTCAACACTCAAAGAGTGCCAGAGATATGAAGAGCTGCATATCGCCTTTTCACAATAACTTCTATAGCACTACTTCATAATATACCAAAGCATCAGTCGATAGGATACTAGATCCCAATCACATAATATCCAAGCGAAATCATTGACAGAAATCCAACCGCAAGGCAAAGTGTAACAGCATTTTGAGTTACCGTAAGCAGTAACTCTTTGGTCAATTTGAGTTCAAACTCAGCAAGGACTTACTAAACGGAGAGGCAGCAGAAGAAGAGAGCCATTTCTCTGTGGTAATAACTCTGTCTTCCAATATAGTGAATTTAAGATCAATCAAAACATATTGCAAAACATAATGTTTTATCCTACACAATCATACACAAATAACCAAATATATGCATATATACCGGTACATATATACACTGTGATCCAATAAATCCTGAACCCTTTTAATTTTGGCTGCAACTTTGTCAAATGGTGACCAATCTTGATTAAACTCGGTAGAAATGTAACTGAAAGAACCCTCAACACACACACACACACACACACACACATGTTCAGGTTGTTTGCAAAATGTTTTATTTGTAGCAACTGTATGTCACGAAACAAAGGACACCTTAGTTACTCGTTTACATTATATACATTTGGCAACAGTACCGTAATCATAGTGTGAGCGGACGGCAAGAAGCATCTCCTGCAGCAGAACATCACGATAGCAGACGTCGTTCACCTTTATATTTGGCTCAGTTAAGATTAAACTGGTGCAGCCCAGTTTGGATACAACAATGGAAACCATTGCTGACCTCCTGAACGTTGAGCGTGTGAAAATTGGTCTTTCATCAGTAATGTCATGTTTCTTGACTGGAATCGGAGTGTACTTTTAGGTTAACTGGCAGTTCCACTGTGAAGAACTCAGTCCAGCGCATAATTCACGACAATCTGCATTTGATGTGGCTGAAGAAACGCCGTGCAAATAAATAATTACAATGTGTTTTGTTTCGTGACATGCAGTTGCTATAAATAAAACATGTTGCAAACAACCTGAACATGTGTGTGTGTGTGTGTTGAGAGTTCTTTCAGTTACATTCCTTTCCTATCAAGTTTCCTAAAGATTGGTCAGCATTTGAGAAGGTTATAGCCAAAATAAAAATGGTACCGAATTTTTGTACTGCAGTTTATATTATATATACATATATATGCATGTAAGTGTGCAATAAATTGTAGGTGAATGCAGCTAAGCAGTAAGTATATTGGATCATTACTGCAGTGTATGAGATGATATTTGGACGCAAAGATTGGAGCCTAAGAGTGTGCATGTTGCCAGACAACAGTCATCCAGTTGCAAGTGACGGGGTGACCGCAATACAGACGACACAAGACCAGAAACAGTCTTCACAGCCAATAAGGCAAAGCAGTCATTTCAATGCACTGCTGCCTAGCAACCAATGTAGCAGTGCAGCGAAGTACAAGCAATTGTTGGGGCAATAAGAAGATCAAAAACAATACAACAAATAATTCAAACAGAGTTTTCCATATTAAGACACGACAATTTACAGCAGTTGTTGAAACCATGACTACGTCTGGCTAGGAACCAAGGAAAATGCAAAGAAAGACAACTGCAGACAAATGCAATGAAAATGGTCACAGAGAGAGACACACAATTATATTAGAAATTTTAAAATATATGCATTGCCATCAATTAACTTACACTGGAATTTCATAATTTCTTTAAATCTTTATAGAATTGCAAGTATTCTGGCATGGACTGCATAGTTTATTTCCCAAGAAAAATCAGTGCCACATAAGCAAAGGTTTCCCTTCGGAGAGAGAAGATAGTACCGGTAATGGCTACTAGTGTAAATGCTTTTAAAATATACTTAACTACTATAGGATACTAGATTGGTCTTGTACAGCTATTTATCCTTTATTAGACTGCAGATAAAGTATTGTGGCAGTTATACAGAGTAATTGAATGAGGCATTTATGACACATTGTATGCACTGCAAAGATTGGCTATTTGTAGACTCAAAGACGAGAAGACAAAAAGGAGAGTATACAAGGAACAAACCTATTAGAGGACCAGAGGACAAATAATGAGATTACCAGTACACAACAAGGCCATAAATGAATGAATGGACACCTGGAACATGGAGGTTCTCACACAGGGCAGATCCTATTGATCCACTTTAAATCATATTATTATTATTATTATTATTACTACTACTACTACTACTACTACTACTACTACTACTACTACTACTACTACTACTACTACTACTACTACTACTACAACTACTATATTCAAGATTTCATATAAAAGTAATTTATAAACATCCATTGCAAAGTCACTCACTAATTTCCAAGTGAACCTTAGCATAGCAGTAGAAGTGAAGCTGCTGCTGCTTCTGGTCTTCCAAATGGAAGTCTAATAAATGATGGGGGATGCTTGTCATAAAGTGCAGTCACCTGTTGCTGCCCTAGGCAGATATAGATCGTCAATATGAAGAATGAAGTCAATGCCCATAAATAGAGTGCCTCAGGTTAACATCATCAACCATGACTTATTGAAAAACATGTGATAATAAAATATAATTATTAGCATGTAATAATGGCAAGTGACATTAAAACATCTCTGGAAAGTCATGTTTACAACATTTGACAGATGAATAGTGTTTAATAGAGAGTAAAAGCCTTTATATTTTCATCTAAGGATTAATAAACATTAACATGATTGCTCAACTACCAGTAATTAAAAAGTACATTGATACATTGTGAGACACTAATGACTAAGCAATGAAGCAAGCCAAAAGAATAAAATATATGAAAATAACATTGATGCTACATCAGTTGCATCAAAAATAACATAGAAGTAATTGACACCATACCATAATACAGAACATGGCACCTCTAGTACCATACCATAATACAGAACATGGCACCTCTAGTACCATACCATAATAGAGAACATGGCACCTCTAGTACTTCCTAAGCACTCCTCTACAGAACTTCTCAATATTTTAAGGTCCTTCTATGCTTTTTAACAGTTTCCTTACTTTGGTAAAACAATACTTTAAAATAACAAACATTTTCAAAAACTTTACTCCAAGTGTGTTTTTCAGCAAAGGTAAAGAATTCATTGAACAGCACATGGAAGGAAGTCAGAGCCAAGAATATAAATGACAAATTCAAAGCCTTTCTAAGCCTTTTATTAAAACTGCTTCCACTTCAATAGTTCACCCTAAGTTAGACTACTGCAACTCACTGTTCCACAATCTTCCAAAATCTTTCATATGTAAGCTCCAATCGATTCAAAATGCTCTAACTCATGCAGTTACCAAATCACGAAATTTCTGCCATATTACACTATTACTCAAATCTCTACACTGAGTGAAAATAGCAGAACACATTAAATATTAAATTGTATCAATGACTTATAACTCACTTCAAACATCAAAACCAGTTTACCTACGAAATCTGATAATCCCATATCATCTTCGATCCACTCGATCTTCCTCTCATGTAACTCTCCTTCGTTCTATGAATCAATCATCTCTCAAAATTCGCAAATCGTGCATTTTCATATGTTGCACCAAAACTTTGGAACTCAATTCCAGCATCCCTCCGCTGTCTACACCGTGGTCAAACAACAAATTCTGAGTCACAATTTCCTTCCCTTCTTGCAACATCTCCTTGAGTTTTTCTTTCTAAACTCAAAGCATTTCTCTTCAAAAAAATCATTTCCCTCCATAGCTGTAATGTCCCACCCAACCACAATGACCCTTTGGATTAACTGACCTTGCATGAATGACCACACCTTTGGCTATAGCTACTTCACACTAAGATTAAGCACCTAGGAATAAGGAGCTACTGCGGTGCTGCTTTTGAAAGTGCTATAGAAATTCACAAGATTTTATTTACTTACTTATTTAAGCTTGAAAATGGTTCAGTAGTCATTTGGCAGTCTTCACATTAGAAAGGATGGCTAAAACGAATGCATTTATAAGCTTTTCAAACGTCATAAATTCATCTTCGCTTTCAACTTTCTGAAAGTGGCATTTCCAACCTCAGCCCTTGAATCATTCAAATAGGGAAGAGAAAGTGAGGTTGCTAAGTGAAGCACTGATTGCCTCTAATTCTATTCATATTTTCACTGCAGACATTCAATTGGTTGCAAATGAAACGACACATTAAATGCTCGCACTGCAGAAATGAAAACAATACCATTGCATAGCAACATGCAGAATTATCAAAATCACAAACCTTGGCAGAATTTGTCAGTTCCAAAGAATCCTTTTGTACACTGACAAGAATATGATCCGACAGAATTCTGACACCTTGACATCACAGAACAGCCATGCTGCCCGTCTGTACACTCGTCCTGATCTAAAACAGAAGCAACAAAAGACATTTCTGACACCGAAACACCTTCATCTCTATATCACCAGGAAGGCAATGCTCTATAGTGGCTATAGACAGATAAGGTGTCTAATGACATGAATCAGATTTTTTCAATTCACTATTTTCCGGAGACTGAGGTGCTTAATACCCCACTGGCTGAGATAAACTGCCCCCCTGAGGTAAAAAATCATGGGAGGGGGAATTAGTTTGACTCTTAGGCCTACTGTACTACTTTTTCACAAATCAGCCATTGTGTTTAAAGTAATTGCTCTCATTCATTCCAGTAACATCGTCGTCGTCATCAACATCGTCGTCATCATCATCATCAGGTTCATCTGTCCCGACATCCATTCATCCATTGTTTCCATTCCTGTCCAGGTCATGCCTTCTCTTTGATTTCTGCATAGGTTTCGTGTGGCTGTGCATCTGTCTTCATCATCATCCAGTCCAATAGCATCCTCCTTGGTCTGCCTATTGTCTTTTTCCTCGTATACTTCCATCCATTGCTGTTCCAAGCAATCTTTCAAAGACCCAGCTTTTAGCACGTGTCCAATCCAGTTCCTCTGTCTTCTTGTGATGGTGTTAATCAGCAATCTTTGTTCCCCAAGTAAGAGAATTACCAAAATTATTGCTGAGAATTTCCCGTTTTTACAGAGAAAGTCAGAGTCTTACCAACACAGACTCCTTGGTCAAATTCATATCCCCTGACACAGACACATCGTCCAGAAGCACCATCACAAGCAGCAAGATTCTGGATATAAGCATATGGACAGACCGTCCTAGCATAGCATGGAAGCTTTTCACTAATAGCAGCTGACTCAAGATCTAACAGGTAAAACAAAAGAATTCCAACACAATCTTAAACATTCTCTGTAACAACTGCTGCAAATTAATTTTTAAAATATAAATTCTCTCTAATTAAGCATGCTTATCAACCAAAAGGTGAAGGTTCGCCCATACTTGAGTTCGAGTGTCGGGCCAGGCGCTGATCTCCGGTTTCAGGCAAGCAGTGATGCAGGTGGTTATTATTATTAATCTAGAGTTGTTTGTCATTGCTCTCTCCAGACCCGTGTTTTACCTTTGCAGCCAAAGCTGCTACTCATTTACCATGGCTCTCTAGAGAATGAAGGCTGAGTTGACAATAATTGAACCTGTTCAGTCAGCATACCGCTCTAGCATGTTACCAATCTGCGATCTTCCCACCCCATAAATGCAGACGGTTACATCAGTGGTTTTCACACAGGCTTACTTAGCCTCCTAAGCCACTTAAAATCACATTATTATTATTATTATTATTATTATTATTATTATTATTATTATTATTATTATTATTATTCAACTGCTTTCACGCAATCTTGGATGTAATCTATGAAATATCAATATGCTACATAATTTGTCAAATAATTATTAATATTCTGTTATAAAACTCAATGTTTCTCCAAAGCTACTAATGGTGACATGATCCACTCAATACAACAGGAGTATAACAAATGAAAACAAGTGAATCATAACCCATAAACCTTTATACTTACTTACCTACTTAAGAGCATTCTGACCTTCTGACACAATATAAATTACACTTTATGAGTACCATTCTTCTTCATATATTTCTTCCTGTCATTTCCAGCTGTATTTACCAAACAACAATAGCACTAAGCCAATCTGTTTTAATACAATACAACAGGGCATATTAATATGCCAAGAATGAGGAAGTGAGGTCAGCCAAACCGCAGATGGACAGATGGCATAGAAGAGTAGACTGGGATGAGACTAACATCAGCTGTAAGAGCAACAGAAGAGAGAGACAACTGGAATCTTACCATCCGTTCTTCCACCTCGCTTAAGACGGTGAAAGAAAGAGGACCTGCCTGACTGCCATGAGGATGATGATGATTCTATTTTGGCTCTTTTCTTGTTATTTGCTGAACATCTTTCTAGACTGACTCACAATCCTTTCTACCTCCTCAATAACCTTGGAATCACTCGACCCTGTCTAAGTCACAACACTGTTAAGTCTACGCCAATCCCTTGTAATGCCATTTAAATTCTCATTACTTTCCCAGTTTGTACACTGACAAGAATATGAACCTTTTCTGACAATAATATAAACCTTTTCTTCTCCAGAACACAGAGGATCAGCACTGCCAAAGGAAATGGAGCTAAATAAATGCATTTCATAGCATATACTGTATAATTAGCTCAGATGCTGTTAAAGAATTCTACGTTATAGTAGATACCGGGTATGCAGTTGATAAGAAACATTTATTATGGCAGAGAAAAAACATGGCAGGGAAACTCCAAAAGACAGAAATGCCAATAAGCACACATCCACAATGGGGCCACATGCCAACCGACATTGACATCCAAAACACGTCCAGAAAATCAGCGTTTTGCAACACTTTAGAAGCCTCCAGAATAATTCTGATCCACAGTAGACGAAGCAAGATAAGTCAATTTCCAGCACTGGGTGGAAGGTCCAATGTCCCCCTGGACAAAATTCAGTTATCAGGAAAAGCATCATCACAGCAGCCACGAGTCCTATTCAGGACATCTGTCGGATGATTTTCCTGGCAAAACATCACAGCTGGCTTCTGTTTCGGACTCTGATTACATCCAAAGACCTTTGCCAATCGGGAACCGACAGATTTGTCGACTTCCGCAGAGCTCCTGCTGTTTGCAAAATAGTCTCACGTATGACGAATTACTGAAGAGAAAGAGCGCTTGTAAGCACAATACCACGTGACCACCTGGGGATCTACAAGAAATCGCTGTAAGGGCCACGAGGGAGATTTCTGCCAAAAATTATGTTCATTGGCATTATTTTTGATCACTTCAAAAATAAAAAATCCTTGCTAAAATTATTGAGAAAACCAAAAAGCTCTTGACAGGTCTGATCAAAGAATCTCTTTCCAATTGTATTTGCCACACAGCAGCAGCAGCAACAACAACAACAATAATAACAACAACAACATTCAACTAATCTGTTTTAGCATCAGACATATTTAGTCAAAGACTGACCGATCAATCCAAACTCTCAATTCCCAGATTAACTTTTTGAATCTTACATTAAAAATCTATTTGTGATAAAAGGCTCTTTTCTTGTTATTTGCTGAACATCTTTCTAGACTGACTCACAATCCTTTCTACCTCCTCAATAACCTTGGAACCACTCGACCCTGTCTAAGTCACAACACAGCTAAGTTTATGCCAATCCCTTGTAATGCCATTTAAATTCTCATTACCTTCCCAGTTTACTATGATTACTCTTGAGTACTCCTCCACAGACATGTCTTTAGAAGTAGAAATTCAAGCTAGAGTGCAATTCTTATGAAATGGTTAGGTAAGCTCAAGAGTCAAGATGATAGCATCACTTATACCATATTTCAGTCAAAGCTGATTGAAGAAAACATAATTAGAATGTTAATTTTAAAACAGATATAATCAAGTCCTGTAGATTAATTACCAACTAGAATCTATAAGATAAAAAAATTAAAAAACTAATTTAATATTGCTCTAGTTTGATTACAATGTACACCATACAATAACAACTGTTATCATTTCAGTATCATAATCATCATTCATCATCATCATCATCATCATCATCATCATCACAAGCCTATGGTGCATCATTTTCAATTTGAAGGGGGTTGGTGACAATTTGCCTCCAGTCCCTTAACTTCTCTTCGTTCATCCAGAATATGTCAGCCTCTCCAGCAGCCAGTTTCTTTGCGATCTTCCCTCTGATGTGATTTGTCTTACTGCTAGAATATTCATTGCTTATTTTGTAAAGGAGACCTTTCACAAAGCGTCCAGAAAAGGCAGAGGGCTTCTTATTACGATTTCTTTCATTAGATTTCAATTCTTCATGATTTTTCTGTCAGACTTCTTCCTCTGCTCTTTTATCCTTAAAACAGATTTCAGAATCACTCTATAACATCACACGACAAAAGCTTGAAGACTGATCAATTATTAAAAATGCAGGGGGGCTCTGACTAGTGCCACACCATAATTTTAAACCTCCAGTGAGGGTTCAGACGTCAAAACAATACTTCCATTATAAAAATTGATATCTCTTTGTACTCTTCCAGTTTTCGACAGCATTTTGACTATAACAGGTAGCTATTTTGGGCACAATTGTCTCTCTCACATTTTCCTTCCTCTGTATAACAATTAATCAGGAACTGACTAGTAAAGTAAAGTAAGTAAAATAAAAATACGAAATTTCTATAGCGCTGCCCAGAAGCTTGGCACAATGCACCAGCTTATTCACGAGCGCTCAATCTGGGTAAAATCCATAGTCCGTAGTCGGTGGTGGTCAAGGTTGTAAATCCAAGTAGCCAGTCGCAGCAAAGTATTTTATGGAGGATAATAACAAGATGTGCGGCGTGTAGAATGTAGGCCTGTTGTAGGGATTTTGCCGTAGGATTTCTTGAAAAGGATAGTTTTAATTTGTTTTAGGAAATTTTATGGAGTGATGGCCAATGGTGACTGATTTATGGACTGAAGAGGTCCCGAGTTATTGATCTTTCGGATTTCTGATGGAAGATCATTCCAGAGATGAGGCACAGTGTATGAGATCAACAGATTTGAGAATTTAGCGTGGCATATCGTACAGGTACTGCTAAGAAGCCTATGTATGTATGTATGTATGTATGTATGCAACTATCAGAATACTTATATTCTCCATGTTTAAATTTAATACAAAATAGGGTGTTTTCTACTTTCAATTTACTTATCACCATCGCCTTCATATTCCTCTATGAGTTAATTTCATTTCCGTCTTTTATGCTGTTTACTTTCATTTTATTCATTAATATTTACAAATTGTCCTAATTCCTAGCAAATAGTACTGAAACCTGCATAACTTAGGGTGGTGTATATTATTCCATTACTTTTATGCCTTGATAGTGCATCCAATGGCGCCTTCCTTATTAGAAAATCTGTGTTCAGGATGAATAATGAATCCATCCAGTTACCCTCCTAATGTAGCAAAATGATTGCAGACTAAACTGCTAATTAATATTTCTGCCTCCATAACTGGAGTTTCTACCAACTACTGAATGCTTTTGTCTGTCAAATGCCTTCTTGTGATCAATGAAATATAGATGAGCATCCATGCTGTGTTCCTGAGTATTATCACACGACGTCCTTTATCAAAGGAATATATCTCTAGTTGTTTTATTTGCCTTTTCTGATTTTCAACCACACTCTGTCAGAAATAAGAAAACGTGATTTCATTTCTAATATCAAGAAATATTATTTTGTACGCTAGTAAATTCCACCTATGATTCTGCAGTCGTGAAAGTCATGTGCACTACTTTTTTAGATATTGATATGTCTATACAGTTTAATAAGCCCTTGACATTTTCCCATTTGCTAAATTAATTAAGGTAGAAAAGATATTTTCTGAGTTTTCAAATTCTTTTCACTCCTTCAGTGCCTGGGTTTTCCATTGCTTATCATCTGTCACTGCCCTTTACTTCAGAAGCTGGTTTATCACCTGGCTTCAATCTTCTTCCTATTGAATGTCCTTTTTCATGTTATCATATGCAAACTGCTCAAGAAGCTGTAATTTCAAATTTACAAATATCACAAAAAACCGATTCATTTTTTAAAATTTAATATTCAGATTACAAAAGATTTTGGCAGAACCAATAAGAAAAATGATTTCCATCATGTACTTAAAATACAAAAACCAGATGCTCCACAACATTATGAACGTTTGCATCTAAATTATGTCCTCAACTGCTGTCCACTGCAATAAGCAGAATGGAATTCACGCTTTCCATCTGTCTCTGCTCAGCAGTCTGTGCAATTCCCTGTCAGTACATGCATTTAGAGGAAACACAATCACATATGCACTTACATGAGTCCAATTATAACCATTGGTGCAATAATTCCAAATGCCTAAAAATGATTCATGTCATCTGGCTGTTTAGCAATTCAACAATGAATGCAGTTCCAGAAACAAAAATCCTGTCATGCACGAACCAATAATACAGTATTTACTGTGTATGGAACGACCCAAGTCACAAGTTACAAAATGATACAGGTACTATAAAAGTTGAATATCTCAAAAACTACTCAAGAGAGCAGGCTAAAATTTTACAATCTTTCAGATGGATGTTTGGGGAACATTTGAGGAAAATTTCATAATTTTTGAGATGGTTGAGCTGGGGCCATTGGTTGAATTGACACAGAATAACTCTTAGTTAGTTTTTACAATGAAACAAATCCGAAATAGACGTTTTGTGCAGAATTTAATGGCGAACAGAAATATCATTGTTTCATAAATATAACATCATTTCTATGACATTGCGTGCACGTATAACACAGTGAGTCTGTCAATTATTTTACTCAACAATGCTTTTCATCACATACGCTGCATAGAACATTTTCATCTAATGAACATCTAATGAGCCAGTGAAACGATGTACGTTTAGGTGTAAATTTTAAAATTACTGTTTCAGTCTGCCTAACCAAAATTTCATTCTACCGAAACGGTTCTATTAGCAGTTAGTTCATGATTACATTGTTCAGGCTAATGATGCAGGAAAGATAACTGCTCTCTTACTTCTTGGCCTGTCTGCTTGCCACCTTTGATACTGTTGATAACACCATTCTTCTTCATCGTCTTGAGCATTTGTTTGGCATCTCTGACACTGCTTTAAATTGGTTTTATTCCTATTTAGTCTTTGGTTTTGGTCCTGGCCTTAAGGACTCCATAAGGACAAGTAACAAGTCATTGGTCCTTGTCCTGGTCTTGAGGGTTGAGTCCTTGGTCCTTGTCCTGGCCTTGAGGGTTGAGTCCTTGGTTCTTGTCCTGGCCTTAAGGGTTGAGTCCTTGTTAACATCTCTGACTGTTGTTTCTAGAAGTACTTCTGCTCAAAACCTTGGTATGACATTTGATTCTTCCCTCTCTTTCACTAGCCATATAAATTCAGTTTACAAAGTTTCTCACTATAACATTCGAGACATTTATTATTATTATCATTTCTAGACAATTTCTCCAGCACAGTAAACAAGGCTAAGGCCTACGACAAAAGCGCTTTGACATAATTCTATCAGAAAAATCCGATATTAAATAAGTTATTTATCTTATTTATTTATAACTTATTTATCGCATCAGACATCTCCTTCCCAGGCCTGTTCTTATTCAGTTAGCCAATGCAATGGTATCTACCGGTAGTCGCCTAGATTATTGCAATTCCCTGTTTTTTGGCATCGCAAATTCAAATATGCAGAAGAAACTCCAGAGAGTACAGAATACTTTAGCTAGAGTCATATCCAATAAAAATATAATAATTTTTTTCTTTGCTATACCAATTGATTTATGTTGACATTGTTTGTCTAATTGTTTTAACTATAATAAATCTCAACACTCAAAGACTAAAAAAGATCATCATCGCCATATTTTGACGCTTGATGGGCAAGAAAACGTCATCACCGCAATAATTACCTTCTAAACTTTTAGGGAAATCCGTCACTGATCTTGTGGAGGTCAAAAGTTTTTGACATAATTATAAGTGTGGTTCACTGAAAGTTTGACAGTTGCTGACAAGAGTGGGGAGGGGGTCAAATTTTGCCAAAAAATTGTTGATGTAATTAATGGACAGCCCTTACATTGACTTCCTATCAACTAGTGAATTAATTATAAAATACGTCTTTTAGTCTATACAAGCCCACACAACTTACATCATGATAAACTTTAACCCGAGATCTTGTCCAAATATCATACAAAGAAACCCATGGAAGGAAAATAGAGTCCAGAGAACTAAAGCTGACTGGTTTACTAATGTCATTTGGAACAAATCTCCTTCAAAATATCAATCTCACCACGTCGTCCACCACGTATTCCCAGTTCAACTCTTTTCGTTCTTAATGAGTTGCAAACATATAGGACAATCTTATTCCCTGACTGGAGGCGGATGAAGCAATGAAATTTCCTCTCCGCTTTTATTGCATCTGGCAAAATCCAGCAACACAGAGCGGAAACTCAGCGCCTGCTCAATTCCGCAAACGGTTAGGTGAGCGACGCCAAGAAGTCTTGATTAACTATTCTTCGATAAATGAAACCCTAATCAGCTTCGACAGTGCAAGGGGCCAACACCAGACTAACAAACGAGAAAAAAACGAAAGAGTAGCAGCAGCATGCTAAAACCCCACACCAGCTGAGATAAAGAAGATCACAGCAGATGGAAAATACAGCCACATCATGTGTATACGTTGCTATTACTCTCTAACTATTTCAGATGTATTGACTATAAATGTAGTTCTCCTGTTTATATGCAATTGAGAGGCTTACATTTTCTTATTTTTATTAAATATTAAGGTTTAAGGACATGATGATAAGAACTTCTGCCAAAGCAATACTTTGCTATTTGTAGCATCAGACATCAAAATCCAAACCATCACCTGTGAAAATTATTTGTGTTTTGCTGGAGCAAGTGCGAAATAAAGATGTATGCATAATATCTCTTTATTTCGCACTTGCTCCAGCAAAACACAAATAAAAACAAAAACCAAATAAAGCAGAACAAAAAACAACAACATAATGAAAAACTAAATGCTGATGATAACTATGGAAGTTTAAACTTCAGACTTCTATTATAATTTTGTAACAAAGTGACAACATAATTATAACCAAGAAGTCTTTACTGGGGACTAAGGCTCGTATACACTGTCAATTTAGCAGAGACATTTTATGCTGTGTCTTCAGCAAAGCGCTTTGCCTAAAATATCATGATGCAATGTTGGACTTTTCATACATAAAAACGATTCATGTTATGAAGACACAAAAGACTAAAACTAATATTCACCAATTCACAAACACATTTCTACACTAAATAGACACTAAGTCACGTGCTGTGCAATATGACCACAGTATCAATTCATCAGACTACATCTGATACCCCTTTCTTCATAGTAATCATCCAAGTCCATCAACAGAATATCACAGAGCAAATGCACTGAACTTGACGTTGAATGCTCAGATACTGATGGACATGATATGTTTATGTTTGTTGACCATATTCCAGTAGCCTTTGCTAAACTTTAAAACTGTATCTTGATTTCCAAATATTGATCCTTCACCATAATATCCAGTGGACAGTGGACAGATGAGTGGACAGACTGTGTGCCAATCTCACAAAAACTCCACATTTTGATAGATATCTAATCCTGAACTATCAAGAATTCAATCCAGAAATGCAGTGCTACTCTTCAGTGGCGGCTCCAGGATTTGGCAAGTGGGGGGCCGTTTGGATGGCAACTTTTAAGCACGGGAGCAACTATTTTTCATAAACCTGAACTACCGGTAGTCTAGTTGCTTAGAATAAGTGCACTGAAGTATGGGGGTCACTTGAGGGTCAGGCATTCAATAGGGGACACGGGCCCCCAGGTCCCCAGACGTCCAGGCCACCAAGTGTAGCCGCTTTAGCTACTTCCTAACAGGTTAACTGATATGACTGACTTTACCAACTTGCCTCGACTCCAATTTGGATTGGATTTGGTGTGCCATCGGTTGATGCCCTAAGCATTATGAGAGTGGTGCCATAGAAGCTCACTGGTTGATGCCATCGCTATCAAAGTTCTTGTCACAAAGCTGACAATGACAAGTTACAAGATAAGATTTAATCTGTAAGGTTTGCTCTTCTTTCATGCTTCAGGAAGAATTAAACTAAAGGTCTTTTGAGTTTGAGTTTTTGAGTTTGAGTTTATTTATTTCCAAAAGCATACAGTAATCATCAATCCAATTATAAACATATATATATATAATTACTTAATTAAGGTGGAAAAATGAAAAAGGACATAACATGTTCACAGTAATAAAGACAATTGACATTACCATGAGCATAAGGAAACAAACAAGATTAACCTAAGGGATCCTGGGATCCCGATAGTTGGTTAATCTAGAATGTCACAGTATAACGTAATCACTACTATGCATAGTATGCATATAGTCAAGGATCAAGAGGAACTTCTATAATTAAATAGGACCATGAAACCATGTTCTTGACTTAACCATAAACCGATTGATTGATTGATTGATTGATTGATTGATTGATTGATTGATTGATTGATTGATTGATTGATTGATTGATTGATTGGATTACCATAAACTTCCAACTGAGTTCTGTTTCTGTTTGACCATTTGCTTGTTCTGACTTGATTCTGATGAGCATGGTTAAAGAACAGCTTCACAGTATCTAGATAAAGATGTTCAAAACTCATGACAACACTGTTTACATAAAGTGGCTTTTCTTAAAACAACCAATGAGCTCATTAATGCATCAGAACAACTAGCGTTCAACAGGACACTCGACTTCTCAACCATTCTAGATGTAATTATTACCACAGATTCACGATTTGAATGTCAGCGTCTTGTGCAACTTTTGAATTTCACTAAAAATTTAACTCTTCTGCAGCAACCTGTTTCTGTTGAACAAACTATGGACATATCCCTTGCCAATCTCTTGTAAAATACCATTCACATATTTTGCCCAGGACCTCTATGGCTACCAAAAAGCACTGCCTATTGTCAAGTAGCCTCAGTGAGAAGAAGTCAATTCACGATTTAGCATAAGCTAATAGAGCAAACTAAACACAAAAATATGTCTGAAACCACTATTTATGATGCAAATGTTAGGAAGCAATATACTCATACACAGCACAACTATTACAGTGCGACTGCATCTGCGCACTTGTGCACTTTTTGAATAAGTGAAGGAGTCAATCATTAAATAAACTGAAAAAACATAAGAAGCTGTTGACAAACTGAGCTTGGTGCTTGGCGCGAGATGAATGACGATTTGTGCCGTTGGCTCCAACTGACAAAGTGCAGACACAATGGACGCAATGCACAACAGACTCATGGCGATAAATCCAGAGCGCCTCACGTCTGTCCTTCCGAACCCCTGAATAAAAATGTAACCAAATGTTTTCCATAATAAAATCTTAGCTTTATCAGTCACAGTCTTCTCATTCTTCCCCAGATTCATTAGATGAGCCATATGTCCGTTATGAGTAAATGTCATAGATGGCAGTCAATGGATGACATAATTTAAGCTATGAAAAAAGACTTCAATATTGCGTATTGACGACATTATAAAGGAGATGAGAGAGAGGGGGACTCAATAGAAACATACAAAATAATGACTGGGAAAGTAGATGTGCCATACGATCGATTCTTTACATTGGTACACTATAAAGCAACACAAGAGGCCACACGTGCAAATTGTTCAAGCAGCGGGTGGGACCAAGAAAGAAAAATTTTTAGTGCAAAGGTTGTGGACAAATGGAACACTTTGGACGAGATGGGAGTGACAGTTGCAACAAGGTTATCTGAGAAAGGGTAATAAATGTTGAAATCTAGTTCTATTACAGTGGTTTTCACACAGGCCTACTTAGACTCCTAAACCGCTTTAAATCACGTTATTATTATTATTATTATTATTATTATTATTATTATTATTATTATTATTATTATTATTATCATTATCATCATCATCATCATCATCATCATTATCATTATTATTATCGGTTGGAATCATTGTACCATGTGAATATTGAGACCAAAACCTACTCAGAAGCACAGGATCATAGGCAGAAAAGACAAAATAATATTACAAAGAATGCAAAGAACAAGATGACAAGTCTATTTCAGAAAGCTGAAATAAGAAACAATGAATGAAATAAAAGCCTGCGTTGGTGCAAACGAATGCCTGTTGAAATCATGGAATATTGATCATCTTATTGAGTCTACTGCCACCTAGCGAATAGTTGGAAAAAAATACAAAGCTTCTCAAAACACTTGAGCATTTTTCATAATGAATTGTAAGAAGCCAATGGATGGTCCATTAAAAAACAACTGATGTCAATGCGCCAGCAACAGTTCACAGTCAACTTAAGGGTCTAGAAAAGACCAAAGTACGTACAATTTGTCTCTGAGCCCAAGCCCCATTAGACTATGAGGTAACTAAATCATTTACCGATATGTAGAAAATTTTGATATTCTTTGACATGGAACGTCTTAATGGCATGAAGACAAAGGAATGCACTGCAGAAGTCCTTCATACTTACATACTCCATCATAACTATAGTCCTTCCATAGGCTAATGTCAAACAGAGAATCAATTTTATAATATTTTTGTCCTCTATAAAACCTGTGATACAAGGAACCAGTTATTTTAAGACATGGAAGGAATCAGTTATCTTAAGACATAGCTCATCTCGTGATCGACTTTATAGCCATTTGACAGAGAATGGATTTTTGAAACACTGTGTATAGTGTCGCTTCAAATGGCTCACCATTTTGTGACATTTCAAATGCTCTAGAATGAAATTCAGGTAGGAAATATTGACAATTCTACAATGATTTTATGGAATGAAGATGGAAGCACAAATACCGGTAATGTGGTGAATATCTATTCTATAGATATTCAAAAATTCAGCAGGGTGGTGAAATGAATTCTATAGCCTACTGTAACAATAGCCAATAATGAATAATGATCTTACTCCTTTGTGCTGCTTCATCATCTCTCTCTCTCTCTCTCTCTCTCTCTCTCTCTCTCTCTCTCTCTCTCTCTCCTCAAGCCTTTACATGACCTGAGTACAGCCAACTAGAGGGGCTACATAAATTGTCTTTCATATTGCATTAGAGTTACCGGTACTGTGACAAGAAGTTAAATATAGTCATGAGAAAGTTTATATATACATTATACATACCTGTCATAGACCCCTTAAGTAAAGGACTAGCGGCGCGCATGCTCGGGTCCGTGAACTTGGGTTCATTGAATTTTTGACACCGCAGCATCTTTA
This sequence comes from Metaphire vulgaris, assembly GCA_018105865.1. Lineage (NCBI taxonomy): Eukaryota > Metazoa > Annelida > Clitellata > Crassiclitellata > Megascolecidae > Metaphire > Metaphire vulgaris. The sequence continues at coordinate 26,447,608 of CM030832.1, read as the reverse complement.
CATGTTTCAATGGAATAGATACAGCTGTAAAATTTGGCAGTCTAACTCAGAATTGAATTTCCTACAAATATCATGCAACCGGAAGTTGATGACGTTCATTATTATTTAATTATCAAATTAAACAAATTAATGTGTGTCCATTGAGTTGTTAATACTAGCATCAATTACATGATGCAACTGGAGTTTGCACAATGATACAGCTATGACAGCCATGAAACCTGGTAGTCACACTCAGAGATGAACTCTCCATGTATTTCAAGTAACCGGAAGATGATGACATCATTACTTATTAAATTAACAAATTAACGTATATCCATTGAGTTGCTAATGCTATTACATGTTGCAACTGGAGTTTGCAGCTATGAAACTTAGTAGTTACACTCAGAAATTTTCATGTGTCTCCATCTTCATTGCATCAAACCGTACTAGAATAGTCAATATATTCTGTCTCAGTTTTATTCTAGAGCGCTCGAAATGCCACAAAAAATGTTGAGCCATTTGAATCGACATTATACAAAGTCTTAAGAAATCTAATCTCTGCTGAAGAGGACAGCTGAAGGGGACACAGGTGGACGGAGCAGGAGGACAGGATCGGTTACTGGGTCCTCAAATGTCTATAAAGTCAATCGATAGATAAGAGGGGTCTAAAGATTGCTGGTTTCTTGTATCACAGGTTTTATATACCACAAAAATGTTATAAAATTTATGCCCTGTTTGACATTGGACTGTGTAAGGACTATTGCTACAAAAGGCTATAGATATGCAAAAATTCAAAAGAGTGATGAAATGAATTATATCCACATTTTCTTCTGTCTCCATCTACATTGCATCAAACCGTACTAGAATAATCAGTATATTCTGTCTCAATTTTATTCTAGAGCGTTCCAAATGCCACGAAAAATGGTCAACTATTTCAATCGACATTATAAAGTCTTTATAAAGTCTTTCAGAAATCTGTTCTCTGTCAAATGTCTACAAAGTCGATTGATAGATAAGAGGGGTCTAAAGATAGCTGGTTTCTTGTATCACAGGTTTTATATGCCCAAAAAATATAAAATTGATATCCTGTTTGACATTGGACTGTGGAAGGACTAATGCTATAGAAGGCTATAGATATGGAAAAATTCAAAAGAGTGACGAAACGAATTTTATCCAAAGTTTCTTGTGTCTCCATCTTCATTGCTTCAAACCATACTAGAACAGTCAATATATTTTGCCTCAATTTTATTTTAATGCGTTCGAAATGCCACAAAAAAAATTCCTGGCTCCCCGTGGTTACCCTTTTTGAAATATAGAAAGTTGCCAGCCAAACATCTAGGCCTGTGTTACTTCGCAGCAAACGCTGATTCTCAGTTTTGATGTCACAACCGCTCTCTAGCGAGTAAGGCCAAGTCAACCTATAAATATTATATATATAATATATAATATATATATGTAATATATATATAAACACACATACACATATATATATATATCATTATATATATATGAGATAAAATAAATTTCTGTGTTATGTTGATTTCTATTTCACTATTCTCTTGCATTTGTACAGATTGCAGAGCATATTATTATTCTTACATGGTCAGCAGACTGCAGGCAGTGATGCTCGTCAGGTCGTAGGACACATCTGCTGAAGAGGACAGCTGAAGGGGACACAGGTGGACGGAGCAGGAGGACAGGATCGGTTACTGGGTCCTCATCCATTGATGATGATGACGGTCCAATATACGACCCATCAATCTCATTGAAATCAATACAGAAGCACTCCTCAAAACGATTTTACTCTTCTGCACCTTTATTCCATTTAGGATTTTACACCATCACCCATTTACCCACACCAAAACTCATTCAAATGTTACTCTCAGTCTACAAAGCATCATAATTTAGTATCTAAAATAAAACACGAAGTCTTGCCATAAGTGTTGCTAGATAAAAGACCTACTGCATTGGAAGACAGAATCATTCCAGAGAACTAGTTCTCTCCACTTAGTATCTCCTTGCTAACGTTGACACTGCTAACGTTGACACTTGAAAAATGCATACTCATTGACATATGTCTTTGTAAATATTAATTAGATATTGAATTGCGACAGTATTGAGTCTGTTTTGCTACTGAAAACCAATTGATTGATTGATTGATTGATTGATTGATTGAATTAAAGAGGTCCACTCATTGAACTCCTCACAAATGGTACTGTTAATGAGGTCAGGGCACATTCAGGAGCATTACACCCACAGAAATAATGTCACCAAGATCTTATAATTTGAATTCTGAACAAAACTTTATTTCAACAACACAACTCTAAAAAAATAGCAGATAAATTATAAATGGTGGTCAGTGAAAAATTCCTTAACCGCTTTCCTCTAAGTTTTTCCTCACTTTATGTAACAATTTTCAGTCATTTTCAGTTCTCCTGAAATTCTAAATATTTGCGCTGGTAATGTCCATCTACAGTAGAACTTTGATACAATGGACTTGATTACAGCGCACTATCAGTTACAACATACCGCAATGTAAGGTTCCGTGTGATGCGCTACCATATTTTATTGCATTGGATACAGTATAACGTACCAGGCATACTTTGGACATAGTGTACTAAATTTTACAGACCCGCTAAATAATAAAATATAATAATTTAATAAAGTATAATAAAGTTCTACTATATTTTGATTTCCAGCTTTTATCAGACCTTACTGGCTGGAAGTCCAAGATAAGCACTCCAATGCCACATTCATGTGTGCCAGTGGATTAAAAAAGTAATATCCCTACTGACTATATACAGTGAAACCCGCTCAATTGCATAGGTGCGGTGCAAGCCTTGCTTATGTGATTAACTGGGCTATGCGAATAGCCGGGACATCTGATAATTAATTGTACGCACAAAACACTTGTTTGAGTGTTTATGTTGTTATGCTATTATGCGGGTTATGCAATTAACCGGTATGCGATTAAGTGGGATCCACTGTACTATACCAAACACCATTGGTTATTTGCAGCCAAGATAATGAATGTCACCACTGGTGATAACCAATGTTCCCTCTAATTCTTGAGGGTCCGTTTGCACAGGAAATTCCTCTTTGGCAGCAATTTCCCAGTTTACTAACTTTTGGGCAATTTTGCTTCGTGCGAAGGAATAAAATCGTGAAAATGGTGATGACCTTTTTTACTTGTCAGTCAATCTTAAGGACATTAAAGAATAACAAGCAAGGTATGGTGAGGTGATGACCGTTTTCAGCACTGACTTAAGTTGAATATTGAATATTTAAATGGTTTATACATTTTTATAGAAAAAACGTTCCTGTAATTATTTTTGGGCAATTAAAAATTTTGGGGGCACAAGTCCCACCGTTTTTGGGCGCATGACCAGGTGCCCAACTTAGAGGGAACATTGGTGATAACACAGATACTGGGTCAGCAATGCCATCTTTCCCATCAACACAAGACAGGAGCCACACACAAAAACATTTATGACATATGCTATGCAAGCAGATGGGATGATTAAGGTTTCCAGGTGAATGTGTATGGCAAACGAATGTAGGGGTACTTGTTTATCTATACAGAGCTTCATCACTGGGGTAAATCTCTCAGAGAAAACAGCACCGGGTCTATGTAGACTATCTGTTACATGCATTGATACAGGATCATCATTACTTTATCTTGATATACACTGTTTACAATCAACAATCTAGCTTTTAATATCTGCCATCCACTCCTCCTTCTGTTAACTTGCACTCTGCTCTCCACACAAACACACAGACACACACAAACACATACTGAAATATCAGGATAGACTGAAAATAGTAGCAGTTGGAATATTTGACCTATGAGAGTGAATCATAAGGCCGCATGTTTAGCACCTACTGTGGACACTTCTATTGCTCCTCGTGACTTCATATTTAGAGCTTTAGAGCGGCACTTTGATCGTTCTGCGGTCACCCCCAACTCCCAAGTGCAGCGCCTCCACTGCACATTCTCTGTCAGGCCTCATGACAAAAGTGTAACCATGGCAGCAGACATGACGTCACTTCATGCCACAAAGGTCTAGATTTGTCACCAAAGACCAAGATGCTGAATGCATTAAACAAACGATCTCATCGACAAAACAGTCATCCGTTAAACACCAGAAATGAGGATTAATTGAAAATAGATTCACTCGAGTGCAACGCCCAATAATTGCAGTTTGAATGAAATAAGTGAAATCAATCTCATAAACAAATGTAACAGAAGTGTGCAAACAGCCAGCAAACTGTCACCAGATGGCACCAGACAGCAAAAACTGTAAAACCCATTGTCATTGACAATGATGGCAAATGATGATGATGATGATGATGATGATGATGATGATGATGATGAAGATGAAGATGATTATGCATTTACTGCTCTCACATAGTTTGGTGTTTGTAGTTTGTAAATAAATAGAGAAATTTCAAGTGTCACGCAACTTCTAATACACATCCCAACCAACAATAGCTAAAAATTTTAAATATACACTTTGACACAAATAACCAGATACAAAGTGCAGATTGCAGAGGCACAAAATCACCTGCTTAGAAATGGTCACAACCAAGGTAGACACCCTTTGCAAATCTCTGCCAAATTTGTGCTTAGATTCTTCCAAATATTTTGTGGGTAAACAGACATTAAGATTTTGAAACTTTCTGAGGAAAAAATACACATGTAAAATATTTCAATTCTAAATTTAAATGATTTAAAATCCTAGAAAATCAGGACCTGCAACAATGGAAGCAACAAGCAGTGACAGAACGAGCATAATTAAAATAAAAAAGTCGTTGAAATGGCGACAGTTTCTGAAAGATTTTGCAGTCCTTAATCGGCAAAACAGGGAAGATTTATTGAGTGACCACAAAGCAACAATGTCAATTGCACCTCAGAGAATTGGTCAAATTATCAGCCGCCCAAACAACAACAACGACCAATACTCATAGACAGTCACTATGCACAGCAGACATGGATTGAATATCTAAAGAGGCTCAAATCCCAAAGATTTTGCACAGAGAAACAGAGGCACCATGCACACAGTGGGTGGAGACTGGCCATTGGTCTTGCCTTCTGGTGGCTCGCCTTCTCATTCCTCAGCTATTGTCTAGTTCTAAGAACAACCAGTGATTCAAGTAATAATATGCACAGTGCACACAATTTGTAATTAAAATATTGCAAGGATAGCCTCTAAGGTCATAAACCCAGTGGCTAATAGGAATATGATCTAGAGCCATGGCTAATGGGAATATGACCCAGTGGCTAATGGAAATATGACCCAGTGGCTAATGGGAATATGACCCAGCGGCTAATGGGAATATGACCCAGTGGCTAGCGGCTAATGAGAATATGACCCAGTGGCAAATAGGAAAATGACCCAGTGGCTAATGGGAAAATGACTCAATGGGTAATCTAAACCTCCAGCAACAGTGGAAAGTGTATTCACTGCCTGTGAGTACCGGAATGCTGTGTCTGTAGAGATGATATTATAATCCGGTAAAGATGAAGCTAGGATATCTTCATTTAGGATGCATACCTTTGATATCCCATTGGGAACAATATCTCTACAGCATCCATTAGCGATAATCCTAACTTGACATACATCTTGAATACCTCCATGGCATTAGACCTATTGTACAGATGTTCTGAAGGTAAGTACCGGTAAGTCCACGAACCAGTCACCGTGGATGCCTATAAAGCAATATTTGGACTCTGTTTAAAATTAAATTGAATTCTTTCTTTGGCCTTCTTTGGTTGCTGCAAAATACATTTATCACATGATGAAATCATTGAAATGTGAATGGAATTTTAAAGTGCAATTGGCTTTTCCTAGTTCTGAAAATCTAAGCAGCATTAGCTGCTAGAGAACAAGAAGGCAAAGAATGAGATCACACAGCAAGACTATAATGTGAATGAATGGATGGGTGGTACATAGTGGTTTTCACACACAGGGCAGACCCTACTGAACAGCTCTAAACCCAGTTTTTATTATATTAGGATGAGAAAAACAGCTAAATATAATGAATTGCCAGTGAAAATCTAGAGAAAAAGATACAAAAAACTTAAGACAAAAATTTAAATTCTCATATTTTAGAAGCCTCCATGATTTTCAGTATATCCCAGTTTTTTTAAAAGTCAGTTGCTCTTGATCAACACACCTTTGCTGTTTCAACATAAATCTGACTTCAAGCTTTTACCCGGTACATCTGAACTTTATCTCCGTGTAACCCTTGGTTTACAAAGTTAAAATGCCACACAAGAACATGTCTGCGTTAAAATAAAAGAATAACTACTGTTCTGTGCTTTGGAATACTCAGACCAACCAAAACTCCGCAGAATTTTATGCCGTCCACTGCAGTCCAATATAAAAGATGGGGCTTTCTACAAGGCTTAATGTCTCATGATGAAATTGAGGCGCTGCAAAAACAATTGCATTGGGAAATTCTGCTGCTTCCAAAACAGTCTTTCTTTGATGCACTCATTCAGCTTCCAATGGCAGTATATTGCCAGGGAAATTGATGCTCCTTCCTTGATTACGAAATACATAAAATGTCTGTGAAATGCATGCAGTAATGTAAATGTAAAGCTGCAACAGAGCAGCAAAAGAAGTGCAATGTATAACAACATCATTACTGAATCAATATGTGATCCAGAGGTGACCAAATGATAATCTCTCATCTGAAACACAGAAAAACACACTGCAACTCAATTACCTAAACACCAGAATATAAAGAAGATGGGTGCACATCAATATGACTTTCTCCTTATTAAGACAAACAAGAACAGGGGTGACAATAACAACATTCATACTTAACCAAGTCATCTGGTTCAATATGAACTCAATTCAGAAACAGGTTGGGAGATGCAAACAAAATTTTTAACGTACTAGAGTGGCTGATAGTTGGAATGAATTGGATGAGAAGATAATAACAATAATTCACTATGCTGCACAGTGCACACTTTTCAATGTTTGAAGAACTATAATAATAATAATTATTATTATTATTATTGTTGTTGTTGTTGTTATTATTATAATAACAAGGTTTAAAGTGGTTCAGTAGAGTTTGCCCTGTGCGAGAACCATTGCTGTTGTAACTGTTCTTTATGTTTTCACGTATGCTGATTCCGAAAATGACAACAGTTTTTGCATATCATGTACAGTTTTTTCACAAATAGCAAATTATGACCAAAAATGTCCTTTTTATGGGTGTGTATTATTTTTAGGCATAGACTTATAATTAGCTGGCATGTAAATTGCTGAAGTAAGCATGCTGATGTCAGATGAATTTTAACCATTAGCAGTTTGTATTATATGCATTCATTTGTCCAGTGATGGTCTTGTGGCAAATATAACTATATTGAAGTAGAATTTTTATTTTCAATGGCTTCAAGAGGTTATATAAATAGTGTTGACATCTTCTGCTATATCGGGTAGATTAATATTTTATATATTAGTAATATAGTTATTATACTACATTCGCTTAGATCTGTGAAGTAAGCGATTAATAATTTTACGCACAAATCCTTTACATGACGAATTGATAATTAATATTGATTAATGGCAAATATGGCAATTAATGGCAATTAATATACTAGTGCGATGAATGAAAATGTGTGTAATCATTAACCATGGTAAAAAGCCGTGAGACTATAAATCACAACAATCAATTAAATCATGGCACGTGGCCAAAATCACAGTATTCACAGCAACCGTGATTTCTTCGTGATTGTCTACCTTGTCTACCCATGCAAAAGCATTGAATATAAATTGAAATATGCATCCATTCACCAAAACTTAACTTGTTTACAAGTAATTGGCTATGACATGAAACAGCGAAAGTAGAAGACAATTCCAGTCACAGCTTTGGGATAGAAGGCTCATCAATAACAATTGCAATTTAATAATTCATATTTGCTGTTAGGCAAAAACAAATTGCCACTTAAGAAGACAACACAAAGACCATTTGCCGGTCAACAGTGACAGCACATAATACACCAAAGTACAAGCAGCATTTTTATACACTCAGGGTATTAACTGATTTTCTGCAATGCACTGAAACACATGTTGACAGAATTCTTGAATACACAATTGCACATGACACTGTAGCTGGGATGACAGCAGGGTCATTTCCAGGAAGAATTCCAGCTACAAAGATCATGTCACTCCTGACTGAGGCAATTTCAGTCAGTCAGTCAGTCAGTCAGTCAGTCAGTCAGTCAGTCAGTCAATTTATTAGTATGGAAACAAAATAACAATATCAATACTTCTACAATTCAATATCTAATTAATGATTACCGGTACACAGATTTATGTCAATGAACGCTGACCGGTATGCATTCTTTCAAATATCAACGTTAGCAAGAAGACACCAAGTGGAGAGGAAGGAGAAGAGAACTATTTCTTTTAAATAATTCTGCCTTCCATTTAGGGGCTGTCCATTAATTATGTCAACAATTTAGGGAGGAGGGGGTTTGAAAAAGTTTGACAGTTGTTGACAGGGGAAGGGGGTCAAGAGAAGTTGACGTCAACAATTTCACTTTTTACAAATAATCAAAAACTAGGATATTTCATGAAAATCTACTTATTACAGTGGAAAAAGCATGGCAAAAAGGTCAGAACCATCACATTTTGACACTGACGAGCAAAAAAGGGGAAAAATGGTCATTCATCACTGCAAAAAATAATAACCTTGTTATTGGGAACTGTCATTGTTCTTGGGGGGGTCGTCAAAAGTTGCTGACGTAATTATGGAGGGGGTAACTGAAAGTTGACAGTTGTTGACAAGGGGGGAGGGGGTCAAAAATTGCCCAAAAATTGTTGACATAATTAATGGACAGCCCCTTAGGATAAATGAATATGATCTCTTTTCCAAACAGTCACACACATATGCAATGACAATTGTTGAGTCAATGACCATACTTTTGATACTGTTACCAGAGCACAGTGTCAACAAATGCCACTGACCCTGGCCCTTTCAAGTGACCCTTGCCCTTTCAAGTGACCCTTGCCCTTTCAAGTGACCTTGCCCTTTCAAGTGACGCCAGCATCAAAATGTTCATCAGTTGACCAGCTGTATCTGGCACTACTGAGTGACTTCTCCTGAACTTATTCTGAGGCTTGCAATTAATTTGAAGTGATTTTTAGTTTAAATTAAACCATAAATTCTCGACAGAAATGCATTTTTCTTTACCGTCTGTTCTCAAATACATACTAAAGACTCACCTGTGAACATTTCGGGCGAATTCTTTCAACAGTCGCTATATCTGCAAAGAAATCAAATACAAGAAAGCGTTTTAGGAAATTACAGTACTTAATTTCATTTTACCAGTAAATCAACTCAGTGCATTAGGTGAAATATTCAGTGCCTAGGCCAAGAATCTGGAATTCACTCCCATTGGAATTGGTCCACTTTGCCAAGTCTCTTACAACATTTATATCCAGCCTTAAAAAACATACTAGTTCTCTATTGCCCATCTGCCATAATCGGAAGCGGAATATCTGACTGACTTCTTGGATTTGACAATTTGGATTACGATTAAAACAAGGAGCGAGCATCAACCTATGTCAAGAGCATCACTAAAATGGCGCTATAGAAGTTCTTTAATTAGTTTAGTTAGTGAAATGAAAATGAAGAGGAAACTTTGAAATAAGCATATCAAAACACCTCACAAAACACACTTGCAAGGCACTGCTGTCAACTGCAATGACAAGTATTACTAACAAAAGAGTCAACAGGGACTGTGGCCAAAATTTTGCCACATCATCAGAGCAGTGGACATAATGCTTGAAACAGACCTTCCCTGTAACTGCTACACCCATAGACAAGGTCACATTTACTTTTCCTCTCTGTGCAAACTTAATAGGTGACCACTGGTTGGCATATTTGCCATGCAGTAGCAAGGGAAATTACCAGAGTGTTCTGCAGGTAGATAAACTTTAGGGGCCTTTAGTCTACTGTATATTACTCTTTTATTGTTATAATTGTCAGTTCAATCAAATGTATAATAACTGGACCATACAGCTTAATACAACAAGGAGCAGGAATGCTGCAAATGTGAATAATACCCACCCCCCATGGTCAGCAATTTCCAAGACCCCATTTCATTTTGTAGCCCAGTACACTGTTGTGACCAGTGTTTGATATTTAGGGTAGGTTAGGCAAAGGCTTAATTAACCAAGGCCCCCAAACTGTGGAGGTTTTTTGGCTTAAACCTTCTCAATGGTGTGCTTTGTCAAAGGTCATAAAAAGACAATGCAGTGGAGGCAGTCCCTGGTTCTTCACTTCTGTCATCTGAAGTTGAAGTGGAAAGAGGAGTGCAGTGATGGTCATGAGTGCTACGTAAAAAGCCACTGAACAAAATTCTGTTGAGACTGCAAGAGAAGCAGGGATGTAGCTAGGCATGGGATTGGAGGGCTCAAACCCCCCAAACCCTGAAGCTAGCCCCCTCAAATGAATTCAAGCCCAAATAGCGTTGCGGGCTCAAACGTTTGTTTGCTCACAAGAATTTTACCTTGGATATTGAAAAGCCCATAAACACCTTTGCTGATTGACTGGATAGTCCTTCTGCAGGCCAATGTCAAACAGGGTAACATTTTTATAATATTTATGTGGTCTGTAAAACCTGTGATACAAGAAACCAGCTATCTTAAGACCCCTTTTATCTCTTGATCAACTTTGTAGTCATTTGACAGAGAACAGATTTCTGAAAGACTTTACAATGTCGATTGAAATAGTTGACCATTTTCCGTACCATTTAGAGCGTTCTAAAATAAAATTGAGGCAGAATATATTGACTATTCTAGTACGGTTTGATGCAATGTAGATGGAGACACATGAAAATGCAGATAAAATTTATTTCAACACTCTTCTGAATTTTGCATATCTATAGCCTATACTGTAGGAATTGTCCTTACACAGTCCAGTGTCAGAGTATCAATTTTAAGGTGTTTGTCTGTTCTATAAAATCTGTGATACAAGAAACCAGCTATCTTAAGACCACTCTTATCTCTTGATCAACTTTGTAAACATCTGATAGAGAATACCGGTAGATTTTTTGAAGACTTTGTATAATGTTGATTCAAATGGCAATGTCAAACAGAGTATCAATTTTAAGATACACCATAGCATACCATTTATCGATCAACTTTGTAGGCATTTGATAGAGAAACGCTAGATTTTTTTGAAGACTTTGTATAAGAATAAAATTGAGGCAGAATATATTGACTATTCTAGTACCGTTTGATGCAACGTAGATGGAGACACAGGAAAATGTAGATATAATTCATTTCACCACTCTTCTGAATTTTTGCATATCTATAGCCTACTGTAGGAATAGTCCAATGTCCACAGTCCAATGTCAAACAGAGTATCAATTTTAAGATACACCATAGCACAGATACCGGTATGTCAGTCACGGTACAACATAGCACACATGTCGGTCTCACATGGGGGATATCCCTGGAGGGAAGGAGTTGTGCAGGGGGAATCTTGGTCTTCAGCCCCCAAACCTAAAATCCTGGCTAAGTCCCTGAAGAGAAGAAGTCCTGTCAGATTTCAGGGTCTGTTTGCCATAAAAACTCATCCCTTCAACTACACACCCATCTCAAAATTTACATTTGGTCAAAATACAACGCCACTCTTCTTATTATCCGCTAAAATTTATTTCCTGATAAACAAAGAAATTTATTCTTTTTTCTCAGAGTTCATATTCTTGTAATTCTAGAATGGAAGAAAGTTACTTTATTAGATCACAATAACACAAAATGAAGGCAATGCAAGAAATAATGTTCAAATTGCTGGGAGCATTGGTCCAACCCTCCACTGGCCAGGTCAAATCTCAATACAATTATACAAGTAGAAAAAATTCTGGATACTTAGCTTAGCCCTCCCTCCCCTCACTCGAGGTCAAAGAATTTAGAGTGGTGGAGTCCAAACCCTGCACCTTTTCTGAAAATCTGACGACTGGTGCAAAAGCATAATCATTTTCTAAAATAAAACAAATTCTGTTCTCCATGAGTTATAGCCCATTCAAGCACCAGAAGTTATCTCAAAATAAAATCAAAGTGCATCAAATGAAATCAGGAACTAAAATTGCATAAAATGGCCGACGATAAACATTCACAGAATTAGACATACAACATATCAATCCACATGAACACACAGAAAGACAGAGAGAGACAGACAGAGACAGACATGCACACAGAGACAAACAACCACACAACAACAGTCCAAATGACCGACCCAGTCCAACCACTTGCTATGAATTAAGTGAAGTGAAATTGATGATAATCTGCGAGAGTCAGTCCATGAGTATATTACCTGAATGCATGCTAAAGTGTCAGTGCAAAGCAGACATAGTGAACAGACTGACCACCAGAGGGGCGCAAAGACACTTAACATGGGGGATCCAAGAAAAAAATGAACAAGTGTGAAAGACTATATACATTGAAAGATTCAGAAAATTCCAAAGCATTGCACATAAAATATACTATAATTATATAATAGTTGCTTTAAGTTCATGGCTTATAGAAGAAAATGAAAAATAGAAGACTTGAAAGAAATCGTCTGGAAGTTGACTCAATGCAGAGGAAAAGTAGTCTGCAATTCGGTTAATTAACCGAGAAGGATTACAAAACCAGCAAAGATAATTAATCCAATGAAATTTCTCAGGAAGAAGAGGAGGCGGAGGAAGACGAGGAGGAGGAGGAGGAGGAGGAAGAAGACACAGCCTTTAAAAGCCAGAATCCCTCATCACTGAACTGATTTGCACTTATACAGTAATCAGCATTTAGATGCAATGATCTCATGCTCACAACTGATAATAGTAAATACAACAATCTGTATTCACAGACTGTAATTTCAAATGGTTGTAACCACACAGAGGCAGTCAGTCCCAGAAGCTCTAAGCAGAGAATTCAACGTGAGGAGCAAAATAAAGAGACATAGCAAATGAAAGATCACTCAGAACCTGTTTCAATCAGCTTCAAGCCAAAAAGCCAAAAATGAAATTCCCAAATCACAACTGAATAAAGTGCATCAAATGTCAAATTTCCTTCAAAAATTAAAACTGGAAAACCTACTACACTATATAAACAACTATCATTATTATTATTAGTTAGTAGTAGTAGTTATTAGTAGTAGTAGTAGTAGTAGTAGTAGTAGTGGTGGCAGCAGCAGCAGCAGCAGCAGTAGCAGCAGCAGCAGCAGTGGTGGTAGCAGCAGCAGCAGCAGCAGCAGCAGCAGCAGCAGCAGCAGCAGCAGCAGCAGCAGCATTAGCAACAGTACAGCAGCAGCAGCAGCAGCAGCAGCAGCAGCAGCATTAGCAGTAGTACAGCAGCAGCAGCAGCAGTAGTAGTAGCAGTAGCAGCAGTAGCAGCAGCAGTAGCAGCAGTAGTAGTAGTAGTAGCAGTAGTAGTAGTAGTAGTAGTAGTAGTAGTAATAGTAATAGTAGTAGTAATGGTAGTAGCAGTAGCAAAAGTAGTAGTAGCAGCAGCAGCAGTAGTCACTACACAGGGCTAGCATCATATTCTAAGTATTATTGGGCATTGAGTATTTTAGCACCACATCTTTCCAGAGTTCAATTGAAAAATGCAACAAAAGAAAATTTTTCGGAAACTAAGCAGACAGTTGGAAGATAGTGGAACAGCAATAAAAGTTTACACCCCACACTGCAAAGGTCACAGGTTAAAATCTATCTTAATTGTCTGTCATGTAATGTAATTGAACATTTCTACAGTGTCCTTAAGTGGAATACTCAAGAGGCAACGTCGAAAGAATTGTAACTATGGAGCTAAAGAAATGGAACATACAGAAGAAACCAATTGTCACTAAATTTCAGCCAACATATTTGTCTACAGACTGTTCAGACATGTAAAACGTTGAGTTTTACATGTCTGAACAGTCTGTAGACAAATAAGGCAACATTTTAATATTAAAACATAAAACCCCAAAATTTATATTTGAACAGACACATCTTAAATTCAGACTGCACAGTCACTGTAGCAAAGTGCATTGACCTTTAACCTATGAACTTAATAAATAATTAAGTAAAGCCAATGCTTAAGTTATGCTGAGCAAAATCCCCAATATGCATAGTTTTTGCAATTCATTTCAGGAGGATATTTTGAGGCACGGATAATTTTCCTACTCAAACTGAATATCACTCGACTAACGTAATTGAATTGACCCCGAGGTAAACTGATCAGTTGACTCTATTAAATGGGCTGACCAACCAAATAACCGGCCGCTGCCTATGGGCCGTGCTTTCAATTTGGCAAAATCTCTGTGGTTGGTGCTGCCGCCACCGAATACGCGAGGAGAAGCGTAAGCCTCCTACGAAAAAGAATTCATCGCTAATGCCAAGCAGAGTGGTCACCCTACGCGAAATCTCCGTGGCAATTTCTATATGCATCATTGATCGTCGGAGAAAAGCTACAACCGAACGACGAGAGGAATCGAAGAGAAGAAGGAGGAAGAATCGAGAGGAACTCCGTTTGCGTCGAGCGAGCTCGTATATTCTGGTCTTGGAAGACAAACAGACCACTGGAACCAAACAACCAAATAACGATAGCGTACATCAAAATACAATGCAATATAAATGTCCGACGCTGAAGCAGTACGAACGGCAGCCTCCCAGAGAAAATCAAACACCAGAACAAGGCCAATTTTCTTTTGGGAATGAATCTTATGTGCCGATCATCAGAGTATGTAATTGCAGAAACAGAGGAACTTGGGATAAATCACAGGAAAATATAAGCCCAGAGGCAATCCTTCTACTTCAACTGCACAGCCACATAACATCAAATATAGATACTGCGTACGATGTATACCAATATTCATATACAAGTGTAAATTATATTTACAATGTGTAAAATGATGACATGTAGGCAATGTACACAGATTTGGTGTTATGGAGAACATAGTGAAAGCTTTTGTAAAAGCTAAATGGTGTAATTGCCTCATTAGTGTATTTGTAATAATTAAAAGTGTCTGCCAAAGGAATTTCAAGCAGATGTGTAAACATTAGTAAATCCCAGAAATTAGAATGTTTAGAGCGAAAATGCAAACACCAGATGAAGAATTTGCCTCAGGACAATTCAGTCACAAGATGAAACCCAGTTGTGTCAAAAAAACGACAAAAGAAACATAGCAGTTGTCTACTTATTGTCGATTATAATGTTTCCTGGTGTGCAATTCATGGCCGCTGTGTTCTTGCAAAGCAGTCATTTTTCCTTCAATTTTCACTCAACAAATATGCACTTCACTCTCAAGAGACAGCCTCCAAACTACTTGGATCAGTGAACATCTCACTAATTGATCGCCTGCAGTAACCTCTGAGGTCTCAGTGAGTTAAAGAACTCTCTGGACCACTCAAAACGGACCCCGATTCCAACGTCCAAGTGAATTAATGCTTGCAACTGGATACTGAGGCAAGCTGTCAATTCTGGCTAACACTTTGATTTTTATGAGGAAAACACTTGCTGAAGTGTTCAAGCAGAAGTTTCAATAGGCTCTTGCACAATTCAACCTCATAATTTGCACAATAATAGAAATTAAAACTCAGATTCGCAGCAGTTACAAAACATAAACGTCCTGAATGAAAACCTCTTCAATTTCTATAGCACTATTTTGTAATGAAGTGGTCATCAGACCAATGCACTACACAGGCCATAACAGCCTATCACTGTTTCTCACTCACTGTCAACATACTCATTCACATCACTACTCACTCAAATGACATTTCAGATTTATAGATCATAGCAATATTTAGAATAATATAATTATGCTAATCTCAATGTTATTATGTTGGAAGGCAGATTTAATACATGTGATTAATTATCTTCTTCTGTCTCTCCATTTATTATTTTTCTGTTAATATTGATTTCCAACTGTACACTTGATGACTTATGTTTCTGTT
Source organism: Metaphire vulgaris (assembly GCA_018105865.1). Lineage (NCBI taxonomy): Eukaryota > Metazoa > Annelida > Clitellata > Crassiclitellata > Megascolecidae > Metaphire > Metaphire vulgaris. Next base: position 26,431,692 of record CM030832.1, on the reverse strand, counting down.
ATTTGTTTTATGAATATTGTAATCTGAGATTGTTGTGTGCTTTTGATTTGATGCTAATAAACTGACATCAATCAATCAGTCAATCAATCAATCAATCATATATTAATGTTTCACTACACATCAGTGATAATTTGATAAATAATAATATTAAGATTGGCAGCAACATATATTGACATAACAGAATCTGATAATTTTTCCATAACACTTGCAAATTCTAACATTTTGCCAAAAATGCTTGAAACCTAGAAACAAGACCAATCAAGAGCAAACTAAAGGTATTTAGTCAACATTGTGATCACACTTTTGATCTTCCAGGAAGACCAAGAAACTAAAACCAACGAAAACAACCAGAGATCGCTTACTTAAATTGGCGGCACCTTCAATTGGAGAGCATCTGACCAAATGCAGTTGTGGAGCGCGCCTGCAAACAAACCAGAAGACAAGGAACAGCGCCAGCAAGCAGATGGCGCCAATTATGGCAAATCCTACGGTGGCAGCTGTCTTCGATTTCTGTTGATCTGCATAATCCTGTCAATCACATGACCAATCAATAATTCCATTTGGCAGATGACAAAATTGCCTCAATATTTACTCCAAGACAATCAAAAGAAGTTACAATTTAACATCAAATCAATCAAAAATCTTTTCTAGCATCACCGAAGCAATGCACAGATGCTCAAAACATGAATGCATAATGGGGTGACCTTGAACAGTAAGCAAAGAATGGAGACCAATGTTCCCTCTAATTTTTCTGGTTGATAGTGCCTGCACATTTTTATACCTGAGCACCTGACTTTTTCACAGATGTCACCCAAGACAACAACAAAATCAGTGTTATTTGAAACTCAAAATCACTGTATAGCGCAGCTTAGAGGGAACATTGATGGAGACTCAACAGTGGTTGATTTGACGTACACTATGATCGAAAGAGTTCAAATGTTATGGGTGTACTGTATATCAGTATAGCTGGGCATAACTGAAATAGACAAAAGCTTAAATGCACCAGGACATCCAAGACAAAGCTACAAAATAAAGAAACATTGTGCAGCTGTACCACTTGGAAAAGAACGACATTCCCTGATCCCATGTCGACCACGGTGTGGTTGATGATAATTGCAAGTGCTTCGGATTCACTCGAACTGATCCGGAAGACCTCAAACTTCACTTTTCCTCTCTCTTCTTCTTCATCCTCAATTATAATTTCACCCTGAAACAAAGTGAGAGGAACAAAGCTTTTTTTAAAAACTACCCAAAAAATTATAATAAAAATACAAAGTGAAGACATTATAAATGAATAAATCCAAAAAATTTCTTTCTTCAGTCAAGAATTCACTTCTCGAAATGCAATATCCATGGAAATAAATACTCAACTTTCTCTGTCTCTGTCTGTCTCTGTCTCTCTTTCTGTCTCTGTCTCTGTCTCTCCCTCTCTGTCTCTCCCTATCTGTCTCTCCCTCTCTGTCTGTCTGTCTGTCTGTCTGTCTGTCTACCTTAATAGTGATTAAACTCTAAAAAATGCAACATAATCCTGTAGCCATAATTCAACTCATTCAACTGTGTCCCTCTTTAATGACAGCTCCTGGCGTTGAAGTAGTCTTCTGAGAAGAAATATTTCTCTGGAAATTAAAGCAGTTCACTTCTTCTAATGACCAAAGCCTTGGTACTTGTTTGAATATCTGTTCTGAGACTTCATTCATTACCAAATGCTTCAAAGTTTCAGTCTTGTCTGTTCAGCTGAGCAGTTTGCGTCATTTTATTAGCAAAACCTAATCGTATAGCTGTCCAAGGCCAACAAATATGTCAGCAACTGTCAACTGCCCAACAAAAGCCAGTCAGAGTATACAGAAACTGTCAAACTGTGACTGTTGACTGCTTAACAAATGCCAGCCAACATTACCAGAAACACTAGGCATAATTACCATACCATAGTTACGTGACAGTGCATCTTGTGTAAAACCACAAGTTCATAAGTGGACCAAAACTAAAGCATAAGTCATACGCTCAATCACTTTAATAAATAAAAAATAAATTTCTGAAAAGTTATAAAAGGAATACTTCTTCTAACTGCAAAATAAAAGATTTCATGATAAATTTAGGGAAGAATTTAGCCCATAATGGTGAATTAAAACAAATAAATTATTAGTAAAATTAGGGCAACAAAATGAAAAAAATCTCACAAAAATTCAGAAACTTGCATCAATTCAACTAACAGCAGGACAACTGGTCTGCTAAATATAGAAAGATGGATGTCAGTTATCAAGAGCATTCCTTTAGCCAAAAAGAAACTGCAATCATTTTTGATAAGATCTTCAAAATGCTTGAAAATAATGACTCTAGATCACAATGTGTCAATGGGACAAAGAAGAAACTCAGCATTAATATCTCTTTAACAATATAACTCAGAGATGTCCATGGGTTGGGTTAACCCATGGGTTGGGTTGGGTTTGGTTGGGTTGGGTAGGACTTTGTCATATTAATGGTGGGCTGGGTCAGAAAAAGAAAATAAGTCATGGTTTAAGAAACTGTAATGTATTACGGTGGGTTGGGTTGGGTCAAGTAACCCTAATACTGGCATGGGTTGGGTTGGGTTGAAGATTTGATGGGTTGGGTTGGATTGGGTTCTAAAAAATGGACCCATGGACAACTCTGATACAACTGGGTTCCTATTGGCAATGCAACATAATGCCATCAATCTGTCAAAGTAAGACAGACATATCCCAATGCTTCCATCAAAAGATATCTTCCCATAATCTTCTGCCTTAAGAGATGCATTAATCATAAACAAAATTAACAACAATCACAAGAATAAGATATGATTCTTAATGGAACATGAACAGCCAAATCTAGGCCTTTGCATTATCCCCTATCATCCCCCCACAAAATACATGGGGAGTCTAGGATTCATGCTACCCCACCCCCAATTTCGTGAAAAACACAATATTACATCCCCACTAGACTGAGCAGGACAAATAGGTCCCACCGAATAGGTCCTGGACAAATAGGTCCCACCGAATAGGTCCTGGACAAATAGGTCCGGCCTGTGGCTAAGCTTTGTCTGTAAATGAACTGCTGCTCTAAAGTAGTAACAACAACAACAACAACAACAACAATAATAATAATAATAATAATAATAATAATAATAATAGTAATAGTAATAATAAGAATAATAATTCATCTGAGTATTAAATATTATTCTATGATGAGTGTTGTTCAGTGTTTTATCCTGGAGGCCTGTTAGGTGGGAGATTCCCCCCCCAACAAAAACAACTCAAAACTCTCCCCAAAAATATTGGCACTGGCACAAATTTTTGCATTGAACTGTATCTCTTCCCCTCCAGCCAGGTCAATTTACCACCCCGCCCCCAAAGCCTGGGGTATGGATAAAACGCTGGTGCTGTTCTCAATAACTTCACCACAGGCAAGAATCCTGCAGGAAATTTTATGATGATGATGATGATGATGATGATGATGAAGATGATGACGATAACGACAATCAGTGATGGTGACAATGATGGTGGTGATGATGATGATGATGGTGATGATGATGATGACAATGATAACGACAACCAATGATGGTGACAATGATGATGGTGATGATGGTGATGATGACGACCTCTGCTTAGTCGAGTGGTGGTGGACAAAATTGTGTTATCATAAATTCATAAAGGTCACAAAAACCTAATCCAATGCCATTCATTGCTTACAACCAAAACAACAGTCTCATTTTGCTTCTATTTACTGTTCATCTCCACACAGATGACACAATCTAATTTCCATTCTCTGGGATTGGATGTTATCCAAAGACTTTGGCTAAAATCTGACAAAATTGGATTCATTTGGTCTGGCATTGAGAATCTAAACTCCAAAGGCCAACAAAGCCTTTCTGAAAACCCAGTTTCCTAACAACTAAGCTTTATTAAATCTGAGTCAAGAACACTTACATGTACATCAACATCTTTCAAAGAGTATTCTGCTCTATTTTCTTCTTCTAACCAACATAGACAAATTACCGGTAGATTTCTGTTGAGAGGCATCTACATTACTGCAATGCACTTTATTTTGGTCTTGCCAAAAGGCAGCAGTTTTGCAGTCTGCACTAAATGCTACAGCTCCTCAATTGGCAAAAATTCTCAAATAATCCGGCAACCCAGATTTTAAATTCAAACGATAGATTCTTGGTTCTGCAGGACTTTGAATCAAGGCTCATTCTTGCATAACTGAACTCAACACAACTGCTGTCTTTCTCCAGTACCTCACATCATCTGCTTTATTCCTCTGATAGTATGCATAGCACATTTTTACCCAATGGTAAATATTTAGAATTTTAGAGTCAGTGTACTTTGGGATACGCTGACTCAATCCATCCGCTCTTCTTACTACTTCTACTTCTTCTACTACTTCTTCTACTTACTACTTCTTACTACCTCCGAAAATTCACTGTGAAAATTTAAGTCTAACTTCCTTACTCATATATACTATCAGATGCATACAAAGAAATTCATCATAGCTAGAGACAAAGCATGCCATCCAACCAAAGGCCCAATCGCCCAGTGTGGTTTCAGTTATTGATTATTTTTTCCAGTTACAGTTACAGTTAAAGTTATTGAAATTATTTTCCAGTTATAGTTAGTTATAGTTATTTTTAAAAGTTATTGTCATTTTTCAGTTACAGTTTCAGTTACAGTTAATTATTTTTCAGTCATTTTCAGTTAATCACCATTGAACACGTTAACAGCATTTTGATGCTTTTTCTTAATAAGCAAAAATTCTATTCTCTTTAATTTATTGAAAAATCTACTTATATGTCCATATTTTTGCATGCATGTCCCAGAGTTGTCCATATGTTGGTTTTTTGAACAATCCCCCAACCCAACCCACCAAATTCCCAACCCTACCAGACCCACCTAAAATTCCTATCTGCGGAACCAACCCATTGTAACCCGACACGACGAAAACGTGAAAGTACAGTTACCGTTTTAAAAACATGCATATATTCAACTAACTTAAAACTTATCTCTTTGTAAATATCCAGTAATTGCAGCGGGAGCGCTTCTGAGTGATTCTTCAGAAGACTCGCTATCCAAATATTTCATTACATTACATTACATCAAACTGATGTCCGGCGTTAAATTTTCTGATAATTACCAAAAGTTTTCAAAAATGAACTTCATTCAAGCATATAAAGTGTTTATTTAGACTCACTACTGCAGCAATTCTGTACGTTCAACATCACTTGCCATTGCCATTTTCGAGTGTATAATGTACTGAATTATAACACCAAGAATTATCAAATTCCAGGAAAAGATCTTACTATTATGCCTATTGCCACCAGCGGTGACCGGTTCAAGGAATGTTTTCAGAGTCAATAATAGAGGTTCAGGTGACTTGCTCAATCTCAATTATTATGGTCTTTGTAGGTTTGTAGAGACTATTGAATGCGTTTTTGCTTACGATCGAATCTAGGCCAACCCACATGGCGCCAATAGCATGCAGTCATATGACATAATACAAGAATCTGTCACAATAGTAAACAGAAAACCTATATTTACATGGTTAAAAGGCACAGATTCACGAAACCCAAACAACCCATTATTTTTTCAAAATCTGGCCCCAACCCAACCCATGTGTTAACCTAAATACCCATGGACAACTCTGGCAGGTCCATCAAAACATGACAAATAATTTCGGAAGATGAGAGTTTCAATGTGTTTAATCGAAGATCGCTTTATGTGGTGTTTGATTTTTGAAATTTGTCATTTTTCTGTTATTTTAACTATTTCAGTTATTTATTTTTCAGTTACAGTTACACTTATTGGTATTTTTCAGTTATAGGTACAGTTACAGTTAACTGATTTGTTATTTTTCAGTTAACTGATATTTCAGTTACAGTTACAGTTAACTGAAACCACATTGCAATCGCCATATTGCATGCTCTGAAATTGTTCTGTACAGAAGAATTTACAAGACACAGTGTGAATCCTCAATAAAAACTGCAAAACACGGAGCAGCACCGCACTTGGTAGACTATGAATCAGAAGTGAAGCACAATGTCCATAAGGTGGCTAAACATAACTGTAGCACTTACACCCTCCCCCTCCCATTCAGCACAATCCATCATCTGATGTAAAGTTGCTCTGATGGCACCGTGTATCATTAGCCACGTATCATTAGCCACGTATCATTAGCCACGATGGAAAAACAGCCCCACAAAGTCAGCTGAATCCAAGGATTGGATTCTCGTCACATTATTTGGATATAAATGAATCAATATCAGATTAGGATTTTGAGACAGTAAAGCACACATTATCACTTTCATCTGAAAACTCTACTGACAATTTAATGGCTGTGATCAATGCTCCGTGTGACCAGAATTGAAATTGGATTCCACATCAGAAAATACATGAATGCTAGAGCTCACATCAAGACCTAGATTGGATATCAGACCAACAGAATAGGATTAAAGCTTTTCAGACACATTTACAGCTCATAGGTAAGTAAGTATGTCATGACTTGTATAAAATTTTCTTACAAAACTTCTCAGGCAGTGCATACCTAAGTTATTGGATTATTTCAGGGAAATATGATGTTTTCCAATCAAAACAATAGAACTAAATCACTTGAATAATTCAATATTTATATATATAATTGAAAATATTAGTCAGGTCTAAACAGTCTTTGAATTTTTAATAAAGCAGTGGATTACCGGTATCTAAATCTACTTCCATTCCACAATTTTTCTCCAATAGAAAGACAGCTACAAGCCAAATTCTAATTTTTACCCCCACCCCACACCCCCACCCCACACCCCACATCCCAACAGCTGAGGATGTGTGTTAACTCTGAAACCTAAATCATTCTTGAATATCAATACCACATATCAATATTTGAATTAATGAATTTAATTTAGAAACTAAATCAATATTGAATTTCCAAAATTAGATATGCAAATTGCAACAAGAATAGAGTCAAATTAGCTTGATGCCATGGCACTTCTAAAACACATTCCAGAAACTATCAATTCTACTGTATGTGTCAAATTATATTAGCAACTCAGCTCAGACATTTTAAAGCAGTGTCTTATTAAAGATTAGCACTTTATGTCATTTATAAACACTTTGGTTTCTAAGTACCAAGAAAACGTCTATCTACTATCTATCTGTCTACCTATCTACCAAGAAAATTGTCTACCTATCAAAAGACTTTTGAGACTCAACACCATTTTCTGGGCAGACCTAGGGTATGACAGGAGGGAAGATGCCCTGGGCGCCAATTGAAGGGGGAGCCAAAGAAGCTCAGTGACAATGCTCTCTACTCAGCATAAAAAGAGAAGAAACTGAGAAAACTGACTTTGAGCTCACCATAGACCAGTTCACATCAGAGCTCACCATAGACCAGTTCACATCAGTAAATGCAAGAAAAGTGCACTTTTAGTTTCAATCTTGTATCAATAAAGTCTTGATTTGTTAAGGATCTTTACCCTGCTAATTAAATTTTAATACCCCTGCCATGGGCACAAAACACCCTAGGTATGCCTCTGGGCAGAAAAGCATTTGCAATGACCATCAACAAATCACATGGGCAAACACTTCAACATGTAGGAATACAGTGATGTTAACAAGGACTGACCCCCCAAGGACGAGGATAAGGACAAGGACCAAGTCCCCAAGGACGAGGATAAGGATGAGGACCGACCCTCCAAGGACGAGGACAAGCGCAAGGACCACAAGGACTGACCTCTAAGGACAAGGATCAAGGATAAGGACAAGGACCGACCTCTGTCAAACAAAAAAGTCAGAAATGAAAAAAACAAAACCAATTTCAATTCGAATGATCGAATCGCAAAATTAGAAAAGCAAAAAAAGAATGTTGTAAAACATAATCTAGTCAACAGCAATGTTACATTTCAAATAAATAAGTGTTTCCGGCAGCTGATCAGTCATGCGCGCACGATGAGGTCTAATTATGAGACCACTGCGAAAAGCCTCGTTAAACTGGAGCAGGCATCGCAGGGAAACAAAAAATTCTGTTAAAGAATCAATTCCTCTGCTGGTATTATAAAAGAAACTTCTCAACTGTTATTATAAAGGAAACTCCTCAAACTGGTATTATAAAGGAAACAATGACTACACATTTAGAGTAACTCAAAGCAAGTATGTAGCCTAAATATAAATCCACATACTACTCTTAACTTGTAACATAATTATCAGAACAATTGAAAATGGTATACAAGCAATTAGGTCCTTATAAGGATTTTTCAAGGACTAAGTTACAAGGACCAGGACAAGGACCAATCTGCAAGGACGAGGATAAGGACGAGGACCGAGTACCCAAGGACCAGGACAAGGACAAGGACTTCAAATTGGTCCTTAAGGAGTCCTTAAGGACAAGGACCAGGACAAGGATTAACATCACTGTAGGACAGTGGCGTAACGTGGGGGGAGGCGGGGCACTTTGTTGACTGCCCCCGGGCCCCTGGCGGGGGGGCCCCAAAGAGGGTCTAAGCTAGGGTTAGGTTAGGTTAACCCTAACTTCCTTAATCTAACCATAGAAGTAAAACGCTGCTGACTTTTTTTTTTTTTTTCGTCAGGGTAAAAAGGAGGCGATGACCTTTTTTTTTTGCTCGTCAGGGTAAAAAGGAGGCGATGATTTTTTTTTTTTTAACATCTGTAAACTTTGAAAATTTGGGGCCCCATGACAAAGATATGCCCCAAAAGTCACGTTACGCCACTGCTGTAGGAATACATGATATGGCACATGATGATCGATGATGATGAATATATTTACCGGTAAGTGAGCAAACATTTTAACACGAGCCAGTCTTTTCCCATGGCCAACTATATGTGGCACTATCGGGAGCAAGAAACCCGAAAACATGAAGCTGATCATCAAGCATTAGCGTCGCCACGGGGGCAAAGGGGCAACTGCCCCCACCTGCCCCAGACCACCTACCAGATTCACGCAAATCCGGTGAGAACGTTTTTGTGGAGGGGTGGTGGTGGGTAATGAATCTGACACACCAACCTCCTCCCCCCAACCAAACATTCCTGGCGACGCCACTGTCATCAAGTCATGTTCTGATTAGGAACAAGTCACTGAACAAAATGCTAGAACATTTGCAAAAAACTCGGGTAGGTAAACATCCAAGCTCCTCCGTCATTTTTGACGGGTAAACAGCTGTCAAAATATTTAATAGAGATGAGAACATGACCGGAGGAGTCTAGGAGAGCTGATCGATACCTGAATGTTAAGCCGGACGTGAATTTCCAGGAGTTGACCATCGGATGGAAAGACGAAAGTCTCAGGACTAAGGTGAACAACGGAACACTCGGCCGAAGTCCCACCGTCGAAAGATTCCACCGTAGAAATAACCACAATTACAGCAAGTACAATCGAACAGCCATCATCAAGTACTCTAAAGTACTTCATTCTAAGCATTTAACAGCTCCCACTTTCTGAATAGCCTAGGCCTATATTCATTTAATTCTGAAAAAGTTAATCTTTTCTTATATAGGTTACAGTGTCTGTTGTGTATCCATATAAAAGCTAATCTCGTAATTACTGGGTGCGTTCAGTCATTCAGCAGAGAACGGCCAATCCGCAGATGAACAGTTCGCACATTATAAAGATGCGTCCGACCGCAATCCATCGTCGCTCAGCGTCCCAATCAACTAAAGAATCTACAACTACTATCGCCATCTGTCGACTTAATCGGAAATTCACCTAGCGAATAACACTTCCAACATAGAATGGATACAATGACGAATAAATTTCTTTAAATATATTTACGGTCTTGTAAGTTATCCTGCAAGGTGATTTTAAGGAAAAACTACTAGGGGCCGATGAAAAACTTTTAAAATTCCGGACGAAAACTAATGTTGGCACTTCCCGATTTTAGCTTATTAACCCCTTATCTGTGGATCCCGGATATATCCGTCCATTTTACATTGAGTTACACTGTTACAGTTAAATACACGGTTAAGGGGTTAATTGATTGATTTAAATTTGTTTATTTCAACTCAACTTATGACATACATACATTTACTGTTAGGCCTAGTAACAACCCAGAATACTGAGCTCCAGTGAAGTAGTGAGTCGGGCAGTGGGGGCGAACCGCTTTTATCCTCTTTTTCCTGTTTTTACTAGATTTTCCAATCCTTCATTTCTAATTAGATGTCCGAAAAATTCGAACTGTCGCTTTCTTATGGTTTGTAGCAATTTTCTTTCTACACCAGAGGCTTTTAATACTTCCTCATTGGTTATTTTTTCTGTTTATGAATTTTTTGCATACGTCTGAGAAACCACCTCTCTGCAGCTTCCAGTTTCCATTCTGTCCTTGCATCACAGTCTCATATCTTTATCTTTATTTACAGTGGTTCTCACACAGGGCATCCGCATCTACTGAACCACTTTAACCTTTTGCTTGGGTTAGCCGTTTTAAGACGTCGTCTATAAACGGCGCGCTATATAAGCGACTGCGGACCTACACAATTTTCAAAAATCCAACGCGGGGACCGAGTCAAAGTTGTAAATATAAAAAACTTTGGACCGAGTTAGCTCCATTGACATCCATTTATAGATGTCAATGGTTAGCTCACATCCATTCGATAGGCGGCAGCACCGTTTTCGATAATACTGACTATATATGCAAGAAATATTGACTGTAGACTGACCAAGGCTGGAAAATGTATAGGAAAAATCTTCAGCCGGAGGCTAGAATGGCCATAACTACGCCGAATATGGTCCGATCTTCAAAATTTTTGCACTATTCTGTTCCAATTACACCTCCCAACAACTTTCCAGCTCACAGTTGAGGGGTCACCGCTGAAAATTTTTTTTATTCAGCTTTGAAAATTTTTTGTCGGAGATGGTCCGATTTTGGGGTGTAGAGTGGACCCTACCCCCCAAATTTTTTTTTGCACGGATGCTTCGAAAGACCAATAAAAATGCTCAACAATGGTGCAAACCGCATCTTTCTAGCTTCTATATAGCCTGAAATATACCGAGTTGTTCGGTTTTTCACATTGAAAATCCGTTCGCGTAATTGTCATTTCAGCAAGCAATTGGTACTTGGATATGAAACTCCATAACTACCCCAAATATGGTCCGATCTTCAAAATTTTTGCACCATTCTGTTCCAATTACACTCCTCTAGAACTCTATCGCTCACATTTGGGGGTTACCGCTGAAGACGTTTTGCTATTGACCTTTGATCAAAATTTGAACAAAATGTTGGAGAGGGGTCCGATTTTGGTGTGTAGAGTGGTCTCTACCCCCAACTTTTTTCTTTTGGCACGGATGGATAGAAAGAGCAATAAAAATGCTCAACAACGGTGAAAACCGCATCTTTCTAGCTTCTATATAGCCTGAAATTTAGTAAGTTTATAACGTATATGTTCACGTTTTCATACGAACGCCTTTTCCAAAAATTAATTCCCCCGGCGCGGGATGACTTTAAAAATTTAATTCCCCCTTTAAAAGGCTAAACCTTGTTATATTATATTATATTATTATTATCTACTAGGGCTGCGCCGAGTAACTAGAGTAACGCGAGTACTCGACTCCAAATTGGAGTCGAGTAATTTTTTTGGAGTCGAGTACTCGCATAGAATAACTAAATAAAGAATAGAATAGATAAATAAAGAATAACCAAATAATTTCATTAAAATTTGTTACAATTAATTATTAATCAGTCTTATTTAGGTTATTCTTATTAGTTAAGCCCCAGTTAGTTAGGATCAGTGATGTTAATCCTTGTCCTGGTCCTTGTCCTTAAGGACTCCTTAAGGACCAATTTGAAGTCCTTGTCCTTGTCATCGTCCTTGGGAAGTCAGTCCTCGTCCTTATCCTCGTCCTTGCAGATCGGTCCTTGTCCTGGTCCTTGTAACTTAGTCCTTGAAAAGTCCTTATAAGGACCAAATTATTTTTATACCATTTTCAATTGTACTGATAATTATGTTCCAAGGTAAGAGTAGTATGTGGATTTATATTTAGGCTACATACTTGCTTTGAGTTACTCTAACTAAAATGTTTAGTCATTGTTTCCTTTATAATACCAGTTGAGGAGTTGATTCTTTAGCAGAATTCTTTGTTGCCCAGCGACGTTAGTTCCAGTTGAACGAGTGTTTTCGCAAAGTGGTCTCATAATTAGACCTCACTGTGTGTGCATGCTGCTGGAAACACTTGTTCATTTATTATTATTATTATTATTATTATTATTATTATTATTATTATTATTATTATTATTATTATTAAACTTGACAATTTCTTAAGCGTAGTAACATAGCTAGGTGGCTAAAGTCAAAGGCGCATTTGAAACGCAGCATTGCTGTTGACTAGACTATGTTTTACAACATTCTTTTTTCTTTTCTAATTTTGTGATTTGAATTGAAATTGTGTTTTGTTTTTCCTTTCTGGACTTTTTTGTCTGACAGAAGTTGGTCCTTGTCCTTGTCCTTGATCCTTGTCCTTGGGGTCAGTCCTTGTGGTCCTTGTGCTTGCGGGGTAGGTCCTCGTCCTTGTCCTCGTCCTTGGAGGGTCGGTCCTCGTCCTTATCCTCGTCCTTGAGGGTTCGGTCCTTGTCCTTATCCTCGTCCTTGGGGGGTTGGTCCTTGTTAACATCACTGGTTAGGATGTTGTCCACAGTGGGCCAACTCTAGTGAAGACCTCATATTTTTTGCCAGCAGCGGTAAAATAGTTTATGTTCTGTAACTTCTGTTATATTAAATTTGAAAACGCTTGAATATCCGAAAAACTGATATGTAACTGTATCTAATGTTCTGCTTTGGTTAAATGAGGGCCATGAGGCAAATAATAAGCATTATGTGACGTGTAACGTTTGCAAATCATGTATTTCCGGTTTAGGCGAGTACTCGAGTACTCGCTAAGCTACTCGACTCCTACTCGACTCCTAAACTACTCGGTTAGCGCAGCCCTATTATCTACACTGCAGTGTACGTGCGGCTGTGCGCTCGAGCGTGAGTGTGTGCGTCAGTTCCAAAGACACTGCTTCTCTTAAAACATTGATTCACAAACTTTCCTGGCTATGGACCGACTTTAAAATAGGCTATCTTGGCCAGCTCGCGACCCACTGAATATAATTAAAGCAATTGCCCAATAAAGACTGGTCTATAAATCGGGGCCAAGATACATTTGAATCGATGGCTATCACAATTGGCACATAGAGAGCAATTGAATGAACAGTAGAAAACGTGTTAAACTAATCTTGGCAAAGAATTGAAATAGTATAGTGAAACGTACAAAAAGATTTTTAACTGGCCTTAGCAAGATCCGTGCGACGGATGGGCCTGCACTCGACTAACATCATTATATTTACGCTTCACCTTGCATACATGTCTTCTTCGCACTCGAAGGCAGAGGCGTCATTTGGCGGGAGTTGGGGGCCGTGGCCCCCCAAGGAAATGAAAATATTAATTTATAATGTATTAATGTGCAAAAATTGCCAAAATATGTTTTAAAAATTGCAAATTTTCCAACATTGGCCCTAAAATTTGCCAAAATTGCTCAAAAATTGCAAAAAGTGCAAAAATTGCCTAAAATTTGTCAAAAATTTGCAAAAAAAATTTCTCGCCCCTCCCCAAGAAAAGTGTGAAATGACGCCACTGCTCGAAGGTCTATAAAAAAGAGATGCACTGGCATCGTCGTCCGACTGAACTAAGTTCATTCACACTTGCTAAATTTTCACGTTTTCGCTTAAGAAATTTATCCATATAATTACACCTTATTTTCACAAAAATCCTGAAATTTAAATAAAGATTTTTGTATAGAAGAAGCAAACGATATTAGTGCACTCGATCACTATTCAGATACAACATACTTGCACAAAAAGCGGCAAATGAATAAACGCGCCTCAGATATCATCTGCCCATCATGCCTACCAGCTACCCTCACGTGGTCCCCACCCCCGTTCTAGCAGAGGCACGGTAGATACTGGATTTTAAGCCCCGGCAATCATCATTCCAATGGAGTAACGCGAAGATCATTACCGGTTGACACTGGCCTTGCGTTGGCCGGTGTGGGGCAAGTAATGACTAGATTTTGGAAACGGGCCACACTCACTGCTCACAACTCCCCTCTACCAGAGAGATCAAGTATCCTCGGTTAATCCGCAGACTAACCACGGTCTGTGTTTGGCACCCACAACGACCGTAGTTGCCTATAGTTGGCTATCTGCAGCAGTGAGCGAGAGATGAGTGAGATACGATCGAGTCATACGACCGCTATAGTTTATAATAGTTATAGCCCAAATGTGGTCAAATGCTATGTATCCGTTAAAAATCCGAGGGAATTTGGTGACTTGCAAAAGCTTCATGACCCACTTTTGGGTTGCGACCCACAGTTTGGGAAACAATGTCTTAAAAGACTGCCCAACCCCCAAGGGAGAAAAACTAGGAATAACCTCTATAGGGGGCCTTTTTATGAAAGGGGGCCACCATAATTACTGCGGGGGCCAGGAAAACTACTGGGGGGAGGGCAGCGGCCCCCGTAGTCAACATGTTAAAAAACACCGTGTTATCCTGTGGGTTATTTAAAAGCATTATGCAGTGTCGTAGCGAGGCAAGTGCGTGATTTCATAGCAGTATGCAGTGTCGTAGCGAGGCAAGTGCGGCCTGGGGCAAAATCCCAAAAATAGAAAGTGCCGTCCTTCAGTGGCGTGCAGAGAATGGTGACCAAGTCGATAAAAAGGTCGACGAGTCAATTCACCCTACCCCATCTGGTCGGCGCCCGGTGCCACCCCTTGCCTCATCGGCACGATACTACCGCTCCTGTCCATTTTCTTTGCGGTTGCTGAAGTTTGATTTTGAATTTTGACTGACTATTTTGCATATTTTGTAATCGTTTTATGGGTTTTTATATTGTAACATAGAGACGAATTTCTGTTTTTGGATTTTTAAAAAACCGAAATGCCGACCTGGGGTTAGTGTCGCCTGGGGCGGTTCGCCCCTACCACCTCGCTACGCCACTAGTAGTATGTTATAACAGGGAGTCTGCAAGACGTCTTACAGACTCCCTGCAGGTTGGGAAAAAGGTCAGCAGAATTGTCTGACTAGCAGTAACTATAACTATGGTATCATAAGTGGCCGCCCCAAAACTTTTGGAATGAGGTGTATAAAATTCAGGTTTACCTACTTTTAATTAAGACTTAATGGCTTTCCCCACAACTTGTCTTTTGTCGTATCGCTAAATATTTTGCCTTATCTATAGACCCCTAGGCCTATCTTGGTTTTCAGGGCTTTCTTTTTTTATTTCTTTTCTTTCTTTCTTTCTTTCTTTCTCTCTGGGGAAGAGATAATGCAAAAATAGAAGAATTAGAAGGGATACAGTGGCGGCTCCACAGAGGGCCCGGGGAGCCCGTGCCCCCTATTGAGTGCCTGCTGGAGCCGCCACTGAAGGGATAAGGATAGGAGGAAAGACTATAAATAACCTACGATATGCAGCTTACACCACACTAATAATGGGCCCTCAAGCAGTGGCGGCTCCACCGGGGGCCCGTGCCCCCTATTGACTGCCTGCCCCCTCAGTGGCCCCCCAGTTGGGACCCTATACTTAATGCTACATACATTAAACAACAAATGGTTGGCCCCCCATGATTAGAAGTTGCCCCCAACGGTCTCCCCACTTGCCAAATCCTAGAGCCGCCACTGCCCTCAAGTCGGTCTAATCTTCTGCTGTTACAAATTTAGGACATTTCCCTGCAATTTGTTTGTATCTCTTTCTTCATCCGCGGTATTTTTCCTCTCGGTGCCGCATTGCGTGTTTCGCGTCATGGAAAATTTTCTTCTTCCGCTCTGTTTTATAGATCCGGTCTTTCTCCTGTTTCAACCCTTCGTCTGTATAGCAATTTGCACTACCTGATTTTAATTAATAATAATAATGTGATTTTAAGTGGTTTAGGAGGCTAAGTAAGCCTGTGTGAAAACCACTGATTGTTTTGTTTGCAGTTTTTAAACAGTAAGTGACTCACAAACAATTTCTCTTTTCTGTCCTAATTTATTTAATTATTGACTTTTTAGTAAAGATGCAAGTCATGCAACCGCTTTGCTCTTTGTTTTTCTAATACTTTCTGTTTTTAAATTATTTTTACAATCATATTTGCGGTAGCACAGCAGCTGCCAGCTACTTCTTTGTAGCCACGCCCCGTGCAAGCAACCGGCCAATGAGTGTGATTGTTGAAAAATAGGCGGGGCGTTGACGTTGTAAACAGAAGTCCAACGACTGGAATGGAATTTGCCGGCGTTTTAATGGCTTAGATACTATCAGAAATAATTATTTAATTGTCTGTTTACTTTAGAGAATTTACGAAACGCGACGTTTATTTTGAAAGATAAGGTGAGTTTAATATCACTGATAATTTAAAATCGGACTTTGTACAAGCGTTTTCTATTATTTTCTCTAATGATTTGCACCTACTGTTTGTGCTGACTATGTAGACAAGTGATAGTACTTTAATTTAACTTATTATTCTTTAATAGCATGACCGGTATACGTTATGCACCCTGTATAGGGATCCCAGTTTAGTGCGGAGATTTTTCTGGAAAAGTGCGGGACTCAGATGTCGTAAAATTGCGGGAAAGAAGTGCGGAAAGTTCCCCTTTATGCTCCTACTTAAACTCCCATATATGCGGAAATTGCAGTTTAGTGCGGCCATATATGGGAAAATTGTGGCAAAATTGTGTCGTTTTGGGTAGTGAACTCCACAGTTTTCTTAAAAAACGGTTGACGAGCAAAAAAGATCATCCAAACAGACGCTGGTCCCCTGCATACCTATGTAAATATGAGTAAAATAGCAAAAGTGCGAAATATATGACGAAAATTGCAAAAAATGCGACTACAAGTGCCGCACATATATGTGGTAATTGCAATGTTGAAAAAACGGTTAAAGTGCATGTTTTCACACAGTCTTACTTAGCCTCCTAAACCACTTTAAATCACATTATTATTATTATTTGATTGCATATGTAATCACATATGTGAAACGTTGCAGACTGGCCAATCTCTGCATTTGAAATCCATGTTAAATCACCAGAAGCATTTGCACCCAGCATGATTTGTTGAGTCCCTGTTGAATGTTGGTCGATTGATTGATTGGTCTAGCAGGAGACCTTGATTTAGAGTTTGGTTTGGTTCTAAGCCATGACTTAATTTAGGCTCCATCACTGTGTGTGTATATATATATATGTATATATATATATATATACATATATATATATACATATATATATATATATATATATGTTGTCACCTGTAACACTGCAGCCATTTGTAACCGGTGTTCTTTGATCATCTACAAGAGACTGATGTAACCAGACACTTAGAATACACTCTATGATTGGTATCAGCTGGTTTCAATACCATAATAATTTGTGACCAAAGTTACTGACTTAGTTTTGCTTTCAGTGCTTACTTTTATACTTAAATCATCATCATCATCATCACTGCCACATTATGTCAGTTTTTCTCTTATGATTGCTTTCAGTTATTTTGTTTGACGTTCAAATGTTTTTGAGTTAGTTGTGATTGCTTTGTGAGGCTTCTTGTTAAACGGAAGCTTATAAACAGTCTGTTATCATAATGCATTCACTCTGTTTATGTTGTTGCAGTCATTTGATAAGATTCTTAAAAGTTGAAGTTTATGAGTTTATGACCTTTAAATTGATTTAAATTAACATTTGACTAAGATTTCCATTTGCAAGTGACATAGCATATCAATCGTAGTGATCAAATGAGTTTTTAAATATTTGGATAAACGAATTGCAAATGTCTCCTCATGATATTTTTATGGGTTTGTATTAAATTTCTCACTAATTTTCGCATATTTGAGCTTCTTTATATGCAATGAACTGTTTGACTTTAAATTTCCAGTTTTTATTTTCTTGGAAAGAGTATTCCCAACTTAATAAAAATTCTGATTTTTAAAGATGACTTTTATGAATACACCATCCTGTCATTTTACATTGACTCAAATATTGTACTGAATTTTAAAATAATTTGTTCATTGTAATTAACACTTTTTGATGCAGTGAAGTGCTCCATTCATATATATTCGTTTATTCATATATATGCAGTAATTCTGCTTTTGTCAGTAATCAATACAAAAAACCTAAATGCCATTGTCTACGTTGCTTAAGTGAGTCATCAAAAGAGTCTATGTAAATAGCAAACGTATGCTAGACTCTTGCAAGCCCACGCATTAGAATCATCAATGCTTGCTAATAATGAATGAGATGGATTTTTTCCGTGGAAGAAAATCTTTTCCAAGACTCAGTCATGCGCCATTCTCTCTGTTTCCTACTTTCACTCACGTTTGCTTACAAGGCACAGTTGCATATACTGAACAGCAGATATGACCAAGAAAGGCAGGTATGTAACTGATCCATGGCCAGTCTGTACATGATTTGTAAAGACAGTTGATGTGTGAGTTATATGCATCATGGTACAATGCCTCCTCATGTGCTGCTGAGCAGTGATGGGGCTGTTGCTTCAGCAAGCTTATCATCTCTGAGGGGTTTCATTTCCAAGTTTAATATGTTTATGTTCTGCAGTTTGCATATTTCTTTTGTTTTCACCACTTTTGTGAATATTTTCTAGCTTCTTATGTCAGATGCAGAACATGGTTAACATGATTTTTTAATGGGGTGGGGGCTCTTTTTAACGCAGTGGGGAATACTGTTGTCAGAATTTTGGTGAGCTGAGCAGACATTTTAAGGTTTAAGCCGTCCTTGACCTTGGTGCTGCCACTGGTGACACAAATTAAATGACTAATGTCCCCAAAATCAAAATCTGCATTCCACTTAATACTGGCGCTGGTCAGTCTGGTGTATTAATGTGCCTAATTGTAATTTATGTGATTTGCTGTCCTTGATAATAATTCATTTTATTTACTGTATGAATTTCATGTGATTTATGTCAAAAAATAGTTTAATGATTATGCGCTACTTCATGTAATTGTTATTGTAGTTTGTTCTCTGTATTTGGCTGACTTTTCTGTCTTTTAAAAATATTTCCACAAAATTTAAACGTAGCATGTAGGTCTAACATTGCTTCTCTTAATGAGCCTACCATCTAAAACACAAGAAGCTTGTGAATGCATAAGAAGTAAATGTGAAATTTGGACTGCATGGCTTATTTTTGATCATCATGGCAGTCGGGCTATTAATGTATTTATTGCTTTTGTGGAATTGGTTTTTCCTGATATTTGTAGTGTTTAAATATTTGTCTTTGCACCTGTTTCACATGTGCAGGTGTGATGTCCTGGCAATTTCCGCTTAATGCTTTGTTTATGAACTGCCAATAATAATGCTTGCAGTTCATTTGTATACATTGGATGGTTTGAGTATTGTAGTGAATAGTCTGATGATAGATATCATTGGGATTTGCTGTGATCAATAGTAATGATAGATCTATTGAACTGTTGTCACTTATTGCAGTTTGTCAAAAATTGTTCTTCAATGTTGGCAAAAAGCTGGACATTGCTTATCTCAATGATCTCTCTTCAGGCAGGTAATCTCTGGTGAGTGATTGTTGGTTTTGGTGGACATTAACTTTCATTCTAAAGAATTTCTTTTTTGAATCTTTAAAATTATTTTTTATTTCAAGATTTTGCCATGTTTTCTGAATGCTTTGTTACAAATCTGGGACTCTTGTAGATCTAATGATGTTTTTTTTTTCTTGAAAAGAATTTGTTTGAGTGAACTTTGCACTTCTGTTTGTTATTGTGGTTTGAAGGTCACAAAGCGAGTTTCTTGCACTTAGGACTTGTGTTTGAAACCTTGAATTTTGTATTTTGCGTTAAATAATAATTCATTTTATTTACTGTATGAATTTCATGTGATTTATGTCAAAAAATAGTTTAATGATTATGCGCTACTTCATGTAATTGTTATTGTAGTTTGTTCTTTGTATTTGGCTGACTTGTCTGTCTTTTAAAAATATTTCCACAAAATTTAAACATAGCATGTAGGTCTAACAGTTGATTCTCTTAATGAGCCTACCATCTAAAACACAAGAAGCTTGTGAATTGCGTTGCCTAATGATATTTCTAATTGTTTTGCAAATGAAACTCAACAAATAGGCATTCCTTTAAAGTGCACACCCAGTAGGCTGGTGTTATTCTGTGTAATTTTTCTGAAATGTTTGATAGTTTTCATCTGGCTGTTATTGATCAAGATAAAAGGAAGAAGCCAAGAATGCTGTGCCCAGAATTTAAAGAAAGTTTCCAAAATTGACTGACAGTATTTTTGCATTTGACCTTATGATTAGATTCTCAGAAGCATTTTCATATTGTTGATAGAATTCTGAAATAGTTTTGTGTTGTACATGATTCTTCTGTGCAATTTCTACTATACACGTTGGCTTTTTAAATGTAACAGCAACACTTTCATTAGGTGACATTTTGATAAAATAGGCAAAATTGCATGCCTTTGTACGGATTACTGTACAAAGGCATGCAATTTTGCCTATTTTACAACAGAATCAGCAACAGGGACAACAAAACCAACAACAGGCCCAGCAGAATCAACAACAGGAACAACAAAGGTTACAGTTCCAAGCCCAACAGAACCTTCACAGCAGAAGATTTATAACTGTTCTAATCACTGCATGATGCAGCTCAATTCATGGAAAGAATGAGTTAAATTCATGAAACTTTACCAACTAGATACCGCTGGCCACTTGAATTGACCAAACGTTGAGACTGTCACACTTGTAAATGGCATCTGAATGATGCCATTTATACCAATAGGATCTCCAAATAAAAATAATTAATTATTCAGCAATTATCTCTTCTGAGCAGTTTCGAGTATTGGAGGCTGTATTCGCTAATTGCCAATTAAGTAACAGTTCAGCCAACAATATCTCAATAATAGTTCACTTCATATCAATGGACGTCCACCGTTGTACACTCTGATGTCGGTATTTTTGGTCTTTCTCCAGAATCCAAGAAAATGATTTTAAAAGATTCTCAACAAAATTAAATAATGTATTTTACTAGCATAAAAAGTCTGTGGAAAATATTTCCACAAAATTTAAACATAGCATGTAGGCCTAACATCTTCCTATCTTACAAAGTCTACCATCTCAAACACAAGCATGTAAATACAAAAGAAGTAAATGTGAAATTTGGACTGCACAGCCTATTTTTTATATTTGGCAATGAAATTTGTGCAACAGAAGGAATATACACTGTTAACAAGTCATTTGCATTTAAAGGTCACAGTTATCTACAGTTTTAAACTGAAAAGCTTCCTTATGTAACCACAAATGTTAACAACCTTGTTAAATTGTTATTTCAAGATCTTTTCAAAATGGATAAGCTAGGAAGAACGCCAATGGCAACAGTTGCCATGACAGCCATTCAGAGAAGAGACATTGAAACCCTTAGTAACTGCATAGAGGAATGTGAAGTCAAAGATGACCTCTGGCTGCTGTGTTCTGGTGTGAATCTCCTTGAATACGCAGTGGAGGAGAACTTTGTATGCGCCGTCCGTCTGTTGTTTTCGATCATGCCTTCAGGTCCACCATACACAGACATTGTCAGACAGGCATTTGTTGTTGCGATGAGAAAGGACTCCAAGGACATTGTGAGGTTGTTTCTGGATGCTGCTCTGAATAGCCGACCGGGAATGATGACACTGTGCGACGTATTCACCTACGCAGTCCACAGAGAACTCGAAGACATTGCAATGCAGGTTCTGAAGCGCTCCGACTTCGACTACAACTGCGAGGAACCATGGGACGGAGAACGCCCACTGTCGATCGCCATATTTTGGAGGCGTTTCCACCTGGCAGAGCGTCTCATCGGTGGCGGAGCGGTCGTCGATGCGCCGAACAACAGAGGCGAGACGGCGCTGGTGACGGCGTGCCGCCTTCGTTTTGGCGACTGCTGTCGAGGGCTGCTGCTACACGGTGCCAGCCCCAACCATCAGCCTCTACACGGACTGTCTCCACTTCGCGCCTGCTGCTCCGGTTTCTCAAAGGATCTGCAGGAGCTGGACGACATCGTGGCGCATCTGCTGAATGCAGGACTCAACGTCAACCGCGAGTCGTGGATTCAGGCGGAGCATTTTGCCACCAATTCTGCACTCTACGGAGGACTGAGGCATCTTGGGAGACAGCCGCGATCTCTACGACTGCTCTGCTGCGTAACGATAAGGGATCACCTGACGTACGTTCATCATGGCATCAGCATCTTGAACTTTCTCTTTCGGCTTCCATTGCCTTTGCCGTTGAAGAAATATGTTTCACTGCGCATTGACGACTGACTTTCATGCTCCGTTGGCAGACCAGATATCAGTGAATCAATAAACTTCTATGGCGCCACCATCACGATGCCTAGGACATCAGCCGATGTAACAGATGTAACACAAAGACGACATCATTGCTGTCTATATAACTAATTATGCTCAGAGTCATTCAGAAGATGTCATATTTTCCTATTTCTATTCGCATTTGCTTTGCATTTTCTCTATTTACAGGGGCAAAATCTTATTTTTATTGATGATCAACAAGCAACAGATTTGTCAGATTTGATGCAGGAATTATG
The DNA here is from genome assembly GCA_018105865.1 of Metaphire vulgaris. NCBI lineage: Eukaryota > Metazoa > Annelida > Clitellata > Crassiclitellata > Megascolecidae > Metaphire > Metaphire vulgaris. Next base: position 26,409,134 of record CM030832.1, on the reverse strand, counting down.
ATTTAAATTGAATATATTTGTGAAATTATGATAATTGCTATGCACTGTGATGTTTTATGCAAATGTTTATTTTAGATCAGTGCATGTGTTTGTTAAGAGAAATTGTCTTTCCTAGAATGAGGAGAATTGAGCAAACTAAAGAGTTTACATTTTTATTCTGTTGTTCCAATGTTTCCACTTGCTTTGCACTTGCTCTATGAAGCCAAATGACGTGCTTTTCTCTGCTTCTAACAATAACAGACAACACTTTCTGCAAATATTTGAACTTCTTAGTATGATAACACAGATTTGTACATCAAACATTACCTTGAAATGTGATTAGAAAATGTTTCATGTATACTGAAGCTTCAGCCACACTCAGATTTCCTGCCCTGTTTTATTGTTCTTTGTATAGAGTTTTCATGGTTTCTCTGTACACGTCCAAGGAAAGACAATTTCCATCATTGACACATTTTCCTGGTAGCTTTTGTTTGGCAATAGATGTTTTTTAACACCTCTTCATTTGTCCATCGTGCCTTCTGCATAGGTTTTGGTAAATGTGTTTAAGTTATATTTGAACCAATTTTGAAGTTATAATTACCACTAAATCCATGTATGGCCTCCATTCACTGTACAGAAATGTCAGCAACGTTTTTGAGATCATCTTTTTTCCTGAAAATATATGTCTGAAATTTCTTGAAGGTTTGCTTGCCCAGAGCTTTTTGTGGTAAAGAAGAATATTAAAAAAATTGTTAGAAAATGTTTGTCTACATCAGCGGTTCTCAACCTTTATAGTGCCGCGACCCTTTTAATTCAATTCCCCATGATGTGGCAACCCCCAACCGAAAAATTATTTTCGTTCATAATGTAAACTGCTAAAAAAGAATAATTAAAATGTTCGAAATCATTCATTATTCAATTGTCTCCAATGTCTATACTCGAATGACAATTATAGTTAAAAAAACTAGTAACTACCAATGAGTAAATTTTGTGCAATAACAATAAAATAGACAACCCTATATTTCTGAAGGTCTCGGGCGACCCCTGGCAAATCGTCATTCGACCCCCGTGTGGGTCGCGACCCACAGGTTGAGAACCGCTGGTCTACATGGAAGGAAATGTCCTTTGAGTGCTTTGATATAATATTATTGGAAATGACAAATGATATTATTAAAATCGATTCATCATGAATGATGCTAAAGAAGACCTTTGATATGATTTAAGCTTAATATGTCAGGGTTTCATTTTCTGCATTTTGAAACTGTTCTGAACTCATTACTTTGTTTATGATATAGAATCGCTGTTGTTGTTATTTCTAACTTGTTTTTGTACAATTTCAATGACATGTGATACTTTTGATCCGAATCTTCAGGGATGTCATTCCACGTTAGCAATATTGAAATGTTTTTAACTGAATTTTCACGTTCACTTTGCTTTTTATTTATATGTTAAACTTATGTTAAAGAATTTCACGGATAAATTGATATTAGTAGCAATTATTTTCAGTCTACATATTGTTGGCACGGTGTCCTTATTCTTGACACAAGAATTCTGATTTGAATTTGTATTTGTTGAATTTTCTTGCACAAAATTTTTACAGATGTTTTCATGTTTACAAATATAGTTTGTGAACACTTCAATTGAATTGCATTATTTGTTAAATGTCAATTTATTTACTGATATGAAGACATGCTTAATATTGGCAACTATAAAGCACTCCATGCTAGATGCGGGCTATTTCTGGATCAGAGCAAAGGGAAGAGACAGAGTTTCTTTCAGAAAACACAAGCGGAAACTTTTAGCAAAGTTTTCTATCCAAAGTAAATTATTGCAAAGCGCCAAAACTTCGAATTTTGCGCTCGGCATTTAATATAAAACAGTTGAAAGACGATTGAAAAATCTGGGAAATTTTTGTGAGAAAGTTGTTTGAAATATTAACCCCTTAACCGTGTATTTAACTGTAACTCAGTGTAAAATGGACGGATATATCCGGGATCCCCAGTTAAGGGGTTAAGCAAAGGAATGTCCTCTCGGCCAGTGGGTTGTTTGGGGTTGTTCAAACAACTCCATTTCAAAAAATATGACCAACACAATTTATATAAATCCATTGACTTTTGGTTCAAGGGGGGCCAATGCAGCTAAGAAACGACGCAATGCACAATGATAAAGGGTTCTCGAAGAGGAGGAAACCATAGAAAAGGCAGTTTAAAGCACCCGCAAATTCTGCAAATGCGGGGGAGGGGTCAGGGGATGAGGAGGCGGTCACACGACCTCATCCAAAGGATTTTGTTATTTTTACAGCTGCATCACCCACATCCTCCGCCTCCTTGTAAGCCCGAATATTTATTCTGTGTGTGGGGTGGGTGGGTGGGTGGCACAGGCCCTGCCCTCGTAGCGAGAGGGCCATTGACACTAGTATAAGCATTGGTGACTTGGAAGGGATCGGCGTCTCAGCTGCCTTTTGACAGATTCTCTAATTAATACGATCGATCGATCTGTGTCATTCGCCGAGCGTCCAGTGACAACTACCTGTTAATTCTCCGCTGATTAAACGCTCCAGCCTCGCTTTCGATCGATTCATCAGCTGCAATCCAAAGTATTGAAAGCTCCGACCACACAATGCCATCGATCGTTGTTGACGTATAGGACTACTAGGCCTACTGTTGCGTCTATCCAGAGAGACGGCTTACGAGGCCTAGGCCGAGCTTTACAAAAGAACGGTTTAGGCCTATAGCCACCTAGCTAGGCCCAATGTTTAATCTAGGCCGTTTCTGGGGGGAAATTGCCCTTTTCCCCCGAAATTTCAAATTCCCCTTCGGAAATTTTGGAATACTACATGGACTAATAGCGGCCCCTTGCAGAATTCCCCCGGCTTTGTCAGTTGCCCCCGGAGTCCAGGAGTCTAGATTAAACACTGCCTAGGCCTATAGCCACCTAGGCTATAGCCACCTAGGCCTATAGCCACCTATGCCTATAGCAGCACCGAAGGCGAGAGAGACAGAACGGGACTCTACCATCACCCCTCCCTCCCCCCATCGTCAGGTCATGTCTGAATGTGCAGTTCGTGATATAGATGACATCTGATGGGGGTCGTTTCATTCTAAACAATCAATGTGAGAAGACAGATATTTGCGATGTATGGCCTATATTGTAGGCCTATAAATCACCGAGCAGTTTCCGTTCTGTCTACTGTTAGGCCTACCTGAACTCATACCTGGATTTCCAAGGGAGAAGGGAGGGGGGCATCAAAGGTGAGGAAAAGGAGAAAAGGCCGTTTCACAGTCGTTAGATTCGTAATGCGCCCCACTAGGCCTACAGTCGGCGTTTTATCCTTTGGGGTGGGGGGGAATTGACTTGGATGGAGGGGAAGAAACATAGTTCAATGCTAAAATTTGTATAGTAAAGAAGTGCAGAGGCGGACCTTGATAGTCGCCTTCATAATTATTATCATTATTCACCTCATGTCTGTTAGATATAGTAGATAGGGATTGGCTGTAATGATATTCGCTGATTTCTTATTGGATGTTATCTCATAATAAAAGACTAAGTTCGGGGCAGCTGACGGCTTTCCTCTGACTCGCTAGCGACATCAGAACACTGAGAATATTACACGGGGTCAGAGGATAGCACGGCGAACCGAGCAGTCAATTCCATCATCTTAAGACTCTCGTGTGAGTTGGTTCCCCATATAGTAGACGGGCCTAAAATTCCCGTTTACTATATTTGTGTCAGTGCTGGGATTTGGAGGTTTGAGGGGTTAGATGTTGTTTATGTAGTTGGTACTATGCTACTTTGGGGGGCCACCAAAAATATCTATATTTTTACATGTAGGGTTAGGTTAGGTTAGGCTAACCCTAACCTAACCCTAACCCTACATGTAAAAATATAGATATTTTTAGTGGGCCCCCCAAAGTAGCATAGCACCATGTAGTTTTTTAGCTCAAAAAATTTCTTGATCTACATGTACAGCGGAGGACAAGGGCGTAGCGACGTGGGTATATCGGTATATATTTCCCCAAAAATCAGGTGACGTTACAATTTTCAAAGTGTGTTTCAATATTTTCAAAGTTTTTAAATATTTATACGGTACCCAGAGACGTCATTTCACTGTTTTTCAGGGGGGGCAAAACACTTTTGACCTGACAAGTTACAAGAAAAAGTTGACGACCTTTTTTTTTTGCTCGTCAGCCGTTTATAACGGTTAGTTACTTTTCAGACTAGACTACTCTACATCATATAAGGCGCTCCTTTAGGACATGTAAAAAACTAAATACTAAATAACACAAGAAAAAATTTTTCCTCAAAATCAGGGGCAAATGCCCCTGCCCCCAAATGACGTCCCTGACGGTACCCCACCTCAGGGTTGGACTGGCCTGGCAAAACGGCCCAGGAAATTTTGTAACGGCGGCCCACTTTTACACAGGCTTTTGCAAATATTTAACTTATTTTTGACTTGTTTAACTTGTTTTTGAAATGTTACATTTTAGACTCGTAGTCTATATATATGTGATGAAGTCAACACAAATTTGTAAGGCAGAAGTAAATTTTAATAAGCAAGACTATGCAAATTGAACTTCTGAAGAGCAATTGGAGCATAGTAAAGATAAACAATAGTTTTTGCAAGATTTGCAATTATTTCCTCTGCTGTCATTGCTTTCAGCTACTGGGACTGTTTCACTTAGACTATAGATTCAAGTGGTCGTATGTTTTCAGAGATTGAGTGGTTTATTTTCGTTTTAATCAGCAAACTATATTATTCCTCAAGATCGAGTTGGTTTAAAGCTTTTCCATTTTCTTACAAAGTCCAATAATTCCGTTAGCAGCTGGTCTTTTACCACACCGTCGTCAAATCTTCTGAGCAGCTCACTAATGTGCTCCAGGATTTGGCAAGTGGGGGGCCGTTGGGGTGGCAACTTCTAATCATGGGAGGGTCAACCATATGTTGTTAGGTACAGTGGCGTCGCCAGGAATTTTGGGTTGGGGAGGGGAAGGGGGCTGACGTGTCAGATTCCTTACTCCCACCCCACCCCCAACCCCACAAAAAACTTTCTCACCGAATTTGCGCGAATCTGATAGGTGGTCTGGGGTCAGGTTGAGGGGCAGTCGCCCCCATTTGCCCCCGTGGCGACGCTAATGAGTTACACAAATAGGATGAAAGAAAATGTGATAATAGGCAAATGGCACAAGAATAAGAATAATTATTTGCTAGCACAGATGAAATATCATATCCAATACACTTTCACAAGGATAATACTGTAATGTACAAGCCAAACGGGCAGGGGCGTAGCCAGGAATTTGATTTGGGAGTATAATGTGATTTGGGGGTATAAATCTTTAAAAAGTTTGAAAATCTTTAAAAACGCGTTAAAAATTTTAAGGTAGTATGGGTAGCAAAATAGTGGCGTTGCCAGGAGTTTTTGGTTAGGGGGCAAAAGAGAGCTGATGTTTCAGATTCCTTACCCACGCCCTCCACAAAAAAAACTTTCTCACCGGCTTTGCGCGAATCCGGTAGGTGGTCTAGAACAGGTGGGAAAGTTTCCCCATTTGCCCCCATGGCAACGCTAATGGTTCCGAAAAATGTGCATTTGAACGCGGAGAGCGTTTGAACGTGGAGGGCGTTTGAACGTGGTGAGCATTTGGACGCGGAGGGCATTTGGACGCGGAGGGCATTTGAACGTGGTGGCGGCTCCACAGAGGGGTCGGGGGCCGTGCCCCTATTGAGTGCATGGCTCCTCACTGGCCCTCTGTTGGGACCCTATACTTAATACTACATACCTAACAACAAATGGTTGGCCCCACGATTAGAAGTTGCCACCCCAACGCCCCCCACTTGCCAAATCCTGGAGCCGCCATTGTTTGAACGCGGTGAGCATTTGAACGCGGTGGGCATTTGAACGCGGTGGGCATTTGAACGCGGAGGGCATTTGAACGCGGTGGGCATTTGAACGCGGAGGGCATTTGAACGCGGTGGGCATTTGAACGCAGTGGCGGTTCCATAGATGACAAGTGGGGTGTTCAACCACCCCCTCCGTGGCCTTGCCACTGACAAGAGCCTTTTTCTGCAAAGCCGCCCGGACAGTGGCAAAAGAGAAACCCGGACGCATGGTAACCTAAGGATACATGAAGGGGTGCATCACTGCCGTGAGCCAACCCTCCACCCCCAGCGGGTCTTGAGCGGAGCCATGCAGGGTAGCGTATCACCCACCCCAAAGCTGTTGATCTAATCTGACTACCTGTTTAAGGCTTGAATAGGGGGTGATCCCGCATCCCCGGACCCTCTTGTGACTACACTTATGGCTATATTATATTGGCTAGATCTAGACCGGAGGTGGGCAAACTGCGGCTCGCCAGCCGCATGTGGCTCTTCTAAGCAGAATATGCGGCTCGCATAAAGTTACAAATTTTCTTTCAGCAAATTAATGTGGCATAGAATATGATAGGAAAAAAGGTCGTCGTCACTGAATTTGGCGCCCCTTATACATTTTGCCGCCCCCTTCGCCTTCACCAAAAACTCCTCAACAACCCTACAAACACAAAAAAGGTCGCTTCCAAAATGTGCCGCCCCCATCATGTGTGCCGCCCATGGCTAGAGCCATAGTAGCCATTGAGACGCTACGTCTCTGGTTTGTGGTTCGCACCTTCTATGGGTTTGGCCACCCTTGGTCTACGTTTAGATAGTTAATTGGAAAAGAAACGATTCTTTTATCGAAAGAAGAGTATTTTGAAAAGCATTGAAATATTTTGACAAAGGCAGACTCAGGAGACTGATTAATCACTTCACATGCACGACTTATACACAAAGACATACTAAGGGCCGTCCATAAAGTACGTCACGCTCGAGGGGTCTAAGAAAGTGTAACAGTCTGTGACAGGGAGTGAGGGATAAGGACCACCGTGACGTCACACTTTCAGTATAAATAAAACCTTAAGTACGGTATACCTGATAGGGGTAAGTACAGTATACCTGATATAGTATATGGGGCGCCCTCGTAGTAAAGGCGTTTGAAAGAGGATCTTTTTGCTCATAACGCTTTTTGCTCGAGGTACTTAAAAGTTTATGTTTCAATTATATTTGCTATCATTCCCAAAAGTTGAATATCTCTTATGTTTCGCTACTGAAAATCGAACGAGAAACAATTTTATTAAATAGGAAACCTGCGTGACGTAGGCCTAACTTATTGACGACACTTTAATTAAGAGGGGTCCGAGATATATTACATACTTTAAGGGCCTTAAGGGGGAACGAAATTTATGAGTTTGTGACAGGAGGGGAGGAGTAAAAAAACTGTCAAAAATAGCGTGACGTAGACTACTTTATGAACGGCCCCTATAACATATTGCAGGCTTACAGGATCATAAGCGCCAGTACATTTACCAAGAGCTCTCCGAGGAACTTTTCACTCGATCCTAGAATTGGGTTCATGAACGGAAACTGCGCTCGGATACGACAAAACAACAGCGTCACTTGCAAATAATTAATGTCTTCATAATGATGAGAATACACAGAGCTTTAATACAGCAGTATAAGTGGCTATAAGTAGGCGACTGGGTCGACGTATAGGCCTATACGTACTCGGCGCTCCCATTGGGACTGAGAAGATGAATAATACTTCTCATCGGTCGCAGTACAGTTGTGCCACCGGAACGAACGGTCTTCGCCCTGGATTCAGGCCCCAGACGTCGGCCAGTCTGAGCAACGCCCTCGCCAGCCCAGCCTCTTCCCCTCTCAGCGGAAGAAGGGAGAAGACATGGACTACGTATCCAGGACGGCGGTCGCCGGGATAGGATGGAAAACACTCGTAAGTCAAGACAAATCCATCCAATTGGACGAGGAAACTGAGACGCCCCTGCAATGAAGGAAAACACCAACAGACACCAAGTGAAGCGTCGGTTGCAGTGGCGTACCCAGGGTTAAACAGATGCTCCTGTGCATGGCACCTCTTGAAAGGGGTGCCCAAAAACTCTGTGATCTTGCTCTCTATTCGGCGTAGAAAGAGAAGAAACTGAGAAAACTGACTTTGAGGGGCACATCATAGACCAGTTCGGCGCATTAATAAAAGCAAGAAAAGCACATTTTTGGTTTCACTCTTGTGGGAGTAAAGTGTACTGAACCGCTAATTAAAGAGTTGTGAACCTGCTATCTTAAATTTCCGACGTCATGCCATGCATGGGCGCCAAATACTCCTCTATAGGCAGCCTAAGGCCCTGCTCTGGGGTCTGTTGCGCTGGAGACACTTGCGATCAGTCGGTCGTCACTCTGTCCCTTAGCCTCCTGGCAGTGGCAGGGAACTAATTTCGGTTTTCTGCTCGATTGAAATGCTCAAGAACACATTGGGGTCAGACCAAAATGACCACCATTGGCGGTGGAGGTGGGGGGAGGGGAGTCCGGCGAATAAAAGTAAAACTGTTCATAACCTTCCTTTGCAGTGTTTTATCCAGACCCGGTTCAATGCAAAAATTTGTCACTGATAAAATTGGGGAGGGGTAATTTTGTGGTTTTGGGGAAAATCTGCCCTCCAACAGGCCTGAATAAAACACTGCCTCCTTTGTCTACGGGAAATAGGAAATAGGCGACGCGTTTATATCGAACACAGTAAGAATCCGGTGAGAATACCTGTCGATCACCACGCCCAAATGATTCCACAAAATCACGTGACGAGGACGCACTTTCCGTCAGATTCACTGCGAGAACAAGAACGACGCATACTCAGTTTACAGGCTAACTGGCATACTTGTTTTATTCAGTATACTGTGCATATTCATTTCCTATAATTCCTGCATTATCTCCTCAAGTCTTCAGGTTAAGCTTAAATGTTCCTTTTTCTAAAATCATATCCTCCATAGCTGTAACAACCTAGCCTCACTGTGGGTTTGGACGTTGACTATTGTCTTTGATAACATACCTTCCCCATAGCTATTTTAAGAGAGGACGAGCGCCCAAGAATAAGCAGCTACTGTTGTGCTGCTTTCAGGAACGACATTCAAATCCATGAGGTTTTACTTTACTTTACTTACTTACTTTTATTCAGTGTCGCTATTCTTCTATTTGCTGTTAATTATTCTGAGTTAATCAGACATTGTTTAGAGACGTGAAAGATACGACTTAATGCCCGATTAACTGAGAAACTGTTTAGAAACTACCAACTGGTAGTCTTCGCTCTCAAATAGGGGTTGAGACTTTTTCCTTCTACCCGCCTCCCCTCCCCCATTGGGTTAGTGCACACTGCACAGGAAATATTTCGCTAGAGTTTCAGGCACGACATTCAACCGCATGCGCTACTCACCACTAGCGACTACTTAACAATAATGTCATCTTTCAACTTTACATTATAAGTTAAATACAAGTTGTATATGCATTAATTTCTAAGTAAATCTACTATTAATTCTTTGAAATAATTATTATCTAATCTCTTGCTAGTTCTACTTGAGTTCTTTCAAAAGTCTAACTTAGGATATTTTGTTTTTACGTTTCTGACTTTTTTACACAGGCTGGAGGGCACGGAAGAAGGGGCGGCCCCTTTTCTGGCTGGGGCCTATAGGCCTATCGTGGGATTTGCGCAAAGCCGTTGAGAAATTGGAGAGGGTGGATGGTACGATCGAAGAGAATAGGCGAAGAATTTCTTGACGAGATTTTTTTGCTGGTCGGTGACTTTTTTACCTAAAATGTCGACGTGACCCCCCATTTCGGAATCATGGCTGAGCCACTGCGTGAGATAGGCCTTCACTGACACTGTGCTAGGCCTAACATGTCTGATATTGTCTCTATCGGCAAATCCTGTGTAACATTTCAATAGCGCGAAAATGTTGGATATTTAAATGTAAAAGATGAGAGAAAAAAAGGTTGAGAGAACGATACCTTGTACTGTTCTGGGGCTCCTGGAGAAAAATCCCCTTCCCTCCAGGTACCTCAGTGTCAATGTTCCATTCGACGGACGATGTCCTCTGGTCTCGTTGTTTCCGTCCGAGAAATCCAGTTCCGCGATGGAGCAAGAGATCCCGGCAACAGTGGCCGGACTGTCTTCAGACTGGATCCGATAGAGTTCGAAGAGCAGCTTTCCCTCGAGGAATTCCAGGTCGACGACTCCACCACGGTGGGCCGGCACATCCGGGCACGTGGCGAATGGGTCCACAGGAGGAGGAGGGACTGGTGGTGGGGTGGGGAGCGTCGGAGGTCACCTCCTGTGAGGATGTGAAGAAGTCAGAAGATGCAGAGGAACCAAAAAGGTATTCTGCTCTCATTTTCGGTTCCTCTGTCTTCAGGATTTTAGGACCAGTCATACCCAGCTGGACCGGTTGACCAATTTCTTGTCTACAATAATTATTGTCGACTGTTGTCGTTAGCTTAGCCGGGAGGGGATACAGGTGTTGGGGGCTTTTAGGATCAAGACTGGTAGTGAGATTGGTGAAATTGAACCGATGAGAGAGTAGTCTATCAGTGTGTGGGGGGGAGGTAGGATACTTGCCGATATGCTGACATATAGTTTGAAACGTGCTCAAAATCGTAATATTTGAATCTTGAGATATTCCCATAGATTTTTCGCCCTGACTCTTGGGGGGATCACAATATACTGGCCAAGCCTCCTAGTCAGATCTGATCAATTTGGCCGACAGAAATAACGGTGGCCCCTGTTCTGGAAACCTGGTTACGCCAGTGACTGTCGTATAAAGTGCAATATTAGACGAAGATGAATTGTCACCTTAAACGGATCACGGCAACAATTAATTTGCGCTCTTAAAATAACAAGAAATACTAAAAGGCTTCAGAAGGATCTGCCTTGTGTGAGAACCACTATGTTCCACCCGGCCATTCATTGACATTATGGTCTTGCTGTGTAATCTCATTCTTTGCCCTCTAGTCCTCTTCTAGGTTTGCTACTGTATTTTCCTTCGTTGTCTTCTTGTCTTTGACTCTACAGTGTTCAAATAATAATAATAATAATAATAATAATAATAATAATAATAATAATAATAATAATAATAATAATAATAATAATAATAATAATGTCTCATAAATGCCTCATTCAGTTAATGTATATCCACAAAACTTCATATAAGTTTACAGGACCAATCTACTGCATGTAGTCCTGTTTAGTGGACACTAAACCTAAATTGACTCATGATGACCTCTCGTGACGTGAGGGTACGTGATCCCCTTTATGTCTTTCGTTTTCTCGCATAAATACAATGAGCGTCTGTCTAATTTTAACTTCTGTAAAATGTCAAATGAAAGACTTGAGCATTTGCGGCTGTTTTAGACTCACTTGAGGTGGTTCGATTCCAAGACGACGGGCGCTTCGTCCTTGGGTCCTTTGAGGGCGACGAGGGGCAGAGCCACGGCCAGACTAAGACCGACTCCGACGCAGACCAACGTCAAGACCAGAGCGATGCTCTTTCGCCGCCGACGATGAATATCAGGGTCCGTCCCAATATGATCTTCATAGACCAAGGGACGTCTCTCTCCCTCCTCCTCATCCTCCTCCTCCTCGTCCGCTTGTTCCTTCAATCTACAAGAAAACCTCCCCATCAACATTCTCTCATTCCTTTCTCACTGCTAATATTTGTAGAAATCTTTCCAGTTTTAAGGGCTTGTTTTGCGCGAAAAATTTGTCTGCATTAGAGTCCAAGTTTCCCTTCGCATCATCAGTCAACACTGGAATATATTCAGAAAGTTGAGCTAAATCGGTCGATTACTTTGCAAATTTTGAAAAGGACGCATGATATTCAACATTTGACATCTTGCTTTTTAAGGCAACGAGAAAAACTTCTACTAAGGAAAAAACGTTTCACTGTTAAGTAGGAGTGAGAACATTGTTCAGTCATTCAGTGACTTCTTTCAACACACTTGCTCAGCTCCCTAAAATAGGCCTCGGGGCCCAACTACGATCCCTTTGGCTGACCGATGTCAACTGAAGCCTAATTTCCCAGGCAGACCCAGGGTCTGCAAAATAAGGTCTATGTCTGCAAATGGCAAGAATTTAAAAAAACAGCCAACTTTATCATTTCAAACTTCGAGGAGTTTATAGTAATAGGCCTAGTACGAGTAAATAGAAATGAAAACATCGAGACGCCTTTATATGCTACATGATCCAGCATGAGTCTTAGAATATCAATGGACAATTTGCTTTCTGTGTTCATGTCTAGGCCTACATCCAGGGCCGCCGAGAGAATTTCCGGGCCCCGGTGCAGAAAATAGTCACGGGCCTCTGACCTCACAAGTATGTGAAAAAGTTGATGAACTTTTTTTGTTTGTCGGTCTTTTTATGGTATTAATCACCGGACCATGAGCTCCATGGGCCCCGGAACAATGTTCCAGCTGCACCCCTCTCCTCAGACCTGCCTACATTTTGTCTATGGGGCTGTCCATTAATCATGTCAAAACTTTTTGGGAAATGTTTGACTCCCTCCCCCTTGTCAACAACTGTCAACTTTGAGACCCCCTATAATTATGTCAAAAACATTTGACACCCCCCACTAAGACCAGTGACGGGTCCCCTAAAATTTTTAGAAGGTTATTATTTTTGCACCGATGAGACCTTTTCCCTGTCTTTTGTTCATCAAATGTCATAATGTGGTGGTGATGGCCTTTTTTGTTGCTTGTCAGGCTTTTTTCCGTTGCAATAAATAGTATTCCATGAATTTTCCTATTTTTTATCATTTGTAAAAAATGAAATCGTTGACGTCAAATTCTCTTGACTCCCTCCCCTGTCAACAACTGTCAAACTTTTTCAAACCCCTCCCCCTAATTTGTTGACGTAAATAAATGGACAGGCTAGGACAGCCCCTACTGACTTTTTTGAATAATAAAATTCAGTTAATGAAATATACAGCAGTTAGACTTAGGAAAGCGCTGCTTACATGTGTTTGACTGAAGACATTTCCTTTGTCCTAAAAGACCTCCTAAGACTTCTTTTGATACTGTTTCTTCGTCGAACGACGGTTACAACTGAAGTCTACTACAACAGCAAAATGAGGAGGCAGAAGAGAAGGAGGAGTAGGAGGAGGAGGAGGAGGAGCGATCGATGAGTCAAAGTCAGTTGACAGAGTTCCACTTCGTGTGAAATGGAATTCTGCAACTGCTGCTGCAGAGCCATAGCTGGGGGAAGCTGCCCCGGAGCCATCTTGTAGGGGGGGGGAACCAGAGATGTGCGGATCCAACAATTTTGGGACCGCGGATAATCCGGTTCCGCCAGGTTTAGATCCGCGGAGGATCCGCATCCGCACGAATATCCAATATCAGGAGCCGCGGAGGATCCGCATCCGCAGATAGTAAATAAATTCGGTCTTTTACTAACACCCCTCCCATGGTTTCAGCAAGTCTAGGTCCTATCCTAATGCATTTCAATAAGCAGTAAAATTATGTACCTAGGTCCGAGACTCATTGCACAAATAGTCGTAAGAAAGGAGACGCTATATGTAAAGCATAACATAGATTTTTTAAAAATATAAAATAAAAGTTATTCAAAAACGTTCATATATGAATACCCGGCCGTGTGGAGTGCACAACTGCACACCTCAAACAGTACACAGCGAATTCAGGCAAAAAATTGGTTACTTAATAACCAATTAGACGCTCGAAATTCGAAAATGGGCGCCTACCTCTTCAAAGGAGAACGGACATTCTCCCCAGGACATTCAATGATTCCACCCCTGGCATTATCCCTCCTGGTACACTACATGAAATGAAACCCACGACATAATCACCCCTTTGTTTACTCAATGGCCTTTGACGAAATCGACTGACACTGAAAGAGAATTCGTGTCGCTATCACTATTGAAATGGTCTCAATTGAAATCTTCTTTAATTCACATTTGAAATCCTTTCTACTCACCGGTCTTTAAATGTTGCACCCATTCACTTGGGGATTAGGCCTACGTGCCGAGGGGTTAGGTGACGATGATTAAGTGACTGGGGATTAGATGACTTTGAAAATGATGGAATCCGAGTCGGGTTGACTGCACTTTGAAGTTTGAACTTGTCGGAAGCTGTCTCCCGTCAGTTATTCTGATCTCTTATGTAAACCTCCTAACTTAGCGTTTCTGTTGATCAAAGAGATAATTGGCACTTTGGTCATCTACAACCATGCAATAGTCATAAAATTCAGGGCGTAATTTGAAAAGGTAGCAAATAGCTATGCACAATGTGTATGTATTTGTGTGTCTATGTGTGCGTGTTGCCAGTTTTCAGGATCCGCGGATACTCCGGTTCCGCTTGCCAAGGTCCGCGGATCCTTAGGCCTAAAATCCTTGCGGACCCGGCTCCGCGGATGGATCAATCCGCGATCCGCACATCTCTGGGGGGAACGCCAGAAATCATGTTCGATCTATTCACGACGGAAGTTTAGAGTTTTAATAAGATATAAACTTCCGCCGAAGACATTGTCAGCGTATAGTGTCTTTAGTGACTTTACTTTATAGTGTCTGATAAGCAAAAAAGGTCATCACCAGTTTTCAGACCTATATGGGGAGGGGGCGAAAGCTTTTGTACCTTGCTACGGGCGCCAAAAACTCACGCTAGTTGCTGCTGCTGCTGCTGCTGCTGCTGCTGCTGCAGGATTAAAGTCCGACGAATAACAGCATCAGCGTGTCAGCCGTTTCTTATATTTACAAGCAAAACCCTTGGACGACTCAGGACGAGACGACGCTAGTTTGATCAGTTTCAGACGAGGAACAAAGCGCCGATGTCCATGGAGTATATAGACTCCCTCAACCATTATTAGAACAGCCACGAAGGTTTAGCGGGGCGTCAGCCACTTCTCCGTCTCAAAGAAGCTGTGAGAGTGTAACATGGTTTTCGCTACATCTTAGGCCTACCAGTGCACGATTAAAGCGCTACATAAATTAAACACATTTATTGCAAAGATAGAGGCTATCCCCCTTAGTATAGTAGGCCTACACAAAGTCATGAAGAACTGAAATTTAATCTGTGCTCTTAATTGTCTACAACGAAATTTGCTATTTAGTAGTCTCAAAGATGACACATCATGACATCTGCAGAGAAAGAACGGGAAGTTGGATTTAGGAATGATCGCGACAGCGGTCTTAAAAGCATGAGAACTCTCCCTAAACCACTTAATTAAGATCCCGTTCTTATTCTTATCCTTGTTATTCAGGTCTATCCATAATCCCAGTCGTAAGATCATTGTAAATATTCCGATAATTAAACTTAATTGAGTCAGTTGAGGTGACAATGCCACTCTGATTCCGATCTAATCCTAAACTTCTATAAATGCAGGTAATATCAGGTCAGTGGCGTAGCTAGGCAAAGTGCCGCCTGGGGCGAAAATAAAAAGTGCCGCCTTTTCGCGGCGGAAAATTTTCAAAATTTCCTGGAAAAAATCTTACCAATCAAGTCTCTAAAAAAGTCTGACAAGCAAAAAACCATAATAAAGGCTAATAATTATAACAAAATTAGGAAATCTCGAAAATGCCGCCCCTAGGGCAAGTGCCGCCTGGGGCGCTTCGGCCCCTCTGCCCCCTCGCTACGCCACTGAATCAGGTCGGATCAGCTGAGAGCATGGAGATCGAACATATAGTACGTACGCAAAAAATCATATTTTCAACCCCTCCCCGTTTGCACACCGTACATACGCAAAATCTCATAAAACCAAGCCCCCACCCAGTGCGTAGCCTACGTAGGCCTACTAGATGGATGGATTGACCCATGTCCTCTGAAACTCCCAAGTAGTTTTTGACCGTCAAAACTGGGACAGCATAAAGGACGATGGCAAAACTCAAATCGTGGCTGTACAAAAAAATACAGATATATGCCTACCATTCTCGAGGCAATATTCTAATGTTCACGTTACCACTGCATGATTACCTCATCTGGTTATTGACTGGAATAAACACCGTCACATCTTTTGGGTCTGTGTGATTGACAAGACAGTCGAGCAATTGGTTGACAGAATTCCGCCCGTCTGTGTTTCTGTTCAAGGCGATGGTTCAAAGTCTATCCAGGCTTTTAGAACAGCAGAGATAGCCAGATAGGCTCACTAGAGAATTTAGAAAACACACAAAATGCACCCAAAACTGTGTGGACAGAGTGATAGCGAAGCAGAGGCAACAATTTTACAAGACCTAAATAGACTAGGCTATCTCAATGGTCAGCAGATTGGCAAATGCTTTTTAATACAGATAAAATTAATGATCTGTGCTGTATATTGGGAAGAAGGGAACAGATCATGAATTTAAGTTATGTGGGAAGGTAATAAAAGTTACAAACGAGGAGAAAGATCTAGGGGTCATCATGCATAACAGCTTAAAGCCATCTAGGCAATGTGCAGAGGCAGCTAAGAAGGCCAACAAATTCTAGGTATGATCAAAAGAACGATAGTGAGCAGAGAGAAGGATGTAATAATAAGACTTTACAAAACATTGGTACGCCCCACATTTAGAGTATTGTGTTCAAGCATGGTGTCCATTCCTGAAGAAAGACATAGAGACCTTAGAAAGAGTTCAACACAGAGCAACAAAGATGATCAAAGGATATCATAAACTAACCTATGAGGAAAGGCTAAAACACTGTGGACTGACAACCTTGAAAAAAAGGAGAGAGAGGGGATTTGATTGAGACATACAAAATACTAACAAACAAAGTGGAAATGCCAAGAGAAAGTTTTTTTACAATGAAGCAGTATGATGGAATCAGAGGACACAACGTGAAACTGTTCAAGAAACGGGCTGGGAGACACAAACAGCACTTATTTAGTGCAAGAGTGGTGGACAGATGGAATGAACTGGATGAGGGGATAGTAATGGCTACAACTGTGAATGAGGTCAAAATAAACCTCAGTAGTTTAGGATATTAGATTGGACGGGAACAACAGTGGTTCTCACACAGGGCAGTCCCTACTGAACCACTTTAAACCTTGTTATATTATATATTACAGTCAACAGGGCAGCCTCTGCGTCGCTGCTTCTTACGACAGTTTCTTCGGTGCAATCAAAGTAGAGACAAAAGATACGAAAGATGCAGTTGACAGTCTCATCAAATCAACAAGCAATCTGTTCACAAAAATAAAAGCATACAGAAGGCATTCATACAACACCTACGGTTGATTCGATCTTACACAAAATTGTTAATTGAACATTCGGGTTAATTGTAGGCAAAGTCCACAAATGTTCAGGTAAATAAAATGATGCACCCCCTGGAAAAATTTCTGCCAACGCCCCCATGCTTACACTACGGACAATTAACAAGCAATGTTCAGTCAAACATTGAAATTCCAAACGTTGGGTCTGCAGCAGCAGCATGATCAAGCAATGTCTGAAAAGACAAGAGCAAGACAAAGACAAAGACAAGACAGTCTGTTGCCTTCTGCTGGTTTCAAGTTAAAAATGACATCATCCTCTGGCAAGATTTTCCATAGATTTTCTTCAACTTTAGATCATACAACAGTCTTGAATACAACTAGTAGGATTACATTTTCATGATTTCTACGTGAATTGCATTCAGTTGAAACCACAAGATTAATATTCTTATTTGAATTAATATCAAGAATAAGTGGCAAAAACTTTAAAATCAAGAAACAATTCAAAATATCAGTTGACACTTAAAACACCAAACAAAAACCAGCGATCGCTTGCAAATGTTCCTACACACGTCGTCCCAAGTGTTCAATTGAATCTGAATTGCAAAATGTTAAATTCAACATCCCTCAAAGTGAGTTTTTCACTACAAAGACTATTACTACGGCAGACCAAAGAACAGCAAATACAACATCAAACATAGAAAAAGGTAAAAATTAAATTATGATTCATCACTTTTGGATTTAACAGTTCCATAGAGCGTCATTATGTCAGCATGGTTAGCACTATCTCAAAAAGCATTGAAATACAATATATTCTTTACAAAAGTAAATCCAACAATAGACATGAACAACATTCAACAATAAGTTGTTTAATTTGGGCATTTCTTGATAAATGACAAATAAATTTTGCACTAACAATACTGACGAATAATCTATAAACCTGTTGGAAAAAAACTAAGACCATCGTTTGTGATTCTTGTAACCAAAGTAATATTAATATCTCACAAAGCATCCTTTGAGATGTCACGTGAAACTGTTGGTAATGAAAGACACAAAGGCATACAATGGATCCCAAATACTACAACATTAGATTACAATCGTAGGAATAAAATATAACAGAAATTCTAAAATATAAAACTATACTCAAAGCACATCCAGTTATTTACACATAAATAAAAGCATTTACACAGAAAATCCAACAAATAAGCTACAAAAGCTGCTGGAAATTTCATCGCAATCATCATCATCATCATCACAAAGTCATAAAAAGAATGAATTTCATCGTTGGCAGAAAACGTCTAAATTTCAAAAAGTTTACACAAAAACAATCGGCAAAAAAGCCTCACGCAAATTACATCGAGGAACCGTCCGATGTCATGAGACTGGATTTCAACGCAAAGAAGCGACAATTTGCTGCTCCAATTCCAACAGGTGGCGTCAAAGACACTAATAATGAGTTGAACCACAGAACAAAGCATCTACGCTAAATACTAATGCTTTGGTTGCAGATCAGCCCTTAAGCATACAGCGATAGGCATAACCACTAATCAGTCTAGATAGTTAGTGTCCGCAATGACACATTCAGTGTCCATGAATGCATGCATATCAACAGCATCTGCATGCACATGAATAACGCACGATGTATTTCTAATGCATATATAACATGTTATATATGTGTACACGTGTAATATATATATATATATATATATATATATATATATATATATATATATATATATATATATATATATATATATACATACATACACACACACATATATATACATACATACAGTATATATGTATACTCATGATAAATTATTCACAAATGCACATACATAGTAAGTACATACGGCATAGGATAGTTATTTCAAGAAAACCACAACATAAAAGTAAACATCCAAACACACACACTTCTCTCTTGCACTCAATTCAGTGAGAAATTACAGTTGAATGATATCAAATAGGTTGTTGTATTGAGGCACACAGCGTCCGTCAATCAGTCAATCAAAATAGATCGGCAATCCTTCGATCAGTCGATCAGTTTCCATGGAAACAGCTCCTGCGGTCATCTCTTAGAATCATCATCATCATCATCAGACCAAATTGTATTCTATGAGATTCAGCTGCAGAATGGTGTCCTTCACAGCAGCAAAGACAAACCGAATGTTCTCCGTATCTGCAATGCATGAAACAACGTGTGCAAGCAACAATATGCAACCGTCAGTCATCTAGTCATCGACAATGCACAGAGTATTGGACACACCACAAGTTCCAACCGATCATCAGGGGCTGGGTTATACCAAAGTCCCTAATTCACCTTCATCTGACTTGTAGCGGACTTACGTAGCAACTCTTGTATTTCAATACATAGGCGCTCCTGGATTTAGAGTTGCTTAATAAAAAAAATTCCCCTCAGTTTTTATAACCATGTGCAGCTAATATTAACAGAAACCGGACTGCCACGTTCTTATGAATAATCAAGTGATGCAACTTTAGTTTGAAGAACGGTGATTCTTGAAAGAAGGAAAGGCAGCCATCAGTCGCATCACAAAATGAAAGATTCAAAGTGGTCTCTGGATGAAAAATGTCACAGATTAACTCTAAATACAGCGTTATTCAGCTTCACATTAATTTTCAAATCTGTCCCCAGATTTTCCTCAATCAGAACGGTTGACGGTCAGTCTCTTTGCCCCGCCATAAAAATGTACGGGAGATTTATTGAGAGAGATTGGATGCCTATTGCCTAATAAAGACCCCATTTTAAAAATTCCTCAAACCCAGTTCACCACAACTTTTAATGCAACTAAAATAAAGCAGAGATAAAAAGAGACTTTGACCGACCGGTGGCACATGTGAAGTGCGAATAGATGATCTTATCAGGATCTGGATTCAAGTCAAGAAACATCTTCAAAATGAAATCTCGAGCCGCTGACGCATTTTTCTGAGGTCCTTCAAACAACAAACCAACAATACGCTGGCAAATTAGTCCAATACTATGACAACATTTTGGAACCATATATATGCTGCTGCCCTGAAGCATATCTCTGCCACTATACTTGATAAGCCCAGAAGCTTAAATGTCAAGAGTTTCACTAAGACCTGGGATCATTGCATGCAACACAAGCCGCTGTTATGAGGAAATCATCACAAGTAACAAAAAGTCAAAGAAAATAACTCCAATAAAATCTATTAACCTAAATGCAAAAGTTTTTGCTACAAGATCACTATATTATGAATTTAATCTGCATAGGAACTCTAATAAACACCTGAGGATGTATTCATAATTGATTTTGAGGAAATAGAAATCTATTGAGACAATAAAAGCAGTCGCTCCAATTTGAAATTCCAATTACCTGCTTTAATAATAAGCACTGCAGAAAGAAACAATGCACCTGATTTTGAAATTGAAATTTTCACTAAATGGCAAAATAATTCATATCCAAACTTTTTCTGACATTTGCCGTCGATCAACAAATTTTCATCATCCGATCCGATCCGATAACTTCACTCAATATCAACAAATTTCGGATATGAGGTTTCAGATCCACATCTTAATAACTAAGAAATGCCTATTCAGAAACAAGGCTTAAATTCTAATTCAAACCGATAACAGCTGAGCAGCTTTTCTTAAGATAACGATAATTATCAATGCAAGAACGTACCATCAAACTCTGGAAAGAAGTCTACAACGTGTGAATAGCTGATCTTTTCTTCAAGAAGGTCTTTCTTATTCAGGAACAGTATCACAGAAGAATTATGAAACCACGGATATGTCACAATTGTTCGGAAGAGTGCCTTCGACTCTTCCATGCGATTCTAAGCAGGAAAAAACCCTTTTGGCAAATCGGAACTACGGTTCAAACTCATGAAATCAAAATTATAAAAGGACAAAGAATAAGCAACAGACGTGTTGTTTAACACCATCAGCTAATAAAAGCCACGGTGTCTAATATAAGACAAATATCTTTTCTAACACTTGGAAAGAAAACCGTTAAACCTGAATTTCACAGTGTCAACTTCAAATATCTCACTATCAGAACACCTTAAATTAATTTGATATTCATGAAATAATAATAACATTACAGACAGATAAAAACCAAAATGCAACATTCTGTCAAATATATTTATTCCCAAAATTCAAAATAAACTCTTTGCAGACAGATGCATTTAAGCCATCTTAAAAAAAGGAATCCTTCACAATAAGCAATGAACACACCACACAAATGTATTCATTTCAAATGAATATAAATCCAATATAGACATTGAGCTCAATTCCACAGCCAATGACAAGATACAATTTCTAAAAACAAGACCAAGAAAATCTACCAAAACTTTATTCTAAAATCGAACAGTGCAGTTAACAGCGACAAATTTTCTAGAATTGCCATTTGACTGCCTGTCTTACAGAACTTGTTAATGAGACGATGAAGGCAGCAAAAGACATCGGACGATCATACCTCATTATCTGATTCAACAAGAACCTGGTCATATTCGCTGAGAGCGACAAGAAACATGATCGAAGTGACATTCTCAAAGCAGTGAATCCACTTACGGCGCTCCGACCTCTGTCCTCCGACATCAACCATCCTGTCGGAAAAAAAGCAAGAACACCTTCACTATACATCATCATCGTCACTGGAATGCCCACCAGTGGTGCCTTTTCCACGGTACGTTTCCAGGTTT
Source organism: Metaphire vulgaris (assembly GCA_018105865.1). Taxonomy (NCBI): domain Eukaryota; kingdom Metazoa; phylum Annelida; class Clitellata; order Crassiclitellata; family Megascolecidae; genus Metaphire; species Metaphire vulgaris. The sequence continues at coordinate 26,387,439 of CM030832.1, read as the reverse complement.
CTCTGTCTTGCACGGCTTTCCATGCGCAGGCAGTACAAGCCAATGCTGAGTGAAGTGAAGTTAGATTGAATTTTAACATCACGTAGCATTTGTATGTAATGTAGCATTTGCACATTTGGATATTTCTACTCAGAGGCGCTCCAAATTGTTCCGGTTTTGTACACACATGCGAGGATACGGCAGGAAGGGTGATGCAAGAACATTCAAAGAAAGAGTGAACATATCAACATCACTTATATGCATCATAGCATAGACCGTGGAAAGAGGAATCAATCGCAGGTTAAGCTGCATCTTCTTAAGTAAGTAAGCAAGTAAACTTAAACTTATATGCACTCTGTGCGATTAAAAATATCATTGCAAAGTGCAGTGTTCACAGCACAAGTGTCAAGTATTTATGGCTGGAAATTTGTAGGCAAAATGAAAACAGATTAAAACATGCAATAGTTGTGATGATATTGGTGTCATAAGCATAAGCTATGCTTATTCTCATCTTTTGAGTCAATGATCGATTTGTGGAAGCAGCTCAGAATAAAGTGAATTTGCACAAAATTAGGAAGAAATTCCATGTGTTCTGTCGATTGTGATTTGACTGAAAAACAAAAATATGAAGCACGAAAAAAAGAGGAAAACACAAGATTTCACGACAGAATTAAAAATACCACCGCATCAAATGCTCCATCTGGTGCCATCATCAGAAGCTGTTTGCAGCTGAAATTACCATTTGGCTTTAAGTGAAATTGAAAGCAGACACAGCTAAGAATTCCATATCCTTATGAATAGAAGAATCACAAATTACCGGTACAAACTCCTGTATATCACAGGTTGAACAACATTCTATATACTGTAGTTACTGTATTCATAATTCATATTCAAAGGGTTTCTACCCAGATTAGCACAGTTCCAGTCTTCTACAGCAAATTACTACAGTCTAACCCGTATTATGACACACTGCTCATGGCATGTTTGGCTTAATATCAGACAAATTCATTACAGCTCAGTTCCTACCAATGTCACTGATGCTCAATATCACTCGATTTAAATGAGTGCAAAATTAATTGAGACTAAGCCACATTAAATATTCAGAGAGAGAGAGAGAGAGAGAGAGAGACAGACAGACAGACAGACAGACAGACAGACAGACAGACAATCCTTGCCTGAAGATGACCCTGTCGAGGTCAAACGGATACTCTATGATCCCGGTGGTTGGGATTCTCACTCTTAGGATATCTTGAACATTGGGCAGATAGTCAGCCACGGAAATTCTGTCAATGCTGTCCAGATAACTAAAAAAAGTACAAAATGGCAGAGAAAAACAATTCCTTTTTCATGATAATGAAGGAAAATTCATCATTATTTCAACATCGAATTAACTGCCATCTACCATGTTACATCCCTATGCAATCTATTACAAACATAAACGATGAAACTGTGAAACAGTCCGGAAAAAACATAATTGCTGAGTGGGCGTCAATTTTTGACAAAATTTCACTAAGGCACCAGACAATATGCAGTGTAACATCTCAACTCTTAGAAATTCTTCATAAAACAGTAATTTTCAGCTTACTATTTTGCAGAATCTGTCAGCTGGTACTCCCTTCTGCGGTCGTAGCACTCCTGGACTCCTGGGTCCAACCAGAGACAGCGAATGGCACTAATGTACTGTTTATCGAAGGTTGTGACCATCTCGTAATCAATGCTCTTCACTAGCTTTGCATTCGACTTAAAAATAATCAACCAAAGCGTTTTATCACCAGGATCACAGTTCCACAATACATAAATGGCTTTTTAAGTTCAATCTTTGAAATGAAATTTAGATACCTAGACATAACTAAGCCTTACAATGAAAATGCAGCCACTATATATATATATATATATATATATATATATATATATATATATATATATATATATTAGGGTGTGACAAAAAGTACAAAATTTTAGAGTTCACATCCCATACAAACGGAAATCGATGATCCATACTAAAGTAAATAAGCTGTCGAAAAGAGATATTTCATATGAATCACCCATTTCTAGCAACTTTGTTAAGAATGCAAGTCAATTTTGCCAAATTTATGCATTGCATTGCCATTTTCCGACCCAGTCTGACATTACAGAGTATTAGCAAGTTACACCATTGCACCATAACACCATGGTGTAATATAGCATAGGCTATATATATATAATATAGGGAAATTAGCAGGGGTAGGAAGTTGACAGGGGCAAGAAGTTAGCAGAATGATAACAACACTGGACGATGGAGCAGAAGATCGCGGGTTCAACTCTGGCAGGAGCCCTAAGGTCAATTCAGCCTTCTTTCTCCAGATGGCGATGGCAAATGAGTAGCGGATTAATCTGCGGAGTAAACAGTCGCGTTTCATGAGAACATTGGCCCCGTATCATGTAACTTGCACCAGTCGCCTGGCTGAGGGCCTTGGTAACGGAGATCAGCGCCACCTTATGAGCCCTGAAGTTAGCCATGAGTGATCGGGAAGGATTTTACTTATACTTTTGCACCATTCTAACTTATATGCTCTGAGTCAAGCAGCTTCATCTTCTGACATCTGACAGCTTCATCTTCTAAATTGAACAAAACTGACCGAATAAGAACAAAATCATACGTATGCTACAATGCTGCAGTTTAACTATTAGTGCAGTAAATGTGATTTGCTTTCTATAGTTGGCAACTCTGATCTTGATTTCTTCATTTGAATTATAACTCCAAGGCGTGAATCATGTCCATAAACTTTATGGAAGGCTACAGAAACATCCTTGATATGTCTTTTCATATCTTGTGCATGACATGGATAATATGGCATTCTTATTTTTGCATGATTTTCAATTGCTCCTGAAGTGATGTCATGCACGAGTGGAGGGATGTCAAATTTCACCCGTTCCCAATCAATGTTGATGTAAGAGTCTGAAGTGAAGTTGATTGTAATATTGTTCTTGTCAAAACAATGAATTCTACCACTGCGCAGATGATTACTCCGAACTAGTGAAATTTTGCATAAGCAAATTTTCTTATATTTTCGTCCTCATCACCGACAACAGCTAGATACTGATGTTTATTCTGTGGACCTCTGCTAGAACAGCACTGATTGTCACTATCTTCCTCTTCTGCCTCCTCATTGCCCGTGTAACTGACATCACTGCAAAGGTCATTTGGACTGTTTTCTGAATTGTAATTCATTTCAAACTCTTCTAAAGCAGTACTACTTTCTCCCATTTCTCTTTTTGTTTTGCCTTCAACCTTTGTTAAATTTCATTTTCTGTCTTCTAGTTATTGCAGCCTACTTGATGTAACTGGATCAATTTTTCAATATCCAGTTTTCAGGTAGTTTTTTCTGCAGATCATTCCATTTCTCAAATAGCCTTTTCACTTTTTTCACTATGCTGACAAATGCAATAGTAGGTATGCTGGCCTTATTATATATCTCAATCACTTCAGATGCAAAAGTTTTTACAACATCAACAGTCTTATGTCTCTCTTTTGCTGTTAAAAATAACACGCTCTTAGAACATCTTCACACGTTGGCAGCACATTTTGGGGAATTTTGGCTAATTCCTTTGAAACCCAAATACTGAATGTCAACTTTTACTTCGTGTTTTAGAGCAGTGGTCTCTCAACGGACCTCTTTTGAAGTTCAAAAATATCTCGCGGACCACCTGCTAAATTGAGCAGTCATCTGCTCCAAAGAGGCTGTGATGACCTTTTGTTATATTTGGCTTGTCGTGCTTTTCACGTAGAAAATGCACAGAATACACACAAAAAAATGTGCCAATAACCTTTTTGTGCTGATGACCTTGTTTTGATCGTCTCACTTTCAGATTTTTTCACATGGAAAATTAATATGTCTAATTTTTATTTACGTTTTTTTCAGACTTCGCCAAGGACCACTAGACCCGTCTTGCGGACCTCTTGTGGTTCACATGTGAACAAGGGTTGAGAACCACTGTTCTAAAGCTTGCCATAATTTAACTACAATTCACCTCTAAACCCACTTAATGATAATCATTAGAAATCATAAATACAATGGTTGCTATGGGCATGAGAAGAAAGCAGAACCCACTAGCATGCCAAGAAGTGGATCACTTTATGAAGGATATTGTAGAAAAGCCTGTATTATTTTAATAGCAAACACCCAAGTTTACCAAATTTAATCAAAACTATCAATAGATTCAACAAAACAGTTTATAATATCCCAGCAACTATGTTAATGCAGTTATTGTTAAGAAGCCATTGCTTTGCAATGAAATATGCAATATACATATTATTCATAAATCAGTTTTTTCAAAGTTGGGACCCCTAGACATAAAAAATAATATATTGAAATAGGGGTTTTTCTTGATCAGTAGATCAAAGAGCATCTTTTTAGTACTGAATGAATATAGTTTGTACTTTTGTCACACCCTAATATATATATATATATATATATATATATATATATATATATATATATATGGGTAATTGGGTATATGTAGTTTTGTAAAGCGCTCTTGTCTTTGGCCATTTTTGCCATGCTTATTGTGCTATAGAAATCGTCTAGCTAATAATAATAATAATAATAATAATAATAATAATAATAATAATAATAGCAACCAAGGTTCATATCGTGACAAACAGTCAGGTGGAAATCAGATACAAAGCAATAAGCAGCAATCCTTTGAAAGAGCTCCTCACACCACAACTGACAACATACCGCAAATGAATACTCAGAGGCCATATGCAGCAGCACACTTGGCGCTTCACAAACTGAACCCACGATGTCAAAGGAGGCAGAGATATGCTGTGAAATAATCATCATATTTCAATGAGACCATAACACAACGTCAGGGTTAAGGAACCAAGAACTACTGCCATCGGCATGGTCACAGGACACTGCTGCAAGTTTACAAGACTTGCAAGTTAACAAATTAATGAGTGCATGGCAGAAACCAAAGGTTGAAATGAAAACAACAGGACCATACATGTTACTATTTAACATCAAGAAACCTATGCGTCACCATTGGGGAGCCAGAGATGACCCGAAATGCCATCGCGGCATCAGACAGACTATGAACCACATAGTCAATGACTGCCACCTCACCAGATTCAAAGGAGGACTCGAGACCCTGCATCAGGCTCAACCCGACGCCGTTGAATGGCTGAGAAAGAAAGGAATTCGCTAGAAGAAGAAGAATCAAGAAACCACACTATTAACATAAAAACAATTGCATGCTTTGATTCTGCCTCTGAATATCACAGCAAAGAAAGAGACACGGAAGCAGCTAAAAGTCTGTTCACCTCGTTTCCATGATCCTTGAACTGGATCCTGAGTGAGTCCATCGCGCAGAGCATCGAATGCATCGCCATGAAGATGTTCTGGTATACGAGCCGAGTGAACGAACGTCTGTCCTCGTCCGAATATCCGCTGCCGTGAATTATACGCATCTGTTTTATGAACGTGCTCTTGCCGGACTCACCGGTTCCTTCAATATCACAAACAAGATAACAAACAATCACAACATGACATTCAAGTTCAAAAACTGAAATAGCAAAGATCAATGAGGCAAATTGTGCTACACCAATGCATTATATGCACAAAATAGTTATTGAAGGAAAAAATCAGAAATGTCATCTAATATACTAAGGCTGATCATTGAAGCTAAACCATATACAGAATTTTTCAATGCAGTCAGTAAGTAAGATGATATCAAGCAAACTAAAGATAAGAATAATGAACATAATTTTGAGCAACAGTCAAGAGATGCTGATATCTAATACATAAAAAGTCTTTTTCAGTTTTAATTTAATTTTAACTACATATCAGATATAAGGGCACATTTTTGAAGCTGCATCATTAAACACAGCCGTTTCATTTTAAATATAATCAGAAAACTGATTTTTACTTATTTGATCTCAGCTTCTCTCACTAAATCTGGTTAGCATTTTAAGTCTTTACTGCAACTTTATTATGTATATATGTCACAATTTGTATTATTGCGCTGTTGGGGGTGGCAGCCATTTTTCCATGGTGCTGCTAGTCTTAAAAATTACCAACTTCACAATCACCAGTGGCCATTGCAGTAAACAGTCACCATTATCATCATAGTAGTAGTAGCTGCTGTTGTCAGTAGTCGTCGTTACCTAGAAGAAGTAGTTTCAGCTCATTGCGTGAGTTTTTCTTGTCTTTGTTGAGCTGTTTTTCGATCTCCTGGTTGATCCTCTTCTGCTCCAGAGCCTCTTCGCTCAGACAGCAAGCCATTCCTCTGACGACCGAGACCGAGAAACGCGAGAATTTACCGCCGAAGCAGTCCTTGTGCAATATGACCGAGAGTCTAAGACGGCGGCCAAGGCCGGGTAGGAGGAGGCAGGGTCCAGCCAGTCAAGCCCCCGGCGACGGACGACGAGCGGTGACGGTCAGCGGCGAGGGTCGAAGGGCGGCGGAGGTTCTAGGGGCCCGTCATTTGCCGCAAAATCACGAAGAATTTCGTCTTTTTTCCGAATTAATAATTTAACTTAGCTCAAGATACGATTATTGTTGCCGCCGATCACTAGTTTTAGAATAAGCTCGACGCCACAGACAAAGCATATATACTACAGCTACTGTGCAGATTGTCTCTGTAGGGCAGGCCTTTATAATTATTAACGTGGTGATTTATTGAAAAGGTTCAGTGTTAAAATAGCCATTTTCTATCAGCTTTGTGCAGTGATAAATTTTTCTGACGATCTTTTTTGCTTGTTTTTACGCGGATGTCCACAAATTGTCTCAGTTTATTGCGATGGTCAATTTTCATTTTAAAAGGCTCTGCTGTAGGGAAAACCCTGCAGGGAATCTAACGTGCGTTGTATTCCTATATAAGCCGACTATTGCGCCACAGAGGGATTTCTCCACGGGAAGGCATCTCTGTCGAGCGAAAAAGCACCTCCAGCGGAGAATTCAAGCTCAGAGAACAATCAGTAATAATAAGTACGCCTGCGTGAAACCCTCTGTTATAACTCTATCCATTTAAAAGCCTAGTTTTCCCATATACATTTTGAATCCGATTATTCTCTCCAATTTTCCCTGAATTTAGCTCACCTTTCTTAATGCGCGCCCTGAGTCACATGCAATGCAATGTAACACTGTTACGCAATAAACCTAATTTATTTAGCGCCATTGTTTTAATTCCTACAAATTAGCCTATCCTTCGTGGATTTCTCTCATCCTCGATCCCTTTCTGTCCCGTGGTGTGTTCCTGTGACCAAGCCAAACAGGAACGTTTTAAGACCGGATCTAGGTAATTCCGCGAACATAATCGAAAAGGTGTAATTTAGACACATGCGAGAAGACGTACTTACGATCTGCTGGAAAAACTGATTCATATAAAACAAGCGCTATAGAAATTAGCGAGATGCTATGATTTCTAAAATAATCGCGAAATTTCCTTGGTTTATAATAAGCGGATATCTCCTGGATTTAGATAGACCGGTGTCGTGTAACTTGGTTTGTTTTATAGACGTCAATGGTTGTTTTAAATATCTCAAAAAGGGAGCATACGGCAAAGGAAACTGGAGAAATAAACGAATATTTCTTAATTAAATATTAAGATTAAAAGGCGAATTTTTGTCTCTTGGACAATTGGTTTCGATAATCAGACCCAGATGCTAAGCGACGCTCATTATGTAATTATACTGTACATTCGATGAGCATTTTCCCTCTGACTGATCTCTGGAATGACCTGGTCTTTTGCAGATGGATATGAAGTACCATCGATTGATACTCTTGGGTATTAGAACTGGTGCTATAGAAGTGCTTAATTATTATTGATTAGACAATATTGAAGCCATAAGTTAAATCCCGTGCATTCATATATCCCCTTTTGGTAGTTGCTGCTTATTCTAAGACGCTTGATCAGCAGCTCCGATTTTGGATTTCCTTAGCATTCTATTGGATTAAAATCCTTATTAGCTTAATAGGTGTTACACTGGTGTAACTTCAATACTTTTGTCAGTTGTCTTCATATTCAGCATCCTAATTCAAAATAACGAGAAGCACAGTTGACGCCTTTATATGGATGACTGTTGCATTGCAAAGTCAATACCAATTTTTAGAACAAGATTAAAAACCCATTTTTTTACCTGGTTTATCTGCTATAGACTGATTGCCACCGGGTTGTCCAGTCAGATACCCTGGTTGTCCGGCCGGAAAACCTGGATTTGACCTCGATCTTGAATGATTTTGATTTGGTGCGCATTATGAAGTGATGCTATAGAAGTTTAGGATTGGATTAGATTATATACATTGAAGTTGCTTGAAACAATATTGCGCAAATGGGGCATTGGCAACTGCTTTATTAACTTTGACAATTTGATTGGACAAAATATTCAGCTTAGTCTAAGAAAAACTAATTTCTGGTTCAGCTCTTTCCTGCCTACCAAACACTTTGACATGTGCTCCAGTGTTATGATGGCAAGGAACTGGGGTAAGAGTGTCAATGGGTACCCTTGGAAACATGTCCCTTATGTCAAACTCCCCCCTAAATTTGCTGCAACTAAGGATAAAATTGTTAGTTGCAGCAACCAGAGGGAAGTGTTGTTATTCAGTTGAGTGTAGAGCTAAGAGGCCACAACAATGGAGATTATGCTAATTGGGGTGCCCGTAAAAGTTTGGACGGGTACCTGGGTAACTTCTTAAAAAAATTGACAGCCATAAACTGGGGGGAGTTTATCAGTTTACTCTTATAGAAATTTCTGAGAACCTGGTGACTTCTTTTCTTCTTTTACTTCTTTTTCTTTTCTTCTTTTCTTTCATTCTTCTTCTTCTTCTTTTCTTGAATCTAAAATTGATTGCTATAATAACTGTCTTAAAAACCTACCTGACTGTGAACTAAGATAATATCTAGCATCTGTATTGTTTTTGGCACCAGTTGTTATGATCATGTCGTCCCATTAACCTTCTAATTTCATTGGCGCAACATTTTCAAATGTTTTGAGCCAAACAGTTTGTAATTATGTTCAAATCTATGACTCAAGCATTGTTCCAAGATGTCTCCATGATTGCTTTGTACCATTTACCTTGTGACAACTGCAGTTGTATTTGAGCATTATCAAGAACCTGGTGATGACATTTTATTCCCAAGCACTTCATGGTTTTAGGTGATTTCTGCCAATGGACCAGTTTACTATTATGCACAAAACTATCTGTTTTACTATCTCCCTGTAAAGCAGGGGTATTCAAATGGTGGCCTGCAGGCCAGATTCGGCCCACCAAGGGGTGTGAAATGGCCCTCAAAGATACTGCATCAATCAATTACTAATTTTATCTGATACTTATGAAATATTTTTAGGTGTCTTGTTTTCAACTTACCTGTTTTCTCTAACTTATGAACTATATTTTGTAACTATATATATATATATATATATATATATATATATATATATATATACCTGGTCCTTGGTCCTGGTCCCTTCGTAAGATTTAGTTGATTGCCGGGTACCCCTGCTGTAAAGTGACCTGAACAGTTTTCTGAAATTTAAATACATAAATACATTTGGATTTGAATTTAATTTCTAATGTCTCCTCAGATGTCATACTTCAATTGCAAGTTTCTGTGCCCATGTGCCTTTTGCTAAGCACTTGCACTCAGAGCAATGATAGTAGGAAGTTGTTTGTCACTGTCACCTAATGGTCAATTTTCAGAAACCGCTGGGGGTTAGATTATTCCCACCCAAATGTTTCTGATGTCCAAGGGGTTCAGAGAGCTAAAACAATATTTTAGACCTCCACTCAGAGGTTGGTCAAGACCAGTGGGGGAGTTGTTTACCCTTATTGTTAACCCTCTCACCCACTGCAGTGTTCCTTGCAAGAACCACACCCCTTCACTCATCACCAGTTTATTCATTAACCAATTAACCACTTCTGACTCTAAACAGGAATATTGAAGTGCTATAAAAATCTAATTAGAGTTGTGTTTTACATGCTTGACTCTGCATATTGGCTGTTAATTAAACGGCCTTTTAGAAATCCAACTGTGAAAAGCGACTGGATGTCTTTCCACTTTCAGAGATTTTCTTCATGTTCAAAGAATGAATGTTTGCACTGAGTCATTATACAAAGAAGGTATCGAACCATCACAAACTAAATAATTCTATACATTAGAATGAATAATTGCCTTTAACTCGATTTTTTTCTTATTAAGATAATGAATAGAATAGAAAGCAAGTTTTCTGTTTTTCCCATTTACTTTTGTCATCAATTGACAAAGAGTTTTTATGTTAGAAGAATCGACCGTGTATCTCTTTTTCCGTACTTCCGATATTTATCAATAAATAGTTTCCTATTTATATGTCGCCTAAGAATCTCAAATAAGGAGTTAAGAACGGGTTTATAGGCAGCTGACATAGAACTTAGAATTATAAAACTTAAATGGCATTCATGTGTAATCGAAATATATTCAATTTAAAAGCAGTTGGAAATTGCACTTTGCAGTGCTATTTTTATCTGAATCTCGATTATGCTGTCAAGTTTTTCAGCTACATGGCTTTACAAAGGCTTTACAGTGCTTTACTGTAAGGTTACATTGCTTATAGTTGCACAGCATTTGGCAGTTTGAGGGTTAAAACTAGGGTGTTGTAGTAATGCCAATGTTTAGATTGGGCTTCAAATTCTGCTTGAGAAATTGATTCAAAATATGATTTAAGGTTTCCATGCATGACCCTAGTGTTTTGACTGCTCGTTGTCCTCAGACTGTTGATTGATATTTGATTGTTATAGTATTGATTGTTTGCTTCATTGTAGCTTCCTTTCTTACGAATGCAATGAGATTCTACATCAAGTGGAAAGTTATTCTGGGAATTGCCTGCACGGCCGCCGTCTTCCTCATCGCCTACAAAGGCACTTAAATTGATTGCAGTCAACTGCACTTCTGTTATAAATAAATCACTGCAATCAGTGGCGGATTAGCATTTTTTTAGGCCCGGTAAACATATTTCCATGACGGCCCACCGGATAAAAATTCTGTAAACCAATAGTCTAGTCAGATTTTTTCAAAATCTTGGAAAACTTTCAAAAAAGTTACAGATTTACAGATCAAGTGTGAAAAAGTGGTGATGACCTTTATTTGCTTGTCAAGCTTTTCAGGATGTTGAGTGACAAATATGGTTGCTTGTACACGAATTTCTGTTTTTCAGTTTTTTTAAACGAAAGTTTATATTCAGAAAATAAAGTTATTTAATGAAAGAAATAGTTAAAAATCATTAAAAATATTGTTAATAGAAAAGGTGGGCCCCTAAATTGTAATTTTGCAGGTGACCCAGTACCGATGTGCCTTTTGTACTGTGGTAAATCTGCCACTGACTGCAATTGCAGAAGATAATAGTGCAGCTTTTAAAGTGTTCAGAGAATGAATGTCTATTATTTAGTTGCTGAGCTGTTGGACTTCTAAGGGGCTGAGACATGAATGGCTAAATGTCTGGTCATACCAATGATGATATTGGGTCTTAGAATTTAGAGGACCCAGTTTGGGATTCAGTTGAAAGATATGATTGGCGACAAATGTTTTGGTAATAACTTTAAAATATTTTAACTTTTCAGTATTTCATATTGCAGTCCTGAAAATGAAATGTTAAATGCTAGGAGAATTTGGAAAACATTGAAACAAAAAATCATCTTGCTACTTTTGGTCTGTTTGTTCCACTATTTTGTCAAATTATCTCAAATTTTGGAGTGTTAAGAATCTGGTAATAGTAACAAATTAGATCTTGGTTTAATATCACCACTACCAGTAACTTATAGGCAACCAAAGTTATCTTAGGAAAGTTAATTTTGATTGTTTTTCAGTTTTCTTCTATTCTGATTCTCCATGCGATGATGGATATCGTCATGTTGAAGCAGCAAATGTTTTGAACGACTATTGTAACCCTCCACATCTACCGGCCACTGGCCAAGAAGGTTATCTGCTTTTGCAAACCTTCAACAGAGCTAAAGTCACGTATTTAACATCAGACAAGATTGATTGATTATTGGATTGAGGACTGTATTTTGTGTTTTGTGATTTCAATATCTGTTTAAGATTTTATTTTGTATTTTAATTTATTGATTTCTTTAAAGCATCAGAAGGAGGAGCATATTACGGTTAGAGAAACAATTTTACCAATTCATTCCATAAACTTGTTTTTGTCTGATGCTCTGTATTTGTGAACCAGGTGGTGTACCTTTGGGCGAATATAGTCTCATTTCTGTCCACATCGTTATTCGCCATGGCGACCGCGCTGCCATTCATTCCTTAAAGAACACCCTCAAGCAGTCGATTGACTGCCAGATTCATCCGCATCTGGAGGAATCGGTTGATGGTATGAAGGATTTTTACAAGATGATGAGCAACATTAACAGACGTGGTGGCTCAAGACAGAACCCTTACGAGAATTACACCACATTTCCCGACAGCCCCATGTGTGAGCGCTCATCTCTGACGCCACTCGGGGTGTCGCAGCATGTTCGAAATGGCAGATTTCTCCGGGAGAGATATTCTCACCACCGACTCCTGAACAGAGACGGTTTGTCTGACCAGATTTTGATTCGCGGCACAAAATACACGCGGACATTCCAGAGTGCCGTGGCTTTCTTGTACGGACTTCTTCCCGAACTGGACCTAGGATTGTTACGATTCGAGATGGCAGATAACAACACGATGTGTACGAGAGAGACGCAATACGAGTGTTCGTGTCCAGCCATCTCCAACCTTTTAAGTGTGTTTTCTTGTACATTCCACCAGGAATTGGCCAGGATCAGAGAGAGCTTTGGTAGTGAAGAACTGTATAACCATGTCTCTACCCTCTACCATCAGCTGTCAAAGAAGATTGGTTTACCGGAAGAAGATCTCCCAAAAATGTCGCATATCTTTGACGTCGGCATTACGCATTTCTGTCATAACAAGCCGCTGCTTACGACAAGAGGAGATTGTGTGGAGTCTCTGATGATTCGTTCTATGTATGAAGCTGTCAACGCGCTCGGACGAAAGTCTCAGTTGAACAAAGACTTTGTGCGTATTGCGAAACTCAAGATGCAGCCGCTGATGTACGAGATCGCGCATCGGATGCAGGCGCAGGCGAGAAAGAGAACGTCGCTGAAACTGGTTCTGTATTCTGGACATGACTCGACGGTGGACCCGCTCTCGTGCGCCCTCGGCATTGCCACGGGTGTCTGGCCAAAGTATGCCGCGCGTATAGTTTTCGAGTTGTACGCGCGAAGCGGCGACGAGGCATTCCTTCGCGTTCTTCTCGACGGGGTCGTCGTGACCGGTGGTTTGACTTTCTGTAGGAACCGTTTGGCGGATGTTGGTTTAGGTCTTTGTAAGATTCAACACTTCCTCGATTTTGTCGATCAGGATAGTCTGGCAAGCATCGAGGAGAAAGATTATAAGTTAGCTTGTCAAAGACTATTGACAATTTAGGTAATTTTTTGTTTACTTAATCCATTTGGCTTTAGCACTTTTTATTAGGTTGAAGTTAGGCAAGATTTCTGGCTTCTGATGTTGTCAACAAGTATTCAAATATCATAGGTTGTCCAGTTTCTATAGCATTGCTAGGAGCTTGGTACGTTGTGTTGGCTTATTATTGAGCATCTAGGTGACTGTTCATTAAGGTAGTTTTTGGTGTATTTTCTTGAAAGAATGAATCTGATTTGGTAAATTTCAAGTATTTCTCGTGATATTAATGCTGAGGAATTTGTCAATTTTTTGTTTATTACATGTATTTGCCTATTTGAAAACTTACAATGGGCACTCAATGTGTAATCGTTTTAATTTTGTGTTTTTCATCTGTCATTTATTTTTTGATTGAATTTTGTGCCGATAGTTTTGAAAATTGTCATGAATTAATTTTAGTTGGTTTCTGTTATTTAATCTACTATATTTTATTTCTCGCCTGTTTTGAATAGAGCGTAATATTGTTATATTCGCAACGAAGATTGATAAATCAGTGACATCTGTGATTAGCTGAGTCACAGGGCTTATGTTGAAGCTCACTTTATATATTAATGGAGAAAGTGTAATTGTAAATGTATCATTCACATACTCGAGCAGCCATCAACTTATATTAAAACTCTATACTGTAGTGATTAGTTCATTTACTTTCTTTGTCTACTTAGCAAATGTTTCTATCTCCCCAACTCTTTGATAAATAGTTTTTTGTCATGTCCTCGAGTACCAATATAAAGTGGTAGTGAAAAATCACCCTGCTGTGCTTCCACTTTATTAATCAGTATCTTAAAAAGAGCAGACGACAACAGACTGTTGGTGGCAGAAATGAGTTGTTTGAGAAAGATATTGGGAGTAAGTAGATTACAAAGAATAAGAAATGAAGACATCAGGAAAAGACTGGGGATGAAAGAGAATAATAGATAAAATCAGAACAAAAAGACTTAGATGGTATGGACACGTAAATTGAATGAAAAGCAACAGACTCCCATATAAATCACTCTACACATACAAAGAAGGCAAAAGAGGAAGACCCAGAAAAATAGGATAGATAACATCAAAGAAGACTTAGAAAAACATCAAATGACAATAATAGATGTAATGAGATTAACAACTGAAATAGATAAATGGAAAAGTTTTGTGTCTAGCTATTGCCGCTAATGAGTTGGCAGAAAGCAACTATGATCATAATTATAGGCGGGGTGGCAAACCAGGCCCGTACGAAGTGGGGGGGTGCAGATGGTGCAGCTGCACCCCCTGGAAAAATGTAGGGGGTGCAGTGCACTCCCTGGAAAGAAGATGGTCTGCACCTCCTGTAACCTTAAAAAGTGCGTAGATGACCTTTTTTGCTTGTCAATGATTTCAAAGAGAAAACTTTAACCTGGAGAAAATCTGCACCCCCTGACGAAAATTCGTTCCGACGCCACTGTGGCCAACCTTTCGTTATAAGAGGGCCATTAAAAGTTTGATCAGCATGCAGAGACTGCATTTTCTTGTTCCTTTTGCACATTCATTAGCGTCGCCAAGGGGGGCAAATGGGAGCAACTGCCCCCTCCCCCAACCTGCCCCAGACCACCTACCAGATTCGCGCAAATCCGGTGAAAAAGTTATTTATGGAGAGGGTGGGAAGGTGGGAAAGGAATCTGACACGCCAGCCCCCTTTTCCTACCTCCCAACCAAAAATTCGCGTCCAAATACCCTCCGCGTCCAAATGCTCACCGCGTTCAAATGCTCACCGCGTCCAAATGCCCTCCGCGTTCAAATGCTCACTGCGTTCAAATGCTCACCGCGCGCGTTCAAATGCCCTCCGCGTCCAAATGCTCACCACGTTCTAATGCACATGTTTCGGAACCATTAGCGTCGTCACGATGGCAAATGGGGAACTCTTCCCTTCCAACCTGCCCTAGACCACCTACCAGATTCGCGCAAAGTCGGTGAGAAAGTTTTTTGTGGAGGGGTGGCCCGGGTGGGTAAGGAATCTGACACGCCAGCCAGTCCTCTTTTGCCCCCTCCCAAACAAAAACTCCTGGCGACGCCACTGTGCACATTGTTTCAACAATAATTCAGTCACTGCTGTTATGTAACGTTAGTAGGCCTAACTGGTAACAGTTACAATTAAAAAGCTGTTGGAATCAATTTACTAGTTTACTAAGTTAAGCACAGGAACTAAATGTCTTACTCAATGCTCATGGCACAATATTCTATGCATAAAAAGGACCAAATAAAATTTATGTGGAAAGATGCACTGGGGGCCGGTGGGCCGCAAGTTGGCCACCCCTACTTATATAGGGTTCATTTGAATTGCCTCGTACTCTTCTGCAATAAACTGCTCTCTCCAAATCTCTCAAAACAATAATTATGCACTTCTATAGCGCCAGTTATAATACCCGAGAGTATCAATAAATGGTACTTCAAATCCATCCACAAAAGACCAGGCCATTCCAGAGATCAGTCAGAGCGCTAGAACTTTTTCTGGTAGAAATCGTCTCAACTAAAAAAATTCAATTGATTCACTTCCTTTACTTTTATTTATTTAGCCAATAATTTTGACACCTTTCGATTAAATGAAGAGATAAAGATAATAATTATCATGGAGTTTGATATTTAAGAACATCCAAATTCTTGGATATTGTTCATGTCTCTAGGATCCAACTTAGTGACACGAGCCATTCACGTATTTCTGTTGCCTACCTGACAACAACCAGGGACGCTACTACGCTAGCACTATATAAAAGTTCTTTCTTATAATAAATAACACAAGAAAACTTAACGCAGATAAAAGTGTGAACTGTTTTTGAATCCATGACCTCATGAACCACAGACCAGCATTCAAAACACAATGTACAAATCCTCATCCATAAACGTATCTAGAGCAGTGTTGCATACAGGCCGGGTAATGGGGAAATTCTCCCCCAAAGTCTTATACCCCCTCAAATTGCAATAACTTAGGTTAAGGCAAGCATTCCAGTGTATAACGCGAAGACAATTTCTCCCCCCCAACCCCCTCACCCCAACTGCCATAAATCCCCATGGCAGAGAGAGTAAGCAACCCTGATCTAAAATATATCGGACGTGATTGGGTACAAAGGTATACTGCATCGAAATCGTTAAGCAACTGGACGCTCGGACATTAATATTTTCAGTGAGATGCAAATATGACCCCCTCCCGAGCCGCCCTATGGACCCGACTCCTTTTAGGACTGATCCAGGAATTAAGATTGAATGGGGGAAGCGCTTGAAGTTCCATTCCCCAATCTGTCCCTTGCCCCGTCTGTCCCTTGCCCCTTCCCTTCCACGTGGACTGATGCATGCTGTTGAAATTTTGGGGATGGGTTTGTTTTGTATGGGCACGCCCCCCCCCCGTGTTCCCTTCAGATCCTCCTCTGGCTCCGGGACAGATCCTAAATCGCAGAATCGGTCGCTTGAGTTTAATTATTGAATACAACACAGAACATCATTCAGCTTTAGCTACACGAGATGTTCATCAGTAGAGATATCGTCCAACATCAATATCATTGAAATGGCGGCATCGCGGAGTCAGGACTGGGGTCAACCTGTGCTACACCCCCCCATTCGCCCCACGCAACCGCTCCCCCGCCCCCACCCCCAAGACATGGCCCATGAGGGACGTCAGGAGGAGTGCAAGGTGGTGCAACAACTGCACCCTCCCTGGAAATTGTAAATTTATTTTAAAAATAATATGTTCGAAATGACTATTTAACAATAATGACTATATAATACTAAGTCAGAATAAATAATAAAACTGAAAAATTATCGGCCTGTAGGCAGAGTTATCAATCTGTTTGGACAAGAGTCGAGAATATAGCGCTTTTATTTCGTCAACCAAATGAACACGAATAGGTCTACTTTTAGAAAGAAATGGCTTTGTTTTCAGGTAATTAAAATGCTGCGCCCTCCTGGAAAAATTTCTGTCGAAACCGGCGCCCACAGAATAAATATTCGTGCCTCTGAGCAGACGGATGGGGGGTGGGGCTAAAAGTCGATGCCGCCACTGCAATGATCTAGACTCTAAAGCCTCAGAGAGGAGGAGGAGGACTGAGTGGCGGGAGGACGAAGGCAACAGCAGCAGCAGCAGCCAAAGTCGTCGCTAGGAGCAACGAAGGACAGAGAGACGATGCTCCGCCATCGGCTGTCGCCCTCAGAGGAATCGTTATCATCAGAAGATTATGGCTGGAAGTGAATCTGTAAACAGGTTCCTCAACGATCGCTGATAAGAAAAGAAGACACGACAATCACCAGATTATAGATAATTAATCGTCGTCACATTAGATCGGCCTACGAAGAACCGCGCAATGGTTACTGGCTACTGTACATAGGCGCTCTGTTTAGACGATAATAATAATAATAATAATAATAATAATAATAATAATAATAATGATGATGATGATGATGATGATGATGATGATGATGATGATGATGATGATGATGATGATGATGATGATGATGATGATGATGATGATGATTATGATGATGATGACGATAATAATAATAACAGGGCCGTCATTTCATTGTTTTCCATGGGGGCAAGACTTTCGACTGCAAGGCAGGCGGTATTTTTAAAAACACATATGCAGTATGCAAATTGGTTTTGTCCATAGTACATGCTACTGTACATACGATACTACATAGTACATACCAGTGATTGTAATAAAATTATAAAAACAATTGAGCACACAATGAATTTAAAAACACAAAAATTCGCGAAAAAATTTCCCCCTAAAAATCAGAGGGCAAAGGCCCCTCTCCCCCAAATGACGTTCCTGAATAATAATAATAATAATAATAATAATAATAATAATAATAATAATAATAATAATAATAATAATAATAATAATAATAATAACGTGGTTTCAAGTGGTTTAGAAGGCTGTCAGCTTGTGTCAAGGCCACTGTAATAGCTGAGCTATCAACATTTAATAACCTAGTTTTCCTGATATTTTTTCTAATTCGTTTATTGTTACAACTGTTACTGCCTCTTCGTCCAAACTGTTCCATTCGTCCACACATCCCTTTGCACTGAAACTTTCTATGGCGAAAGTTTAATTCAAAGTAATAAATGCCTAATTTACAGTCGTTATAATTGGAGGAATTTTGAAGGTCTGCTTGAAATTTCTCTGTAGGCCTATAATGCACAAGACATCGTTGCTGGGTGTGTGTGTGTGTGTGTGTGTGTGTGTGTGTGTGTGTGTGTGTGTGTGTGTGTGTGTGTGTGTGTGTGTGTGTGTGTGTGTGTGTGTGTGTACCTTCTTTGAGTGTTATGAAGAACTGCTGGAGACCGAGTTCGTTCTTCGCTCTGATAGAATAGGAACCAAACTTAGATTCATCGATTAATTCAATCGTCAGCGTCGTCGCCACAACCGTCTCGTCTTCGAGGATCTAAAAAATATCAACGGAATACTCGTACATTAACAGAAAATCAATCAATCAATCAATCAAGAAGGAAAAAGACCTCAACAACGAAGAACAATTGCAATAAATGTGATTCTTAGATTTGGACCAGGCTGTAATGTTGGAGAGAGAGAGAGAGACAGACAGACAGACAGACAGACAGACAGACAGACAGACAGACAGACAGACAGACAGAGACAGACAGAGACAGACAGAGACAGAGACAGAGACAGACAGAGGCAGATAGAGACAGACAGAGACAGAGACAGAGACAGTACTGTATGTCAGTCACAGCAGCAGTCTCTGCCGGCCAATTTCAGCGTTTCTTTAAATTTAGGCACATGAAGTGTCTTAGGAAAGAGGTTCGAATCCGTTCAGTGTAGCCGCCTAATTTTCATTTATGTCTAAGAATTCGAGTGAGCTGAGCTCTAATTTCTAACTTCTTCCGTGGCTGTTGCTCTGTATCCGTTCTGTCTTTCTCCCACGGTGAGATTAGTGGCATTCGGATAGTATATCTCCCACCAGATGGCGTCGAATTTCACGAGGGGGTGCGCCCGAATCACGCAGCGCAGTTTCACGTTGGTCGTTGCCAGAAAGGCTGTGCTGGTTTTGGGACAGTGCAACTTAGGAGGATCTGCAAAAAACAATGCAGCAAAATGTTCATCAAGTGTCATAATGTGGTGGTGATGACCTTTTTTTACTTGTCAGGCTTTTTTCCGTTGCAATAAATAGTATTCCATGAAATTTCCTATTTTTTATCATTTGTAAAAAAATAAAATTGTTGACGTCAACTTCTCTTGACCCCCTCCCCTGTCAACAACTGTCAAACTTTTTCACCCCTCCCCTAATTTGTTAACGTAATTAATGGGCAGCCCCTTACATAACATTTATCGATATCAGTGGCGTAGCCAGAATTTCCGGAAGGGGTTTGGGTTTTGGTTTTGACCGTGACCAACTTCGAAAATTTGGACAAACAAAAAAGGTCATCTTCATCTTTCCTTCTTCTATTTTTCCCTTCCAGGAGCTGACAAGCAAAAAAGGTCGTCACCTCTGCACCGTTACGTTCTATACAACTTAGAACTTTTGGGTCGGCAGCCAAGAGGGCTTGACCCCCAAAATCGCGTCCCTAAATAAAAAATGTATATAAACTCTTTTTAAAAAATTGTCTGCAGCCAAAGGGAGTTTTAACTCCCAAAACCTCCTTGACTACGCCACTGATCGATATTGAAAAGCATCTGCCAGTCCACAGACCACTGAAACAATTTCCTTAGATCCTCCTGTAAAATTTTAGCATCATCCTCAGAGTCTATATTTCTGCATATCTTTGTATCATCGGCAAATGTTGAAAGTTTGGATAATAATCCTTCATCGATATCATTAATTTATATTTGTAAGATGAGTACAGTGACGTATTGGGAAAAAGAGGTTTTGTATGTAGAAGTTAGAACTCGAAAAATCATTCAATTAGGCCTATTTGTAACAATTTTAAACCTAGAAGAAATTCTCTGGCGACTGATTATGTAACTAACATCTGACGCTGATTATTCCCGTAACCGATCGATCGAGTTCCACGTGACCCGGTATCCTAGCAACGCATCTGATCTGCTTCCGGTGATGACTGAGGTCAGTCTGGAAGCGGCTGGTGC
Source organism: Metaphire vulgaris (assembly GCA_018105865.1). Taxonomy (NCBI): domain Eukaryota; kingdom Metazoa; phylum Annelida; class Clitellata; order Crassiclitellata; family Megascolecidae; genus Metaphire; species Metaphire vulgaris. The sequence goes on along the minus strand of CM030832.1, from coordinate 26,366,947 downwards.
TGAGTTCAAGGTCGGTCATTCAGGTACTCGACCCCTCTGACCTCGCTGACTTTGCGCTCCGTGACCTTGACGTTGAACTGGTCGGAAAGGTCATCGGGTCCTCTGTAGATGCGCAGCTGTGGGAGGGGGTTGCCTCCTCGGCTGCGACAGACGACCGCCGTCGTCTGGTGCTCCTCGAATTCGAACGGTGACGTAGACCGGAAGTCTTCGTCGTCGTCGTCACGTGACTTGTTCGATAGGAGACGCCTACCAACTGTCAGCGTCAAATTCTCAACTGCCACTGAAGTGAGAGTATAAATCAAAGTAGCAGTCAGCATAAGTAGCACTCTGATAAGCAGCAGCTATGCTAATTGCAACTGGGAGGCCTGCAGTCAGGCTGGAGAACCTATATGGTATTTGGCCCCCATAGCGGGAGGGGGTCAGAAAATTAAATTAGCAGGTTAACGAAGCTTTAATTAACAAATCGTAGCATTTTATTGACGCAAGATTAAAACTTCAGATGCACTTTTCTTGCTTTTCTTGCTTTTACTGATGCAAACTGATCTATGGTGTGCCTTCAGAGTCAGTTTTCTCCGTTTCTTCTCTTTCTACGCTGAGTAGAGAGCAAGATCACAGTTTGCGGTGCACCCTTCAAAATATCGTCCATGGGGGCAACTGCCCTACCTCTCATACACTAGGCACGACACTGCAGCCAGCAGCTGTACTTTTCAAAGTGTATTTGGCCCTTTATAATTTTAACATTTATTTAAATTTAGCATTTCTTAACTCTATCAATCGGATTTGGCAAAACTCTCGTCAGAAATAAGCGATTCATTCAATTGGAAGCACAGACTTCTGTTAATGGAGAGCACTAGATTATACTTCATTAATATTTTAAACGCCATTGACTTTGAGCTTCGAATTCAGTGAAGAGAAGTCGGTCAGGTGATGAACAAAATCAAAATATTAATAGCGACACCTGGTGGGCGTGCACAGTTAATTAATTACGATAAATTAATTAATTACGATAAATTAATTAATTACGATAAATTAATTACGGTAAATTAATTACGACTGATGCACGGACATTGTTAATGAAGCTGAGTTCCTGTTGCATTACTCGCTCTCTTGATTTCCGTACCTGGGATGACGAGAGAATGAGTCACTGAAGATGTGATCTCCTGTCTGTCGAACAAACAACATCTGTAGGTTCCATTGTCACTCAGCCGCACATCTAAATATAATAATAATAATAATAATAATAATAATAATAATAATAATAATAATAATAATAATAATAATAATAATAATAATAATAATAACTTTCATAGCAGCGTTTCTAAATTACAGAGGTATCAATCGATGTATCAATAATAAAGAGATATCAATTGAATCATCATTCAACTTACAACACTTGCTAAAATATGGAATTGTGGGTGAAACAAAACGCCTAATAATAATGTGATTTTAAGAATTGAAGTGGTTTAGGAGGCTAAGTAAGCCTGTGTGAAAACCACTGTTAACCGTGACCATCATCATGAACTAGAAATACGTCGACTGACTTCAAAGTTTCTACAATAATTCGACAATCTCCTCCGATACAAAGTGATTCAAATGCTTTGCTATTCCCTATCGATTAATTAAGTGCTGTAGAGTGTCTTATGATCTGCCTCTTGCCCGTGATGGTCAGTGGAATGGAAATGGTTCTTTCGCCTGATTCGGTGTTTTCCGGTTCGATGCTGAACCTCTTCGTTCTGTTGAACGGTTCGTTAACGACGGCTCCGGTGTTGATCTGGATCTCTCGTCCGTCAGAAAAACTCTTCAAACAGATTTTTTAAACCAGACGAATTAAAGATGGAGAGCAGGGGAGGGGTCTCTTACTAGGGCTTCAAAAGCTAAACTCAACTTTCTGGGTACCAGGAAAATGCGAATCGGAATTCTTTGTGCTGAGAAATTCTTTGGTTATAAATTTTAAATGAGGCAGTCTTTAAAATACGTCGGACTTGATGGGGAAGGGGTCTAGGAAAGTGTGACAGTCTGTGACAGAGTAGGGAGGTTAAATATCGCTGTGACGTTGCACTTTCCGTACATATAAAGCGTGAAATATGCGGTGATATTGTACTTTCTCTTCTGATGGATGTATTCTAACATAAGATGTCACTGGTCTACGTTAATTAATTATATCATGCTGAGTACATGAAATTTTAGATCTCAATTGCAATGGCGTCGCCAGGAATTTTTGGTTGGGGCAAAAAGGGCTGGCGTGTCAGATTCCTTACCCACCCCTCCACAAAAACTTTCTCACCGGCTTTGCGCGAATATCGTAGGTGGTCCAGGGCCGGTTGAGTTTGATCCATTTGCCCCGCGGCGACGCTAGTGGTTCCGAAATATGTGCATTTGAACGCGGTGAGCATTTGAACGCGGAGGGCATTTGAACGCGGAGAGCATTTAGCGCGGAGGGCATTTGAACGCGGAGAGCATTTGGACGCGGAGGGCATTTGAACGCGGTGGCCATTTGGACGCGAAGGGCAATTGAACGCGGTGGGCATTTGAACGCGGTGGGCATTTGGACGTGGTGAGCATTTCGGCGTGGTCTGGGTTTTACTGCAGTGTGGTTATCACCTCGGCGTGATCGGAGGGCTTGTATAGTGGTGACTTTTCACTAAAAACTAGATCTAATTCGCCTAAAATTTGTCGAATTTTCGAGTTAAACGATTTCTCGCATTCTCTTTCATGGCGGACAAAGAGTCGATATTCGATAAAATACAGTATGGCTATAAATCGAGGGCCAAAAGGATAGCGAGGAACTAATTGTAAATTCCTTCAAAACTTTGCGTGGCCTTGAATTTTTGCGAATTTCAAGAGAGTTCTGAACAGTGGCGTCGCCAGGAATTTTTGGTTGGGGGCCGGCAAAATGGGGCTGGCGTGTCGGATTCCTTTCCCACCTTCTCACCACCCCTCCATAAATAACTTTTTCACCGGATTTGCGCGAATCTGGTAGGTGATCTGGGGCAGGTTGGGGGGCAGTTGCCCCCATTTGCCCCCCCCCCGGGGCGACGCTAATGCTCAATTGCATTCGTCATCGTTGCCGGAAGTTGAATATCTCTGTGTTCCTCAGCTGAAAATTGAACGAGAAACTCGAATTTATTACGTAGAAAACCTGTGTGACGTAATTTATGGACGACACTTTAGGAGGATGAGTCCGAGATTTGTGACAAGTTGTGACAAGGGAAGGGGGTCGAAAACTGTCAAAAATAGCGTGACGTACTTTATGTACGGCCCCCAATCTGTAAATAAACATTTTATCTTCCACAATTGAAACTCTTAGACAGACTCTGACAGAGCCCCGCAAATAACTTATATCATTCACTGTAACTCTCAGCTCCAGAATGGCGCTACAAAAAGCATTACGCTTGGTCCTGAGTCATGCCGAACCCAACATGAGAGACATCGAAACAGAATACGAAACAATTTGAAGCTGCTTCGTATGTGAAGCTTATTTTCCCACTCAGAAGTCTTTGCAGCAGTCTGCCTCTTATGCCTGGATTAACCTAAATACACGGTCGTTTGGTCTCATAAGCCGATGACCGTGTCTCAGGGACTCCGTGTCTACGTCCTTTTGACCGCCTCTTGTCTCAGTCTTCGTCCAATAAGAATCTCATGCAGTCTTCCGAATTGATCGTTCAGCTGGAAGCTACAGACATCATTGCTTTGGCGAAACGTTCTCCTAATAGAATTTCTTATTACATTTCTCATCGACATGATGCAAAGACAGTCAAGGGGATATCGCCGAGACTGACTTCTGAGTGACCATTTAAACGCCTGAGTGGGTTGGGTCGTCCTCTGACCTCGACCATTCAGAAGAGCATGGCAGATCGAAGAAGATTTTGAAGCATTCCAAGTCTTTAGTGGATTTGGCGTCATTTATCGCTCGTGCGGAACAAAATATTTCAAATTGGTTTTCGGGGTGAATGGCCAAATGCCCCATCTAAGGGTAAAAGTATTTCGATTTGTGCAGGAGTTCCTACTAGAATACTAAATATTATTTTACAGGGGAGGGGCTATATCCTGATTAGTAGGGACCACCCTTACCCTCTGCTTTTCATCAATTCTGCTGGAATTCTCCCATTTAATGCAACCTGAGAAAAGAATGCGCTGACTTACTAATTTGCTGCATTTGCTGTAAGATGCAGATCTTTGGAAATCGATGTTATGTATGATATTTGATTTGCCCTGGGAGTAGAGACTTGACCCGTCCACTTATCTATATCTACCCCCCTCGTCCCCTCCCCCCGTCCCCCTTCCGCTGGAAAGTCTAAAATTTTAGTTTCAGCTTTCAGATCATTCACTGGAGGGAGAAATATCTGTGGTTAAAGTTTTTAAAATGTCCAACGCTTTAAAATTTGACTCTTCTAAAAATATATAATTACATGCGCCTGTAGGCTATACAGTAGCCTAGGTCTTTATCACCATAGGCGTAAACTTCTACCACAGACCTCTAGGGTCGCCCTCCCCCACTTTTTGAGGGGCTACCCCATAGGGAAGAGGGGAAGAGGAAGATATATGATTTGGTCCCCCTTTTTATCCACACTTACCCTCAACGTGTAGAAATGCCTTCGCTACAGTGTTGCCTGGTCTACGTGTTAAATTAATGCAGAACCGAGAGCTTACCTTGTACCAGATAATCTGGTTGAAGAAATAGTGAAATCCTTGTGCGGCCACTTTGCAATCGAGCGTCACGTTGGTTCCTTCGTACCACGTGACCTCCTGACTGCCACTGATGACCTTTAGCGCAAATCCTAAGGTCAAAGGTCATCGAATTCTTAACGAAATGCAATAACAAAATAATTATAACAAGATTTAAATCATCCCGAATATACAGTTGCCTCTAAGTATAATTCACTGGTATAATTATAATAATTTACCAAGCTATTACTACTGGAGTCAACTGTAACCAATGTTTTCAACGTACAAGGAGCTGTTTTGCGTGTAAATGAGGTAGACAAGTAAGTAAGCAAAATCTCGTGAATTTTGGTAGCGCTTTCGTATGAAGTTTCGCTGTATAGATGCGTATAATCTTAGGCGCTTATTCACTTTAATAGTCTATTTTCAATAAGTATACTTCAATGGTCGGTTATTTCGGTCTTCGCTTTAGTCTTATCAAGGGTCGTTGGGTACAGTAATGCAATAAATTTGGAGAGTTAGCATGATTTTCTTTTATTGAAGACCTGATGCAGAATGAAAATGTCTGCTTCTCCTCTCTCTCTCTCTCTCTCTCTCTCTCTCTCTCTCTCTCTCTCTCTGTTGTTTTACAATCATAGGCTTTTGATTTTAAGATTTCATGTGATCTTGTCAAGAGCTCAGAAATAGCCGAAATGTTAACAGAGCGTATCTTAGCGGGCGTATTTCTGCCAAGCAATCAATAAACTTATATGGCGCCACTATAGTAATTCGAATTCCAATTCGAATTAGAACCAGGTCAAGCCGGAAAGGTCCGTCACCCAAAGAAACTTAGGATATGCGTGACTTTGAGTGAATGCAGAAATTTTTACAGCCTCTAACACTCCCCAGTGCCCCTCCCCAATCTGAGAGCACCACCCTCTAATTATGATGCAGCTAAGATGGTAGCGCTAACAAAGGGGAGGAAGGGGACCCCAGAATATATCAACACCTCCCCCTCCAAAAAAAAGAATTGATAATTCTAGAAATAACCCTGAGTGAAGGTACTTTGAAAACGGTATTTATGAATCAACAGCATATCAGTATATCTATAGACACAATGACGCGTCTTCTTGACTCATGACCGCCGATGATATCAACAGAACACCGACTCTCTCTCTCTCTCTCTCTCTCTCTCTCTCTCTCTCTCTCTCTCTCTCTCTAGATTCAAATCTCAGACGATCCATCATGTCCCGAATGGTTGTCGACGATGTCGTTACTAATCCCATCCATAGATATTATACAGCCTACAGAGGCGATTAATCAATCGAAATGACTGATTGACAGTTATTCACCGGAGAATGTCTCTCTCTCTCTCTCTCTCTCTCTCTCTCTCTCTGTCCAGTGGACGCCTCAACAGAAATTGAATATCTTTATTCGCTGATCGATAATATTCGGCAATTCGTTTCGATCAGAGACACGTCAAAGCAAGGCAACGACCAGTCGTCGTTCAACCGTCGACGCCTCTTCCATCGGCTTAGGCTGATTCGCTCCGTCCTATCCCCCTCCTCCCCCTCCTCCTCCTCCTCCCCACCTTCTTCTTCTTGTCCTGTTCTTTGCTAACGATGAGCCGTCGCAACCAATGCAAGATAAAGGCGCATCCTGTGTGACGTCATCCGGCAAAGAGTAATTGCCCAGGGAAACGAAGGAGAAGGGAGAGGAAGAGGTAGGGAGTGGGAGGGAGGGGTGTCGCTGGATTGACTCGGCCTCCCTCCCTCCCTCCCTCCCCATAACGCCTTCTTCCTCCGTTTGTCTTGAGTTGATTTTTTCTAAATCGAGTTTCTCGGTTTCCGTTATCAGCGTAATCCTCTGTCCTGTTTCAGTCCTCAGATACACGAAGGAGATTTTATTGTTTCCGAGGATAGATATCCAAACAGCGACAGAATACTTTGACTTCAATGCATTGTCAATGATATTACTCGTAGATGTCAATTCAAAACTCCGTAGAATTCCGTAGATTTACTGGGAAATTTATGGTAACTGACTTAACAATGTTGGCAAAAGGAAGTCACAGCTTGATTCTAATTAGGCCTAAATCAGCTTTAAATTCACACATGGACATACAGGAGCCTAATAATTAATGCAGACGATATGCATCGGAGGGCCAGCTATTGCATTGCTTTTATATCAAAGTAGTAGACTACTGTAGCTCTGTTTGATAATAATTTTACGCAGTAGCCAAGTAGAAATTATGCATTTTGATGTTCCAAAACTTTATTTAAAAAGTCTAGAGTAGAGTTGAACGCAATCATTTCTTTTGTACTGTGCCTTTGAGTAAGTAAGTAAGCAAACAAACAAAACTCCTGAATTTATGTAGCGCTTTCGAGTGCTTTCACGCTCCAATTGGTCTGAAGCTTCTTTTCATTTAGGCGCCATCTTGGTTTCTTTCTGGCGATTTTGAGACTCGCTGAGCACGAAGAGAGAATTTCTCTTCAGCTTCAAACTCGTCTCGAAATTGTCGGCAGATTAATCCTCGGATTAAACGGGTTCTGAGTCTCTGATTAAGAGAAAAGACAAATGCGCTGATTCGTTAGCATTTATCAGTCTATCAGAATGACAGAAACAGACAGAGAAAGAGACAGAGACTGAGAAGGAAACGAAGATAGAAAAATAGATAAAGAGGCGGATACAGAGAGACAGAGAGAGGGGAAGGGAGCAGGACGAGAGACAGAGAAACACACACATATATATATATATTATATATACAGATGCAGAGATACAGACTATTACAGGGTGACAGAGAGAGGTGAGGAAGGAGAGAAAGAGTCAGAGAGAGAGATAGAAAGACAGAAAGAGAGACAGAGACAGAGAGAAGGGAAAAGACAGAGGCAAAGAATCTCTTGGCCTTCGTCTACGTCTCATTTCTTCTGCTTAATCAACACACTGTATATGAGGTAACGAGGTTCTGAACTACAGTATTTGCTTCTTAAGACGAGCCATTGCATTTCTAATTAGCTGTAGTATCATGTAATTATGACCACAGCATAATTATAATACTAATTGCATTAATTTACTGAAGAAGCTAATATATATAGTGATTTTTTTCTAGAGAAAGCGGTTTGGAAACTCGTTTCACATGTGTTTTGTCGCAAGAAGCATTTACCAATACCATAGACTTTGTAGACTTTGGTAGAATGGCAGCACATGGAATATTTTCATGCAATGTAGTTTCGTTGTTTTTAAATTGTAAATTTATTACGCCTTCCCCAGGCGATATATATATATATATATATATATATATATATATATATATTATTTTATGCCCTCGGTACCTAATTCCTGAAGGTCTTATGAAAAAAATTGTCCGGAGACATATATATATATATTTATATATTTATATATATTTATATTTTTATATATTTATATATATTTATAGTTATTTATATATATATATATATATATATATATATATATATATATATATATATAATTAAACTATGTCAATATCTGACTTAATTAACGGTAGGGAGTACTTTACAGCGTAATGTAGCAGAGCATTTATTTGGCGCCACGCTCTCTGAGAAGCGTCCTGTGATGAATGAAGACGATTTCTTCTTTCGACCAAATGAGCTTTGACCTTTTTGGACGAAGGTCAAGATCACAAAGTACGTATTGTCTGATGCTTTGCAAGAATTGCCGCATAGCACTCGATGCGAAAAACCACGCACGACAAACAGGCCCTCAGCGGTACATTGCACCGAATACAGTGCGTCCATATCTATAGATGCCTGTTCGTTATTTAGAAACACAGACAGACACGCAGACAGACAGTCAGACAGACAGACAGACAGACAGACAGAGGAACATTACAATTTGATCTATCAATCAATCAATACAGTACAATCAATCAGTTTTCCTTATAATACGTTTACTTCCATCCAATTCGATTCTTCTTTTATGAGATTTTCTCAATAAAAGATAAAAATCGGACAAAATTTCCAAAATACACACAAAATGTTTCTCTTTCTGATCCTTGATATTCTGAAACTCTAAAATACTCGCTTTTATAGATCATTTATTTTCCCCCGAATACCAAAAGTCAACGAAGGCATTTTCTCAAAGGAAGGAGTGACCATCTACTCTCTCCCCTAATTTTCCAATTCCGGTGGAAGTCGTTCGCGTGAAACCAAGATTTTCGACGACCGATGAGTTCCGCTCTGGATGATGTCTTATGTTCTTCATCAGAAACTGCGTCTGAATGCTGCTGCAGCAGAATTCTACCAAATCATGGTTCTTTGTCATCAGTGGTTCAGTCAGTGACCCCACTATACTCGGTGTTGAGGATAGACAAGAAAATCGTTTAGTTCCATTACCCTTCGCCTTCATAACGGTCTCTTTCCGAATCAGTGGCGTATGCATATAGGGTATGACGGGTAGGGCAGATGCCCCCCCACATAGGCGCCACTTGAAGGGGGAGCCAAAAACTCTGTTATCTTGCTCTCTAGTCGGTGTAGAAAGAGAAGAAACTGAGAAAACTGACTTTGAGGGGCACATCATCATAGATCAGTTCACATCAGTAAAAAATCAAGAAACGTACAACAGTAGTCTTAATCTTATGTCAATAAAATGTCACGATTTGTTAATGAAAGATTTGTTTATCTGACAATTTAATCTTCTGACCCCCCTCATCACCATGGGCGCCATATGCCCTCCGTACGCCGCTGTTCCGAATAAGAGAATAAGTCCTGGGAAATACCAAGAAAATTGTTTGAAATCTTTTGCGAAATATCAATTTGATCATCAAACATATCCAATGAATAAAATGAATAGGGTGAAATCTCCTTCTAACAAACGCAACGCACATATTTTATCAACTATGACTGAACAAAGTCTATTATTTCTTCGTTGATACCAATTCTAACGTAAAAGTTTAGAAATTCAGGACATCTGAAAGCGATGACTCTGTTCACGGCCTCTGCCTAGAAATGTTTTATGTCTCATTTACATCGTTTACAACTGCCATAGACATCATATGTTGTGTATGACCAACATACCTGTTGTCATTTCCAAGAAGATGACAACTGCCACCAACAGGCAACAACGAAATTCAGAGATACCTAGATGCATGCTGATTTGTCGGAATCTTCTTCCATCAAAATCTCTATTTCACTTTCTAGCTTATCCTCTTGTTCTAACCTAAATGGCGCCGTCTCTTTCAACTGACGACTGCTGTTGAACGCAGTGCGGCCGACGACCACAGCTTCACTCAGCTGCTGCTCCTCTCTGCTCTCCTCACTCTCTCGACTCCGGGGAATAGAGGGGCGCCGCATAAGCGATATGTCTATCGAACTTTCTGTGAGATAACGAATCATTTATTGTGCGCTATCGATCCATTGTGCATCGAATTTAATCAGAAATCTTTTTCTTTGAGGGTCTATTTTTCTGTCGGCGGTTGTCATTTAAGACCAGATACGAGTGTTTTCAATTCACAGAATCTAACCCCCAAGCACACTATCTGCTCAAAGCCAGAGCTGGTTCCACCCCCTCCCGTGTCCCTACTAAATGTCTCCCCCTAATGGCCCCCATACTTTAGCGCACTTTTTCTAAGCAACTAGAGCAACTAGACCAATCCAGGTTTATGAAGAATATTTGACTCCCATGCTAATATGTTGCCATCCCAAAATCCCCTCCCACTTGCCAAATCCTGAATCCGCCACGACAGAAAGCCACAGAATTCATCAGGTGAGACCTACAGGTACTAGGAATACTCAGGAGAACAATATATTGACCGTATTACCATTGAGGGGGGTTAGGGGCATCGATACTTGGTTAAAACTTTTGTCATCTGATGTCACAGCTTCAATCCCCATTTTCTTTCCATCTGTTATGCATAGTAATTATATTATACTAGTTACATGGAATTTTAAATCTCATTTACACTCGTCATCATTGCCGGAAGTTGAATATCTCTTATGTTTCGCAGCTGAAAATTAAACAAGAAAGTCGAATCTATTAAATAGAAAACCTGTGTGACGTAATTTATGGACGACGCTTTAAAAGAGAGTCCGAGATTTGTGGCAGGGGAGGGGTTAAAAACTGTCAAAATTACTTACTTTATGGATGGTCCCTAAGAGGCAGAATTGTAAACTATCGACTGAACCCTACATCTACCCCTCTTCTTCTTCTTCTTCTTCTTCTTGTTCCTCCTCCTACTCTTCCTCTTCCTCTGAATGATGATATCTACTTCGACATAGGTGAGGATTCGGAAGAAATCTGATGGGTGGCTGTTCTCTGTGGGTGAGGGGGTGTAAGGGTGTAGACGGATGCGAGTTTCGCTTTAATTACAATAATTGACAAACGACAAAAGGACAACAAAATTCGACTTCATGTGAAATTTACATCGATGAGTTTAAAATAGATGACGAATCTATTAAATACACAATTCTTCTTCTCTTAAATAATGTCAAAGACACGAACTATCCACTCTAGACTCTCTCTCTCTCTCTCTCTCTCTCTCTCTCTCTCTCTCTCTCTCTCTCTCTCCACAGAAGACAAACAACCCCCAACAACAGAATGTCACTGGCCACTAGTTTGCGCAGTGGTTAGACTCTAAGCCCAGCAGCAAAACAGTCGCGGATTCGAATACAAGACATTCACATTTTCCTAATTTGGTAAAATATCAGATCCACTGACTCGTACAGACGTACACTAATACGTTAAATGAACAACTCTAGGGAAGTCTAAACAAGAACGAAATTTCCAGCGAAATCCTGTTTTAGGCTGATATCCAAGAAGACATAATTTAGGATATATCCAATCTATCGGGAACTGTTTATGAAGATAAAAGCTTTCAATTTGTTCATCAGGTCAGTGTGTGTGTGTTTGTGTGTAGTTTTCTACATGTCTTTATTTTCACATATCATCACATGACTAACAGTAAGCTTCTCATTATTATTATTATTATTATTATTATTATTATTATTATTATTATTATTATTATTATATAATGGAATCTTCATCATCATCATCTTCTTCTTCCTCTTCCTCTTCTTCTCTTCCTGTTTTGTACAACTGGCGTAACCAGTCAACGGTGTCTGGTTAATCGGCTTTACTTTACTGAGCAAAGATGGCGGCTGCGTCGCGTGACTCGCATCGGAGTGACTAAACGCTAGGAATGAGCGACGTTGAGACAGGTGAGACAGGTGCTGGTCACCTGAAGAATTCTTCTCTCAGCAGGACCTCAAGTACGTGTCACCAACTCTCTCCAAAGCACGCTGCAACATGTCACAGATACACGAAAATCAAAGCACATTTGAACGACGCTGTCCCTGATAGCAACGGTTAGATCATCACTCTGTCTCTTCGATTCTGAACAGAGGGACGCATCTAGGAATTCAGTGCATTTCTCATTCTGCCCTGTCTCTTCACTTCCACGTGGAATGATGAATGTTGCTAATTGCTTTGCACGAAGAAAAACAGCTTTATCATCGTCGACATCATCATCATCGTCGTCGTCATAATTATAATAATCAACATCACCATCATCATCATCGGCGTCGTCATATTAATCATCATCATCATCATCGTCGTCGTCGCCGTTATTGTAATCATCATCATCACCATCATTATCGTCATCATCATCATCATCATCAACACCATCATCATCGTAATCACCATCATCATCATTATCATCATCACCACCATCATCATCATCATCACCATCATCATCATCATCGTTATCAACATTGTCATCATCATCATCATCATCACTGTCGTCATCATCATCATCATCATCATCATTGCTGCTGCTGCTGTTGAGTATAACTGACCGACTTTAGGCGTATCTGCTATGGCGTGTGTAGCTGAGTAGAGGAGGTTCGTTGATTCGTAGATGGAGGAGTTTCTCTCTGACGCGTATACGTCTGACGAATCGTGCGCTGATTTCTCCTGATTGGTGTAGAGAGACGAGAGGATGGGAGTGCAGCTGCTGTAGCCACCGGACGACGAGATGCCATGCCAATCGACGACAGCCGACAGTTTGGCAGTCGACGTGCCACCGCCGTTGCTGACTCCGTCGTCTCCTTTACAGCGCCTATCGTTCCAAATCAAGACTGACACCGTCAACAGGTATTGACTCCGTTGAGTCGGTGGCGATGCTAAGAAGAAGGCATTTCAGTGCAAAGGAAGACAGTGGCTACGTAGCCAGGGTTTCAGAGTGGGGGCACTTCAACATTCTCGCCCCAAAAGTCTCGACGTCCAGACCCACAACTGATCACCGGTCCAGGCCAGTGGCGGCTCCACGATTTGGCAAGTGGGGGTGGGCGTTGGGAGAGGGGCAACTTCTAAGCATATGGGTCAACCATTTGTTGATGGGTAGGCCTATGTAGTAGTAAGTATAGGGTCAGACTCAGAACAGGGGTCACTGGGGGGCAGGCAGTGGCGGTACAACCATGGTGATGACTGGAGATGCATCCCCACCGGGGTTCCGGATGACCTTTTATGCTTGTCAACCTATTTTCCGGTGAGTTTTTAAAAAATTTCGTGAAAAATACTGCGAATGACCTTCTTTTTTGACTGTGGGCCTCTTTTTTCGCCTTTTTAATTAATAACATTTAGTGGACAAAACACTAACAAGTGGTCTTTTTTCTCTTTTTTTCTTTTGATTTTCTTCTTCACTTTGCATCCCCCACCAACTTCCTATAAATTTTTTCATCCCCCCTACTAAGAATTCCTGGCGCCGTCACTGGGGTAGGCATTCAATAGAGGGGGCACGGGCCGCCATGTGGAGCCGCCACTGGTCCAGGCCCGAGTAGGGAATAGAGCGAAATTTTTTAGGGTATTTTCATTTTTGGAAATAGCGCACGATAAGTAGTAAGTACTTTATAACGAAGTTCTACTCTAAATTTTGTTTGAAAAGCAGATACTAGGTGGAAACAAATTTCTACGCTGCTCACCTGTTTCGACCTGACAACTGTATGACGGAAGTGGCAACACCTCCCAAGGCGGTGCCACCTTGATTGGCCGCCAGGTGAGCGCTGTGGTCGAACGCTGTCTTGTCCATCTTCGCTCCGGCTGCTGGAGAAGAAGAAGAAGAGGCGAAGAGATGCGTCTGTTTGACGACACTCACCTGGTGTCTCAGGTGAGGCGAATCGTCTGCGGTGATGTCAGGTATCTTGGTGGAGATGGTGGAGACGGGCCAACTGACGGAACACGAAGGCAGACTGTCCGACGATGAGTTGGTCCCCCCACCCTGAGGGGAGTAAGTCAGACCGGAAGACCCCCCGACGTAAGAAGACCCGTCAGTCGAGGGATAGGTGGGAGGCAGAGCCCCGCCCAGCGTCTGTTCGGTGGGGGACGACTTAGAGGTCGACTTCTTGTAAGAGCTCGATGAGTATCTGCTGAATGTTGTTCCTAATTTCGAGGCGTTGGAGTTGTCGAGAATCGATCCCCCCGAAGTATGGCCGTTGTTGTTGTTGTTGTTGTTGTTCTTGGCGAGCACGCAAGAGGAGTAGCAGTCGAATGCCGTTCCGAGTTCGGTCCTGTAGAGGGACAGCTGTGAGTTGGCGATCAAAGGACTGCAAGACAGAAGGCCATCGGGACCAATTCCTATGGGGTTCTGGGTAGCGGTCCCGTAGAGGCACCCGTGAGGCGGGGGCGGCGGGGGAAGAAGGGCCGACGTAGACCCGTCGATCACCGACTTCTCCCCTCCTCCTCCTCCTCCTCCTCCTCCGAGGTACGGGTACTTTCGGAAGTCGGTCTCGTAGCGCGAGATCTCGTCTTCGTAGTGTCCTCGAGTACCGGAAGTCAGATCGAGTCCATATCCGGCGAATCCGGTCTTAGCAGCGGCTGCGGCGGCGGCGGCTACATCCAGGGCGCTGTACTTGGTACTGCGCTGAGTCAGCAGATCGGAATAGTACCCGGTACTGTGGTGGTAAGGCATTTCCAGTTGGCACTGGCGCGGTTCCAGGTAGTAGCGGGAGCAGTGCCGCTCCATCTCCGACCCCAGGGCGTCGGTGGTCGTGCCCGGCAGAGCGGAGCAGAGCGGGTGGTACCCGGCTCGGTACAGATTGGCGTCGAATGCGAGGTTCGACCCGGCGTACGGGTAGATGGATTCGCCCTTCATCTCTGACCCCGAACAGCCGTAGTATGCGATCGTGTTGTTGTAGGTGGTGTTGAACGACGTGGCGCTATAGAGGTCGCGGTAGGGAGCCTTGCGTTTGCGTCCTGTTTGCAAGTAGTCCCTCAGCTGGCCCTTGGACTTCTTTCCTCGCGGCGAACGGATACGATTTGCCTCTTCCGTCTCAACAACGACCCCGAACTCAGAAGGATCGCAGTCTATGATTGGATAGGGCAGCTTAAACTCAGAGCCTCGCTTTCGAACGAGGTCACGACCTTCGTCTTCACTAGAAAAATAACACCCGAATGCATTGATATAATTATTATATTCAATTGAATTTTTTGCATTGATATATTATATTCAATTGAATTTTGTATGCATTGATATATTATATTCAATTGAATTTTGTATGGTTGGCGGCCCGACGGCCCGAGCCTCCCGAGGACCGGGTGTTTTTGAAATCAGCAGTTGTCATTTATCATTACCACTAAGGCATGCACACATTCTGGGGGTTCTTGTCTGAATATTATAAATATATTTAGTAGACATAGGCTAATATATTTTTGCTAAGTAAGAATAAATAGACTTAAGAATCAAGCTACATTCACTAAATAAATAAATACTAACTGTTTGAGTCGAACGTAAGTTTTATACTGCATGTCTGCATATTCAGTCTACTCGGAACATTTCACGCCGCTTGGCGGGTCGGATCTGGCCCGCGGACCACCATTTGAATACCTCTGCTTTAATACCATATAATTCTGTATATCTTTTGTGTCGTGTAATGATAGCGACATGGTGAAAACTCATCATTAGACAAAAGTTTTTTCGCAGTATAATATATCCAGATGGTCCCACGGTTGCTTTATATGGCTTACGTGAGGTGTCGATGTATGCAGAGGATGAAGTCTGGTTTGCTGTTCTTGTAGATGACCCTTGAGCTTGTCTGGAGCCAGATCCAATGGAAGTCCTTCGTCATCAGTCTATAGGCGATCAGACCAGAACTCCCCGTCTTGATCACTGTAACCGAATTCATAAACAGCAGAACAATAATAATTTTTCATATTCTTAGAAAAGCATCCCTGGTCCTGTGGTCCATAGTACTTTTAAAAATGACTCAGAGCGTTGAAAATTAGTGTTGCCCTTCCGTTGACAATAATCGGGAGGGAGACTGACAGACAAACAGACAGACAGACAGACAGAGACAGAGATGGATACAGAGACGGAAAGAGAGCAGCAGTTGTTCTGCCTACGTTCTTGGTGAGCGGCTGCGAAGTAGTTGAGGTCATCGGGATGAATGAGGTCGTATCCTCCTTTCTGGAGCAGCTCTTGGTCGGAATAATCGAACACCATCCGCCCTCTGAAAACAAACAGACCATCACCAGTCCAGCCCCATTGCCAAATTGCAAAATAAGACACGGAATGGGCTTCTTCTGGATTCATGTCCAATAATTAATCGATGAATACGATTGTCGTCTGTGGTTATGCAGACACGCTAACAATAGACAAGATCACACAACTCAACATTATTCTTTAAGAGGATTAATATCTATGACTTACATCACTCTCTGTCGTTATGCGTAACTCATTAGACTACATCTTTATATCACTCTAAATCACTCTCTATCACTCAAATCACTCTATATCACTCTATATCATAATATCACTCTATAGCAGTGTTTCCCAAACTGTGGGTCGCGACCCAAAAGTGGGTCGCAGGGCTCAGTCTAATGGGTCGCGGGGTAGCGCGAAATTAGATTCAAAACTTCAAAAGCGTCATTTTCTAACCAATACCAAAATGTCACAAGCCTTGAAAGTTGCAAGTAGGCTTAAGGGTTTTAAGAAATTCATTTGCCTGCAATCCTCCATACACGGCTTATATTAACATGATTAGTGTTTTATCTAATTTTAGTTGGCAATGACTTTGCAGGGCAGCTGCACGTTATAAAGCCGCTGAAGTGAGTCGCGCAGTTTCAAAAAGCGTGGGAAATCCTGGCCTACAGTACCCTACTTTTTAAAAAATAATCTTTTTTTACAATAACGCAAGGAGAGAGTATTCTAACCATTTTGCTCGGAGACTTCAGCAGTTAAGCGATTTTGCCATACTCATAGGATTTTTAAGACGCGTAATAAAGGTATGATCCTGGCAACAGTTTAAAGAATATAATTTTCAACAAATTTCATTCTCTATTTCTCTCCTTTCATCTTAATTGGCAAAATTACGAATAATTATGTGCAATATATTTACCATAGTTTCATTCGAATTGAAGCAGAGCTTTTGTTTTGCCTTTTTTCAAAAATCAGAAGATTCTTTTTCAACTAACGTTCGCCAGATGGCCTAATGCATTTTTGATATTACATGCTATGATTAATTATTGATTATGGTCGCGGAACGTTACAAAGCCGCTGAAATGGGTCGCTGTGCCAAAATGTTTGGGAAATTCCGCTCTATGGATAAATCACTCTAAATCGCTCTATATATGTCCATCAGAGACACGAGAATGCAATGCATGCGAACCTTGCGTCCATGGATATTGGAGACAGATCCATCTTGTGTTTGCTCTTGAATGTGTAATCGCGAGAAGGAACATCGGCCAAGGGCAGAGGACCAAAGGGACAGCAGAGAGCAAACAAGGCCAAAGGAACGTCCTTACTCTTCGAATTCTGACCTAATAGGGCTTTGATTTTTCCGCAGATTTCTAACGTCTAAAAATGTAAAATCAGATTCAATATCTAACAGTGGCGGCTCCACCGAGGGACAGGGGGGCTGTGCCCCCTTTTGAGTGCCTGCCCCCTAGTGGCCCCCCAGTTGGGACCCTATACTTACTTAATGCTACATACATTAAACAACGAATGGTTTGCCCCCCATGATTAGAAGTTGCCACCCCAACGGCCCTTCACTTGCCAAATCCTAGAGCCGCCACTGATATCTAATAATCTAATATTCAGCTTAAAGATTAAATTTTCCATTTGAAATCTCCCTTTAAAGTCGTGGTTTTTGATAGCAATATAGTTACATTTAAAACGTTACCTTACATGCGGACAGTCGATTTAGCCATGTTCCTGTTAGACCTGGCTATAATTCTGTGTGGATTTGGTGCGCCATCGGCTGATACCTAGATATTATAATTGTGGCGCCATAGAAGCTGACTGATTGAACTATATCAGGATAAGCATCAGACGAAGTTCACCAATTCTGCTGTCGAAAGCAGACAGAAGAAAGAGATTAGACGACAATTTAAGGTTTCTCCTTAGAATTCCCCTTCTCTCTCTCTCCCTCTATCTCTCCCTCTATCTCTCTCTCTCTCTCTCTCTCTCTCTCTCTCTCTCTCTCTCTCTCTCTCTCTGATGATCTGATGATTGGTTGATTGGTTGGTTGATTGGTTGATTGATTTATTTTTTTGATACGAGTGATTTCAAGGTGGCAAACTCACTATGAAACCGGAAGCGTTGTCTAGTAGACATCGGAATCTGACTGTGAAGCATCTCTGTACTAGATGGCCGTTACCTACGAAACAAACGATAACTCAAATTACGTGTTCAAAGGGTTAATAACTTAATAGATCTGTATGCATTCAAAGAGTTAACGCACGAGCATTTTTGCTAATAGCAAAAAGTTCCTTCGCTCCAGACATTTGGAACTCGTCTGTAAGACTTTTCCTCTTGTATGAGAATGACCATTTATATAAACATGTTTGATTAACCACGTTCAAATTGGACGTCGCGCAGCGTTTTTGTGTCATGTCTATGATGAGTTAGACCCCTGCACGGGGCGGGCGGGCGGGGCAGGCCGCCGGCCCGGCCCGCGGGCCGGGCCGGGCCGGGCTCAAAAGATTGCCAAATAAAACGGGCCGGGCCGGGCCGGATGAGTGGCGGGCCGGGCCGGGCCGGGCTTCCATAAGTCGGCCCGTCCTCTGTTTAACCCATTAAGGAACCCCCGATCAAAGGAACTTGCCAATTGTTTCCGGTATAACGAATTAAAATGAATCCCCCTAAAGATGAATCACCCAGTCATCTTTCTACGTGTAATAAATACTCCCCACCTCTTTATTCTACGAAGAATATTAACACCCTCTGAAATGTAATAACTTCCCTATAGTGATATGCAGTAAAATGTATAAATGGAGTCATCAGATATGAAACTGTGCCAACGCACAAGAGATAAAATGACGTAATAATTTGGGGCAAGTAATGTAGGGGAGTAGAAATTCTAATCCCGTAGAGTCTTCAAAGGCAGAGTCTGACCGATTATATTAGCATTACGCAATACGCATTGTCCTTCTTGTCCAGATACGTATTCTAGTGACTAGCGTTGGGGCCTGTGTAGTGCCAGGATCGCTTGAATGTATTGTTTGAAATACTTTGATCTCCTTGCCCTCGCCTTCTCTTCGTCACTACGTGGAAATCTTCAGACAGACAGACAGACAGACAGACAGACAGACAGACAGACAGACAGGCAGACAGTCAGACAGTCATACAGACATTCTAGAACAGTGTGGCAAGGCGTCCAGTGCTGCGAGTGAACGGTCATTTAGTACAGCTGGGGCAACCATTTCACAGCGTCGCACTGCTTTGGACACGGACACCATTGAAACATACTATTTTTGCATTCTAATGCTTAAACTTTATCGATCGGCTTCAATTTTGTTGCATTATGAGTTGTTTTCAGTAGACACTACATTTTAGTAAGAAGACTGTTATTAAAACGTCAACTGAATCATGACTGATTTCCCAAAAGTTAGGTTGCAAATTGTAATCGCAAATGAGCAGGCCGGGCCGGGCCGGGCCGGGCCGGAAATTTGGCGGACCGAAACGGGCCGGACCCTAAAGAAAAAGCAATGAAACGGGCCGGGCCGGGCCGGGCCGAAAGAGTGACGGGCCGGGCCGGGCCGGGCTGCCATAAGTCGGCCCGTGCAGGGGTCTATGATGAGTCAGCAGCACTGCCTATGAGAAAGTGATGTAAATTTTATGCAGATTTACTTTTATGTAGCAATTATTGGCAATAATAGCATTAACTGAGAAGAGAAGGTGACTCAAAGACGCGCATAATTATGCATTTGCTATTCTCTACGAAAAATAACCTCCAAATTTGCATGGTCAAGATCGCGGTTTCGGTTCGGTTTTAACCGAAAACCGCGGTTTCGGTTCGGTTCGGTTAACCGAAAACCGCGGTTTCGGTTCGGTTCGGTTAACCGAAAACCGCGGTTTCGGTTCGGTTCGGTTAACCGTAACAGCACTAATCACAGTTTTAGACAGTTGAGTTGGTTAGACGGTGTCGGCGTGTACTGACTTGGCAGGAGTGCCTGTTCGAGCGTCATGTCAGTTGATTCTCCTGTCAGCTGTTGCTGCCAATTCAGTTGGTACTTGAACTGTTCTCGATCCTCCGAGTGAATCAACTCTAGCGCACTCTGGTGAATGATGTCCGACTGAGAGAGAAAAAAAACAAAAGAACAAAGCGCCCCTGGCGAATGAAACTGTCACCACACTCTAGAAGCAGCACTGAGACCGTGAAGTAAGCGCCGATGATTATTAGAATTTCAATCGTTACTATTAAAACTAATAAAACAAAACGTAAATAGCGCCGCACTTTCTGGATTTTGTCTCTGAAACTTTCGTCTCGATCTTTGTCAAAGGCACATTGTCCAAATGTCATGTCTTCTATTTCTTGTTCCTTTTTTAACCTCACTTCAAAATATCTCTTCCAGGGGCGTAGCCAGGAATTTGATTGGGGTGGGGCAGTGGCGGCTCTAGGATTTGGCAAGTGGGGGGCGTTGGGGTGGCAACTTCTAATCATGGGGGCCAACCATTTGTTGATGGGTAGGCCTATGTAGTAGTAAGTATAGGGTCAGACTCAGAACAGGAGGTGACTGGGGGGGCAGGCACTCAATAGGGGCACGGGCCCCCTGCCCCCCGGTGGAGCCGCCACTGGGGGAATAATGCGATTTGGGGGTATACATCTTTTGTTAAACATTGAAAATCTTAAAAGACACATTAAAAACTGTAAGATAGCCTAATTGGGGGGTATATATACCGATCTACCCCCCACCCCCACCCCCACCCCCGTCGCTACGCCCCTTATCTCTTCCCGATCTTGTCGTGCACCGAGACGTTGGGTGAAGGTTGATCACTCCGTCATCGATCATTCCCCCATCAGTGGAGATCGAAACAGGTGATCTAGAAGACCTGATCCTCTACCTACCCTCCTCTCTCTCTCTTTCTCCCTTTCTCTCTCTCTCTCTCTCTCTCTCTCTCTCTCTCTCTCTTTCACCTCGTGAGATCAAAGAGGTAGATTGATGTCAATAGATGGATCCGTCCAATCAGACGTCCAGTAATCAGGTGTTCGTTCGCTAATTGATTGCAGTTTACAATCACTTACGGGCAAACCAACAACTTCGCCACGCGCACAGACAGGCAGACGTACAAGGAAGCGTACATAGAGGGGGCGACAAGCCCACAGACAGAGACAGAGAAACGGACGAGGGAAATTGCATCAGACGGAATCAGCCAAATCATTAATCTTCCGTGGAAATTCCTTGCCTCCCCCCACCTCAATCCCATAATTCTTCCGCTGAGAGGGGGATGGAGAGGAGAGGGGATGGAAAGAGGTGACCGATGATCAATCGGGGGAGAAGGGGTCGACGCTCGATCCGTCCGATCATCAACAACAGAGGATTTCTTTACGAAGCAGGAAAAACGTAAAATCTGAGATGTTTTATTAGGGCCTACAAAGACTCATCTATCTCCCCACACTCAGAAGACAATCGCCGCCATCAAACATTCATGCTCGTGTAATCATGAGCTACCAACAGTCCACAAACAGGCGCTATATCATCGTTAGGACTCATGAGCCAAATGACTTAATTTCCCAAAGGAGTGAATTCGAGGCAGACATGTTTCACTCATGACTCAGGACTGATTCCATCGACAAAAGAAATCAAAATTTCATATTTCATACTCAATTGCTTAAAAATCAATGGAAGGAAATCAATATGCCATCTCCCTCGTTGCCAAATCGATTTACTTACTCGCCAAACCAAAGTCCTCTGTTTATTTAGAAATCAACAGCGATGCAAAAACGAATTCATAATTTGTCGACGCTTAAAATCTAATTTCTTCTTTAATGCAGTTTTATTTCATTAATTCGATTAAATATTTGATCTTAACGAGCACTTCGTAAACATGGATCAGCGTCGACGATCTTTTTTTTTTGGGGGGGGGGTCAGGAACTAGGGTCAGGATAAAGGGAAGGGTCAAAGGGGGCACGGGTGGGGGTGGTGGTCTGTGAGAAGAGAGAGAGAGAGAGAGCATCTGTTGAGCAGAGGACATCGGCGTATAAGGCGCCCGGAAGCACCAGCCTCAGCAGCTGTGGCACCGCGGAGAAAGACGACGACGGAGACGAGAGGTTTACCTGATGGAAGCCAAGGTACTGTTCGACGGTGTGCGACGCATAAAAGACCTCTCCGTCGCAGGTGACGACAAACAGAAAGCCACTCAAAGCCTATCGACGATAACACAAAACACAACAGCAGACGATATAACGCACAACACGACACAGAGGCAGACACACACAGACAGACAGACAGAGGGGACAGAGGCAGAGACAGAGAAACCGAGACAGAAAGATGCAGAAACAGGCTAACAGAGGGGGAGGCAGATGGATAGACAGAGAGAGAAAAAAACAGGAACAGAGTCAGACAGACAGACAGAGACAAAGAATCAGAGACAGACAGAGAGAGACAGACAGAGAGGGAGACAGACAGATGTACATCGTATACGGAGCTTTACAAGGTGATCGTCTTGGGAAATGGGTTCTCTGGTGTCTACCCCCAACATAGAAATGTTCTACATGAGGCATTAAAGACACATGAATATATATAATATAGAACGATATATATAATAATATATATATATATTATATAATATAATTTAGATACGAATATATATATATATATATTCGTTCGTTTCGAGTCACTTTAATCGAGATTTTCATCCTTTGTTTTTACGTGCATGTCATGTGCCTTTTTAAAATAGCATTTTCGCATTTTGAAATGTTTTACCGTCGTCAGCTATAAACATATCTGCCACAATTCCACTAACAACACAGCACCTCTGACCACCGACCACTCTGCGTACAGACGAATGACAACACAGGTATTATACGTGACAGGATCATCCCAGATTATTATGTGTGGCTCATATACTGTAAGAGCTTATAAGAACAAATACATCTTCATCATCATCACATGTATACGCAGGAGACAATGGACTCAGTATATATATGACTGATTGCGATGACGATGGAGGTGATGGTGGTGGTGGTGGTGGTGATGGTGACCAGTTCCTACCTGGAGAACCGTTTCTGAATCGGTGAAGCCAAGATCGCTGTAGAGGTGGTGACTGTGGTGGATCCGATGGTGGAGACGCCGGTGGAGATGATTGTCCAATGGAAAGCGTTCTCCCAATACAGCTACAAAAAACACCCAACACCACTTCCATACATACATATATATATATATCAGAGATGGGTAATTAATCAATTAGGAAGTAATTGATTAGCTAATCGATTAGATGACCAGCTAATTCTAATTGTAATCAATTGGCAAATTTTATCAGCTAATCGTAATTCTAATCAATTAGAATTTACCTGCTAATTCTAATTATTTTTTAATTACATGACAATTAGCCATCCGAGGCAGCCTGAGAATAATGTTGAAACGCATGCTCATGGTATAACGCTGAGATGATCATGGTAGCATTAGCAAGGAAAAACTTACAGCTGATAGATTAAGTGTTTTGTGTGATTGCTGTTGACAACTGGAAATGTGACAACTGGAAATGCCAGCCATTTCCAACCATTTGCAGCTGCATGCAATTACTGCTGATATTAAATTAGTATTTTAAAGCTGTGTTTTGCGTGGTGTGTCAACTGTATTGCGAACATCGACAATCTAATTGTAATTCTAATTGATTAGACAGCAGCTAATGCTAATTCTAATCAATTGGACAAAGTGTAGAACTAATTCTAATGCTAATCAATTAGGTGCTAGAAGCAACTAATTCTAATTCTAATTGATTAGATTTTTGTCTAATTGTGCCCATCTCTATATATATATATATATATATATATATATATATATATATATATATATATATATATATATATATATATATATATAGGGGCCTATATATACATTATACACACTTAAAACACCAAGTCTAAGTGTATATATATGAGAGTGTTTATATATACAATACATATATATGCATATATGCATATATATATAATATGTATGTGCATGTGTATATATACATATACATGCATGCATGCATGCATACATATGTGCATATATATATAATATATATAGGTCCTATGTGTGTGTGTCCAAGTATACTTTTCTTCGTTTCATTTTGGAAGCAGCGTTATGCAATTTGTTTCATTGATTTCAGAGCTCGATATTACTATTACAAGTGTCTAAAGTCTGAAGTGTTGGCTTTTCCATGCCCAGCCACTCCCCCTCCCCTCCCCCACTGAATTTTCAGGGAAGTAGTCCACTACAACTTTTTTTAAAAAATCGATCGATGCAAATATTCCAATTGACGGCAGACGATCGATGGCTTTAAATTCCGTCGCTGGGTGTCGCTACATCACAGTCATCCCATTATGACGTCATCACAGGAGGCGCCCTTGACGCTGCGTCATTCGTCATGACAACCTGGCGTCTCATTCGTCGTCACGACTTCGAAGTCAACTGTCACGAGGCGGCAACAACTCGTGTTGACTCCGCTAGGTGTCGTCTCTTGCCTTTTCATGAGAAACCACGTTTGGCTTCAGAACAAAGGATCCCCCCATGGGGAGGCAAAAGGGGAAGTGGGAGCGGAGGGTGGGGCCAACACTTCAAATCATCCACAAATCCACTGCAATTACAAGCCCTGGGAGCAACCCCCGACGACATATTTAATTATGATTTACTTTAAAATGACACGCGTCGACAAGAAAAACATTCTCAAGATGGAAAGTATTTTTGTAAGCAAAAAGAGCAAAGCTAATACAACATCAGTCGGTCTCTCTATGGAGTATGGTGACAACTCTTTTGGAATCTAATACGCGTGCTGTTTGGCAATACACTGCAGGGCTATACTGCGAATTGTCTTACCCTATAACCCCAAAACTCTACCCTCCAGTGACGGTTCCAGGATTTCTTGTGAGAGGATGAATGAATTAATAGAAAGTTGGTAGGGGATGAAAAATAGAACGAGAAAAATCAATAAACTTTGCCGAAAAAGGCTGGAAAAAGGGAAGTTTATCCCTCATTTTGCTACACTTTTACCGAAAAATATGTTGACAAGCAAAAAAAGGTCATCCCCGGTTAGTTTTACTATAGATTTTCACCTCAAAAATAAGTTCAAACAGGTTTCACAAGCAAAAGAAAGTAAGTCCGAAAGTCCGGTGCATGGGGATGCATCTCCACTCATCTCCCACGTGGAACCGCCACCGCTAACCCCAAAACTCTTGACTCTAACCCCGACTAAATTCAGCCAACGCTTGTCTTGTGCATGCACTGTATGCGGCGAATTTCAAGCATTCGGATTAGAAGCATGAATTCCTGGTCATGAATATCTGCTGACAGGACGACGGCACGAGAGGCGATCACGACGACGACGACGACTACCGCTGCAGTCGGCGCTGGCGACGGTGGCACAATAGCAGCGCCCGGTAGCTGCTGCTGCTGCTGCTGCATCTGGCGCCGAGAGAGGCATCGGGTATAGGAGGAGAACACCTTACGACTAGGACTCTTTCACCTGTAATTCCCTGCGTGCAGGTGTGCCTTCTATGCGCTAATTATGACGACGATGTGTCGACGCCGCTGGAATTGATTATCGAGATTAAGGGAACGAGGGAGAGAGAGACAATGATGGATGGCCGGTCTAATGCCGGTAGCATATGGCACTGGGCGATAGACCGTGCACAGAGACAGAGACAGACAGAGACAGACGGACAGACAGAGACAATGGGGCGAAAAACAACGAGTATTTTATCTGGAGTGTATCTTTATGATTATAGAAGCCAAGGTGTCAGCGCTGATAACGCTAAAGTTATTTATTAACGTCTGTTGTCAGTCAGATCGGTGACACGACAGACAGACAGGTAGGCTGGGCAGGTAGATCGACGGGCGGCGCTTTGATGACCTTCGATGTGGAACAGATTGTCGTTGCAATTAGATCTCTTTTCTCCACGGACGAAAGACTGTCGTAGAAACTAACAACACAGATTAATTCCCCTCGCAGACAATGCTTCGCTTCTGCTGCTGCTGCTGAAGTCGATCGATAGATGGAGGACTTCTATAGCGCCTCGTTTAATGTCTGCCATCAAAGATTCAAAGATACAGTCCAGAACAGAAGACGTCCACAGTGGATCTACACGGCGAAAGATTCGCTCAGATTCTGGTCAGTTGCGCTTACGAGAGAGAGAGAGAGAGAGAGAGAGAGAGAGAGAGAGAGAGAGAGAGAGAGAGAGAGAGAGATACAGACAGACAAACAGAGATAGGGTGAGAGACAGAGACAAACAGACAAGAAGACAGACGCCTGGTTGAGTGTCATTTGAAATGTAGTATAGAGATGCGTATTTTGAAGAATTCTAATGTTGTCTTTGTTGGTGACGATGTTACATCGTTAGGTCTTAATTCTAACGCAGAGAAATGAAAGCAAAGACAGAAGACAATGAAAGTTATTATGCTCCAGTAACTATGCGGCAAACATTCTCGGAGAAGCAAGAACTCTTCGCTGACTGCATGCTGTATTGACGGCAGAATTTAGTTATTTTTGGGTCGCGGGATGATGATGACGACGACGATGATGGTGACAGAGGCGGCGCTGGGGTGGGTGGGTCCGCGGGTCCGGACCCACCCAGCCCCGGGCAGAGGCACCCGAGCAAATCATGCAAATCCGCAGAAATTTTATTTTAGTGGAGGGGTAGTCTGAGCAGGGTCCTGGTTGTGTAGATTACATTAGACCCACCCAGCAAAAAACCAGCGCCGCCCCTGGATGGTGATGATGATGACCTTGTTTCATTCTGTGTGACTTATTTCCATGCATAGTGCCATCTAGCGTTTGTTTTCACGGACCATCTTAGAGGATCGAGAGAGGTGAATAACCAGAATCAAAGAAGATTCTCTCACCAAGACCAAGTTTCTCACCGAAGGAGGAGGAGGAGGAGGAGGAGGAGGAGGAGGAGGAGGAGGAGGAGGAGGAGGAGGAGGAGTCCACGGAGGTTGGAAGGGGCCGCCGAATGAAAGAGCGCCGGTCAGAAGTCCATCTTCTTCGGTCGAAACGACGACCGGACGGACTCTATGATTAAGCCACTCCCCACCGCCGCCGCACTACCTGGGCATTATCCCCAGTCCCAACGGAACACCCGCTGGGTGGATGGGAAAGATAGAGAAGGAGGAGGAGGAGGAGGAGGAGGAAGAGGAATAGGCCATTGCTCTTCCACTCAGCGTACGATAACGACCGCTAGTCTGTCTGTCTGCCTGCCTGTCTGTCTGTCTCTGTCTTTCCTCTGACCACTCAACCTGTAATTATGAAAAACATTTTATCCTCCTATTGGAAATCGCCTGACCGTTGCTATCAAGACCCCGACAGGCCCCCGATCGGCCCCGGCACCGGCCCCTCGTCAAGGCCTTTCCGCCGGAAGGGAAACGAAGACCACTACGAGGAGGAGGAGGGAGGGAGGGAATTAGACGGTGATGGGGAGGGGAGAGAAATGCGGAAGACCGCTTCAGCAACATTGAACTAATCCAACATGACAGAGAGAGAGAGAGAGAGAGAGAGAGAGAGAGAGAGAGAGAGAGAGAGAGAGAGAGAGAGAGAGAGATTAATCGCGGTCGGATTGAGCATTCGACGTTATGGACAGAGACAATCAATCAATCAATCAATCGGTCGCTTGCAATCACACAAACCAGTCATTAGCCAATAATTTTAGGTTTCAGTAGACGACGACAAAACAAACACAAAATACACATCGCTAGTAAAATGCTCCAGTGTCAACAATTCAGAAGGATTGGAAAATAACAAAAGAAGAAACAGCTCTCTCTCTCTCGCTCTCTCTCTCTCTCTCTCTCTCTCCAATCGCTTTAGCATAGAAAGCCAACTTATGGAAAACACTGTTGATTTTCACGTTCTGTTTTCTCTTTCCTGTGTTATTCTCGTCTATTCCCAATCTCTCCTCTACCTTTCTCCATTTTCATCAATCTGCAGTCAGTCTGCCAGTCAGTCAGTCTGTTAGTCAGTCTGTTTGTCTCCATGTATGTATGTCAGTATTCGGCAAACGTCGACACCTGCTTGAGCTAAGATGAACAAATTAATAAGAAAACGATTGAGCCTCATAAAGCATTGCCGACGACGACGACGACGACGACGGGGCCAGGTATGGGCCCGCCGCCGCCGCCGCCGCCGCCGCCGCCGCCGCCGCTGGCCCCGGGAGAGGACCCGGGGCCCGATGGCCGACTCCGCCGCCGCCGCCGCCGCCGCCGTCGTCGTCGCTAATGAATTGGAAGGAGACGGAGAAGGAAAACGATTAGATGAACGGAAATTAAGAATTAAGTAAATTGACGACCTCTGGAAATCAAGTGGACAAAGCCTCTTCCATCTCCATCTCCATCTCCACCTCCGTCTCCAGCACCATGTCCATCTCCGTCTACTAGAGTATCTTAATTGGAATTCACCTTAAATCGTGAAGTATTTTTGTCTCCAAATGTTGATTTTTTTGGCGATTCTATATTTCGTTAAACTGAGAAATAGCAGTTCATCAAAAGAAGCAGAATAGCATGGCGTCATCACGGTCATCAGTTCAATCGATTCTTCCTATATTCCTTTTTGCGTTTAGAAGTGCAGCCGAGCACCTGTAACCTTGCGAACACACCTCCGTCTGCACCTCCATCCAGTGGCGGCTCTAGGATTTGGCAAGTGGGGGACCGTTGGGGTGGCAACTTCTAATCATGGGGGGCCAACCATTTGTTGTTTAATGTATGTAGCATTAAGTATAGGGTCCCAACTGGGGGACCACTGGGGGCCAGGCACTCAATGGGGGTGGCACGGTCCTCTGGCCCTCCCGGTGGAGCCGCCACTGCCTCCATCTCTACATCCATAACACCAGTGGCGTAGCCAGGATTTCCGGAAGGAGAGGGCTTTGGTTTGGACTTTTCACCGTAACCAACTTTCCAAAAATCTTGACAAGCAAAAGAGGTCATCCTGTCTTCTTTCCTTCCAGATTTTTTCTTTTTGATGTCGACAAGCAAAAAAACGTCGTCACCTTTGGCGCTTAAAATCTTTTGGTCGGCAGCGCCAAGGCGAGTTTTAACCCCCAAAACCGCGTCCGAAAATAAAAATTAAATGAAAACACATTTTTTAAAATTTCGTCAGCGCCCAAGGAAGGTTAACCTCCCCCCGCCCCCTTGGCACGCCACTGCATAGCAAACGACTGCACTATTTCGAAAATTAGAGGCACTGAAAACAGCGCATCAAAGGTCAAGAAGTGCTTCGACAAGTTTCCCAGTTTGACGACAACCAACAAGCAATGAATGGCAAGCACTCAGTATAAATTTCATGGCTTTTTGTGTCGGAACGAGGCGGAACGGCGTTCCGGAAAATCTGAAGACTGGCATTTAATTGCAACATTAAATTCATAAATAGAAAATTTAGAACTGATATAGTTCTAAATTTTCTATGTACGAATTTAATGTTTTTTTATTACAATCATTATAGTAACTGTTTGGCCGCTACGTCATGTTGACAAATGACTTCTGACTATTGCGTTCCGGAAAATATTCTATTGCGTTCCGGAAAATATTTTATTTTACAAAAAAGCCCTGTCGGTAGGAATATCACTAGGAAATGTAATTTAGCATTGCTTTGATAGAATGTGTTGGATTCTATGAAGAAAATGACGTGGTGGATACAAAATCTATTTGTGTCCTTGAAAGACCAACTGAATGTTAATCTTGAAAAAAGTTGCTTCAGATGAGGGGTTGAAAACAATGTGGCTATTATGTTCGTTCTGAATATCCTGAATGTAGGCCTAAATGACATCATTTTGAAAACTCTTCCTCAATTCCCATGTACTTATTTGATCGAAACTGGATTTTCTGCGATGAGTTTAATTAAAACGAAACGTAGGAACCTCTTCTGAATTCCTTCTTTATTTCGAATAGCTTTGTTCAATCTGGTATTGGAGTTGTGCATCCATTTGGTGTTACCGCTTTGACCAAACAGCGGATCGCTAATAGAGGATAACAAATCCCAGAAAGAATTCTGACAAAATCCGTCTTTAATTTCAGATCCATCAAAGACAACGTCTTTGCTGTCTCTTGTCACACGCTTACACATTGGCTGCCTCGACAACGACAATAGTATATATTGAGTGAACGTTGAAAGTGATAAACTATAACACACAGGAAAAGCATTGCGCGTCTTAAGCACGGAGGCAATAAGGCAAGAAAGAAACACAGCAACTGGATGCAGAGAAAGGAAGAGACAGACAGACAGATAGAGACAGAAACAGAGACAGATACATAGACAGAAACAGAGGCAGAAACATAGGCAGAAACAGAGGCAGAAACATAGGCAGAAACAGAGGCAGCAATAGAGACAGAGACAGACAAAAGACAGAGGGAGAAAGAGAGACTGACAGAGACAAACAGAAGAGACAGAGACATACAGAGAGAAAAGAGAGAGGCTGACAGACAGACAGAAACAGACAGACAGAGACATAGACAGACAGAAGGGACAGACAGAGAGTTGAAGAGACAGAGAAAAAGAGAAAGAATCGAACCCCATGGAAGAAAGTAATTAAGCTGAAGCGAAGTAGAGGAGAGGGAAAGAGGGAAAGAGGAAAATGTGGGAGGACAGTTGCGAAATGGAGCCCCGGTGTACGGCGACATGTCCGCGGAAGAAATCTCGTCTCCGTCGGATAATTGAATTGCAGTCAAAACTCAAAGACGGGAATTTTTCCGGACAATTCAATTGGACGCCGAGCGAAAGGCTGATCTCTCCATTGTAAGTCCCAGCGGGGAACCAGCGTCGAAGCGCAGCCCAGCAGACAGCAGAGAACCAGTCTCATCTGGCCGCCGCCGTCGTCGTCGTCGTCGTCGACGGGGCCGCTTGTCATGCAATCGACGGGCGCCCGGACCTCTCGACGGAAGGCCGACCAACCGCCGCCAAGAGTGGCGTGTAGTGCTACGGAGACGCATATGGGGGTCGCGTCTTCGTCTCATCCAGTGGGCCAGAGGGTCCAGGGGGCCAGGCCCCCACTCAATCGCAGCCCCGATCGGGTTTCAACTGCTTCTGTGTCAGAGATTGGCGAGCGTCAAAGACCCGTCGTATAGCCTATATACGCCGTGGAAATCAATAGAGAAAATATCCATTGAAATATTGTCAATGTTCTTATGAAATGCGAGCCATTGAGACACAAAGGGTGGTCGTTCTAAGACAGCTGCAGCAATCGCTTCTGCAGAACTATCAGCGATAAGTCAACGAGAAACAAGAGATACAAGCCTAATATAAGAATTGTGTGTTTATCTACAATGCAAAAGAGACATAGACGGGGGACCATTTTTCAAACCCCAGCCCAACCCATCATAATTCAGACCCAACCCACAAAAGAAATACGGTTATTTGACCCAACCCAACCTACCGTAATATGTTACAATTTCTTAAACAAGGGTTTCCCAAACATTTTGGAACCGCGGTCCACTTCAGCGGTTTTGTAACGTGCTGCGACCCTAATCATAACATGTAATATAAAAATGCATTAGGCCATTTGGAGAACGTTAGTTGAAAAGAATCTTCTGACTTTTGAATAAATTGCAAAACAAAAGCTCTTATTCAATTCGAATGAAACTATGGCAAATATATTAGGTAGAATTATTTATATTTTTCCAAATAAGACAAAAGGAGATAAATAGATATTGAAATTTATTGAAAATTATCTTTTTAATTTTTTTCCAGTAGCATACCTTTGTTTCGCGTCTTAAAAATCATATGAATAGGCCTATGGCAAAATCGCTTAACTGTTGGGTGTGAAGAAAAATCCCAAATAGATTCCCTATTGTTAGTGAAGTTTCAGAGCAAAATGGTCGGAAAGCGCTTTCCTTGCGTTATTGCGAATTAAGGTCAATTTATACAAGTACTATAGACCAAGGTTTCCCAAGCTTTTTGGAACAATGCGGCTCACTTCAGCGGCTTTATAACATGCAGCTGCCCTGCAAAGTCAGTGTCAACTAAAATTGAATAAAACACTAATCATTTTTATATAAGCTGTGTATGGAGGATTTCAGGCATATAAAGTTCTTAAAACCTAAGCCTACTTACAACTTTCAAGGTTTGTGACATTGTGGTGTTGGGCAGAAAATGATACTTTAGAAGTTTTGAATCTAATTTCGCGCTACCCGGCGACCCATTAAACTGAGCCCTGCGACCCACAGTTTGGGAAACTGTCTTAAACCATGAGTTATTTTCTTACCCAACCTAACCCAATCCAAACCCGCCCAACCCATGGGTGGACCCAGCCCATCTCAATGTGACCATGTCGGACGCAGAGATAAATACGTAGATAACCTGAATTATATGATAGACACATTTCTACAATTCTTCTACTTCGATGTCATATGCACAGCAACATTACACTTGCATTTAAAGAAGTAAAATATCGAAGAAATAAATTATTTGCATTTGTAACATCAAAGAATGCGTTTGCTTAAACTCTTTATCTGCATTGATCAATTCGCCTCTGATCAAATAAATCTGACAGAAAACTCACAGACAGACAGACAGTCAGACAGACAGTCAGACATCGTTGGGACGTCACGTGACACAGAAAATCGAAGCATTTTAAAATAGACAATCAGAAAGCTGTGCTCATATGGCGCCGCAGATGAGAAGGCGCCTCAATCAGACAGAATATCTGACGGAAAGGAAACTAACTCCTTAGACACAACAGGATATTGGGCAGTAATTGGCCAACCAGTAGCTGTTAATCGGACGCAATTTGGTCAACAGAGGGCGAAAGAGAACAGGTCGCCATTGACAATCGCGCCTCTGATAATGACGTCACTTCGCAGAGACCGGAAGGAGGCAAGATGGAAGCTGTGAGACCGATTATTCATTTTAATTTCCTGCGAATGAGCTCATCTGAAAATTACAGGCAGTTCTAGGATAAGTTCAAAAGTATACATCATACACGAAGACAAAAACTTAATCCGCGAATATAATCTTTTAAAGCGCAGTCGAGACGTAATATTATCTGCATTGAATCATAAAATTATGCCAAATAAATCTTTATCTTATCTTTATCTTTCTCGACGACGTCTATAGCGCACGACGAAGGCCGAAGTCAAAGGCGTTTTGACATAATTTGGCATGCCGATGTCGAACGTAGAATAACAAAGACAGCGTAAAGTCCGCCCTGATGGGAACGAAGGAAAGCGCCGCCCTAACACCCACGGTGGCGAATCCCGTAGAAAGCGGCCTTCTGCTGTAGAACCGTCCGCAACAGACACGTCAAAGGAACAAAACACGGAATAAGATGTTGAAAATTCCGCAGATGTTGTGGGAACTGTCCGCGAGGCAAGACCACGCGGAGAATTTCTGAGATGCGGACTCCCGTCAGTAGACCGTCGCCGAACTAGGTAAATCCGACTTAGGATGGAATTCCGGGCTACAATTAGAACGGAAGTCGTAGCATTCCGGCACGGGTGTCTATAGTCTGCAGGTCTGTCAAGACGCGTCGATGAAAAATCGCAGAACAAAAGGGCGGACCAGACAACGCGACGAAGAAGCGACTAAAATCGTCCGAATCCAACCGAGAAAAGCGCGGAGGGCCTCCCGAAAATGACGAGTAGGTCACTATACTCGCACATTTTGCGCTGAAACGAGCGCAAAATATCGTCGAACTACCCAGAACGACACTTTTCCGAGGCATGCACACGAGCATGCTGGCCGCCATTAACCGGCGCCAACCGGAAATTAAGGTCCGTAATCTTTGAGAATTCCGATCTCTTGTTTTGTTTCTTTCTTTTTTCGATCTATACTTTTAAAAGCACGTTTTCTCGCAACTGCCACTTCACTGAACTGAAGGTGAGTATACTTAAAGTATGTTATACAACAGTTAATTGCCGTGATAGCCTGGGGTGGGGCCCGTACCGGGCCGGGCGCCTCGGTACGGGCTACGGGCCTCGAGGTACGGGCTACGGGCGCAAATGTACGGGCTACGGGCCTTGTACGGGCCGGGCGCTAACAATATTTCTTTAATAAATTCAAGTTTATATTTGTTTAGTCTTGCCTTTTCCCTCCTCTTTTCCTAACAGCAACAAAATATTAATGTTCTATTGACAATTATACAATAGTTACAACTAAGCTGTAATAAAAATTTTAATTAGGGAACAGCTAAAAAATAATTTTAAAAATATAATTTATGAAAATTATTTGATTTTGAGTTTACAAACGAATATTGTATTTAATATCGTGTTAGCAGATTATACTTTATGAAATTACCTTGCAGCCCCGCCCGTACCTCGGGCCGGGCGGCAAGGTACGGGCTACGGGCCGGGCGGGCCTCAAAGCTCGGGCCTCGGGCTCGGGCTCGGGCCGGGCCCCACCCCAGGTGATAGCAAATACCTTGACTTGTGTCCTTGTGTCCGGATAAGAGGAAACCCTTGTATAAATTATGAAAACCAATATAATTTTTCATTTCTCATTTCCACTCTAATAAAAATTTAAATTGAATATAATCTTCACTTTGAAAACATTTTGTTTGTCAACACATTCAATGTCTGTGACAGCGACCGCAACAGTTTACAAAAGCGCTCAAACGAATAAACCGATTCTAATGAAATTTTGCGCTAATGACAAAAATAGATCATGTCCCTTTGCCTATTAAAAATTTTGTTTAAATCGGTGCAGGTTGGAGGTATATATATATATATATATATATATATATATATATATATATATATATAAACCCAGCAACAAACAGCGCACTATAGATACGGTATATTCTACCTCCCAACCTCTCTCTCTCTCTCTCTCTCTCTCTCTCTCTCTCTCTCTCTCTCTCTCTATCAATCTATCTATCTATCTATCTATCTATCTATCTATCTATCTATCTATCTATCTATCTATCTATCTCTTTCTCTCGATCTCTGCCTGCAGGTGCATAGGTCTGTGTGTGCGTGTGTGTGTGTGTGTGTGTGGGTGTGGAGGTGGAGGTGTGGAG
Organism: Metaphire vulgaris; assembly: GCA_018105865.1. Classification (NCBI taxonomy): domain Eukaryota; kingdom Metazoa; phylum Annelida; class Clitellata; order Crassiclitellata; family Megascolecidae; genus Metaphire; species Metaphire vulgaris. The sequence continues at coordinate 26,331,926 of CM030832.1, read as the reverse complement.
CGTGGCAGATGGATAGTGGTTGCAATGAGAACAGATTGTGTTATCGCCTTCTTCTTTTTCCTTCGTCTTCGGTGTATTTCGGAGAACGGGACTTCGTCCGTTCGCCTGACGCGCTCAACTTCATTAGCAACCGACGACGATAGGACTGTATCAGCATCATCATCATCATCACCACCGCCGCCGCCGCCGCCACAATATATGGACGACGGCGAAGGCACGAAGAGGCAGCAGACGATAGAACTCAATGGATGCCAAGATGATCTCTATCACACGCAGACGACAAGAACGGGGATGGGGTGGGGTGGGGTGGGGCAGGGAATGGTTCTAAATGCCTAAAGACATTCATTTCTATTAATGTCCAAGTTCTTCACGACACCAAACGAATACCATGACCCAATGACTTCCACGCCGGACTATCTCTGTCTCTGTCTCTGGCTCTGTTTCTGTCTCTGACTCTGTATCTGTTTATCTGTTTCTGTCTCTGTTCTCTCAGATCGTCTCCTTGCCAAGTGCATCAAGAGAGGTCACTTGAAGACTCTATTATAGTTGCTTTGGTCTTTGTAAGAGTTCTTTATCAGCCTCTGAATGGGAGCTTCATTCCTAGAATTCTTCCAGTCTTGAGCTATATTCCCGAGTGATTGCATGAACATTGGGCGCGAAGAATCAAACATGAAGGATAGACAAAGATTAAAAACGGAAATTTGCAAATATATAATTCAGGCGCGTCCCAGAATTCAAGATTTTTTTACGAAATTCAGAAAAATAATCATTTTCGAAACTCCCCAAACCAGAATAGGAGAGCTAAACTATACCTGGCTTTTGTCTATAACCGTGGATGAAACCAAAATCCTCAAAATAGTAAAAGGTTTTATTTCGAAAACGAAAAGTTTAATCTCTTTTTCTTCCCACGACGATCAGGACGATGATTGCCTTTACACTTTCTGCGTTGTCTTTCGTGCCAATCGGCAGTTACTCTGTCAAACGGAAGGCGGCAAAGTTTGCGTTGGCCAATGAGTCTCTGTCTGTCTGTCTGCCTGTCTCTGTCTGTGTCTGTCTTTGTCTCTGTCTCCGTTCTGTCTCTGTCTCTGTCTTTGTCTCCGCTCTGTCTCTCTGTCTCTGTCTCTGTCTTTGTCTCTCTCTCATATTCTCCTTGCCTAGTGCATCAAGTGAGATCACTTGAAGACTGCGAAGACTGTCTGCTCTCTCTCTCTCTCTCTTTCTCTCTCTCTCTCTCTCTCTCTCTCTCTCTCTCTCTCTCTCTCTGCTCCAGATGAACGTTTTTCTCAATTGTTGTTGACGTTTTTCGATGAGAAATCGCAAAAATTCGGCGTAAAATTCACGCGATATTCTTCGCGCGAAATGTACCTCATTCACTCGCAATGACGCCCTCGTGCGGTCTCATGATCATGCTTCCAGTAACCCCGCCATCTACCCCGTTTAAAGGGTTCAGTTGAGAACTCTCTGACGTCTGAAAGTGAGCGTCACGTTGAACGCATGCAGTCACGTATACTATGGCACTCCTATAGTTGTAACTCGTTCGTCTGCACTTTTACGGCGCAGTCGGAATCATAATTTTGAGTGACGCCAATGAGACTGGGATGATGTCACGAGATTTCTATCACATTCATCCAGGTAAGGACTTACCCTTCCTCACCTCAGCATCCAGCTGCTGCACTACACGTGACACGTGCAGATGTAGCATGACGAAGATTCAGCTGTACCTTCTTAAGCTCATTATCACAAATTTCTACACCACTAGTCTTGCTACATATAATGTAACTCCCTCCCTCCCCCTCTCTCTCCCTCTCTTTCTCTCGTTGCAATATATATATATATATATATATATATATATATATATATACATATAAGTGCATTTTTATTATGTATATACACAGAGCGCAAAAAAAAACAGGATTATATTAAATGCAAACGTAGGCCTAAATGTGACTAGTCCGGTTTTTTTGCGCCACCCTGTATATATATATATATATACTATATTTGTGTGTGTATGTGTGCTTATATGTTAATTGATGCTCATATTCTTGGATGTGATATTTCTTCTAAATGAATGAGTGAGAGAGAGACAATTAGTGCGTGTTTAGTGCAGTGGCGTTACATAATTGCACTCTCTTTCTCTCTCTCTCTCTCTCTCTCTCTCTCTCTCTCTCTCTCTCTCTCTCTCCCTTGGCGAATGCCGTCGGTGTCAGTTGGGGCATCGAGGGTCGATGACCTCTGACCTTTAGTATCCGTATTAAAATGGCGACCATGACATCGATGGGGAGAGGACCTATGCCGTGATATTCAATCCACGTGTCAACATTCTCGTTTTTCTAAAATAGCAGCGGTCGCAACGACTCCAGCGACATCCAAATGACCACCCGGACGAGGGAGAATGACGCCGAGACAACCCTGATCGACCCCTCTCCTCAGAAAACCGATCCTCTTCGTTGACTCGAATACCTACGCCCTGCGTTGTTCCGCTACATATTGGGTTACGCCATAGCTGAGGGCTCCTAGAGCAGCGCCACCTGGACAGGGAAATTCAATTTTCCACCGTCGCCAGACTCGCTTGTCATGCGGCGCTAAATCTAGGAATGACGATGAAGGCAGAAGCGGCGGCACTCGGCCGAGTGACGCAGTTGCAAGGGACAGGCGCTTGAAATCGGAACGGACAATTTGTGTCACCGTCGATTGGCAGCGAAGCATTTAAATCTCCATTAGGTGGCGCCCTCTTCTGACGAATGTCCGCATCTCGTGTGGATTCTCAGAGGGTCCTATAGGCCTATATATGCGTAGTCTGCGGTAGATTAATTTGAGAAAGGTTCTTTTGAAAAGATGTCACCGATAGACATAATCAGTGAAGAAATACACTTTCCGTTAAGAGTTGTTGTCTTGCAGTGGCGTATCTAGGTTATGGCAGGTAGGGCAGATGCCCTCATGGGCGCCATTTGAAGGGGGCGTCAAAACCTCTGTGATTTTGCCCCCCTCCCCTATCAGGCGTAGAAAGAAAAGAAACTGATAAAAGTGATTTTGAGAGACACATCATAAACCGTTTCGCATCAGTAAACGCAAGAAAAGTGCATCTGTAGTTTTAATCTTTCATCATTAAAATGTCATGCATGATTTGTTAATTAAAGATTTTTTTAACCTGCCAATTTAATGTTCTGACCACGTGCCATGATGAGTGCCAAACACTCTAGAAATATCTGGGTAGATCGGGAATAGACGGGAAGGACATGAAATTCTTAGACTGAAAATTGCCAGCCCCTTATCATTCTTAAGCTGCTTCATGCCAAGCAGTTAACTTTCGATCAAAAGCCTGTTTGCAAACGTGCTTTCACATGCGGCGTAAAGCATCTTGCATATCTTATATTTTGATTCAACTTTGTATACAAAATCTGGTCAGAATTCCAAGCAAGAAACCCTCTCAGCCTGCAACTTTAAATGCGGCGAATCTCGGGTGATCGGGTGATTGTTACCCAAAAATTAGTTGATATTTCTGAAACTTCAAGAAAATTTCTCTATGGATCCGTCCATATACAGTAGTATGTCACACTATTTTGGCAGTTTACCCCTCCCCTTGTAGCAACCTGTCCCAAATCTCGGACCACCTCCCCTGAAAGTGTCGTCCATAAATTACAACCCTCAGCATTTCTATTTAATAAATTCTAGTTTCTTGTTTAATTTTCAGCTGAGAAAGATATTTTCAATTTCCGGCAATGATAACGAATGTAATTGAGATTTAAAATTCCATTTACCCGGCATAATATGCAGTAATTACTATACACAATTGATATTTTCTGTTAGAATACAGCCATTAGGAGAGAAAGCAAAATATCCCTGCATATTTCACGCTTTATGCTGTATGTACGGAAAGTGCGACGTCACGGTGATCTCTACCCCTCCCCCTGTCACAAACTGTCACACTTTCCTAGACGCACACGATCCCATCCCCTCTGGAGCGTGACGTACTTTATGGACGGCCCCCGTATCATAGAAACGTTTTTGCAATAATGCAATATAATTTTCTAACGCATTGATTTTAACAGATTCGATGAATTCTTGAATTATTGCAAACGAATCAAGACGACGACGACGATGCAGCGGAATCTTCTCCGTCTCTGACCTTGAAAGTAGCTCTTGGTTCGTAGGTAGCTGACCGCCAGTCGTAGGATCGACAGTTTGTCGAGTTTCGAGACGACGTTCTGTTCGAAGGGAAGAAGGCTGGCGAGCAGCTCGAGCTCCGAGTTGAGTCTCTCTCGGTGGCGCTTGCTCGGGTTACTCTTCGGGGGGTCTTTGATCGGCGACTTCGCGTGTCTACAGCAAATACACCGGCCAAAATTTGCAAGAGACCGCCCCTTCCCCCCCCCCCCGCCACGCAGCTGCTGCAGCTGTGCCATTAGGCGCGGTTATTATCTTAGATTACTGTACGATGCAGATGGCAGAAAATAGAAGCAAACGAAACAACGATTCGACTACAATATCGAATCAAAATGATAATGATGATCATCATCATCATAGTCGTCTTCGTCGTCATCATCATCATCATCGTAATCATCGTCTGCACAGTAATTATCAATATCATTAAGGCCAACATTGTTTCGTAGTTTCCGTATTAGTATATGCCTAATTGCTGTATATAAATCCAATCATCATCATCGTCGTCGTCGTCGTCGTCGTCGTCATCATAGCTCAAATGTTAATTATGAGAAATTCTTGAGAGATTTTTGGGATTAACTTTCCGTTAGTTGATGGCTTCCTTATTCCGTCCAAACTTCTCTCTCCCTCTTTACAGATTTCGAAATCTAATTATAGAAATTGCTTCAGGAAAACCGTCTCTATGCAAACGTCTAATTCGCAAACATCACGCCATGCACATTGTACAGTGTGTATAGTCGAAGGCCATTAGCAGAGAACACTCGACAAATGTCTTCCATAACTACCATAAGCTACAGAACTACTGTATTAGCAAGAGGCTCTTTCTATTACGTTGACTCTATTTTGCTACAAACAGGACTCAAATATATCTATCCGGCCGCTGCCTTTTCAGGGGGTGGCCCCAGTCCCCAGATAGAGTGGGGGAGCACTAGAACTACCCCAGTTTTACAAATTTATAACCGATTTTCACTTACCCACCTCAAACATGGATATTGATTTGGTTGGGTTGGGTTGAGACAGACAGTCATTTTCATGTTTATGGTGGGTTGGGTTGGATTGGGTCAGATAACAAGTCATAGTTTAAGAAATTGTATTTGTATTACGGCGGGTTTGGTCGGGTTTGGTCAAGTAGCCCTAATACTTTCGTGGACTTGGTTAGGTCTGAATCATGATGGGTTGGGTTGAGTTTTTTAAATGGACCCATATTTACGTCTTACCTACTATATATCTCAATCTATGTCTTTGTTGCGTTTGTGGGCAGTTTGATCTTCCAAACTCCATTGGCAGAATTCACTGATTCCATGTTTGAACCTGGTCTGACTTATTACGCCATAGACCAGACTAAAGACCCCACTTGGCTTTCAGTAAGCAACGAGTAAGGTTATCCATGTTGTCCGCCTGACTCCATTCTCACTCATGCATGGCTATGCCAGCTTCAACTGGAAAATTCCACCATTTTCTCGTACAGTTCCAACATAACTGCGTAATACATGCGCCTTGGCCGATTTGCTCAAAAGCCAAGCACTGGGGTCAAGGCACCCCACCCCACCCAAAATTTTCTACATCCAGTTAACAATGAAAATTGTCCTATCCAACTGGAGTCTGCCTTGACCGAAACGCGAGTCTATTTGACCCCTCTCTCCCCCCCCCACCCAATGTAATAACTCTTTACTTCGCGAATACACATCAGAAATAGCAATAGAGTGAAAGTTCATGGAATTTTCGCATCATCACTATAATTAAACTCAATCGAATAATGACGTCACTCGATCCACCAACCAATGACGTCACAACGAAGTTCTCTCAGCGTCATCAGAGCAGAGTCGCGTTCTAATCTCGCGGCGTCGTGAGATCAGCTGCTGGCAAACAGCGTCGTCATCATCATCGTCGTCATCACATCAGCAGCAGCAGCAGCAGCAGCAGCAGTAGCAGTTGTCTCTTCATTTGACTTAGTGTAATATTTTACAGACCTCTTCCTCGCTCCTCATATATCTCATCTCGAAATGCAGCCATTGATCACGACGTTGGCCCACAGGCCATGCGGCCGTCCGGGCGACGTAACAAGTGGCGGACGAGCGCATGGGACGCTGGGGAAATGACGAAATTGGATGGACAGCGCCCGATAATTAGCCGTTCCGGGGGCAGAGGGGCCTTCGACACCCTTCGAGGTGCTCCTCGGTAGGCGGACGAGACACGGGCAGAAGCGCCGACGAGGCGTTGCCCCCGCCCCCTTCTGCGACCACCAAAGAACTATCTAAGCAGAGATCAATTAATCACTCAACAAGAATTGCAGCTTCTAGTATAACTACAAAGACAAAGACAAACACACACAAACACCTACGTTCTCATAAAATACAGGTTCCAGGTGTTGCCGCTTCTTCTTCTTCTTTTTCTTTAAGTGCCCTGTATCACTAAGTTGGCGACCATGGACCTTCACGCCTCTCTGTCGTTTGTAGATTGTATTAACTCCACTGCTGATGTTATGTTTTTCAAAAGCAAGCTTTTGATAGAAGTCATTCTTTGCTTCCCTCTTGCTCTTTTTTCCTCCACCCTTCCAGTTGTAACGAGGTTTTCCAGCTCTTTTATCCTCATTATGTGTCCGAAAATGTCGAGTTGCCTTTGCTTTGTAGACTGGCATGCGTCAGTTTTCGTTGTGTATTTGCCCTTATCAGGATTTCTCGGCTGATGCAGCAGAAACCGCTAAACTCGTCAGAGAAGTCCATGTTTGGGCAATTGGCAGACGAGAGGACAGTTATAGTCAGCTGTCAATCTCAACCACTGGCTCGGCCCCTTCCCCTTCCCCTCCCCTTTCCCTTCACCCATCATTGCTCCATTCCGCCCTCCTATCAAGTGGATTTCCGCACAACTGTATACCCAAGCGATTGATGGCTACGCAAGTGGCCATTCGTTCAGTGTGTGTGTCTGTACCTGTACGTGTCTGTCTGTCTGTCTGTCTGTCTGTCTGTCTCTGTGTGTGTACGAGAGAGAGAGAGAGTCGTGATTGCCACTTGCAGTTCTTGTTCCTCGTTCTCTGTAATCAGAAGATCAAAGGAGCTTTGATGTAATGCGACTGAATCCCTGTGTCTTGTATTTTGAACCGATTCAGAATTAGGATCGGAGGACATCTGATTGTGCATTCCTGTCGACGACCTACATACTCACTAAACCAGCACTTTCAGCCTAATAGTGCAGCGACACATCCATTTAGCACTGGTGCTTTCATATAGTTAGGCTACTATAAACCTACGCGGAACTTAATTATATGTTGCATTTACCAACTGGTGCAAACTTGGATGTAAAAGTAGGGTGCACAGACCATATATCTTCCCCTTTTGCTAATGGTAGCCGCCCAAAAAGTGGGGGTGGTGATGATCAACTGATACCTTAATATCTATAAACAACGTCGCAGATATCGATGATACTTTCGCGCCCAATCACAGACTCAACCAATGACGTCGTGATATAGTATCTATCCAATCGGATACAGTACAAACTCCATTGGGAAGACACTATAGAAGCGACGAATACATGGAGGCTCTTGTGGACTTATAATGGCGCAATTGATAAGAAATAAAAAGCATCCGAATGCAATAGACGTTCAACAGTGGTGTAGCCAGGATTCCGAAATAGGGCGGGGCACGTCAACACTTAAAAGGCCGTCCTGTCAAGCAGGGGCGTTGCTAGGAATTTGATTTTGGAGGGGGTATAATGCGATTTGGGGGGGTATAAATCTTTAAAAATCTTAAAATAACACATCAAAAACTTTAAGGTAGCCTGATTTTGGGGGTATATATACCGATAAACCCCCCCGTCGCTACGCTCCTGCTGTCGAAAATAAACAACGATTTTGCGCGAATCCTACGACCGATCCCAGTCTGAATATGGGAGGGGACCGCCCCCCGCCCCCCCCCCCGGGCACCGCCAATGACGTTCAAAATACACTTTGCAATAAATCTGAATTTTTGTTTCGAAGACAGTTACAGGGCTGCATACAAATGAGGCTACACTGTACATCTATTGCATGAAGAGAAAAGACAGGAGCAGCAGCACAGGTAGGAAAAGCGACAGGGAATAATATTCGAAATTAAGAAGACGAACAATATTATTGGAAGTTAATTTCATCCGCGGAAGAAATTCCATAGAGATCTCTGGCTATCGTCCAGACACCGAGAATGCTTCCGCTGTTGCTTTTAAAATCACACGACTGAATTGTTTATACGAAGAGTCAACGGTCGAACGCCATCAATACTTGATCAGTTCGGTAACGCACTGACTGACTGCACCCTCTCTTCCTCCGTCCTTCCTTCCTGCCGTCCTTCCTTCCTTCCTTCCTTCCTTCCATCGCTGGAAAATCTTAAGCCATCCTTCGTCGAAAGGAGGAGGAGGAGCAGGAGGAGGAGGGACGCCTTATGACCGAAGGAAGGGGGGCAGTGGTCTCTCTCGGTATAGGTGGCGTGCATGCAATGACCTTTTAACAAAGGTGACATCGGCATCAGAGATAATCATTGAATTTGCTGGCGACGGCCTTCATTAATAACTCCGGCCGTTCTGAAATCGGGAAAAAATTAGCACAAGTCATGCAACGGTTCCCCTGCGCTCCTTCGCAGCAAAACAGACGGAGACGGAGTGGGAGGAGGGGAGAAGGATCATGGGAGGGAGTGGAGGACGAGGAGAGGGGAGGGAAAGAGAGCTTAATCTTGGGCGGGATTAGTTCCGGTGTGCCAACAGACATCGGAGAAGGCGATGTTTGCAGCCGGAGAGAGAAAGAAACTTCTTGTCCGGGCGAGACTCGTGCAAACGCGATTTCTTCTCCCGATTTTTTGCAAACTCGAATCGGTTTAATTCGCCCAATTAGTGGGTAATACCACGGCTCAATCGATCTACTCGCGGCAACACAGCACAACGCCTATACCACAACACACGGAGGAGGAGGAGGAGGAGGAAGAAGAGGAGGAGGAGGAGGAACGGATCAAACTTTGCTGGTAAAACAACACTGCACGAATTGCGTACATATAGCGTTCGTTCAGTCAGACAGTTCAATGTAACGACAGAGACGAAGAATAAGAAGAAGAAGACGTCTCGAGCGCTGTATATAATGAAAGGGTGTGGCGTCCTGTCTTTATGTGGCGCTATTTTGTCGCCAGTGCAGTCGAGGCATTTTGAAACTGTCTCGTAATTACCATCTGAATGTCTCAGGTCTTCATTATGTCAGCGCAATAATTAGACACAGAAATACTACGTGATCACTTTCCTCAGCAACACGGTCGTCGTCGTCATCATCATCGTCGTCGTCATCGCTGTCGTAGTTGTCATTGTCGTTGTCTGAGAGAGATCATTAAAGCGATTTTCTCAGTTGTGAAGACAAAATCCTGCACGGCCAAAGGATTGATTGCAGTGACAAAATTAGGAATAAGAAAAGTCAGAAAATTTAAAATTTACAATTTAACTGGAATTATATTATATTCTGGAAAAATATCTTAAGATTGACTCAATGCAAAAATAAAGCAAATTACCCAAAAACAAAAAATTATTTTCAAAATGTTCCATTTTCTTTATTTTATTTTCGTATTCGCTAATGCAATATATATATATATATATATATATATATATATATATATATATATATATATATATATATATGTACGTTCTTAGATATAAGATTACCATAAAAAATAGCTTTTAAAATGTTTGACGTTGCTTTAAATGGTGTTGTCTTGGAGATTCATGGCTGCTTTCAGGCCAGAACGTCTCATGCATGAGGTCATTCATGGGGTCATTCATGTATCGAATATGCTCTGGTATGAGAAATAGCTTTTTAGGAGAGACATAGAAAGAGACAGACAGACAAACAGACAGAGACAGAGACAGACAGACAGACAGAGACAGTCACAGTCAGACAGACAGAGACAGACAGATAGAGACAGGGAGACAGACAGAGAAGGACCAACATTTGGCAAATGACAGAAGAAGGCCAGCGGCTGCATCGAATGACCCTCTATCTCTCATTTAAGTCTATGTTTTGGCATTTACGACTCGCACAAAAACACACCCGTTCACGCGCTTCCGGCACAGATCAGAGGTCACGTGGCCTAATCCTCAGCACGCAACGGAACCAGTGGATAGAAAAATGTCGGCTTTTTGCATCGGATAGGAAGCGACATTTCACCCAAATACGATCTATTAATAGTCACTATACGAAACACAACACACACACACACACATCGGCCTTAGCTGTTCCAACGTTGGCCTGAGTATATACACAGCTATATATACGACACCATTATAAGAGCCCTATGTAAATTCACAAGATTTTACCCAATGAGGGTGCTGCAGTATACCCCTATTGCTATATTATACCCCATGATGATCCAATTAAACCCCTTTACATTTGGCAGATATAGAAAAAATGAAACGACACCAAAACCAAAGAGATGAGATACATTCGCTTCTGCAGATACCATTGAAACGACCATAGGCAGATAATTATTTACCCCTATTATATAAAAAAGAATTAAAATATTTTCAATCAATTTCAACCATTTCCAGGTAACACTTCTGACAAAAATACGGTCTGATGTAGTATCGTAGACAGAAATGCCAGGAAGAAAGAGTCACATATACATATATACACACAGCGTCATCGTCATCATCATCATCATCATCATCATCATCATCATCATCATTATCATCATCATTATCATCATCATCGGCAGCAGCAGTGCATCCACTTGAGCCATATTATGTCGCACTTTGAAGGTCAAAAATGATCCATATGTATATCATATATATGGACCACTTCATATATATATATATATATATATATATATATATATATATATATATATTAAAATGCGTCGATGTTTATGTATATATATTTACATATAAGAGCGTTAGTGTCTTTCTGTTTTTAGTCCGCTTCATTCCAAAATCATTCGGTCAGTTTGGTAGTCGCCATCTTGTCCGCTATTTCTAAGATGGCGCTTGCTCAGCATCCCCTTCCACCGGAGCTTCAGCCGTCCATCCAGTCTTCGCTTGGACTTACCCTCAGATGGGTGGTTGGGTGGGTGGGAATTATTGTCTCTCGATGGATCACCTCCTCTTGGAAATTCACCTCCTGATTTCTCCATGTGTTGAATTTCTGTCGCAGTATAGGGACTACGTTGAGGGTCATTCTCTTCAATGCTTATTTCGCCAGACATTGGATAAACCTCCCAATGGTAAAATTTTTATCCCATTTGGGAAAAATATTGATCCTAATTCGTGCACTTCGCCTTCAGACGGTGAAAATATTGGTGATGGAACCCGCATTGCCTTGCATTGATTAAAGATCCATGCATGCATGGCGGAGAGATAAAAAGACAAAGGAATTACTTCGTATATTTAGCAAATACATTTTAATTTAAAATACTAACTTATTCGGGCATTTGCGTGACAGGCCATCTGCTCCATATATATATATATATATATATATATATATATATATATATATATATATATATATATATATGGACAATTTTTTCATAAGTCCTCAGGAATGAAGTACTGAGAGCATTTTATATATATATATATATATATAAATATATATATATATATATATAGTCACGTTCCTTTAGTGAAGTAATTAAACGAGGATATTTATATATAAAATATATATTATATTATCATTTATTATATTTATATTATATGTCGAGTATATTAATTTCTGATTATATTTACATAATCTGGTGAGATGCTCATATATACATATGCAGTATATAATTCGGAGATTCGCTTGATTTTTTATGCAAATAAAATTGTGATTACTTTTTTAGTTTGCACCGATACTTTTGATATCCTCTTTTATAAATTGTATCACAAACTATATCATTGTATTTACAGATACGATGTAGACGTTGTAAATGGTTAATATGTTTGTAATGAATTCGTCTGAATAGCGATATATATAGGCCTACAGAAGAAGACTTTTCACAAAAATTCCTTTCTTGAGATTTCAACGTCACATAATCACTTTTCTAAAAGAAAACAACGAGAGAGAAAATAATTCAAATTCGGAAGAGATTTGTCTAATTTCGACTTTTTTCATTTTCCGGACCGCATATATAGGCCTACATCTGATGCATTAACTGAGGCAGAAAATGGCGACATGCAGTCCCGAAACTTACGATTTAACATTTCTTCTTCGTCTCTTCGTGGCGTACATTTCACACGAAATATCCCCTGGAATTCGCACACTTAATCCTGAAGAAGAATCCGATTCAGTTTTCAACGAATCTGGATGCAAATTCCTCTGCTGTTGGTCGCCTATAAGGAGAAGATTCGCCTCACTCGTCGAAGGCACCTGCACTTCGTCGACGCAATTTGAACGCAATTAAGTCTCCAGCCCTGGCGGCAGATACGCACCTCGCAATCATCCTCCCACAAGCCCTGCCCACCGTAGTGAAAAGTGCAGGCCAGGAGTGCAGCGCCTGCCCACAGCAGGAACCTGTCAATCAAGACGTTCGATGCAGGAATGGGGCGACTGCCTTTCAACTGCTCAGCCAATGGCATCTTGGCACCGGAATCGAACGCAAGGAATACTCTGTCGCCATTGGCCGCCTCTCGGTCGCCTGGAGCTCTCCGTCCTCTACTCCCTCTTCTTCTTCTGGAGAAGGTCAGTTACGGTACTTGCCAAGTACCTACTGCAAAGTCCGCTGGAATGGTAGGACAGATTGTGGAAAGGCAGTATCCGGTATATTATGCCATTGTACTGTTTTCTAAATGGTTTATACGGCGGCTAAGGGTCTGTCTCATTGATTCTGAAACCGGGAGATAGATCAACAGGCAGTCCGCCGGCACTGAGTTCACATTAAAATGGTCTGCGCAATGTGCCGAGGCTCGCTGTGCTCTTATATATTAGCGACGATAGACAGTGAAGCTGCAGTAGCTGTCTACCAAGAAAAGAAAGGCCGCTATAACTACCTGACAAGGCAGCAGCACACAATTACCAAAACACACAATACAACAACCGTTTGGTCACAGGAACACAGGACAAGGATTGAGGACGAGAAAAGCTAATTTCTAGGAATTAAGCTTTTACGAGCGCTAAAGAATTAGGCTGATTGAATTCCATTAGCCCAGCTGTTTAAGCACCATTTAAGCAGCAAAGAGGCCGGAATAAGACCAATGCGCTAATCAACGCTGTTGTGAAAATGTTCGATGGCTAATCTCATGGAAATTTACTGCACGTGACCAGACCCTATAACATATGCTATATGTCATAATTACAGTCAATCAGATTTGATGGCTGGCCAGACACAATAGTGTTTACTAATGGGGCACCGGGTGCGGGGGTAGGGGATCAATTCTCCACTCATCCAGAAATTTAAGCACTTTACTACAAGGAACCCAGTTACCTTCTTTCAAAGCTTTCTGTACAAGCAAACAAATACTCGACCAGATCCTCGTCTGCAATAGTTCTCTCCATCTCCCATACTCGGACAGTTCTTGGTTCTCGTGCTTTCTCAGTGGCCGCCCCAAAACTTTGGAATTCATTGCCTCACCATGTTCGCATTGCAGATTCATTACACATTTTTAGAGCAAGATTAAAGACCCATCTTTTTGACCGGGCTTATCCACCATAAACTGTCACCCGTTTGTCCGGCCGGATACCCTGGATTTGACCTGGATCTTTAGTGATTTGGATTTGGTGTGCCATCGGTTGATGCTCCTGTGCATTATGAAAGTGGCGCTATAGAAGTTTAAGATTAGATTAGATATTAAATTAGAAAATGAACAGAACTGATTGCAATATGAAACTGGTTCTAAATTTGTGGAAGAGGGTTTCTCTGCGAATATGTGAATAGGGAATAGATATGTCATGCAAATCCATAACAAATTAGCATAATAATAATAATAATAATAATAATAATAATATTATTATTATTATTATTATTATTATTATTATTATTATTATTAACTGAGTTTTAAGTGATATAATAACGTGATTTTAGAGTGCATGATTTATGAGGCACTATTAGCCTAGTTACTCTCAACATTTAATAACCCAATTATCCTGGTTGTCTATTGAATTAATTTATCGTTTCAATTCTTACTGTCGTTTCGTCCAAACTGTTGGGGCGAATCCACTTCATATAGTATACAGCACTAAGCAATTTGTTTTCCGCTATGTGTGAACAAGACTCAGAACTCAGCAGAGAAAACTCGGAGAGTTAATGAGAACACGTATTCTCAACACCCGACAATTCATTCGCCAAAGCCAATAATGACAGAGCAGAGCGATGCTCTCTCTCTCTCTCTCTCTCTCTCTCTCTCTCTCTCTCCAATCTTCTGCAATTCTGTCTGACGAAGAGGATAATCGTTAGCCATCCATCCGTAATCCCGAAAATACTACAATTACTCTACGAGCGGATTGATTCAACTTCGTGCGCTACGGGAATTTAGTTACTCACAGTGAGAGACTCCACGTGAAAATGAAAAACGCGCAGCGGCAAAACACTCGTGTCCTAGTAGATTCAGTTGTGAAAAACGTGAAGAACAACAGGACGGGCCGTGGAAAGGTAGAGCGGCGCTTGGCAGGTTGCGGTCTGGAAATTAATTCGTCCACATCAAAGGCACCACCGCCGTTTCTCCTTCTGCCTACGCACACTCCACGACGGCTGGATTTACCCCGAACAGAGGGTATTAAACACCCTCTCGATGCATTACCCAATGTCATTACACGCTAATGACAACTGAATTCGGCCGAGGGCCCCATCTGGGGCACCACCGGGCGCCTTTTGGCCGCCCTCGCAGATAAATCACCCCGGCACTTCAGCAGCTAATTGATGAGGTCTCTCCATTAAATTCATCCCGTAAATCAGTCGAGAGAATTGCCAGGAACCAACGAAACACGCAGATGAATATTTCTCGCCTGTGCGGTCTGTTCACCTCGACCAAATGGCCAATTCTAAAATATATTCCACGCGGCTGATGGAAATGTACGCCGTTCAATTGATTTCTGATGGGGGCACTGTAGAATTCGCCGAACAAAGCCACTAGGAAAGGCGATACAATGCTTTTAACGAGTACATTAATCAGTCAATTATACATAATTGCACGAAGCCTCCATAGATTCATAACGCTCTCGGCACCAATCTATGGATTGCTTCGAAGTGATGGAAGGAACAAGCGACGTAAACAAAATGGTCTGAAGATCTTGCGGATATTGAGATGATCGAACAGGTGTTACGAGGTAATTCCACAGCGGTAGCGGCAACACAAATTATGCGAAGACAGTGCGAGGAATTCGTTATACTAAACGGTTTCTATAGCGACTTCAATTCAGTTCCGTTAACATACGCAGTTACCCTCACACTATGACTTACGACCCACCACTGCCACCACCAACACCACCACCACCACCACCACCAGATTCGAACCCACTACCTTACCACTACCCCGTCGAGCCCTATTAAATTATAATGTACTGTGCATATATAAATACTACGCCAGGTGGAGGGAGGCAGTGACGCAGTCTAGAAGCTTTCAAAAGTTTGAATCAATGGTTTGAATAGTTTGATTTGTTTTAATTTGCGAATATTCGAAACTGTGCTTGAAATTATTTTTTAATTTACTGATTACTTTTAATTCCAAAGCTTCTCTGGATATTTTGCAACCTCTATTATCACTCATTCCATTACCGTTTGGATTTGGAGAACCATCGAGTATTAAAATTGGCGCTAAATAAGTCAATAAAATATACTCTTCTTCTGTTTGTTATTA
Organism: Metaphire vulgaris; assembly: GCA_018105865.1. Lineage (NCBI taxonomy): Eukaryota > Metazoa > Annelida > Clitellata > Crassiclitellata > Megascolecidae > Metaphire > Metaphire vulgaris. The sequence goes on along the minus strand of CM030832.1, from coordinate 26,316,008 downwards.
CTAATTTACTGCTACTGCTACCGCTATTACTAGGCTACTACAACTACTGCCGGTATTACTACTGCTTCTGCTGCTGCTTTTGTTGCTACTGCTACTCCTACTACTACTACTACTACTACTACTACTACTACTACTACTACTACTACTACTACTACTACTACTACTACTACTACTACTACTACTACTACTACTTCCACTACTATTAGGGTGGCATAGTGCCTACTAAAGTTAATCGCGAATGTGGTGTATGGTGTGTGTTTTGAGCATAAAAGTCTTAGCGCAACAGAGTGAAGCGTTTGCCCAACAACGCCACCTGGCGAGAAAAGGGGAATGCATAAACAAACTACATACTCCGTCTCCGTCTGTATATTTAATTTCTTTTCTCTGATCGAATTAATCGGGACTGTTTCACTTCCCATCGCATTGGCGATGACAAGGCAGCGACAGCACAAGGGGCCATCGCCCTAACTACCGAGTCAATAAACGCCAGGACGTCAGAGTGTAACGCCCTAATTGACCCGCAGCCCCCGAAGCTCAGCCACTGGACCCCCCAGCTCCCACGGATACGATAACTAAGTGCACCAATGTCTCTTCAGTGCCAATGCCAATGGACGTTAATCACTTGCTGCGAATTCGGCAAAAATGTACTCTCGGCAATTTCTTCTCATCTGAGAACCAAGGAAAACTATCTCGACTCATTTCTGTCTGTCTGTCTTGTCTGTCATTTCTGTCTATCTATCTATCTATCTATCTATCTATCTATCTATCTATCTATCTATCTATCTATCTATCTATCTATCTTTTTATGCAAAAATTATTTAAATTTTTCGCTTTGCTCAAATCGCTAACAATTGAGACGAGCTCAAGCCTCAATGAAATCAAAATAGCGTCTTATAGAAACAATAATTGCCAAATCTTAGCGAAGGACTCGACAATCGTTCCCGTCATGCACCGCAGTTTGGCCTCTCGTAACCGTAAGTCGCTGTTCGTATCGCGTGCTAACGGTCCGTCAACCGCAAAAGAGGAAAACGGAAGAGGGGGAAAATGAATTGTTTCAGTCGCCGTCTGTCGTTCATTCTTTCCTGAGACAGAACGATAAATTCCAGCAGCGTCTGTGGTCACGCTTGCGTGCCTCTGTGCGCAGCGAAGCACGAAATCTGCGTAGACAGACCTGAAAAGACGGTAGAATGAGGCGGAAGGAAGTGTGGATGCTAGGTGCGGTGGTCTTAGAGGCAAGCAGGGAGCATGCGGTTGTTTTGTAACGGGCGTTTAAATCTTAAGTGAGAAAGAGAGTTTTTCTCTGTTGTTTCTTCGAGTCATGCTATGTTTGAGTTGTATCGACCGATTTTCTGCGCTAAATAATTCTCTCCAGTCATGCGAGTGACGCAGTTTAGAAGTCAAGTCAAATGACAATCGACGGAGGAGGAGGAGGAGGACACGACCGGAAGTCAGAATGAGGCGCGCGCATGCGCAGTGGGAAAACAGAATATGCCGTTGGAGCGATGTACAGGGACACTATGGTAAAAATCACGGACGTGATGTAGTCTACTAGCCTCGCTGACTGATTAGTATTATTATTTTTGTTTCGGCGTTTAATGCAGATAAGGCATTCAGCAAAGAACAAATTACATCGAGCAGAGGAAGACTGATATTCAGTCACGAACGGGCGATCAAAGGAAGAGCGATTCAGAATCGCTTAAGCAGTTCTTTGTATGTGGTCCAAGCGGCGACGCGCTTGATATAGCCTAAACATTATCGTGAAGAACTCTTATAGAACCTCTTATAGAGGCCTCCTTTATCCTAAGGCCACGAGTTTATGTTCATTTTGATATTAGGATATTAGAATGTATAAGATATAGTTGTGTGGTTTGGAATAATGGGGCTCTGATGCCGAGGGCAGTGACAGTTCCAGGATTTATTGGTGGAGAAGAAATGAATTCATATGAAGTTGGTGGGGGGATGATAAGAGAAGGAAAAAACAATCAACTTTGCCGAAAAAGGCCGACAAAGGGAAATTTTTTCCCTAATTTTACTACACTTTTTACCGAAAAACAGGTCGAGAATCAGAAAAAGGTCATCCGCAGTTTCCCCGTAGTTTTACTAGACTTTTATCCAAAAATAGGCTTCACGAGAAGCAAAAAAGAAGTCCGGTGGGAAGATGCATCCTCACTCATCCCCCACGTGGAACCGCCACTGGTCGTGGCCTCTTGAAGCTCATTTGAGGAAAATCATGGATAAGTTATAGTTTTCCATGCAGATAACTTTTGAATCCGTTTATTGTCTCAACCTTTACGGCCTTTCTTCTCCTTTCTAATGTCTCGTCAATCTACTATATTGAAGTATTTGTTCATAACTTAAATTATGGCATCCATTCCACCCACACAGAAAATTATAAGTGATCGATATATTAAGGCAGTTACAATAATCAAGCCATAATGCTCAACAAACACGAAATTGAACAAACAGCAAAGATGACATATGACACTTAACAGGCGTTGAAATCGTGGTTATTAATGACGAAATCTATAGACAGCCATGCCCGTCTTTACGTGTTAAAAATCGGGCACAGTGCTCGGGCCCGCGCATCTTAGGGGTCCCGCGCAAAAACGCGATGACATTTTGTTTTTGTTTTGCTTGTCAACGTTGAACAATGTTTGGAAATTACCTTTTTTTGCTTGTCAACATCTGATCTTCAGCAAGGACCCCGCAGGCCGCCAGGTGCCCGGGGCCCCACGCAGATATGAGACGGGACTGTAGACATCGATATTGATCCAGAGCTTATTCATAAAAATTAAGATTGTAAATGCTTAAAGTAGATTTTTGTGATTCAATTTTGTATAGTTTACGATAAACAAGGAAATCATTATAGGGGGCCTACTTTGAGTAATAAATACAGTAGAAGAGTGTCGTTAGGCATAAAGTTAAGTTTCTCAATTTTACTTTCTATATCAGTTATGTCTTTGTGTGACAGCCAAAACATAGTTAGTTACGAAAATAGATTTGCATTTTGCAGGGGCAAGTGTTCCCTCTTGACCCTACATGTGGGCACCCGTGTTGACATCCAGGGACCGCCTCGTTCAAGAGTACATGGAATGTTGGATCTAAGAATGAAGAGGATCACGTGACACGCGCATGCGCAGACGAAGGTCACACCCTTTCGCAAGAAATTAGGTCAAACAACTTAATTTCCTGACCAAGATTGACCCGTGACGTCATGGAGAGATAGCGACCCCTCCCCAGCAAAAGATCAACTCACAGGCTCTGCAGCTCTGGTTCTGGTCTATTCACGGCTTAGTTTTATCCTCAAAAGGACAACACAAAAGCGTGTCTTGACGAGAGGATTAATCCTCGAATCGGTGTGATTTACACGTTCGTTTCGTCGTCAGACTGCACCGCGTCAACCGATCATCATCATCCACCCACTGACGGTTTCTTCCTGGGACGAAGCCGCTGCTGCTGCTGCTGCTGCTGCGGAGGTGATGTTCCTACCTCCGTCCGATTGAGCGTCCATTGAGGCGCGACTGAGCGCCGATTGACCGGCCTGGCGTTACGGCGTCGCCGTGTCTGGGCCGCGGGACGGCCCTTGAGACGGAGGACCCGGGCGGGACAAAGCGACCGCCGGCCACCAACGGATGCGTGACGGAAGGAAGCCTTTCAGTCGCTCGCCGGTAATTTCCAGCCGCTGGAGGAGCGGATACCTGACGACGAAGTGACAAGTGAGAGAGAGAGAGAGAGAGAGAGAGAGAGGAGAGGTATCAGTCAATTCCGGAATCCGCTTTAATAGATTCCGCGACGTGCTTTATGTACACATACATATGATGATGAATTAGTACAGCTTCATATTGACTTCAAGGGGTGTGACATCGGTACATTGGTACGTTGGTAGTCGAGTACACAGGAAGTGGCGATTCGATGCATTCAGTTGGGACGTCTCGTCTCTATAACCGGATCAGAGGACGATGAATAGCCCGCTTGAAATGCTCCACAGAAGCAGAGTTTCTGAATCTTGATATCTCGGAAATTGAAAATCCATTCGCTTCCTTTTATTCGGCGCTAGTTTTGTGCCAAGAATCGATCGACGTAACGTGAAATCTGCTCAACGACCATTTCATCTCTTCTTTGGCGACGAAAGACGCCAATGTAACGTATTAATCGTATACAGATGTAAATGATCAATTTATATAGCGCTCTGAAGATAATGCGCCAGTGGACAAGGAAATTTCCGAGAAACGATGCTATTTTCATTCAAATATCGTAGTAGGCTATACAGGATGAGTCGACATTCTAAAAAGCGAAGCTATCTATAACACCGAGTTATCGAGATATTTGGATTAAGGCATTGGTCCACTGAAAGGAGTAGGCTATAAAATAGCTGGAAAACGATCAAAAGATTACAAAATGTACTGGTAGATTTTTGATTACATAATTTGCATGGTTTAAATGGAAGTAATGGGCAAATTCATTTGTCGGAGGAGTAAATGGAAGTGTACCGTACTGTGTACGAAATGACCCGAACCAACGCGCATTTTCCAACCATAGACGTAAACTTCTATTAGGCGCAATATTCGAACCTTCCACTTAGTTGCATCAAAAGTTAAACTGGTTGGGTAAAAGTTTAGTTAAGGCATTAGTTAAACTGAAATGTTTTTAGTTAACTGTCTAATAGTTGAACTTGAGTTATTCAGATTCTATGCCACTTTCAGCACAGGCTAAGTCACGCGTAGGCTCTACATTTTCATGTCAACCGCATAATTACCTGTTTAAATTATGAATGATTATTATTATTATTATTATTATTATTACCGTTATTATTATTAGGCTATATTTATTGTTAAAATTGTGCTATATGAAATTATAATCGTAAATCGTGTTCGTTGCAGCTTGTAGCCAATAGTTTTACTAGCTCAGTAGCTCATATCAAAGTTAAAAAGTTAATGTTACAAGTTAAACTGCTTTTAATTAGTTATCAGTTAAAGTTAAACTACTGCAGTGAAAAGTTAGTTACTTAAAAAGTTAAACTGCTTGATTGCAAAAAAGTTTAGTTAAAGTTTAACTAAAAATTAGTTAGTGCCCATCACTGCATTTATGGACAACCCTAAGCCAGAGAACAGAGGTCAAGCTATAAAAGAAAGGCTATAAAGGAATGCAAGGTATTTGTTCGCATTGTTATTAACCGTTGAAACTTAACTTGGTGCGCATACTACTGGCGCGCAAACAACGGGTGCGCAAACCACTGGTGCGCATACTAATTTAAACCATAAAATTAAATTAACAGGTCAATCGACAGGCTTGTCAATTTTCTGTCCCATTCCCATCCCATCCCATGGCAATTGATGCATGTCCCATCCCATCCTATCCCATCGTCCCATGGGATTCCCATTATAATATTAATATGAAATATTAATCATGTGTAGACTAATACAGTTCAAATGAAATTATGAATTATGAAATATATGAAAGTTTAGGTTTGATGCCTACTAAATATGACTACTTGTACAAAGAGACATGTAAAACGACAGGTTTTATGAACTCTACTAACTTTTATGTCTCACCACAAAATGTAGATGCAAATATTATAAGTGGCGGTTCTAGGATTTGGCAAATGGGGGCCGTTGGGATGGCTTAATTAGATCATCTATGCTCAGGGCAAATGTAAGCCGAATTTCAATTACCTTTTCTGCAATAGATTCATATGGAATATGTCATTATATTTTGACAAGTCAAAATATTAAGCAACTTTTGTTCTTAACACGTTGACTGCGATGCGATTGATTGCTGGGGCGCGGGTGGTGTCGAATGCGTTCATGCGTGACCAACGTGAATACCGCTAGATTATTTTCAAGACACAATCACGTTAGACGCCTGTAAAGGAAAATATTTTGAAGCAGATGCGTTTCGAGGCCATCTGTTACTAGTATCATGTTCTCTTTACTCAGGTATGCACCAATTCATAGGAAAAATGCCGGTGCCCTGTAAGGTTACGGAACAATAGTTAGCTGAACTTAGCTCAACAATGGCGAGTGGAGAAATTACTGCCATAAAATGGAAACAATTTCAATTTAAATTCCAGCCTTTATTACCTGGTCCAAATGCCTCCCTCACACCCCGAGCCAAAAATTGTCCGCTTCACTGGATGGTAGACTTGACAATGCAAGCCACGTAATTACATCGTAGCAGGAATTCTCCGGGTGTACGTTTATACGACGCGTTAGGGAGGATTATAATTACGAGGCTGTGGTTGAGTATATTGTGGTTTTTTGAACAAATGTTTATAGGACAAATATTCATACATTTTCCATAGAATACGCCTTTTTGATTGGTCACTCATTCTAGTAGCTAAAGGAAGCAGGAGAATGATTCCAAGATCCACATAAGCTAAATTATTTTGCATTGAACTAAGGACGTCATATGACGTCCCTAGCGCCCTGAGAAACCAAAATAAGGACGTCAGTTGACGTCCCTAGCGCTCAACGTGTTAATTGAGTATCGAACAAGTACTAAAAATCGGTAAGTAGGCCTACACGTGTCTGCACAGAATTTATAAGACTTCAACTAACCCATTGTCAAGCTGCTGAAAATGAATGCGTCATCGGCAATTACGTCCGCAGAGACGTCGTCATTGTCCTCGTTTGGCAATCTGACATCTATTTCCACAACGATCGACTGGTTCAGATCATACTGAAATATTATCGTCTCTGCCTGAACTGACTCTCTCTATCTCTCTCCGCCATGTATCATTTAAATTTCCAGAACAAATACGCTGGTGCAGTTAATAGATACACGAGCACAGCTGCCGATTCTAATTGCTTGAATACAGATAAACATCTAAACTTCCTCACTATAGATAATTAAAGTTTGGCACCTTTCAAGATGCCTGCTGTGGCCGGTTGTTAGATGATTCGACTATGGCACTAATGTTCTTTCTCGAGCTATCTAACCCAGCTATTAAGAGTATGGGTCCACTGGGGGGAGGCATTCAATATGGGGCACGGGCCCCCATGGGGAGCTGCCACTGAATTATATTATGAATATATGAAGAAAAAGAAATGTAAAAAGCTTCAAAAAGGTTTTAAAAATTAAGAAAAGTTCTGTCCCATGGGATGGGACGGAACAGTGCTGTCCCATCCCATCCCATGGGACGAATCGCATTGGAACGTCCCGTCCCATGAACAAGCCTGTCAACCGGTCTTAAATTAACAGATCATGGCATTTTATTGACACAAGTTTGAAGCTATGAATGCAATGAACTTTTCTTGCTTTATTGATGCGAAATGGTATATTATGTGCTCAAAGTCAGTTTTCTCAGTTTCTTCTCTTTCTACGCGGAGTAGAGAGACAGATCATAGTTTGTTGGCGCCCCTTCAGGTGGCACGGGGCCATCTGTCCTATACCTGCCATACTATAAACGTGCCACTGATGTTCTAATAGACTAATTTATATTTAACATGATTTTTATAGCTTTAGTGTAATCTCCAACGATATTTCAATTAGGAAAGTAGCTACAATGTTCCAAGTTGTTTCGATAAGTAGAATTAGAATCTGATCATTATTTTCATTAAATACAACTCCATAAACAGTGTACTGTAGGCCTATATGTATATTGTATAATATAAATGATGGACGAAGTACCGTCACGTATCCTTTTATTTCAGTATTTCGCTCCTCCTCTCTCCATTCCTCCTCCTTTTCCTCGTCCTCTTCCCCTCCTCCTTTCCCTCCTCTGTGGCATTATAGTGTGTATATCTTTGTAATCTTTTCGGTCGTTTAGCTGGAATCTTTCTCCTGAACATCGAACACAAAACATCAGAGCGCAGAATGGAGACCAATTACACGAGGATCGAGGAAAGGTCTCGCAAGTCGGGTCCTGGTCACGCACATCGACACCTCCTCTCTCGTCGCCACGTGACCGGAGAACAGAGCGCTTATGTAGCGCTAACAATGACGACGAAGATTCTCTGAAGATATGGAGCCGATGAAGAAAGACGCTCTCTGTCGAATGAAGACCAAAAAACAGTACGTCGCTCAGTCAAAAAACACGCAAATTCATGGAAACCAATAATTGTACGGGTCCTCCTCCCTCCTCCCTCCCTCCCCTCCCCCCCTCCCCTCCCTCCCTCCCTCCCTCCTCCCTCCCTCCTCCCTCCCTCCCCCCTCCCTCCCTCCCTCCTCCTCCCCTCCCTCCCTCCCTCCTCCCTCCCTCCCTCCCCTCCCTCTCCTCCCTCCCTCCCTCCCTCCCTCCCCTCCCTCCCCTCCCTCCCCTCCCTCCTCCCTCCCTCCCCTCCCTCCTCCCTCCCTCCCTCCCCTCCCTCCCTCCTCCCTCCTCCCTCCCTCCTCCCTCCCCTCCCTCCCTCCCTCCCCTCCCTCCCTCCCTCCCTCCCCTCCCTCCTCCCTCCCTCCCTCCCCCCTCCTTTCTCTTTCTCTTTCTCTGTCTCTCTCTTTGTGTACGTAGGACAGTGACGGTGTGCTGCTACTGTAGATCTTCCATCCTATCTGCGCAATAGCCAAGAACGTAATAGTAATGTAATTATGTATAGCAGCTGCTCATTTGTTGCATCAGAAATTGTGAATGCAGTAGTTGTGTGTACATGTTCTTATGAAGACTTACTTGTTGTTATAAAGTATTTTATCAGTTTCCCTCCGCAGCCATCGACATGATAAAACAGCAAGCTTTCAATCCTCATTTCATTTAATTCCTTCACTATTCTCCTCAAGTCTTTTAGGTCTAAACTTGAAACCTTCCTATTCCATAAGTCATTTTTTTCGTAGCTATAACAGCCCAACCCGCACCTTGTTATTTCATGAAATATTAAGCGCATAAGAATGAGCAGCTACCAGTGTAATAAAATAAGGCGCTATATAAATTACATAATTTTACTTACTTACCGCAGCTGCTTTCTGTAACAAGTTACAACCAATCAAATTTATTGTAACAATTACAAACGAACCAATAGGAAGGCGCGACTGATTTAAATTGGATTTAATTGAAACGTGAGGCGATAAAGAATTTTAAGCTGGAATTTTTCTCAAAAGAAATCAAAAGATTATTTCAACGGTTCGCCAATAAAATTTTTATTCGAGGTGAGTACATTTACGGTTGAAAGGGTTTATTTTTTCAAACTAGTGTACGTCAAAAAAACATTTTCTGTAGCGCCTTTAATCTAATAACCCTATGCTATGCGGAAATTTTGATTTTCGGGCCTTAAAGTGTTTACGAAAATGTCAGGCCAGGATTAGAAGTGATACTCAGAAAATGTCTTCAATAAAAATGCAGTACAGTATGAAATATTTTACTGTAATTTGGGGCGGAAGATGGCAGAGTGGGTTACGCGCTGGAGCGGTAGGCTGACGGAGCGAGTTCAAGCGCCGTTAACGCCCCTTGTGGCTTTCACACAGGCAGTAAAACCTAAGCCACATTATATCACGCCATACAATTTAAAGTTATTTCTAAAAAGTTTGGAATATCAAATGCGTAGTGCGCCTCGGTCTTACAAGCATGCCGCCTGTAGCTTCAGTAAGTGGCTTGGTTGGTTGAAAACCTTTGTGTCTGTACAAGATGGTAAGAGTTTTCCTATGTGCAGGCGGTATTACGTTTTATATCAATATTAGCAGGTAGCAATGTTTTATGTTTCAGCATGTATACTTGTATAGCAATGTAGACAAGTTTGTGTTACAGTTTGAGAAACTAAAGCACAAAAATAAATAGTCGAGAGGTGCGAGTTGTCAATGAGTATCAGTTGCGTAGCCAGGGTTCCAGAATTAGGACTGGGACACCGCCACTTACATAGCCAAACTTGGTCTGATCCACCTGAAAGGTTTGGGGAGCATCGTGAGCCAACTGATTGGGGTCTGGGACAGAGTCCCCTTCCTAGAAAAATTAGGGTAATATTAGATTCAAATTTTGAATCTTTGAGCCCTCTATAACCCCCCCGTGGATGTGTTAATGTGTATCTCTGCAATGATTTACGTGTAATTCCGATTGAGGCACTTTTGGACTTGGAATATGAATCATGCTGATAGGTTTGCCTTGAATAAATGTAGGTATGCTTGAAGTACCATTCTTTAGTGTTATTTTCCTGTAAAAGAACCATTGATTGATCACCATTTGTTATAACTGATGAATTTTATATAAGATTTAATCTTTATTATAATATAATTAAAAAATTTTTGCTCTAGCTGTAATTCAAGTTGCATTCGTCGAAGATGACTTCAAAGTTGCCAAAGACCATGGTCTGTGTACCAGTTGTTTGTCATAAAATCTTTAGGTTATTTTTAATTTATTAATAATGTGCAATTTTATAGTTTTTTGTTTACAGTCTAAATTTGGAATTCATCAGTGATGTATTTGTGTTTTGCTGACAACATGATCGATTCTTAAGCTGAAATATTGTCATGTTTAAACTGCAGACTCCAAAGGTCACAGCAGGTGGTCAGGGGACTAGAGTGAGCATTCCTTTGTCATCCAGTAAGCTTCCCGTGAGTCGAAGAAGTGGTGCTACAACAGCGAGACAGACGTCGGATGTGCCTCCTCGTGCCATCGAGAAAGTTCAGAAAATTTCAGTGGGGCAAGAAAATACATCGGGGTCTGTAATTCCAAACGCCATTAAACTTTTGTTATTCTCTCGATTGCCAACTGCATTTTGATCAATTTAGTTGATGCATAGTTGCTTAGAGCTTCAGTTTATAATATTGATTTGAAAAATTACAAATTGAAGTTCTTTTATAAAGGTTTTATTGGAAAGCTGCTTTTGGATGTGAGGGATAGGGTGATTGAAATTTTTTGGCAATTGCAAAAGTAGTGACAGGTGATTTATGTATCATAATATGTAAAATTATAAAAGTTTCATTTCATATATTTAATTTGAATTCTTTGTTTGCTGATGCTGAAAGAGAAATGATCTAAGGTACATTTTAAAAAGAAAGATGTAGTTTTATATTGGATATAAAAGTATTTTGTCTTTTTAAGGATTGCTAGCCAGAGTCAGCCACATCTTGACGTGTCTTCAAAGCCATCGCAGAGTTTACTTCAGGTCGCTGATACCAAGAAAGTCCTGCAGCCAAGTCAGTCGGAGAATCAACGGTGTCCTCGAAAGGCAGATGTTGTTGATAAGGCGGAGAAGATTGTAAATAATTCTGAAATTATACAATCTCCTGACACGGTGGCACCGTCAGAGGCCGATGAAAATCCAAAGCCTGGATCATCTGATGTTACTCCTTCAAATCCTCCTGAGTCAGAATCGAGCACTTCTGGGGAAGGCAAGGAGAGGTATGACTGGTTTACTTTAGTCTACCATAATTCAATCACAATTCAGATAATTGTGGGCTACACCATCTTGGACTTTTATGAAATTTGTCTTTTTTCAGTTTTTATCTAAAATATTTTAGATGATAATTTCTGATGTTTACTTTCTTCATAAGTTGCCAAAAGTGCATTTGATTTATGAGTTTCGAGATGTAGCAGCTGAAATTTGTAGGGCTTGTTCAATTTGTGCCGATATAGTTCGGGTATGCGAATTTATTTGCAATGTGTGCCATATGTTCATGTAATGTAATATTACAGAATATTTGCATAGCACCTCATAGGAAGAGTTACTCAGAAGCAATTCTGCTGTGACTACTGCATATTACTTATGTTCTGTGAGTCACAAAATATATTGAAAATGGCTCAACAGCTAGTCTTTGACCTGAATTTTATAGTAAAAAATGTTGAGTTTGCAGGATTTACATGTTACAGCATATTTATGGGACGGGAAGTTAGCAGAGTGGTAACAGCGCTAGACAATAGCGCAGAAGGCCATGGGTTCGATACCCTCAGGAACCCTAAGGTCGATTCAGCCTTACTCGCTAAAGGAGGAGGTAAAAAATGAAGAGTAGTGTTAAGCTGTGAGGTAAACCGTGGGTCTGGGGAAAGTAATGGCAACCTACACCATATTAATGGATTACACCATTTACATCACTGATTGCTTAGACCGGAGTTAAGCGCCAGAACCCAACGCTAGAACTCGAGTACGGGACCTACCTTTGCCAATGTATTATGTGTTTATTGAAAGAAGAGAGATCCTGTTGTTAATCTTATTGCTGTGTGCCATTTACAATTACATTTTGTTTATTTATTTCAAAAATTTTCAAGCATTATTTCTGTTTTCGTCTGTGGTTTGAGAAGTTTGTAGATTACTGTAAGTGAAGAGCTGGTTTATGCCTGGACTGTGAAGCAGAATATAATAGTTGTTTGTCTGACTGAATTGCCACAGGAGGAAATGGACACTTGATGAGTTTGAAATTGGCAGGGGTCTTGGCAAAGGAAAATTTGGCAACGTCTATTTGGCGAGAGAAAAACGAAGTAAATTTGTCGTTGCGTTAAAGGTATGAGTTAGTGTTAATGTTGATTGCTTTTTGGGGTTTTGAAACATTTGGTGAAATTTCTAGTTAATTATGGCTGTGGCCAATACCTGCATCAATAACCAGCTGATCAAGTTCATCTCATACATTCATAATTCTCTCACAGAGTTCTTCAATGGTTCTGATCTTTGTTCTGTACACCTTCTCCTGTATTATCCCTGCAAATCTTATAATAGACTGGGTGTAAGTCAGGACTGTTTGCCGGTCAGAGGTATCAAAATAGGTACGAAATCAGACGTTTCCTTTGTTAGCAGGTCCAACAGTTTCACGAGCACAGTGAGCGGGTGTGCCACTTTGTTGAAATGTGTAATAATATAATCTGAACATTGCCGGATATCAGGCAGTAACTTTAACATTCTTTCAAGACTAAAATGAATTATAAAATTTTAAAATTGATGAATACCTGTATTTACTAGTGTTTTTCATCATTGTCGCAAGGGATCCCATTTTATTCAGATGCTGTAGTTTGTAAAATTATATTATTTTGCATATGTGCATAATTGTTATGAAATGTACTGCATGCGTTAATATTTTATGTTTCTATAATGTTAAGTGGAGTCAGCTTTTTTCAACTATGACCTATGCATTTTTATAAAATTTGACCCTTCATCTAAAAAGTTTGTGGAATTTCATGCTAGCAAAACTTAATAGTAAAGAAATGAATTGAGTAAATTAATAGTTTTTGAATAATTATTTTTAATTTTATTTGAAATTGTTGTAATTAATGAGAGGTTGATGTTGTAGGTACTTTTCAAATCTCAACTTCAGAAGGCTGGAGTTGAACACCAGCTGCGTAGAGAGATCGAGATTCAGTCACATCTTCGGTAGAGTCTTTTTGGCGTTTAGAAACCCAGTTATGGCGATATCCACTCGCTTGAATGTGTGTCACTGAAGTTCTTGATCCCAGATAGTATGTAGATAGACGACTGCCAAAGTAGGATGGGCCGATATCAGTCTTCATCTAATCTAGTCTAATCTTGAGAGCTTCTATAGCGCCACTTCATAATGCAGAGGAGCATCAGGCGATGGCACACCAAATGAAAATCATTCGACGAGATCCAGGTCCAATCCAGGGCATCTGGCCGGACAACCAGAGGACAGTCTATGGTGCATGATAATAAAAGTCAAAAAGACGGGCTTTTAGTTTTGTTCTAAAAGTTGATAGAGAATTAGCAGAGTGCAGATGAGACTGAGGCAATGAGCTTTAGCATTTGGGAGCAGCAGTGGAAAAAGGACGAGTACCAAGAACTGTGCGAGTATTAGATAGGGAAAGAACTATTGCAAATGAGGATCTGATAGAGTATTGTTTGTTCGCATAGAGAGTTTTGAAAGGAGATAGCTAGGGTCTTTGTAATCAAGGGTTTTGCATACCAGGAGGCAGATTTTTCTGCATATGACCTGTCTTGTGTTGAAGTTCTTGACATGAAAAATTCTTGTTTTGAATTAATCCAATTAATCTGATGTGAATCTCTTCTGTCTGAAATACTGTTGCAGAATCCTTTATAGATTTGACCAATTTTGACCTCGTTTTTAGCTATTTCTAAAAGAACTAGAACTTCTTTTCTTATGATAGAACTTTGATAATTCTGCAAGTGTTTGTTTGCAAAGTATCTCGGCAACATAAAAGATAGACACTGTCGTTTATTTTGCAACAGGCATCCTCACATTCTCAAACTGTTTGGATATTTCTATGATGTCCAAAGGGTTTATCTCATTCTCGAATATGCGCCGAAAGGTGAAATTTACAAAGAACTGCAGGCACAAGGAAAATTCAATGACCAAAGATCAGCCACAGTTAGTAGTACAACAGTCTAACATCGTGCATTCAAGATGTCTTTGTCTTCTGATATTCTGACGTATTTGATCCAAATTGCTGTCAGTAGAAGTCTTCTGTGAAAACTTGTGTGTGTAAATGAGCTTTGTAATGTATAAGAGACAGCAATGGCAAGTGTTTGTGTGTGACTCTGTGGTCAGTGACTAAGATATTTCCTTATGCAAGTAATGGCAACCCATGGGGTGAATCAGATTTAAGGATTTTTTGTGACTCTTCTGACATGAGTTGTTGAAGATAACTAAGCTTAAATGACTGATTGAAATTATGATTTTGCATTCTTTGTTTGCTGCATTCAGTTGATTTTGTAACATTGGCATTCTTGTCTCTGTTGTAGTACATATTTCAGCTCACAGATGCACTCATCTATTGTCACTCCAAGAAAGTCATCCACCGCGACATCAAGCCAGAAAACTTGCTCCTCGGCCAGAAGGGCGAACTGAAAATCGCTGACTTCGGGTGGTCTGTTCATGCGCCCTCATCAAGGTAGACCATAGCTCTGTTAGCGTAGCTAGTATTGGAGTGGTATTATTGAACACTCTTTGTGGCAGTGGATCATTGGCATAAACTTGGATGAAAACATGAAGACCTCACCCCTATGCCATTACCTTCCCTAGCTCAGCTTTTAGCAGTGTATTTAATAATAATAATAATGGCTTAAAAGAATACTAAGGATTGGATACAAAGAACACTAAATGAATTTTCAACTACAAACCAGATGGAAGAAGATCTAAAGGAAGACCGAAAAGACGATGGGTGGACAGATTGGAAGAGGATCTGCACATGGCAGGGCTGAATCTCAATGGTAAAACTGATGGAAGACACTGAATGACTTTGGAAGAAATAGCAAAGGACAGAGAACTTTGGAGAGTTGTCATGGAGAAGTCAATAGCTGGACACAGCTATCGACTTCAGCACAAATTTTGGCACAAATGCTGAAAGAAATAAAAACACAGTCAAATGGCACACAATTCACGTCATCATTCACGTTAACATATACAGCCACTTATTTACTTTCCAAGTGAATACGAATTTGCAAATGTGCAAATTGTACTGTAAGAACAGTATCACATTATGTCTAGAGATACATACATGAGATATATGCATAAGAAATTCTAAGGCGGGTTCATGGCCCTTTTCCTTTTCGCATTCTGGTTTGTAGATCTTTTTTTGTACAAATATATTGTTGGCTTTTTAGAACCAGTAGGCAATGGCTTGTTAATTTAGGAGAGCAACTCTTTGCGGCACGCTTGATTACCTTCCCCCGGAGATGATTGAAGGGAGAATGCATGACGAGACAGTCGACCTTTGGAGCATTGGAGTTCTTTGCTATGAATTTCTTGTCGGATCGCCTCCGTTTGAAGCGAAGGGAAACCATGAGACTTACCAAAGAATTTCTCGTGTGGATTTGCGATTTCCTACTACGATGAGTGACGGTTCGAAGGACTTGATTGCAAAGGTCTTTCTCTTTTTATTGTTTATCTTGATTTTGTTTCTTGGCATTCTTATTCCACAGTTGACTAATTTCAAGTCAGATCTTATTGTTTCAGATTTTCAACTTCTAAAGATCTGCTCTTAAGTGGTCGTGATTTTTCATCTGCTTGATTTGGGTCTAAGTATAAAAATTTTGGTTTTAGTCTTTTGCTTTGAGACCCAAATTATTGGTTGCAGAAATTGTCTGTATTGCAAAAAAGGAAATTTGAACTTTTGGTTGTCAAGTTTTTAATTTAATTTGTTTTATTTATAAAGATTTCTATTGAAATATTTCAACTTTATTTTTGATTTGAAATTTGGCAAAGTTGGAATCAACTGAATTGCTTCTGTAGCTTGATTGCATTTCTTCCAATCAATTCCTGATTTGCCGTTAAGATAAGTGTTAGATTAGCTTCACTAATAGTGTAGACTGCTTTCAAGCATTAGGATTTTGGTTGAATTCTAAAAGTTAGATGTTGCCGTTTCAGCTTTTGAAACACGATCCAACCAAGCGCCTTCCTCTCCTCGAAGTCATCAACCACCCGTGGGTTCAGTCGAACCTGCTCACCCCTCCTGTTCCAGGGTCCCTTGCTGCTATGGGAAAGACGTCCCTCCCACCAGCTTCAACAGAGTGAGACTTTGCCTGTTGCATGGAGTAGAACAGTGGAAAGTTCCTATGAATTTATTTTTCTCAAAAGACAAATTCCATACATTGTTCCACAAAATTTCTGTGGGTAATATAAGATTTTTTGTGATAAATAGAAAATTCACTGGTGGTGATATATTTCATGCATTCATAATGAATTCTGTTTCTAGGTTTTTTGTGCAACTCATTTTTGTCTGGTTTTAAGGTGAAGGACAGACCTTAGCAAGGTAAACCATGTACCATTTAGAATAAGGTCTGTGTATAGTGTTTGCTGCTAACATTACTACAATATGGAATTGGTTGTGAATTCTAAACTGTATTTGCTGGAAATGTTTTCGAAGAGTGGCTGTTACATTTGGTGCAATTGACTTTAATTTGCTTTAATATTTTAGCGAAACTTTTCTTTAGCTTAGAATAAAACACAATTTGAACATTTCTTTATTAGGTTACTGGTAATATAGTTAATAACTAACTAATTATCTGGTTTATTTTGCATTGACATTTTATGTGTTGTATGTTTAATTGGATTTGAATTTGAGTATTAGATGTATGGGCCATGTTTTAGATGTGTAATGTACAAGGGATGTTTGTTGCATAAGTACCCGGTAAACTCTATGGTTTCCTACTGATTTTCATTATTCAAATTGGGTTGCATTGGCAGAATTTCCCAGAAGGATTTTTCTTTAAAAAATTGTGTTGGCTGTTGGATAAACTGATGAAAATGCATTTGGATTTGTTTCTTTGTCAGAGGAATATATCCAATCACAGAATAAAAACAGGAACTATAGTCGTGTAGTTGAATCGTAACATTTGTGGTTCTACAGCTCTTGAAATTTTATTTTCTTATTTTCCTCATGTGATGCTACATGTGTTCTTTTGCACCATCATCAGTTTTTTAATTCAAAAATCTTGACATTAGGCATATTGTCTGCTCTTGTATTGTCTATGCTCACTTTCTACGTTCCTCTTTTGATGATGTGGCTAAGAGTTTAAAATTTTACTTCCGTGTGTGATTTTTTAGCATTTTATCTTCACTTGTATTAGGGTTAGGATTGGCCCTAACTCTAACCCAGTCATTTCACAGGACTTGTAAACTTTGTGAAGAATTGTTGGAGAGAACTTAAGTTTTAACAAGCTTTGGTTTTTATTGCATTTTAAAATCAAATCTTACGAAGAAATTCTAAATTTACAGGCTGTTTAAATTTGTATAACATCAGGATTGACCTACTTGGTGTTGTACAACTGGTTCCCATCAGAACACAGAAATTAAGCAATGTCTAGCACGGTTAGTACTTGGATGGGTCGTAGTGCCGTCAGTCAAACAAGACATTCATCACTTTAACATAGATAAATAATATTGGTTCCCGGAACATTCGGTACCATAGAATTCTGCACCAAAATTTTACTTGTGGAAGATTCCGTACCGGATGATTCAGTACATGTTCAACATACAAATCAATAGCCATAATTCTAACCCTAATCCTAAAGCTGTATAAATCAGTAAAATGAATATAATTATCAATAGTATACCTGCCCAAATTCTACTTAAATATTCTACCTAAATATATGTGGGCATATACATAAGCATAGACACCACCCAAAGCCAGAGGGACCCTGGGATTGGGGAGGGGAGGTGGGGTGGGAGAGGCAGAGCCAGTGTCTAACACATGTAACCGAATTTGTCATCCTGAAGATACCGTTCCCAATGTTCCGGTACCGAATCTTCCATGACCGGTACCGAATTTTCCGTCCCAAATCTTCCGGTACCGAATCTTCCGGTCACCATAATATTAGCAGCGCTAATATGCGATGCTAAATATGGGTCTATAGGCCAGGGGTGGCCAAACTGCAGCTCAAGAAATGTTTAAAACATTTATGAGCACAGTGTTTATTCTAGCCACCTTGACATTGGAGGAGTTTGAAATGGTTTTTTTGGGGGGGAAGAGAAGGTTTGTCTCCCCAAAAACCTTGACGAGCAAAAAAACAGGTCATCACATCCTTATCTTTCTTTCCCTTCTTCTCCACATGATCTAATGCTCTTCTGAATATGGTAATATCCTTATATCCTTATGTTTTCCCCTCTCCTAAATAGAAAACCCCCTCTCGTCACACTTGGGGGGGGAATTTCCATCCCCCAATGCAACATATAGAAATAGAAATTTGGGGGGATTTTCAAACTAAGTAAATGGCCACCCCTGGCCTAGGCGTATGACACACCGGCCCCAATAACAAATGCCTTTGATGAACTAGGCAGCTTGATTGATTGATTGATTGATTGATTGAGAAAAGAAACCCACGTTTCGAAAATAAATTTTATTCATCGACAGAAGCAGAAGAAATCTTAAGGCCCGATTGAATTCGAATTTATACAGCGCCGTCACTTTTGAAAATAAAGTTCTTAATCGTTAAAGCGTTTTATTTACAGAGTTTTCTGCAGACGTCGAGGATTCTCCGCAGACATCCTCCTCCTCCTTCGTCTTCGTCGTTTTCGTTAGCAAAGAATGTCTCCGATCCTTCCGTATTCCTCCTCCTCTGGCGAGACCTACACTCTCGGATGATGGTCACCAACACTTCGTCCACCTTGTGGTCAAGGAGAGCGGATGCCTCAAGATACTTACACTTTAACTTCAATCCTAAGCGCTTTCCCTCTACAACAACATCATCATCATAATACTCATCTTCTTATTCCTCATCTAACACTAACACTAATAATAATAATAATAATAATAATAATAATAATAATAATAATAATAATAATAATAATAATAATAATAATATTATTATTATTATTATTATTATTATTATTATTATTATTATTATTATTATTATTATAAACGTACTGTAAGGCTCAATGAAAAGCAATTGAAAACAAAAACCACAAATAGAAGTTTAAACTTTCAAGACATTTAGACTTAGGCCTACAGTATCATAATCTTCATCAATCTCAGGTCAACATTATCATCATCGTTATCATAATCATCATCAGTGGTCGGTTTCCCAGTTTAGGGAGGTTGATAGCGACCTGTCCCCTACTGAAGATAGGAAATCGAAGGGGAGGGGGTTGTACGCACTCACTGCTTTTGATGCAAATTTAGTCATTTACTATCATCATCTTTGTCGTCGTCATCATGGGCGTAAAACACTGGGGGACGGTCCCCCCAATAATTAGTAAGAGGGGGACAGAGTATCAATTATCCTTCAATGTTTTGTGCCTTATGGTAAAATCTGGTCAAATCACTCATTATTGTGGATGACCTTTTTTGATCAAGACTTTTTGGGGATGAAAAGGGGGTCTGACCTGACTTTATGAACGATTTTATCCCCCCTCAATGTTGACGCCAGGTTTACGCCACTGGTGGTCATCATCATCGATGACGTCATTGCAGCACGATTTCTGAAAGATTTGAAAAGCTGATGGTCTGTTAAAAATCTAATGACGTCTAATTCTCCGTACAGACACAAAAAGACAAACTACCATGCGGGGGCTCGTTTTACCAAAATCACACACCCCGTATCCACAGTGGGGAAACCGGAGGGCCGTGCCCCTATTGAATGCCTGCCCCCCATTGGGCCCCTTCTTTAGTGCACTCATTGTAAGCAACCAACTTAGTCTAAGTTTATGAAAAATAGTTGGCTCCATGGTTAGAATTTGCCCCCTCCCAACGGACCTCCACTTGCCAAATCATGAAGCCCCTACTGCCCGTGTCTTGTTTACTCTTGTACCCCTTTCTTGGAGCTGCTGGTGATGGTGGTGGTGCTGTTATAGACCGACCTGATGAGGATATGATTCTGTTTCGGACAAGGTCCTGTTTGTTGGCGACTAGGACGACGATGGGCGGTCGAGGGGGCCCCTGGTCGAGGCTTTGGACGCACAGCTGAGCGAAGGAGAAGGAGGGACGGTCAGTCACCGAATACACCACCAAATAGGCATCAACCACGTCAACACCACACGACCCACCTCCTCCACCGCCATCCCTCTGCCAAACAGACACAGCCAATAACACGCTAGACCGGGGTCTGCCAAAACATTTTGGTATAGCGACCCACTTCAGCGGTTTTGTAACGTGCCGCGACTAATCATAGCATGTAGGGCTTTGTAAGCTTAATAAAAAATTAGGCCATCTAGCGAGCGTTAGTTGAAAAGAATCATCTGAGTTTTGAATAAATGCCAAACAAAAGCTCTGATTCAATTCGAATGAAACTGAATATATTGCACAGATTTATTCATATTTTTGCCAATTAAGATGAAAGGAGAGAATAGAGAATGAAATTTGTTGAAAATTATCTTCTTTAAACTTTTGCCAGGATCATACCTTTATTACGCGTCTTAAAAATCCTATGAGTATGGCAAAATCGCTTAACCGTTAGGTCACAAGACAATCGTGAAATAGATTCCCTATTGTTAGTGGAGTTTCAGAGCAAAATGGTCGGAATGCACTTTTCTTGCGTTAATGCAAATTTAGGTCAATTTTTAAAAGTACTATAGACCAGGTTTTCCCAGGGTTTTTGGAACTGCGGCTCACTTCAGCGGCTTTGTAACATGCCGCGACCCTGCAAACTTATTGTCAACTAAAATTGGACAAAACACTAATCACTTTAATATAATCTTAAGTCGTGTATGGAGGATTTCAGCCATATAAAGTTCTTAAAACCCTAAGCCTACTTGCAACTTTCAAGGCTTGTGACATTGTGGTATTGGTTAGAAAATGACGCTTTTGAGTCTAATTTCGCGCTACCCCGCGACCCATTAGACTGATCCATGCGACCCACTTTTGGGCCGCGGCCCACAGTTTGGGAAACACTGCGCTAGATAGAAATGAACGAGATTCATTTACTTACTTAGACGACGGACGAAGGAGAGAGAGAGAGAGAGAGAGAGAGAGAGAGAGAGAGAGAGAGAGAGAGAGAGAAGAGAAGATAGATTGATAGATAGATAGGTAGATAGGTAGATAGGTAGATAGAGCTTTGGTATGATCGGTGTATACTGCATAGGTCGTCAAGAATAAATATGTCTAATGATATGACTTCGGGGTGTTTGAACCGTGAACACCAAACACACCTCATCCACAGCCAAGGCCTTGAACTCAGATGCCACCCAAGGGACTAAATCTAGTGCAGTGATCGTTTTAATTTTTTCGAGTTGGGAATGGGAAGAGGAGGGCACCGGGGTCAGATGCACCCATTCGGTTCGGTCCACAAGGGATTGTGTTCATTGGTAATTCACCATCTGCGTCTGACATAATTGAATTTTCAGGAATTTATGTAGCGCCCGTTTAATTTTACGGACAACTAACATGAAGGCGAGAAAGAATAGACAAATGCGAATTCAGCGGATGCAGTCTACTTCTTGGCTCTGCAATATCTTGTACGAGTTTCGTGGAGTACAATGGTGTAGCCACGGGGGTGGGTCAGAGGACCCCAGACTCCTATTCGGACGCCCTTGGTCTAAACTTGTTCAGTTATCAAAAATCCAGAGAGGAAACCTCTGGTGCTGAGGTCTGTATGCATGCCATTTAG
Organism: Metaphire vulgaris; assembly: GCA_018105865.1. Lineage (NCBI taxonomy): Eukaryota > Metazoa > Annelida > Clitellata > Crassiclitellata > Megascolecidae > Metaphire > Metaphire vulgaris. The sequence continues at coordinate 26,294,145 of CM030832.1, read as the reverse complement.
TAGACCTAAAGGATATTTCCCATAAACCAAATAATATGCCCTTGCTCGTCTACATTGCGCTATAAAATTAATTTAGAGGCGCCATTATATTTAGTTCGTATATTGAGTAATTTTCATGTGACCAAAGATTTCGTCATGTATATAACTTTTGGTGTGGATTGTAATTTAGGACATTTATAACCACTAAACTCATCTCAATTGCTGTAAATCACGCACTAAATAGCGTATAGCACCGATGGTAGAGGCTTTATCGCCGAACGGTTTAAGACGAAAACGCACCCTTGCCGCGTCGCAAAGGAGAGGAAATCACGCCCGGTATTAAAGCATCATGGCGTCGGCGTCGTGGGCGATAATGACGGAAGGGAAATCCGAGCTTCAATTTATTTGACAGCGCCTTGACATTTTCCGATCCCGGCATTTCTTTTCCATCGATCATTCGGCTTTATTGAAGATTAGACAGCGATTATAGCCAGTCAATTTATGTGGCGAATTTCATCCTCACATCGCTCCACCACTGTCTTGCATGGACTGAGCTTATGAACATGCATGCAGTTGATAGCGTTCCATCTCTGTCTGCTTGTTCCATTGTATTTTGAACCAAAATACCAACACACATGTATGGTAATGGTAGTGGAATCTGGCACAAGAGCAAGTAATTGGACTAAGAGCATAGTTTTGAAATGGCGGCCATATTTCCGGATGACAATAGAGTAGCTATTTTGCGAAAATATTTGCTGTGAAACAGGCCGTACTGAAATTTTTGGCCACCCTATATATATATATATATATATATATATATATATATATATATATATATATATAGCATATATATATAGAGCATATATATATATATATATATATATATATATATATATATAATTATATATAGCATCTGTTAAATTTAACGCAGCAAGGAGGAGACGAAATTTTTGAACGTAGACCTTACTTTAAAATTTCCAAATAAAAGTTGTTAAAGAAATTATGAAAAGCACGGAAAATCTTAAACAAAATGTCAGCCCGTAGAATATTTGATAATAGGCCTACATCTTTATGTGCGAATTAAAATATTTTTAAAATGTAACCATTTCGTCTACTACATAGGTCTAATATATAGGCTTATATAGTTGGGCCTACATCGCGAATAAATTGCAATAAAAGTGAGAGGCGCCTCATTTCGAACGCCTTAGAACAAAATCTTGACGGGCGATATTGACTATTCTAATAGAATTTGAAATATTGAAGATGGGGACAAACGGAAATGTGGTTTCTGTCAGAGAATTTGTTCAAAGCGTTGAAATGTTTGTAAATCTATGCACCCACTGTTCAATACGTGCCTGTTTGGCTTGGACAGATTGATGGGGATATATAATGTAGCAATTCCGAATCAAAAACGCAAATGTGTAGCGATTTGTCCATATGGAGCCAACGATCCCTGCAGCCTTATCTCAAGAAAATCAAATTCTGCGCTCAACCCACAGCGCAAAGCTTCTATAGCGCCTCAAAGACCACCGCGGCTAAGGCAATTCAAAAGCCTGGTGGATGACACTGAGGAACAACTGTAGTGTCAATGGCTTTACGAGAACTATAGGGACATCAACAAATGAAAGTTCTGCCGAGTATCTTGTGAAATGGCTTGTAAGTCGGTCGAGGCACCGACAGGGCAAGACACTTAATATAACTGGGTCATTTATAGGCCTATAACAGGTTTTAGAGACAACAAAAAATTATTATAAAATTGATTCGCTATGTGACAGAAGTCAATGAAAGGAGTATTGAACAGTAGGTGTTGAGATATGTCAACAAATTCAACGTATTGAACAAATTCTCTGACGAAAACCACATTTCAGTTTGTCCCCATCTTCACTGCATCAAATCCTACTAGGATAATCAACATAACCTGTCTCAATTTTGCTCTACAGCGTTCGAAATGGGACACCTCTCACTTCTATTGTAATTATTACCGAGGTGCTATGTAGCCTATTAGTCTATAGTAACCTAAGTAGTGAGCGGAATGGTATTCTGAGATGGTTTAGAACAGCAGTTGATTCAACTCTAGACAGATGGAAAGTGATTTCTTAGAAGCGAAGGTTTTTGAAAAGCCTCTGACCTCGTCCGATTCGAAGATGTGTACTTTTGCCACTTCGTCATCCAGACGGACACACACAACTTGCTCCTGATCGAAAGTATCTGACAGAGAACAGAAAGTCGGAATCGAATCAAGTCTTTTAGGAAAAAATCCACTCCAAACCCATGGGCGTCGCTGGGTTTTGTTGGCTGGGTGGGTCTAATGCAATCTACACAACTAGGACCCGGCTCAGACTAGCCCTCGCCCCCATCAAAACTTCTCTGTGGATTTGCACGATTTGCTCGGGTGTCCCTGCCCGAGGCTGGGTGGGTCCGGACCCGCGGACCCACCCCCTTAGCGCCGCCCCTGTCCAAACCCCGTCAATTCATCTCTCCTAAGCACTACAGAGTTTGACTACGGATGAGTTACCTAATACGAGGAGCGGATTGCAATGTTTTCGATTGTAGAATAGGGCTTTCGATTTGGTAGATAGATAGAGGTCTACTGTAGATATGTTATTGGAGAGAATTGAGTAAACAGAACCATTCACATTGAATGATACAACACGAAGATAAATTCATCTGCAGTCATTTCGCCAATCGCCTTTTTGCCAAAGTTAAAAGCGGTGAAATATCAACAGTTTCCGTTTCTTCTATAGACACGTTTGAGGTTTTTCAGAAATTTCATCTGACTTTATTGATCTGTTGACTTAGCAAACAACAGTCTGGAATTGCTGTCAATAGACCTGCCGTAGTCGACTGACTTGACGAATATCGACAAAAAATCTAAAAGTTGAAGACATTTGGAGAATGTTGATCGCACGCTATCTGATAGGCCTGTAGGCCGAGCTCCTTATAATAGTAAAATATTCATCGAATATCCGCGATTTGTACATATTAAAAATTTTCATCTTGAATAACTTAATACCTGCATGCCACAGTTTCTGAAAAGTGAAACTAATTTTGAAACTTTGACGAATCAAAAGGTATTTGTAAAACGTTGAGTTAAATTCTTTCGACTTAGAAAGAGCTGAAACTTTTTTCGAATCTACAATATATGGTATCGTCCATCCTCATTGCTGGGAGTCGGAGGCTATGCAGGCTGAGGACAAGGTTCTCCACGTGACTCTGTCTTTTGCAGTTCTGATGCAATTGATAATTGGTTGTTTTGTCCATTCCACAATATCATCCGTCCATCGTCTACGAGGCCGGCCTCTCTTCCTCCTCTAATTCTGCATAGCAGAATTATTCTGCTATGCAGTATCGTCGTACATAGATTGTCTGCTCGTACTATGCGAACAAAGTATTTCAGTTGCCTAAATTAGATAACTGAGTATAGACGCCTATTCCCCCATGTTCTTCCATAATTGAGGCATTTGTTCTATGTTCTTTCCAGCTGATGAACGTCTCTCTTCTGAAAGCTGTCATCTGGAAAGCAGCGATTCTTTTTTAGTCTCCTTTCTTCAGCTCCATACGTTGCAATGGGCGAGACCAGTGCTTCAATCAGACGTTTCTTAATGTGCAGACTGAGCGACCGATCCTTTAAAATGGTATACAATATAGGCCTACCAAGGTTCAATATCCCAATATCGCATATCATATAACATGCATACAAACAAACTCATAAAAGCAACATGTTATATCTAATTTACTTAAATGTGGAGTATCCATTTTTCTTGGGCCATACCTCCATAGATTCGCCAATTTTCATATAAAGAAGTATTGTCTGAAATAGCTTTTTCAATAGAGTAGTTGATAAAACAGCAATGAAAATGATTCGCGGAATCTAGAAGGATGACAACAACCGTTTCTTATCTGGACGACAAAGATAAGAGTGTCTTTGATCAAATTAAATGATAAATGTCCGCGTAAAAACTAATTTACTAAGTGTTCGAGATATTTGACATTTCGCAGTGAAAGCGGACATTGGTCAGACACACTCGTAACTGCGTCCGCTACCATTAATCCACACTCAATGATACTCACTGAAAGACTATCAATCTAATTGGATAGGACTTTCAGCGCATCTGGCTTACCCAGATTGGATTTCATACTTTATCTGCGTCGAGCTGAATAATTTGGGTAAAGTTAAACGAATCGTCAAAGAAGCAACAGCATGAATATGATGGTGTAACCGCTGTGACCTTTCTTGACACCTGACCTTTGCTTGACATCTGACCCCACCCAAATGCATAGCGATCGACTACGTAGATAGGGTACAACAGCTTCAGTGACGGGAGAGGTTTCTGGCTTACATGTTTTGTTTGTCTGTCCTCTTTGGATTGCTCCACGCCTATCTGGCTGGCCTCTCCGGCTTGCCCAGTCTCTTTTTCGGATTGGATTTGGTGCGCCATTGGTTGATGCCCTGGCCCCCTGGGCATTATGATAGTGGCGCCATAAAAGTTGATTGATTGATTGATTGATTGATTGATCAGCGCATTTTATCTTTACTTGAGGCTAAAATCGAAATGTTAATGTTTTACAAGACAAGTGATTCCTCTAAGAGAGAGAATTAATGGAGCTGTCTTCATGTGCTGTTGTTGATGAGAGAGGCCATTTATTGCTGTAGTTCATTGCAAGGACTGATGCGGAATCAGCGAAAGACCCGGATGTACCTCCACTCCCTCACCCCATCCCATCCCATCTGTTGATCTCTAATGACTTCGGAGGATTCGAAGGAATTAACGGAGCTCAGTCTGTTCTTTTCATTCGATTCCTTTTCTGTAGCTTCTCTGTCTGTCTCCGTCTCAGTCTCTCTGTCTCTCATCCGATACGAGCTTTTTCAATTTAGCTGCAGAAATCGTCAGGGCAAGAACTCTGTCTACATAGGACTACACTCTACACTCTACAGCGCTCTCGTTTGCGTTTCATCATTGCCTCTACAGTCTACACTGAACAGCTGAGAAAAGACGATGACTTGGCAAAATTCAGCATAAGTTTTAGACTCTAATTCCAATCGTTGATATCAGATTTGAGCTTTTTTTCTTGACAACAAAACACCAAAGATGTTTTTGCTTTTTCGTTTTTTTCTTTCCGATTGTTAATAATTGAACATGTATTTGAATTGCAAATCGTTTCTAAAGGAAATTTCCCTTCCCATAAATAATTAACAAGCACAAAAGTTCAAAGCGATAAAATTAAAGCGAAAAACGGAGAGAACACTGCAAAGAAGTAGAAGAAAAACACAGAAGAAAAGAAAAAAAGAAGAAATTTTGACACTCATTCATGCGATCAAGATTACACTTAATCCTCGACCGTCACGACCATTTATATAGCGCCACGGCGTCATTCTTTGGTCGCTAGACTGTTAAAAGCAACTGAGATGAAGCGGCGCAGAAAGTGACTACTTGTTGTGGAAGTGAATCGAATAGGATTCTGTGTTGGGTCAGATCTCGATAACAAAGGCGCTATAGAAGTTCCAACTGCATTGACCGGTTTCTGTCTGCAAACGCAAATCCTGTGTGTGCAATGGTCAAAGGAGAGTGGAGAGGGACGGGAGGGGAAGCAGGTGGCTGAATTCCATTTCGTGACGTCACTGAATCCGGTCAAGAGATCACGTGTTCGCTTGATAAGATGTGCGCCATATAAAATCGGCGCTGGATTCTGGACCGACAGGTTTTGTGTCTGTCAGAAGATTCTGTATTATAGGCATATATATATATATATATATATATATATATATATACTGGAGGCGGATACACTGAGGCGGATGCGCAGTGGAGTTTTAAAATCTACTTGGAACTGATTTCAGGCACATACTTCATCTTCTTCATCTAATTCCTCCTACTTTTCTTTCTCTTCCTCTTCTTCTTCTTCATCATCTTGTTCCTGTTCTTGTTTTATTCTGTCACTTCATTTCTTTTTTCTTCTGTCTGTATTCCTGCCTCTGTCGTTCCATCATTACTTCCGGTTTCTTTGCTGCTTCCGTTTCCGTGTACGATTCTCATGAATTCAGAGATCCCGTCCAACGAACACCCGATCAATTACTCCATGCAAATACGACGACGACGACGACGACGGCGACGACGGCGACGACAACCAGTCGAACACCAACCCAACACTTATTACTATATATCCACCAAAATCAAACTCTCAATCCAATGTCACTGATTTAACATTCGCCAGAATATTCATTGACCTTCCAGTCCTCACAATTTCTTCTGCCGTCTCCCGTCTCCCTACTTCCCTTCTGCCCCTTCTCCCTTTTACCTTTCTACCCTTCCCTTCTGCATTTCTCCCTTCTTCCTTCTGACATTCTACCCGGCTCTTTTCTCCCATTTGTTCGCCTGGACTAGCGTGTGTGCCTGTGTGTGCCTGTGTGTGTGCCTGTGTGTGCCTGTGTGTGTGCCTGTGTGTGCCTGTGTGTGTGCCTGTGTGTGTGCCTGTGTGTGCCTGTGTGTGTGTGTTCACTAAGAACACGGTTTTGACTTTTTCTGGTTGTTGATGAACCGATTGACACGTGACCTAGAGACCCCTGTCTTGTCTAAAAAGCGAGATCTTCGAACATAAAAATAGAAACGGTTTGGAGCGAAACGACCGCTGCCGATTGCATCTGCCCGAAATGTCCTAATCGCAGACGGAACCAATACCTCGGGAATAAATCACGTGACCAGCTGCTGGTTAACGAGGCAGCGAAGCATCCGGTGGAAGACGCGAATGACGTCATTGGTGGTAGACGTTTCCCTGGCGCTGATATCTTCCATGCACCAGTGCCAAAAAGTTCCTTCGGCTCAGGCGCGGGTCAAAGTTCAAATTGTTTTAGCTTTTTCTTCCATTCGAGTTTCTTTTCCTCGCTTTGGAAAGCAGCTTAACCTCTGCTTTTGTCGATTGTGGCTGCTCAAACACTTGAAACTATTCGGCTTTTGGAATAAAACCGATATTTATAGACTTAATAACATATTGACTATAAGGATCGTGGTCACGAAAGAGTTAACGCATGTCCAATACTCACAGAAGCGGGTTTTTAAAGAGCGATTACTAAAGAACTGCATTGATCTAAGATCTTTCTGTTTTTGCAAGAATTTAAAACTCTTAGCTACTGAGAGCTCTAGGAGAATACTTATTGAAACGCAGAGTTATGTCGAATGGAGCTCAATTCGAGACACGAACCACCTGTGAGATCAATTACCATAAAGATCGGCAGCCAATCAAGAAAGAGCTTTCGCTCTGATTATTGCCATAACGACGTGACCCTGGTCGATAGTTGTCGGACATTGGTCAGAGCAGCGGAAGTAGTGCCGCACCTCTCTGCAAGCCCAATTATATAGCGCTATATAATGGCGCCGAAACGCGAATGACTATATTGACTTGACAGAATGATCAAAGAACCGAGCATTCTCTTTGTATGTCTCTTTCTCTGTCTGTCTCTTCATCTGTCTGTCTCTTCCTCTGTCTGTCTCTTTCTCTGTCTGGCAAATCTTCCAAAGAACTGGACACTTTCAAATCAAGACTGAAAACTCCTCATCTCTTCCAATTGGCTTTTCCTCTATGTCTGCCTGCATTGCTTTCTCTCACTGATTGATATCTGTTCTGACGTGATCTTCAACAGCCAAGATTTTGAGTATCATTGATACCCTTAGGGGCTGTCCATTAATTATGTCAACAATTTTGGGGCAATTTTTGACCCCTTCCCCGTTTGTCAACATCTGTCAAACTTTCAGTGACCCCTATGATCCCTATAACTATGTCAAAAACTTTTGACACCCCTTAAGATCAGAGACAGCAACCCTAAAAAGTTTAGGTTATTTTCTGCGGTGATGAGACATTTTCCTTTCTTTGTTCACCAAATATCAAAATGTGGTGGTGATGACCTTTTTTTACTTGTCAAGCCTTTTCCATTGTAATAAATAGTATTCCATGAAATTTCCTATTTTTATTATTTATAAAAAAGAAATTGCTGACGTCAACATCTCTTGACCCCTCCCCTGGAAATTTCAACAGTTGACTATTCAAGACAATGGAAGATGTTGACGTCAGCAATTTCTTTTTCATCATCACCCCATTTTGATATTTGGTGAACAACAACTGTCAAACTTTTTCGAACCATTCTCCTCTATTTTGTTGAAGTCAGTAATAATAATAATAATAATAATAATAATAATAATAATAATAATAATAATAATAATATTATTATTATTAATAATTATTATTATTATTATTATTATTATTATTATTATGCACTTCTAGAGCACCAGTTCTAATACCTAAGCTCTATGGGTATCAATCGATGGTACTTCATATCCATCCGGAAAAGACCAGGTCTTTCCAGAGATCAGTCAGAGGGAAATGGACAGTCTCCTAGGGTATTAGAAGTGATGCTATGAAGGTGCATAATTATTACAATATAGTCTCAGTTGAGATAAATGACTTTAAAATTAATAGTGAGACGCTTTCAAAATTTTAATTTCGTGAAAATAAGAATGCTTTTCTGTCTAATTGTGACGCGAAGAGATTGATTGGAAATGTCGAAAGAAGAACAGAAGAAGAACATCGAATGCATTTTTCAATGTCAACAGTCTCTCTCTTCCGTTGTCTAATTAATAGGCGTAACTCTATCGTCGCAACATTCAGAACAGAGCGAGTTAATTAATCAGGCGATGGGCGATTTTTATAGCGCCACTTCGTCGGCGTGTGGTCGTCGAGTGATAAGAGCGTGGTCGTGCAAACACGGGAGAGACGACTACCTCTGCTCTTAAGCCAGATTAACCCAACGGATAAACGATGTTGACGTCAGGTTTATATCAGACTATTGACCGCCACCACCACCACCACCTCCCCACTACCTCCACCACCTTTTCCTCCACCAGCACCACTACCATCACCACCACTAACACCATCACGAAACGAAGGAGGGAGTATAAAACAATGGACACACAATAAAGGGCCAATTTCCTATTGTGCAAATATAATCATTTTACTATATATATAAAATTTATATATATATATATATATAGAAAGAGAGAGAGAGAGAGAGAGATCGAGATCCTATATATGTATAGTGTAATTCACATTTTGAATATTGTATTGAAATATTGTGACAAATCTTCGGATAGGCATTCAATGTAGAAGGGGTCTTGGAAAGAGTTCACAGCCGAGCAACAAATACCGGATCAAAGAATGAGAACCGATGAACTGCGAAGAAAGGATGAATAGAGGATTATCTTAGAAAAGAGAGAGGGAGATTCAATTGGAGAGGCACACGAGATATTGACTAATAAAGTGGAAATGCCACCTGAAAGGATTTTTACAGCAGCATAGACTACTGCAACAGAAGGCAGGGACATGACGTGAAACTGTCTCAGAAGCGGGTTTTGAAGCACAACGGTGAAACGAATTAGACGAGAAGAAACTGTCGGCGTAGACGTCTATAAACAACATGAGTTCAGTGCCATCCATAGAGAGCGTTAGATTCTACTTGTAGGCTATATATAGCTATTGGATAAGCTCGGAAGCAACACGGACAGAACAAGAGCTGGAATCTAATGGAATTATGGAAGGTCGGCACAAAAATACTGTCACTGATATACTTCGCTATTTATATTTTATGAAGACAATATTATTATAATGAATGTATAAACAAAAATGTGCAACACACATATGTCTATACACACGCATATACAATGTAGGCCTATATCATACTATGTCTTCTTTGACAGAAATTCAGAGCACTGCACTTATTTTTGAGTGAAACAGACTTAGAGGTTCTCATACAGGATAAACCCCACAGAATCACTTTAATAATTATATAATAATTATAATTATTATTATACTAAATAATAATAATTATTATAGTTAATTCAAGTGTTTAGGAAGAATTATAAGCCATATGTAAGTACAGTAAGACACATTCTTAATTCTTCAATTCTGCAGTTTGATTTTTGGTGTTAAACTCGATTTTACAAAATATTTGGTAGTTTCGTTTATCAAGTGAGTTGAACGAAAGAACTTTGCCTCTCGGTTTCAAAACAGGTGAACAAAATGAACAATCAACAATCTTGCTCTGCAGAGAAAATGAATCCGCGCAATTGAGAACGGCCAATCTGGGACTGAACATGACTCGGAAAGGAAGCGAAACACGGTCAACGGAGCAGGAGAAGAAGAAGAAGATGACGATGAAAACACCCGCTTCAAAGACAAGAAGCACCAGCCGTAAACAAGGACAGACTGTTAATGGAGGGGATGGGAATAGATGGCGCCACTGTTTCTTGTGTAGAATTTAGAGCATGTCCATTTTATTGCTGTTCCATGAGCACTAAACAACCGCGAATTACTCGTCGAGCGAGCGATGAAAAACAAAGCTTATATGGACACCGAGAAATCCACACAACACACGAACACGGACATTAATTAAACACTGCCCCATCCATTTATATACATATATATACATATATATACATACATACATATATACATATATATATATACTGCACATATATATACATAATACATATATATATACCGTATACGCTGTGTCCGGAAAAAGGAAACCCATCGATAATTAACTAATTATGAAAACCAGTGTCATTTTATTTATAAATTTTCTTATTCCAAGCTTAATTTCAGTTCTAATATGAAATTAAAGTGGAATAAGATCTTCATTTGACAACATTTTGTTTGTTTGTCAACACACTCAATGACGTATAAAATGACGTCAGCCAATAAATAGGAAGAAAACTGCAACCTGCAATCAGCTGACCGCAAAAGTTATAAACCGTTCGAATGAGTATATGGAGTCTAATGAAATTTTGCGCTAGTGACACAAATAGATGTCTCTCTAAATTTATGTGTTTAAAATTTTGTCTAAATTGGTGCAGATTCGAGGTAGTTACTGCGATATATTTAGGTTCCTTTTTTTCAGACACAGTATATTTATCGCATATATACGTTTCAATGCACTTGAATTAGAAACTAGAAGTGAAATAGAAATTGAGAAGATGCACCGCATAGCAAAAAAGATACTCTGGACAAATGGGAGGATGAATAAGAAAAGAGACAGGAGGAGGTTGGAGGAAATCCCATATGAACTGGAACGGAGGATAAATAGAATAACAGAGGAAGAGAGGGATAATAAAGAAGAGGTGATAATTTTCGTTTCAGGAGGAAGATTAAAGGAAGTGAAGATTGGAGAGGAAAAGAAAGGAGAACTGAAGAGGATTTGGAGGATAAAGAGGAAGGAGTCGAGGATCATATATCGGAGGATGTAAGAAATGAAAGAGGCCACGAAAAAGAACAAAAGAGATAACCAAAAAAAGATATTTGTATCGAGAGATAGAGATACAGAGAGAGAGAGATACACAGAGAGAGACAGAGAGACAGAGAGACCGAGACAGAGAGAGGCAGAGAGAGAGAGAGAGAGAAAGACAGACAGACAGACAGACAGAGACTGAGAAGGATATTCTAATGAAAAAGACGGCAAAATTCTTTATAATGAACGAGATAGAAACGCGGGTAGGTATTCTATTTCTACCCCTCCCCTCCCCTCCCTCCCTCCCCCACCACCACCATCACCACCACCACCACCAACAGGGAATGACAAAAAGGCTCATCATCCCATTCGGTTGACCAACAGAGAAACAGCTCAGCATAAGAGAAGCTCAGCACATATCCCGGGCAACAAACGCGTCTTTCTGTCTCTCTCTCTGCTTCCCTGTATCTCCCGCCCCCTGTCTCTATCGCTCTCTCCCTCTCCCTCTCCCTCTCCCTGTCTCTGCCTCTCTCTCTCTCTCTGCTGTTTAACCGTGTTAGCTATTTAGCTGTCATCTTCCTCTCATAGCTGCCACTCCTTCTTCTTCTCCTCGCTCTATTCTTTCCCCTCCTCCTCCTCCTCCTCCTCCTCCTCCTCCTCCTCCTCCTCCTCCTCCTCCTCCTCCTATTTCTATCTGACAGTTACAGCGCTCATTCAGTTCGCTCCTCTTTGCCGTCGTCTTCCATTCAGAGCTATTCAATTCATTTCATCATTCATCTTCGCATCTGTCGTTAGACGGGTGGTCAGACGGAAGAATGGATGGATAGATGAATTTATGGATGGATGGGTGGATGAATGGATGGATGGATGGACACATGGATAGATGTATGGATGATTAAATGGATAGATGGATGAATTGAGCGCTTTCTGGATGAAATTGAATCTTTCCCACTCTCAGTAGTTTCCATTTCTTATCTTTCCTGAATTACCATTTTAAGCAGCTTATTACAGCATCTAGGAAATCATTCGTTGAAATTGATTCTGGTCTAAGTTGCCTCCTTAATTTTATAGTCGCTTTCGACTGAATATACGAAATGATCAAACATCTTAGCATGATTTTAAAGTGGCTTAGAAGGCATTACTGACTGTGTGAAAGCCACTAGATTATACAGGAGACTGATTGAACAGATTAGTTACGCCTCCTCTTTTGAAACATCATTCGGAAGCGCTAATATCCAAGCGATTATCAACTATAGTAGCAAGCGATTATCAACTAGTAGTAAATGCGAATAAGGCAGTGGTGCACCTACGTATGACGAGTAGGGGGGGCAAACGTCATGGGCGCCACTTGAAGGGGGCGCCAAAATGCTCTGTGATCATGCTCTCTTAGTCGGTGTAGAAAGAGAAGGAGAAACTGAGAAAACTGACTTTAAGGGGCACATCGTATAGACCAGTCAGTTCACGTCAGTAAAAAAACAAGAAACGTGCAACAGTAGTTTTAATCTTGTGTCAATAAAATGTCATGATTTGTTAATTAAAGATTTGTTAACTAGCTAACTTAATTTTCTAGCCCCCTGCCATGGGCGCCATATGCCCCTTGGTAGGCCCGTGAATCAATCGTCATTAGTCTTATGATTGCACAGAATTATCCGCCAATCAATTAAGAACTATTTAATGAAACACAATTAGAAGTGAGCTTCTCCATAATATAGATGTTCTTCTCCATCTGTCATTTATTCTCCACAGAGAACTTTTCATGGAGGCAGTCAGTGCTTCTCAGAAGAGAGACAGCGAATACGCAAAACCTAATACAACGCACATGGAGGACGCGGCGACCTTCAGATGGGTTTCATAACAGAGTGCAACAAGGTAGAACAAAGTCAGTGAAAACTAGAGTTGCTCTTATTAAAGTACACTGAGCAGAGGAATTCTGCTGTTTCAAAACACAAATGCGCCACAAAACGAAACAGAGAAAGACAGAGAAATGAGTTACATAGCCATACTTCGGTGTTCCAGCGAGGCAAACGTCAACAGAGCTAGTAGTCATAAGCAGTGGCGGCTCCAGGATTTGGCAAGTGGCGGGGGGCGTTGGATGGCAAGTTCTAAGCATGGGAAACCAACCATTTATTGATAGGCATGTAGAAGTAAGTATAGGGTCCCAACAGAGGGCAGAGGGCACTGGGAGAGGGAGACATTCAATATGGGGCCCATGTGGAGCCGCCATTGGTCATTAGTGCAACAAGACATGCAATATATTCTACTCTCGTTTACCCATGACGCACCCACTTGGAGACTTAATAATAATAATAATAATAATAATAATAATAATAATAATAATAATAATAATAATAATAATAATAATAATAATAATAATAGTAATAATAATAATGTGATTTAAAGTGGTTTAGGAGGCTAAGTAAGCCTGTGTGAAAAGCACTGTCACTGACAAATAAAAAATGCTTGCAAGGCAATAATTTTGCTTCAACTCCGCTACTCCGTGGTAAAGATGCCACCTTGCTCACTCATTTGTCATAGCATTTTTACATGGGTTGTTCTGTGGTAATTAATTGCAGATTAGTTAAGTGTTAAGTGCTTTTACGTCTTAACGATAACACATCGTTAACGGCTTTGAGAATATATCAAATATTAAAGATATCTAATTGTCAAGGTATTGCATAGTATGCGCACCAGTAGTTTGCGCACCAGTAGTTTGCTCACCGGTAGTTTACGCACCCGTTGTTTGCGCGCCAGTAGTATGCGCACCAAGTTAAGTTTCAACGGTTAATAACAATGCGTTGCATTCCTTTATAGCAGTGGTTCTTAACCTTTATATGATTATGTACCTCTAAAACAAGTTTAAGAGTACAGGTGCTCAAATAATTGCTAAGGGGTCGTCCATAACTTACGTATCGAGATTTTGACACTTTACTGACCCCTTCCACCCCTGCGTAACGCGGCGTAACAAAAAACCAGACCCCCTAATTTGGCGTAACAATGGGCCAAATCCACTTTTTCGTCTTCCGAAAAGTCGTGTCAAGCAAACTAAAGGTCATTCATCCTTCTATTTTGACCTTCTTCACACATACTGACAAGCTAAAAAAAAGTCATCCTTGTATTTTTCCATCTCCAAATACCCTGACAAGCAAAAAATGAAAAAAAGGTTGTCACTTAAAGATTTATTTTTGCGTTACGTCACAGTTATGAAATCCCCCTCGTCACACTTGGTAACAAATTTCCTGACCCCTCCCCTAGGTGCGTTACGTCATTTATGGACGACCCCTAAGCCAGAGACCAGCGGTCAAGCTATAAAGGAAAGGCTATAAAGGAATGCAAGGTATTTGTTCGCATTGTTATTAACCGTTGAAACTTAACTTGGTGCGCATACTACTGGTGCGCAAACAACGGATGCGTAAACTACCGGTGCGCAAACTACTGGTGCGCAAACTCCCAGGTGCGCAAATTTTCTGGTGCGCATACGAATGTAAACCATTGTCAATGACCCACGGGGTCAAGGGTCAAGCGTTAAATGTGTCACGTGGGTCATTTTAAGTTACCCATTGCCGTCTCTAATAAATACAAATATATAAAGAGAGGACACGAAGAAGGAAGAAATGAAGTGGAGTAAATTACTTGTCTATTTATCTTAATTTAACATGTTTTTCAGCTGTCGCAGGAATTGATCTCGAATCACTTAGAAAGAAGTTCACGTCTCGTGACGCATTCTCTGCCCTTGGATCACTCCAGCTGACAATTATTCTGTCATCCGTCGAAGAATGATCGACTGCCGGATAACCAAACGGGTTGAAGGGACCCTCGTTCCTACCCCGCCTCACCCCCACCCCTCCCCCCAGCGACAATTCCTCTCACCAGCGCTTTTGCAAAACTCGTCAGCTGAGCAAACCACTTACGACATCTCTGACCAATCGGCAGCAAGACTGCGGATTACCTGTAAGCAGGTGAACAGGTAGATGGAAGCGGATGGCGGGAGAGAAGAACGAATTGGAAAGGTATTAATGTGTCGTTTTCAACAGCGAAGCCTCTCGCACCTGGCTGGTTTGGAGCATATTGAAAGTGGCTTCCCCTATTCTCTCCTGCTTCTAATAACTTTGGCTTCCAGTGAGTGAGTCGTTGCTAAAGAGAAGCAAGAGAAGGAAAGGGAGTCGCAGGTGGAGAAGTAGGAGGGAAGAGAGAAAAACAGCACGAAAGGAAATTGAAGATAAATCAACGATACGAAAATAATGAACATTTAAGAAAGATTACAAGCATCGTCTGCGACTTCTTTATTACCTGTAATCAAATACGATCGATCGCAAGCAGATACATAATTACAGATAAAACGAGAATTTTTTAAAGATTTACTTGAGATAAAGCAGAGATAAAACAAAAATTGTCATTCGTTTCCAGGATAACTATCGCGATAAAAAACTCTTTAAACCATAACCACAAACACAAAAACTGATCTCGACTTATAGCTGGGAAAAATTCCAAAGTCAGCGTTTACGGAAAGTTAATTACACAAAGAGATTGAATGAGTCGATGCTACCAGGCCTGACGAGAGGGGTGCAGCCGGTACATTGTTCCAGGGCCCATGGAGCCCACAGGGGCCCGTGCCCGAAAAGCTTTTTTTGCTTGTCGCACTGTTCTTGGAGAGGCGATAACGTTTTTTTGGCTCGTCAGGTTTTTCGGAGAGTTGATAAATTTTTTTCTGGAACCCGTCACAATTTTTTGTACCGGAGTCCGGAACTTCTCTCGGCGGCCCTGGACTTGATTACTGTAATTCTCTGTGAAACGACACTGCCAAATCTAATATGCAAGCAGTGTTATATGATTCGGAATTCTATTGCACGAGCCATTACATGCAAGAGCACACAATCACGATCAGATTAATTAATGAACGTGTTCTTCAAAGGTTTGTTAGGTTGGCTGCCGGTAGAACAGGGGATTATATGCAAGACACATTCAAGGCCTTCACTTGAAAGTCTGTTCCTTTGCAGAGACAGAAGCAGCTTGGTAGTCTTGGTGCCTGGTATTTTTAGCAAACGCTTTCCCCGTACTATTGATTCCAGAAGATATTGAATAGCAGCTTTTCAAGATATCTCTTAACATAGTAGTCGAGTGTTCTGTTTGGAGCGCCCTCTGCGATTGTTAGTGAATTCGAGCCAAAATATCCGCGGCGAAGGGCTCTGCTGGACCCAGCACCTGGCGGCGGCGTTTCAATTTGCTAGGGGGAGGCTTGGGGTTGGGGAGAGTAGCTCCCCCTATGGTTGCAGACGTCTCTCACAGTTTTTGCATCGATTCGTCTTACTCTAATTTGCCTTTTTATCAGATAGAATAAGCAATAGAATGGATGTCTTGCTGTGTTTTAGAGTCAAAAACTTATCGCAAAACGTGCATTTGCAAACGCATAAATAAACTAGAATGCACGCACATAACTTGTGCTATTATATAAGACGCAGTCTTTATGGAATTAACTTCTTTCTCTCTCGCTGTTTTAGAACTCAGATTCTTTATACTTATAGAACGAAAAACGCAGAAATGTAGAGAATAGCATGTCCGCGAATAATGTCAACACGAGCGTCGTGTGATCTTTCTTGTGTTTGGTTTTGGGTTTCGGTTTGAAAACTCATCCACCGAATTGAAAAACACGAACTTGGAGATTTTTTATGGACCATATAAGCACTGGAAAGAAGACACGCTTTTCTTAAGATCTGATAACAATCTCAAATGTACCAAATGTTCTTATGATATATTAAAGACCTGTATGAAACATTCGCAAATGCACTGCAATGGCCATTTTTACTCGAATAAAAAATCATCGAAATTGTTTGTGATCGTAAAAAAATACGTCTTACCACGGAATGGCTCAGCCACGGGGAGGCGGGCACGAGAGGGTGGGGTAGGGGGAATCGAGCCCCCTATTCTGGTTGGGACCGGTCATAGAATTTGTCCCAAAACCGTCGACAATTTTTAAGGGCGGGGTAAGTGGCATGATCGAAATGATGTGGGAAGTATTCTTTAAGGAGCTTGTATTTTTGCTCGTCGGATAATTTTTACCCGCTAATGTCGCCCCCCCCGCCATTTCGGAACCCTGGCTACGCCACTGGTACCACGTGGCAAGCGGTTTCGTTCGATTACAGGGAAGGACAACGCCCCCTCCCCCGCCCCGCCCCTCTCCATCAGCAACCCTTAAGCCCGGTTCTGTAATTATTTTGTGACACGGTGATACCTCAGCGCAAAGATTTCAACTGTCAACCGTTGATTGACGACGGAATTGAGCGGAAAATACGGCGAAGGATTTACTTCTGCTTCGCCGAGTAAAGCCTTAACGCAGCCCCCCCCCTTCCCCCGCCCGTCTACCACCCTCTCCCTCCCATCACTCCTCCCACCGTCGTCCGAATCAATCGAATGGACGTCAGCACTCTTCTGTTCGTCTCACTCGATTCTTTGAAGTGTCTTACTCGTCTCGTACAAACATATACTGTATATATATACACATATATATATAACATATATATATATATATATATATATAACATATATAACATGTTATATATATATCATATATATATAACATATATAACAACGCCACAAAATGCGCAGCTTCGATAGAGGCTAAAAGAAAAAATTATTTCCCCAAGTATTCGTATTTGTAAACATTGGCGTAGCCACGGAAGCCTTGACCCCCCCCACTTATTTGGGCCCCGGGGCCAGTAGTGGGATTTGTGCAAAACCGTTGAGCCGTCTTTAGACGGCGGGGGGCGGGGTAGCAGGGGTATTTTTTACACCCCTAACATCCCCTTCCCAACACCCCCGAATTTGAGACCGGCGCCCTCCCCAAATTTTCCCCAATCCGAGCCTGAGGTGCACCCCTAACACCCTCCAACACCTCCAATTTGAGACCGACACCCCCAAATTGATAATCCTAGAAATAACCTGCGGGGTAGCATGGGAGTGCGAGAATGAGCGAAAGAAGCCCAAAGCGGCGCTGGAGATCGACACGTGACTTAAGCACCTGTAAATGTCGATGTGTCTGTTCACTCCATTTACGGTCACTGATCGCAAATGGAGAGGATTTCAAGACCAGGTGCAAATGGTAGAATGTTTCGTCGGATTAATTATAGAGTCAGGTAGGTATAAACGACGAGGAAGAATAAGCAGCTGATATTGTTCAAAAGCGCTACATAAATTAACGCGCCTTTACCTACTTACTTACTTACAAGTGGACCGTTGATATCGGCGAATTTCAAATTTTTTCTATTGCGCATTAAAAAGGATTTGATGAGCTGAAAGTAACACAGAAAAACATAGATTCTTTTGAATAATAATAGAGCCTCGTTCTAGTTATGACTTCCTCTTGGGGTGGGGTTGAGCCTCGCTCTGATGTTTTAATCTGAATTTCCATGCATCGACCTCTGAATCATTTCGCTCTTTTGCTTCTCTCGTCTCCTTCGTCGAGTAATTTCCTCGGAATGCACGGCGAATGATCCTCCCTTCGACGCCACCTGGCGTCATACGCCGAAGTCATCGGCAGTTGCCGCACGTCCGTCTGGCGAAGTGTCTGCGGGGGTCAAATGGGATTTTTATCGTCTACGAAGAAGACAGAAATTGGCGTTTCACAATCGCCCTCCACTCATCTGAATCGCAAACGATCCCTCCGCTGAATAAGGAGAGAGAGAGAGAGAGAGAGAGAGAGAGAGAGAGAGAGAGAGAGAGAGAGAGAGAGAGAGAGGAGAATCGTGTTGACCCATGGCAGAGAAGGCCATGGTTTGGGTTAACCCAGGGGCGCCCACACAAGAGGGGAAAGGAAGCAAATGTGTCCTAGAAAACCTAGGAGGTAGGAAATTCCCCCCTGAGTTTTGGTATTACGTTAGAGTAGCATATTACTTCGATAGGCCCTTAAATGCCTGTGCAAGTAAATTACTGGTTTTACTACAGTGCAATTGTGTAACTTCATATAAGCTTACCGGTATTCAATTCAAGTTCAAGTTCATTATTATCAGGCATTCATAAAATCTGATAAGTCTTGTCACTTTTACGTACAGTCATTCTAATTATGCAGAATGTAAACTTCGTGTGAAATATAAATAACTTATAACAAACCAAGACTCACTTGAAGTTTACATTCCAAATTAGACTACTGCAAACCCTCCACTATTGCCTTCCAAAGACCTCCATCAACAAATTACAATCCATTCAAGACTGTGAAACAGTGCAATTAGATATTGTTAATAACTTGTTTCAGTCAGCTGCCTAAGTCTAGTTATCCCTTTTGCAGTTGTTGCAGCTTTAATGCCTCTATAAAAAATGATGTAGGCCTAGGTGTGGTTGTTGGAGAAATCTAATGTTTAAACTAAATACTAAACAAAATAGATAATTTGCAGGTAATTTTGAATAGTTTGCCAGCGCAATTACTGCAATATCTCTCTTTAGTCTCAACTTACATCTGTTAGTGCTTTGTGGCTGTTGGAATTGTCCAGAAATTGAGAATTAGAAGTTACTGGTATGAGACCTATCCTGGTGCACCAAAGTGTGCGATTTAATGTCCAAAATGCACTGAAACTCACTACTGGACATCTATTGATTTCAAAAAATTTTCTGGGGTTATACCCCGGACCCCAGGCTTTTTTCATGAATTTGCAGCGTGGTGTCAATGTCCAGTGTCGAGTGTTATACTGCTAGTTTTTCGTATAATAATAATAATAATAATAATAATAATAATAATGATGATGATGATGATGATGATGATGATGATGATGATGATGATGATGATGATGATGATGATGATGATGATGATGATGATGATGATGATGATGATGATGATGATGATGATGATGATGATGATGATGATAGTAATAATAATAATAATGTGATGTATAATAATGTGATGTAGATAAATCCATGCCGGATCCCAGTTTAGGTGTAGGAGAGGGGAGGACAGGGAAGGGGAAGCTGCTTCCAGCAGCCAGGGGGGATGGGCGCCCCTGAGTTAACCCATGGATTGGGTTGGATCGGGTCAGACTTTTCCATATATGTGGTGGCTTGGTTTGGAGATTTCATGGGTTGAGTTAGATCCTAAACAATGGACCCATTATCTTCTCTGATCCATGGAGTTGGGGTTAATTTTGCCAGCCGAGAGAGAGAGAGAGAGAGAGAGAGAGAGAGAGAGAGAGAGAGAGAGAGAAGGTGCCGATGACGTGGGTTCGTCGTAGTGTTATAGAGACGATGGTTGTAGGCGAGTGGTTCCCAAGGGACTGGATTCGGTGGCTTCTGTTCGCCTGTTCTTCCACAGGCAATCGGCTTGATTTTCTCCATTCGAATCTTGAATTCGATGTTCCTAATAAAGAGAATTTCGAAAAACAAGGGTTTCTTTTTGGCGCAACTGCCAAACAAGGACGTCGGATGAGAGGGGCGGAGGAGAGAGGGAGGGAGGGATGGAGGGATGTCGTACCTCCAGATGAAAAGGTCGTACGAAACAACCAGATGAGACCTCGATTTTCCTTCGTCAAGAGCAACCGGCCAGCAATTCGCACGAAACAACAGAGCAATCCACGCGCTCGATTTTCACTGCACTTGTTATAGGGTCCCACGCACTGGGGGCCAGGCTGAGGGGAAGTCTAGGAGCATTTGGAGCCGGCACTGTTTTCTGAATTCGTAAATGAAGCGTTCAGGGAGTCAGAGGGCGAAGCCCACCCTGGAGCTGAACAACTTTTACTTTTACAACATTAGAATTCGTTAGAATTACTATTCCACACGTAATGAGTACATTCAATAACTTTTAAACAATATTTTTATCTATCGCGATAAAATTTCTTGCAAATAATAACATGGACGGCCATGGCGGGTTCCAGTCCATCTGACGCACGACTGCTTGTTATATAGATATATAGAGAACTTGTTATCTGAATGTATATATGAATATATATATATATATATATATATATATATATATATAGATAGAGAGGTCCTCAAAGAGAGAGAACTTTTTATATAGATACATTTATAGAGATGTTAAACTGTTATATATATATAATATATATATATATATATATATATATATACCAGTCAGAGAGAGATTACAAAAGGGCGCTTGATACTTAGACTAGTGGAGCCGATCCTCAGCCATCCCCTACCCCCTCCAAAAATTTATCTGCAATTTTGCACGAATCTCACGGGTGGCCCTGATGGCAAATGGGGTGTCCAAACCTCCCCCAACCCCCCGTGGCCTCGCCACTGTATATATATATATATACACACACACTATAAGGCTATATATAGTTTTTTATTTATATGGCGGTTATTTTTGGGGGCCTGCGGTCAAAATTGGGGCGGTCGTTACGGGGGCGGTCATAACGGGGTGGTCATAGCTGGGACGGTCATAGCTGAGGCGGTTACAATGTGATACCTTAGATTCATGCGGTAGCAGTGGCCTCTGCCAAAGCCCGGTAGTTGGCAGAAAGACTTTTTGGCCACTGTCAATCCTCCAATTGCCAAGATCTCAGCCCTCCCCATGTGATTTGCATTTCTACGGAGGCGCTACGGAAGTGGACCGAAAAGAGTAGAGCCGCTGTCTAGATAGTTGCCATGGCAACCGTTGTCTGTAGACATTGATTCAGAACCTGACTTACAGAGCAGAAGATTCCCCCAAAGCTCTCTTATCTCTTATCTCGTTCTTATCTCTTCCTCGCACTTTACATTCTCAATGCAAAGGCGCTAGAACAGTCATAAACGCCGTTTGAAGATCAAAGGACTTAACACAACGCAATAAATAGGACGTCTACGGTATACAATGCGTATGAGAGAAATTGTGATGAAAGCACATTCAGCACCTATGGAACCAGTCAGACAACAACAACAAGAACTGCTGCGGCTGCCTAAAATGCAGTGCTGCTGCTGCTGCTGCTGCTGGGGACTGGCAGCCACTACTGGAAGACTACTATTGCTTACTACTACTGCTGCTGCAGATAAATACTGCATTCTAGAGATATGCTAGAGAAATGTATGCTGCCATCAACTAAACAGCTGCTGCTGCTGCTGCTGCTGACTATGCTGCACCCTGTCCAGCAAAACTGCTGCTGCTGCTACTGAAGAAGAACTGCTGCTGCTCAGGCCATTGATTTGCCGGCTCAGTCACCTGATCTGACACTACTGAGAACTGCTACTACTACTACTACAACTGCACTACTGCCGAGATTACTAAGAACCAGCCGCAGACTACTGCTACGAGCTGATTGACTAATAATTGCAATAATAATCACAGTAATAATATTAATAGCGCCTTGTAAACTGGTAAAATCCGTAAATTATTTTATATATCGCTTTTGGAAAGTAGTAATGGCAACAGTAAAGAAAGCTTCCTTTCAATTCTTATGCGCTTAATCTTTCTTGAAATAGCTAGAAGTATAGACAAGGTGGGTTGTCGGCCGGGCAAAGGTCAGTGTATCCACGAGGTGGCGGGTCGGGCTGTTATAGCTCACATAGAGAAATGATTTTTAAAATACAAAAGGTTTTGAGTTTAGACCTCTAAAAGGTTTGAGGAGATAGTGAAAAATTAAAGGAACTGAGGATGTGAAGCTTGTCGATTTTTGGCCATGTCGTGACAGTACAACGGAATTTTTCCCCAATTTGCTGGAATTGAGTTCAAAAAGCACTTTGAAAAAGTTCTGGTGAGGCGTATGAGAAATAATAATAATAATAATAATAATAATAATAATAATAATAATAATAATAATAATATATATAATAATAATAATATTATTATTATATATATTAATAATATTATTATTATTAAAAGGAAGAAGAATTATGACGAATAATGACAAATTATAAGAATGTCAAATAAAAATAATGAAAATAAGAAGAAAACTAATCGAAATAATAATAAGGATTATAAGAAAATAATACGAAGAAAGAATAAGAATGATGACATTATTATTAGTAGTAGTGCAAATGGAGATGACTCAATCTCACAAAAGCATTAAATGACAGGGAAGTGTCCGACTCTTAGAGAGATTATTGTGATGATAATCTCTCTCTCCTTCTGTCCTTTGCTTCACCAGACTCGTTCCACTTGCTTCCATCGTCTCTGGCGACAGATCGGCTTCTGCTGTCAATCCACTCTCTAAGAAGCTCACTGCATGGCTGGCAACTCTATGGAAAGCTGAAGCCTCAAAAACAGAAACCAATTCTATTCTCACTCAATGACCCTTTACTCCGTTAACCCTTGAACCGTAGGACACGTGATATATTAGGTCAGGTCAACTGACAGGTCAGACGAAGTCGAATTATGACGTCAGCGGTCAAATTTCGATGACTTTTTCTCAATACTCAATAGAACAAATAAATAAGATAACACTGTGTAGATTGTTAATGTAGATTGTTGTTAATTGTTACCGCAAAGTATTTTATTTTAACAACAAAAACTTCTTACTAACGTCACGTGACGTAACCATTGAGGTATGTAGAAAATAGAGAACCATAGAAGTACGTCCGAGGATGACGTCACCGCTAACGTATTTTAAGTACCATACGCGTATTTTATTTTTGGACATAAAATACGTATAATACGCGCATTTTATTGTGCATATCGAACCTCTAATGTGCGGTGGAAACTGGAAGAGGACTTTATTTCCTCGTATAAGTTAAAAGTTCTCAACGCTTTGTCCGAATTCCAGCAGATGGCGCAGCTTCCACTAAAAGTCTCTGTTAAATCTGCACTTGTCCCTCTTGCCAGTACTTCTGACAGACTTGATTATTGTAATTCCCTGTGAAACGATACTGCCAAGTCTAGTATGAAAACGACTTCAAAGGATTCGGAATTCTATTGCTCGAGTATTTACAAAAACTCACATCATGATCAGATTAATAAAAGTGTTCTTCAAAGGTTGGTTCGGCTGGCTGCCGGTAGAACAGGGAATTATATCCAGGACAGATCTACTGGTTTACAGAGCATCACAGACTGGCCAAGCATAGCATTTGAATGTCAAATCAAACAAAACCCTCTAACTCAATAAGATTTTCCTCTGATTCGAACCTAAACGTAGGTAAAACCGACAGTGAAATTGGTTTTAAAAAATCATTCTGCTTCATGTCGAGAAATCTAAAAATCTTTCTCTGTCTTTTGGATCTTCCAAAGAACTGACTCGTCTGAGTATTTCCAAATCCCAACTTCAAATTCATATCTTCCAGTTTGCTTTTCCTCCACAGTCTGTTTCTCTGTTTCCAACTCCGACTGACCTCTGGAATGACCTTGCTCTGCTGAAGTACTTTCGATTGGCATAACTAAAGTGCTAGAATTGGTGCTATATAAAATGCATGAATATTATAATTTTGCAAAACTCATGATAATTATTTAAGTGTTCTGATGTAACCGTAGGGCTAAGTGTAACTTATTACGATCAGTGAGCGTCATTTCACATTTTTTCTTGAAGGGCGACTCTTAGAGAATTTTTTAAAATTTTCTTTTACAATTTTATAATTGGAAATTTTTTCGACTATTCCAAAAAATGCTGACGATTTTTTTTGGCTCGTCATCAGTTTTTTGTTACGTTGTACCATACCAACAAAAATACTTGATTTTTTTTTATTTTTTTATTTTTTTAGTCACCTCCCTGGTTTTTTCTTTTCTTATTGCACATTCATACATTATAAATTAATATTTTCATTTCCTTCAAAAAGCCTTTTTTTTTTTTTTATTGCACATTAATACATTATAAATTAATATTTTCATTTACTTCAATAGAACAAATAAATAAATAACACCTCTGATTGTTAATGTAATTTCGTTATTTTGTATTTCGTTTACAGCGTTTGATGATAGCAACTAATTAGAAGTAACGAAACCGCTAAATTTTAAAACTATTTTATTTTGGAATAAAATTTATAGCGCTTTCGAAAGCAGGTATCGTAGTAGCAAGTACAAGTACGAGTCAGTCTAGCACTTGCTTTATTATAATTATTAAACGATCCCTGTTCAAGAAAACTTGATTAAAACTGAAAGATTAGCGTCATATGAAAAAGACTTTGTTGAGATAGATAGATAGATAGATAGATAGATAATAATAGATAGATAGATAGATAGATAGATAGAAGAATCCAGAAAAACAAGGTAATCATCATTTCATTTTAAGATGTAAAAAGGCTGACAAGCAAAAAGAAAAAAAGGTTTTAAAAAATTGTATTCTGCATGGGCCTAAAAATCTTTTTCTGTCTTTTGGATCTTCCAAAGAACTGGCCTGGTCGGGGTCAATCAACATCATGGGAATTGAATTAAAAGTCTGGTCTCGGCACCATAAAGGTTGAGAATGCTGCCATAGACGGTTAGATTGGTGCCTGTCATTGCGAACTAAATTGCGCTATTAGCAGCCAAAATTCTGATAATTAGTTGTTCTGAAAATGTTCTTGCAGCAATTTTTCGTTAGCAGGTGTGATGCAGCATGCAAATGTCGATAAAACTACGGAATTTTTATAGTCTTCCATGCACAGAAATGCGAGGCTGCACTGGTCATTATATACCCTCCGTCGCTACGCCCTGGTTGTAAAAATAATCCGTTACCGGTAGTGACAATAACTGACTTGATGCAGAAGACCACTTTAGGCAAAAATTCGTCCTCTTTGATGCTGGTTGAATTAATGCGCATTCGGCGTAGTCACGGGGATTCCAGTGAGGCCCCGGCCTATTCTAAGTTTTAGAGAGGATTAGTAAAAATTTATTAAGATTTTTGAAAAACCTTTTGAGTGGTTGGAGATAGGGGCACTATTAGATCGATAAAAGCGCACCAGACAGCAGACTTTAATGCGTTTGGGGTGACAACCATGTATTTTGCGTCTCGAAGTGCCTCCTATTTTGGAATCCTGGTTATTTAGTAAAACTGATGTGCAGCAAATTGGTCTGTTCATGCAAGACAATTCGATCGACTAATCAATGGTGCCCTATTATAGGCGATAAATTCTCTTAAAAACAGTTTTGACGATTAAGTAGTTTCCAGTTGTTCAACAAAATAGTAAAAAGTTCATGCACAATATACTGCAAAACTAGCGTCACTTTTAAAGGACACATTTTTTGTCTAATATTTCACGTATGATTAAATTTTTAAAATTATAACTCTTGCATGTTGATATGCCACTAAAAACACAATTTTACAGCAAATTGAAAAAGAAATTTGAAAACTCATGCGGTAATGGGTTAATTAGTGTAGTCTTGGTTTCGAAAAAAATTAATATTTCAACTGTCAGGTGTCGCGTAAACTTTAGACTCAACTTTTGTGATAATATACCAAATTGAAGGTCTTTTCATTCTAAACATAAATGATCTCTTGGTATTTTTTGTGTTTACAGTACTGGTTTCTAAGTTATTTTTTGAAATGTATGTGATTTTGGCGGCCATCTTGGAAATCGAGTTGTGGATTTCGAAGGCTCGGCCACCTCTGACCAACTCCCGACCATCTTGAAAGGGTTATTCTACATACAGCATTTTTCTGCCAGGAGCCAATGACATATGCACGACGCCACTTCCTTAAGATTAATAATTAACCTTTATTCATCGCAAACTTCACTGTGTCCGCCGACGAGTTTTGACTAATTAGGAAGACAGAATTATTTCAGAGCAATAGATCTCCTCTCCTGCTGCCTCTCCTTGCTAAGTTGCTAGATTGATACATGCCTTTGGAAATATTAAATATAGGCATTGAATTGTAACATATTTTTCTGCGTTGATGCTCACTGGCGTAAACGTGGGTTACAGATGGTAGCCGCCCCAGCTATGACCGCCCCAGTTATGACCGCCCCAGTTACTCTATGGGGTTTTGACGAAAAGCAGTGTAGTTGCACCCGCACGGGGTCATATAATCATTACCCACACCATAAACCAGACACGAAACACTAACCCTAAACGATACTAACGGCAGCTAAAGCTGAGGCGGTCATAACGGGGGGCGGTCATAGCTGGAGCGGCTATAATGTGATACCTAAACGTGGATGAAAAATTGGAGGTTCAGCACCTGTACCTTCCTCTTTCCCTATGGAAACCTTTCATAAATGGGGCGGGAGGCTGGAGCCTAGAGGAGGCCTAATAGAAGTTTACGCCTATATCGATGGATAGATTGACACGAATCAACTGATCGTAACATTATGGCTTAAAAGTATAATTCTGTGTTGCTGTGTGTATGACATTGTATGCATGTATGTATGTATGTACGTATGATGTATGTATGTATGTATGTATGTATGTACAGTACCTATGATGTATGTATGCATGTTTGGGGCGTGGGTTTTCATTTCAGATGTTTTCACTCTTCTAATTGAAACTGCCGCCGATGTCGTTAAGGATTAGGACTAAGTGCGTGATCACCTCTCGATAACTTAGCGAAATGACCGCCGCCGAAGGGAATCGATTGTTTCTCCTCACTAAAGGTCAGCATTGAGAATAATGAACAGCCGTTGGTGTGATGTTGTTTGGTTAGAAGCGGATTCTCCCCACCCTCCACCCCCACCCCTATCCCCCGATGACCGCATGATCTATATGTAGAATTCCGGCGCCATAGATTTCACCTCGTAGGTCACCGCGCATGCGCATTCGATGGGCGAGACCGACCTTCGCGTAATTCCTACACCGGTCACGGACTTAATTAGGGCAGTGGCAGGACTGATCGGGAGAATAGGAGGAGGAGGAGGAGGAGGAGGAGGAGTAGCAGCAGCCAATGCGGTGGGTTTCAGGGACTTATGATGCGAGAATCCAGTCTCTGCTGCTGCTGCTGCTGCTGCTGCTGCTGATGCTGCTGCGTATCCCAGTTGCAAATCCAATTACCACATTATCAACTGATTCTCATTCTTCCTCAAGACCTATAATAGACACTGAACACACAAGGCACGTATGCAGACATACATACATACATACATACACACATACATACATACATACATACATACATACATACATACATACATACATACATACATACATACATACATACATACATACATACATACATACATACACACATACATACATACATACATACATACATACATACATACATACATACATACATACATACATACATACATACATACATACATACATACATACATACATACATACATACATACATACATACATACATACATACATACATACATACATACATACATACATACATACATACATACATACATACATACATACATACATACATACATACACATACATACATACATACATACATACATACATACATACATACATACATACATACATACATACATACATACATACATACATACATACATACATACATACATACATACATACATACATACATACATACACACATACATACATACATACATACATACATACATACATACATACATACATACATACATACATACATACATACATACATACATACATACATACATACATACATGCAGACATACATACATACATACATACATACATACACATACATACATACATACATACATACACACATACATACATACATACATACATACATACATACACACATACATACATACATACATACATACATACATACATACATACATACATACATACATACATAGTACATACATACACACAGACATACATACACACATACACATACATACATACATACATACATACATACATACATACATACATACATACATACATACATACATACATACATACATACATACATACATACATACATACATACATACATACATACAGTACATACATACATACACACATACATACATGCAGACATACATACATACAGACACACACACACATATATACATACATACATACATACATACATACAGACAGACAAAAAGATATACAGACAGACAAACAGAGACAGAGAGAGAGACAGAGATTATGAGAGATATACATATACAGAGAGACAAACAGGAACAGAAAGAGAAAGAAGAGAGAGACAAGGACAGAGACAGAGAGAGAGACAGAGAAAAGAGAGAGAGAGACAGACAGACAGACAGAGACCTTTGTGCATCTCCACACACAGTCTGTCTCTCTCTTCTCATCATCTGCAGGAAGTGCGTAATGCTGTCGGCTGCCGTCGTCGCCCTCATTTCCCCATTCAGTTCCTCTGCTGCGATTAATCCATCTCTCGTCCGTCAGATCAGAACCGTGCCAGATAAATCCAGGCATTCATCGTCAGCAGCAGACGCGCTGATTATCTCACTGGCACAGGCCAGGTAAGGTCAGTGACGTACCAAGGTATGGCAGGTAGGGCAGGTGCCCTGGGTGCCACTTGAAGGGGCGTCAGAAAAAAACTCTGTGATTTTACTCTTTCCTCTGCGTAGAAGAAAGAGAAGAAACTGAGAAAACTGACTTTGAGGGGCACATCATAGACCAGTTCACTTCAGTAAAAGCATGAAAAGTGCATTTTGTAGTTTTAATCTTACGTCAGTAAATTGTCATGATTTGTTAATTAGAGATTTGTTAACCTGCTAATTTGATTTTCCGACCCCTGTCATAATGGGCGCCAAATACCTTAGACACACGTATACCTGGTTATGGTAGGGTAATGCACAGAGCGTTCTTGACTGTAATGGAAGCTTCAGTGCAGAATTTTTGCATCTGAATTAGTCGAAAAATTCCTTCAAATTGGAGCATTAAAAACAAACGACTGCAGAAAATCAAAGAAATATTTGATTCATTGTTGCCAACTACTTAATTGTTTATTTTTAAAAGAAATTCACTGTTCGTGACTTCTGACGTCAGGAGTCAGAGGAAAATGACCGCAGTCTTTCCTACAGACGGATTCAATGGAACTGCTGGCCTGTTGCTGAGCGCACGGGTCGGGAGGGGGTGGAGGCGGCAATCGATTTTTCCCTTTAAACTTCTAAAGACAGGAATTCTCGCGATTTCGAGAAAAATTCTGGAAATTGGTGGAATTTATGAATGTGCAGCGGTAGCAAGTCTACCGTTCATAAGAGCAAGATTAGAGTATCTTTCTTTTGATTCGACCAAAAGATGAATACCTCTGACAACCGCATTAACGTTTAATATTCAGAACCTGTGAAGCGAGTGGATCAGAGGAGGGAGGAGGGAGAGACAGACAGAGAGAGAGAGAGAGAGAAGAGAGAGAGACAGACAGACAGAGTGTGAGAGAGAGAGAGAGACAGAGAGAAAGAGACAGACAGAAAGACAGACAGACAAACAGACAGACAGATAGATAGATAGGTCCTGTAGATGGACAGACAGACAGACAGATAGAGGCATTACATTCTAGATCCAATGTTGCTCGCAATAACATCCGTTTAATCTGAATTTATATAGCGCCAGATTTCGTCGATCGCTCAAGACAAATACAAAGAAAAAATAACTGGCAAAAACATTCTCTTAAATAGCGCAGCGAATATTAAGTCGAGAGAGAGAGAGAGAGAGAGAGACGTCTTTTGTTAATTAATAGCATCGGTCTTGCTATGATGTCTCCATTAGGATTGCTTTGAAAAGCGCAGGACATTTAAAGCTTCTGCTTTCCAATAGACGTTGTATTGAAAGCAAAAGAATATGAAATTAGAATGATGCTTTTGCCTTGTCAGTTCTCCTTTGCTTAGACCGCTTCTATTGTCAGTTACTGTAGCTGTGGCTTCATCGTCTGCTTCACTAGAACACCGGTTATACGCATTGTCACAGATTCCTCCATTTCTTTCTCCAAATTCTCCATTTCAAGCTTTTGTTTCAATGACGTCTGAGTCGGTTGTTTACGCGTCATGACGTCATCACTTTGACTTCCCGATGATCCCATAAAATCAAACTTTTTAAAACACGGTCATTTTTCTTATTTTATATTCCCAAATTGTGCGAATATCCGGCTATGTTGCAGTCGGCATAGTGGCATTGCAAACTGGAACGAGAACGATCTTGCTATAACTGGAACTCGAGGTTAAAGAAATTTTCACAAGATGGCGCAAAATGATTGCGAGACTACATTTAGACCAGAAACGTTCCAAATGACGTCATTTCCGGACTCCTCAAAATGACCAACATACATAAACAGACTACACGCATAGAAACACGTACATACGTTCATACATGCATCGAACGTAAGACGGTAAGACTGTTATATAATAGCTATGGCAAAGACCTCAAACCATTGCTAAGATTCTGCATGAAATTCGCTTAGAACATGACGAGTGAATGAATGACAGAAAGAAAGAGGACATACGAAATGAGTGACTTAGGTGGAATGGATGCGAATCGTTTGTTTACACTTTACATTGAAAAGGATAACACAATAAGGACAGTAACCGAATGAGACACTTATGACTTTGTAATACGTCAAAGTTTCGTTGTTATTCGTAGATGTACAGATAAGAAAAGACAGATGGAGAATACAGTAAGAAACTCACTAAAGGACAAGAGGGCAAGAATGAGATTACACAGCAAGACCATAGTGTCAATAATGAATGGAAGGGTGGAACATAGTGGTTCTCACATAAGGCAGATTCTAATGAACCACTCTAAACTCTGTTATTATTATTATTATTATTATTATTATTATTATTATTATTATTATTATTATTATTAGTAGTTAGTAGTAGTAGTAGTAGTAGTAGTAGTAGTAGTAGTAGTAGTAGTAGTAGTAGTACTTTGGAAAATGGCAGTATGTCATTCAAGTATTCTTACCTTGATGATTTTCCTTGTTCGCCAAGTACTCTGACGTCATCAGTTGGTTGATGAGGGTCGTCTTTCCGACCCCTTGACCTCCGAGAACCATTACCCTGTAGATCCGCGCTCTCTCCTCCTCCTCCTCCTCCTCCTCCGAGTCGCTCTCCTCTTCCTCCGATCCGCCTCCTCCTTCTCCCCGTCCTTCGCTCCCGCCACAGACCGAGTACCTGTTAGAGACTGATCGGCTGACGGAAGACGCCCTGCTGCCGTTGGCCTTTGACCCTGCGGCGGCGGCGGCGGCCGCCGTTGCCCTGGCCGCTGCCCGGGTCAGCTCCTCCAGATGCGCCCTGATCTCGTCCGCCCCGAGGCCCCCTCCGGACCCGCATCTCGACAGTTCTCCTCCTCCGGCCGCCCTTCCGATGTCCTCGAAGCACGACTTCCTCCGCCCCGGCTGCCTCCGCCCGGGCGGCGCTCCCGTCGTCGGGGTCGACGCAGCCGCCGGGGCGTCCGTCAGGTAGGTGATGGCCGAACCTCGTCGACTGGTGTTGAAGGTCGGCGGAGGACTGGTCGGCGGTCTCAGCGGAGCCAGGGTCCCGGCGTACGAGTTCCGTCGGACGTTCGACGGTTGACCGAGACGGAGACCACCACCACCACCTCCTCCTCCTCCTTCCATCCCGATGGAACGACGTCTCTCCGTCGACGACGACGAAGGGGCAGTCAGTCCCCGGAGGTGTTCGGGGGAAGGCGACGACGCCCTGCCTCTCCCGCCGACGGACGGAGAGGGACTGCAGCGGCAGCGACGGTGTCCGGGGTCCTCCTCCTCCGCTGGGTCACAGGGCGACATCTCTCCTTCGTCGTCGTCGTCGTCGTCGTCGTCGTCGTCGTCATTAGAAGCGGACTGAAGACCATTCGTCGTTCTTCTCTCCAGCAGCAGCAGCTCTTGATGTCTTCTCTGTTTCTGCGGAATCCCTTCCATCCGATTACGACGACGATTATTCCGTCTATCGTCGTCGTCGTCGTCTTCATCACTCAGAGCCTCGGTTTGGTTTCTCTGATGTGCTCTGGAGCCTCGTTGTCTGCATCCGTATCCGTCCATCCGACTGTCCGTTGGACTCGGAGGCTCGATTGCCACCGTCACCTGACTGGACAGCTTCGGTTTGTTCCTCCATCGCTGCGCCTCCCTTCCCTTCTCCGCTTCTCTTTCCTTCTCCGCTTCCCTTCTCCTTGTCGTCTCCTCGCAGTTGTTCAGCAGAGGACCGACTCCGAATGGAGAAAAACCGTCCGCAGCATCGGTGCGACAGATGCCGACGCTGCTGTGTCTCCGTTTGGCCTTCGACTGCATTGAGGCCAGCATCAATCTGTCCTCATCCATCCCCATCGTCGTGTCCTCAGGGCTGCCGAGGCCACCCCCGTATGCCCTCGCCCGAAACAGTTCGAATTCGTCCATGTCCCAACTCTTCACTCCACGTATGCCATACGATCAATGCTCTAACCGCTCTATCAAACTGTTAGCTGGAATCATATTTTACCGCAGTGCGTTACAGAAGTCAAGGCAGTCCATAACGGTGGATGCTACGTTGTGAGAATTCAAGCAGATCGAAGGTTACTTGTCGCTGATGACTTCGAAGCGACTTCTATGGCGCCTTGCACGGAGTCACGCGTCGTTGCCGCAGTTGTCACGTAGCTGCGGTTTCTTGTCACTATGTAAGTAAGTAAGTAAGTAAGTGCAAAGAGGTCGTCATTTGCTGTTTTATTTTCCGTTTGGAACTTGGCATTCGATTGAAACGACCGCCCTCGAGAAAGGTTCTTTGCGTTGTGCGGCTCTTGCATATAGGTCCCAGCATCCACAGCACCGTCGGCTCTGCAGCTGCAGGAGCAACAGCCCGGTCTCTATCGGCCGACAGCGAGAGACGGAGAGAAGGAGAGGGAAAGAGGAGAAGAGGAGAAGGAGAGGGAGAGGGAGAAAGATTTTCGCTTGTTGCATGCTAAGAATTGCCCCATATCGATGCATTTCCTGCGATCGCTAATACGCCTGTCCTGTTTCCTGTCATTGAGCTGCGTGTGGGGATGAGGAGTGGGATGGAAGGGAAGGGGAGGGGCAGAACAGTCAGGGAATTATATAGCGCCTCTTGACTTACTTCTCTACACAGAGACCGCCAGACAGTGGCGGCTCCAAGAACTCTTGGTGGGGGGGAGTGCAGCCAGGGCGCGATTTGTAGGGGAAGGGAGATTCCCCCTCCCCACTGCCCAACTGCATCCCCCTACTGCTACATCCCTTCACCACTATATCCCCCCACTGCTACATTTTCCCAACAACTACATCCCCCAAACTCTCCCCCCCAAATATCCCCCACTGCTCCAGTCACAAATCGCACCCTGGATGCAGCCTATATCTAAGAGGGTCCCGCCAATTGTCAAAGGAATTATATGTAAACGATTTAGAAGAAATCTGTAGATTTGATTTATAAAATATAATGTTCAGAATTGACAATGTATAAAAGCCATTTTAATCTGGTTGTACAAAGTCATAGTCAATAATCGAGTTTTCTATTGCTGGAAGCGAATTTGTCGATGACATTGTCTATAGATATGTCCCAGTGATGTTAATCCTTGTCCTGGTCCTTGTCCTTAAGGACTCCTTAAGGACCAATTTGAAGTTCTTGTCCTTGTCCTCGTCCTTGGAGACTCAGTCCTCGTTCTTGTCCTCGTCCTTGGGGGCTCAGTCCTCGTCCTTGCCCTGGTCCTTGTAACTCAGTCCTTGAAAAATCCTTATAAGGACCAAATTACTTGCATACCATTTTCAATTGTTCTGATAATCATGTTCCAAGGTAAGAGTAGTATTTGGATTCATATTTACATACTTGCTTTGAGTTATTCTAAATGCGTAGTCATTGTTTCCTTTATGTTACCAGTTGAGCAGCTGAACTTCCATTTCCTGTTTGAAAGCGTATGAACCAGACGCATGCGTTTTTTAAATTTCTAGTATTCTTTAGTTGTATCTTAAAATACTGGTGTCATTGTCTAAAAACTTACAAAGGAATGGAACAAAGCATGATCAGCAATGGAGATTGGCAGTTGAACGAGATTTTCGCAAAGTGGTGTCATAATATTAGACCTTATCGTGCGTGCATGACTGATCAGCTGTTGGAAACACTTGTTTATTTGAAATGCAACATTGCTGCTGACTAGATTTTGCTTTACAACATTCTTTTTTTGCTTTTCTAATTTTGTGTTTAGACGATCATCTTCTATTGAAGACGCATTTTTGGTGGGTCGGATAGGGGAATGCATCCCCAGTCATCCCCTACGTTGATCCGTCCCTCTGCCGCCAGAATTTACCCTAGTGACTATATTGACTTCGTCTGCGTGTTTGGGTTCGAATCGAGGTTAGAGTCACGTGATTTCGAGGGAGACGGCTCCTCCAACACCAGCCGAGGGAGAGGAACACGAAGGTGCCGACAATTGCAATCTAAACGCCGGCTGCATGAAGCTTGTTACGAATTATTCTGTGGAGAATTTGTCTTAACATTTAATTACTCATATTCGATGAAAGTCATCCGTTGGAATCCTTGTTCCTCGTAAATAAATAAATTGAAGATTTAAAAGCAACAAATACTCTCTTGTTCAGAGTAGATTGACACACACACACACAAATGAACTCTTGCCCACCATTTTAGATTTGATGACATCCCATCTCTGTCTGTCTCTCTGTCTTTCTCTCTCCCTCAAACTCAATCAAATGGAGCAACAGAGTTGAGCTTATAACAGGAGCATCTGAATGGATCATTGCGCAAAATTAGGGCTAAGGGTCATGCACAGTTCACGATCGATAACAGATCGATAGATGACATCGATAACAAGACTCATTGTCGATGCAGATTCAGTCGACAGCGCTGCACAGCAATCATTCACATGAAGCGCTACATAAATACGCAATTACAATATACGTTGCGTTCAGCGATCACTTACGCTATATCGTCAATATCCAGGATATGAGACAGGGTAACCAGACGGCAGTCTATGGCGGATAAGCCAGGTAGAAAAAAAAGATGGACTTTTACTCTTGTTCTAAGCATTGGCAGTGAATTAGCAGTGCTCACGAGGTTGAGGCAATGAGTTCCAGAGTTTGGGGGAGCAGTGGAGAAAACACAAGTGCCAAGATCAGTACGATGTGTGTATGTGTATATGCGTCAGAACTGTATCCTATAAATATGAATGCATGTGTGCATGTGTGTGTGTGTGTGTGCTTAAATGTCAGGAGTAGGAGGGGAAGATTAGAATGGACATAAAAACCTTAAAAGAAATTATAATTTTCTGATGTGAAAATAATTATTTTCACATCAGAGAAAAATTAATTATAATCTTCGAAGCAATAAAATAATTTTAATCAATGTATCTGCAATTGCAACTATATATATATATATATATATATATATATATATATATATATACATATATATATACATATATATATATATGTATAAGGTAGAAATTGCCCTCCAACAGATTGTCCTTCGTTCTCTCTCTCTCTCTCTCTCTCTCTCTCTCTCTCTCTCTCTCTCTCTTCTACTCTTCCCTGTGTTGTTGATTAGCTTTATGCTTCGAGGCAGAAACTGTCGGCTGTGCTGTTGTTGTTTGTTGTTCGCGCTGTTGTTCCGTCGGTTGTCGGTCGTGCAACCGTTGCTTCAATTTGACTCGCGGAGGGGGAGAAGGGCCGGACGCAATCAGAGTCAGTTCTGGCAGAATTAAGGCCGTACGCACTTCCGGTGCTGCCGCAGGGCGATTTAGAAAAAACCCAGCGCCGATAGGGAAACGTTGCAAACTGTAGCGTGTACTACGCTGTATAGTAACAAAATGTATCGGGCAATTTTAGACAATTAAAGGGATTTCAGTGAAATCGTCAACGGAATTTTTTAAAATTTCAAATTTCAACATTCTCTACTAGAGGATGTTGTCTCTAGAGATAGCAAAAATCCAATGTCCATGATTTTTCATTTATATATATTTTCACGGAGCTGATCGTGGAAACAGCGCTGATTTCAAGAGTGAAAACACAGATGCACATAAAACTACAGATAAAAAACAGATCAGCCAGGAGAAAACATAAATCTAGTGGGAAAAGCGCGACGCCGTTGACAGGCAAATGGTACATTGCGTTTTCAAAAGCCACGATGCTTGTGACAGGGCCTTATTATCTACGAGAAAATTGCTGTCGCTTGATTCCAAGTCTTTTCATGCAAATCTCTGCGTAGAGATTGATCGTCTGTAGACCATTTAAAGGTTGATCTACGATTCTACGCGAATACATTGTCAGTAATTCCGAGGCGTTTTTTTAAAGAAGGCTAATTGATCAGTCGTGTCCCCGTATAGGAATATTTTGAAATAATACTTAGCATAAAATCCGGAAATAGAAAATATCGAATATAGACACAAGGGAATTCGCAAAAATTGACAATCGCATAATTAACATTATAATTCACGAGGTAGATAGATTTTACTGGGGTCTTTTCTTTTGGGAAATATTTGTCTACAGCGTTTTTCTTTCTCGACATAGACGAGACGATGAAACCAGTGTGCGTGTTTGTGTGTGTGCGTGTGCGTGTTGAGAAGCCATCGTTTAAAAAAACAAAAACGAAATTACTGCAATTCAAAACGGCAGCCAGTGGCGCATCTAGGGTATGACAGACAGGGTGGTAGATGCCCCTAAGGGCGCCACTTGAAGGGGCGCCAAAAACTCTGTGATCTTGCTCGCTATTCAGCGTAGAAAGAGAAGAAACCGAGAAAACTGACTTTGAGGGGCACATCATAGATCAGTTCACATCAGGAAAAACAAAAAAGTGCATCTGTAGTTTTAGTCTTGTGTCAATAAATTGTAACGATTTGTTAATTAAAGCTTCGTTAACCCGCCAATTTGATTTCTTGGCCGTTGCCATGGACGCCAAATACCCTTTAGGTACGGCCCCGTAAAACAGAAGTCAGACAACAGCTGTTGTGCATTCGTTAAAATTTCCCATAAGTTTAATATTTTCCAGTTTCTTTTGCTGCAACTGGAGCAGAGCGTGATACGAGACCAGCCAGGGACCTTTTGTGATGAATTGTTCTGGATTTCAAATATTCAGACGCCGGGTTTTCCGGGGCTGGGGGTGGGGGGGCGGGGGCGGGCGGGCGGGCTGGGTGCACGGGGGTAATAGCTGGAGCCTGGAGGCAGGTAATTGGTTTTCAGGCGGTTGGGTGTCACTGAATTGAGTTAGGTTAATCTGAGTCCTCTTCGTCTCTTGTCAGACTCCGAGTGTCAGGTGAGCGAATTAAGTGCTAAGTGCAGCCGCTGAAGTGCAGTGCATTCGCCGACGACGACGTTTAGTGCCGTTCTTGTTCTTTGTTCTTGTTCTTCGTGAAGTCGAAACTGGATTCGAATGACATCCATTGACGCTAATGCGTGGCAGGCTCACTTTGGAGGCCTCGTATTGGTCGGTCGAGAACAGTGGCGCAGCCAGGATACCGGAATAGGGGAGGGACAGATCTTAAAAAGGCTTGACGAGCAAACAAATTTCCGCGTCTAGCTCGCCAGCGCCTTGGACTTCTTCTTTCGTTCGTTCTTATACCACCACCTCCTTCCTCAAACTACTGAACGACCGGCGCCTCGGGTCCCCTGTGGCTACGCCAGTGCTTGGGCATTTGGTTCGATCCATTTCCGGTGCGTGGATCGAAGTTAGAATCCGGATCACGAACAAGACTAAGACATAAGCCGAGACAGATAGAACACGAGGGCGCAGATGCAGTGCCACTGTTTCTCATGCGAGAATCGTTATGCTCTTACTGTAGCTATTGGCGTCTAGCAGGGGCGTAGCCAGAAATTTGATTTTTTTTTGGGGGTATAATGTGATTTGGGGGTGGGGGTATAAATCTTAACAAACTTTGAAAATCTTAAAAAAACACATTAAAATTTCTAAGGCAGACTGATTTGGGGGAGAGTATATATACCGATATACTCCCGTCGCTATACGCCCCTGCACGTCTAGCCGAGTCTTTGAGTTTGAGCAGTGGTCAAGTTTTAAAAGGCAGTGGGGGGGGGGATTCAGGAAGGGGAGTCTACTCCCATCCAGACATTTTCAAACCCTAGTGACGGTAGGATATTGAGCAGTGGCGTATAGAGAATCGATTATAAAAATGTTTGACAAGCAAAAAGGTCGCCGAGTCAAATTTGGCGCTCCCATCTGGTCGGCACCCGGAGCCACAGCCACACCGCCCCCTCTGCACGCCCCTGATATTCAGAAATCAAAATTCATTTAACGGATAATATTTTTTGATGCAATCTTTGTCAATCTTTGTCAATTCCTTCGCACTTTATATATTCCACGCATATTACAGTTTACTAATTAACAAAATAACTTCTATGGCGTATTTTGATCCTGAATTCGAGATATTTTGAACGATATCACGTTGTCTATAGTACTCGATCCCAGCTTCCTTCCTCAGGCTTGGACACTTTCAAACAATAAAATCTGAGTCCTCACTTCCTATAAATACCGCAATATCTCCTCAAGTCTTCAGATCTAAGCTTAAATCATTCCTTTTTAAAAAATCATTTCCTCCATAGTTGTAACAACCTATAACCTCACTGCCATTCGGATGTTGACTATTGCTTGGCTGATCTTATACCTTTCCCATAGCTATTTTAAGAAAGGCCGAGCGCCTAAGAATCAGCATCTACTGTTGTGCTGCTTTCCAAGGCGCTATGTAAATCTACGAGATTTTACTTACTTACTTACTTACTGATTAATGTAAAGAGATGACATTTGATTTTACTCTTCGGCCGAGCATTCTTATCTCAAGGTAAAAGATGTCTTCCTCAAAATATGCGCATCGCGTCGCGTCATTTGCCAGAATAAGATTCGGTCTCGTAAAAGTAAAAATAGCTCTAATCGTTATTGGTTCCGTTTTGGGAGGATAAGTTCCGGTCACGTGGACCGGAAGCTGTCCTTTGCATCCGGCCGGAAGTCGTCCGCACAGACTCGGAAATGCAGACGATTACCAGAATCGAATCGCTTGATTGCGATGTCGGGGTCGCAAAATTATATATATATATATATAAAATATATATATAGAACTTTATTTTTGAGTCTGACGTCATACTAACTTGAGGTCAGCAAAAAAACTACCAAAGCTACTGCTACTACTGCTACTACTGCTACTACTGAGTATGTACAAGGACTAAATCTTGGTCTCCAATCTCTGACTTTGCCTCTCTGATCTGATTCTTATAAAATTTCAGTCAAGTCTTGCGTTACACAAACAGACACACATACACCAGCATATGCACTGTATACATGCATAAACACATGCATACAAACATAGACATGAGTCCATTTTTTAAAAACCCAACCCAATACAACATGATTCAGACCAAACCAGCCAAACTCACGAAAGCAATTAAGTTACTCGACCCAACCCACCGTAATATATTACAATTTCTTGAGCCATGACTTATTTTCTTACCGAACCCAACGCAGCCAACCCGCAACAAACAGTCAATGGAAATTTATGACCCAACCTGAGTGGACCCAACCTATGTTCATGTCTGCATGCACAGACTAGTGGTATATAGTGCAGAGCAAGCAGTGCATTGCCTCAGTTGCTAATCTGGTCTATAGCCCGACTGGTCTTTCAGATAGCAGCGTTAAGCTGCGAAGATAAAGCGTGGGTCTAGAGAAAGTAATGGGAAACCTAATCTAGATTAATGGCGTAAGTCTCCTGCGAGGCTGCTTGCCTAGTAACCGAAGATCAGCGCCGGACCATACGCTCGTTCGAGTGCGGTGCTACCTTTACATATCAGGTAAGTAATTGCAGCTTAGCGTTTTAATGGATGAAGTTCTTTGTACAGAGACTGAGGAGAATATCAGGGGCCGCGTCAGGGCTTTGAAGGCCTCCCCCACCCACCCACCGGGGTCTGAGAATAATTAATTAGCGGCACTTTCATGGAGATTAGCCGTTGAGATGAAAGCGCTTCTTAGACATCGATCTGTTAATTCTTTCGGATGAAAATCAGCGGAGACAACAACGACCCAGAAAGTGCAACGGTTGCAATTAGATGCAACGATCGATCAAAGAAAAGTGCCGCTGTTCACCTTTATACCTACCTGGCTCACCTGCGACAACGGTGGGAGGGGCAGGAGTAGAAGAGGCAGGAGAGCAAAATGATTCCAAACTTCAGTGGAACTACTATTAAGACTACTATTACTACTACTACTACAACTACTACTTACTACTGCTACCACGACTACTACAAAACTACTACTACTACTACTACTACTACTACTACTACTACTACTACTACTACTACTACTACTACTACTGCTGCTGCAGCTGCTGCTGCTGCTACTGCTACTACTGCTGCTGCTACTACTACTACTACTACTACTGCTGCTGCAACTACTGCAGTACTTACCACACTGCTACTGCTGACTACTACTACTACTACTACTACTACTACTACTACTACTACTACTACTACTACTACTACTACTACTACTACTACTACTACTACTACTACTACTACTACCTACTATACAAAATAATAATTTTTTATAATCATATATATGAATAATAACTCTGACTTCAAAGATGCAAGATTTAAAAATCTTCTAACATCAATCACTCAATTAAAAAAATTAAGAATATAATCGTGTAATCAATTATATTAAAGCACATCATATTAATGCGTCCATGTAAATCGGCTTCTATTCGGACACGCTGCAGCTATAGGCGCGTATCCATCGCATCGTATATCAACGAAGTAGAAAAAATAGTTCGGTTTGAGGCGCACGAATATATCGTTGACGACGGAACTATTTTAGTCAGTGAGAGCGCGGATGAATCGGAGGATGACGCCTAGTAGTAAGTCTCCTGCTCCAGCCAACCGCCAGGTCGACGACGAAGAATGTATTTGCGGACCTCGTCATAGACAAAGATGACGACGGCAAAAGGAAGTGGAACAATCCACCACGTCCACCTGGAAAATAAACTCAAATAAATGGCTGCTGCGTTCCGGACATAACACCACCGCAGA
The DNA here is from genome assembly GCA_018105865.1 of Metaphire vulgaris. Lineage (NCBI taxonomy): Eukaryota > Metazoa > Annelida > Clitellata > Crassiclitellata > Megascolecidae > Metaphire > Metaphire vulgaris. The sequence continues at coordinate 26,252,187 of CM030832.1, read as the reverse complement.
GGAACAACAAATTCCACGCATTTTGACCGCGTGGCTGTGAAAATGTCTGCAATGAAACAGGATGCATGCTTCAATTTTATTTGCTATATATATATATATATATATATATATATATATATATATATATAATGAACTCGGTACTTCATTCCCGAGGGACTTGTGATAAAAAATGTCCGGAGACATGAAATAATCATGTGCTAGCTCTCGTTCGGTTAGGATATATATATATATATATATATATATATATATATATATATATATATATATATATATATATATATAGCACTCAGACATGGACATGGGATAATTTCTTGAAGACCAACCCATCGTAATTCAGACCCGACCCAACCCACGAAAGCAATATGGTTAATTCACAATTCAAACCACCATAATACATTAAAAGTTCTTAAACCATGACTTCTTTTCTTACCCAACCATAAACATGGAAATTTCTGACACAGCCCAACCCATGTCGATGTCTGGGTTTTGATGCATATATACAGTGTTAGGAAAGATCACTTGTAAAATGATCTTGATCAAAGATCAAGATCACTAGAGAGAAATTGATCTAAGATCAAGATCAAAGATCATAAGTATAAATGATCTAAGATCAAGATCACTGTAAAAGTGATCTAAGATCAAAGATCATACAAATATAGTTATTATATCATGTATAACGTGTCACGCATGATCACGATACAAATGTCCACTGTACGATGCATGTAAACTTTTGTAATACTAAGGACAACTGGGCAACTAACTGTCAGTTCACAGTCAGTGTTGAACACGGCAGTTCATTTTCAGCATGAGCAGACGCTCAAATGTTGCGTCAGACAACCTGTTTCTTCGCGGTGTAGCTATCAAACCTCCAATACTAAAAAGTCTTTCGACAGGCGCAGAAGATGGCAGGGTTGTGTTATATATTTCACAAATGCTGCCTTGACATGTGGGTATGCCAACAAGCTAGAAAGTTCTATCTTGACTGCATTTTCACGACCAGTTGCTTAGCCTCCCCACTGAGTCCCAGTGGCAGTGCCAGTACTAATGTTACCCATAATCCTCATCATCTGCAACTAATAACGATCATTGGGGTCCGAATGCTTGATTTGTCCGCCATTTTACTCAATACACATAGAAGTTCGTTGATTGATTGACTTAGTTGGGAGAATACGTATAATTTGATCTTTGATCTTCTGTTGATAATAAAGATCAAAATCACTGAAAAAGTGATTTAAAATCAGAGTCAAAGATCACTAGTAAAAAGTGATCTAGATCAAAGATCAAAGATCATGAATTGTGATCTTAGATCATGATCTTTGAACTTTTGATCTAAGATCACTCCTAACACTGCATATATATCAACATCAGGCCGTACTTTCTTTATTAAGGCAGTCGTTTTCGCTTATGTCATTACCCAGGGGCGTAGCCAGGAATTTGATTGGGGTATGATGTGATTTAGGGGAGGGGTTCAAATCTTAAAAAAACGTTGAAAATCTTTAAAAACACATTAAAAACTTTAAGGCTGCCTGACTTGTTGTGGGGAGGGGAATATATACCGATATAACCCCCATCGCTACGCCCCTGTTTCTACCGTCATATTCAAGTGACGGTAGACGGGAATCAGAGGATGTCTTACTTGAGAGGATACATCCTCAGACCCTTGTCCATTCCCGGGCAGTAAGAGAGGAAGGCAGCCAGAGTCGTCTCAAAGAACAAACCGAACGTCAGTTGATGATTCCTATTATATAGGTAAAAATAACAAAGAACGCTCTCAATTTGTTAGGCGACTGCTACACAACAGCCAAGGTTCTCATCGGATTTACACACCACATTCCTATACTGCAAAGAACCAATCTGAAAAACAGAGATAATAGACAAAATTTCTTATTATATAATATCGTTTCTTACATTTTTCTATAATATTAAAATATTCTAGGGCCTATATCCTTATTATATTTTATTTTCTCATATATCATTCTTACATATATAAGAAATATATATATATAATATATATACTTTATATATACCTATAAGATATATATATATATATATATATATATATATATATTCCATCGGAATCGCCGATTTGCAAGATCACCCATCCATGTAATAAACCTTCGATGAGTCTGTTCAACACCAGAACAATATCCATTTTTCCCAACAAATGTTCTTGGCTAATCACAATATAATGCTGCCTATCTTTCAAAGTCAAAACCCTATATATATATATATATATATATATATATATATATATATATATATATATATATATATATATATATATATATATATATATATATATATATATATATATATATGAATGAATGGAGATCTTACGTCATGCCTTGATGGATGACGGAATTTCTCCTTGTTTTGCAGATGATTAGGTCCGTCCATTGAACGACGACGATTGCCACGAAGAATGCCGTATGACAAGTGTACTCCAGAACTTTCCTCTGAGCGTACGTCTTTATACACAAAAAATACATCGACATTGACGCCACTCATCGTATTGCTCTCTGCCAACTCTTTGGCGGCAATAGCTAGACACAAACTGTTTCCAAGAAGTTCTATCTTCTGTTAATCGTCTTCCTTCTACGATTGAAATTCCTTTCATGTTCATATCTTCTCTGATGTTGTTCATCCACTTTTTCCGGTCTTCCTCTTCCTTTTTAACGCCACAAGGCTACTGCTATTACATTCCATCAACTGATTAAGCCTATATACAGAGACGTAGCTAGCATATAGCAAGAATAAGCAAGGCATTAGGTCCCATAAGAACTGGGGCCTTTTTGAACACCAATGTAAAAAAGAAAGTAATTAATAACAAAAGTAAATAATTAATTAAAAACACATTAAAAATCAGTCTTAATCAGATTTATTTGGTAGGTATTAAATATGACAGCGCTACAAAAACAAAGCCGTTTTAGTTTTCAGTTTCCGGAATCCGGTGACAGACGATGCGTTATTATTAAGTGTTAAAAAATTTTTCAGCCTTAGTTCGTCATGTTGTGACTTTTTAAGTTGAAGGGGCCCATGAATATTTTTGCATTAAGACCTAAAAATCCTAGCTACGCCACTGCCTATGTACAGCGGAGGATTAACATATTTAGACCCGAGACGCATATTGCCATGGAGGGCTCACCGGATAAAAATTCTTTGAACTTCGCAAATATGGTTTATATTATTTTCTATTATGATACTGATAGACGCTGAAAACCGGACAAAATGAAGCGGAAATTTAATTGGAAATCTCAAGACACAGAAATGATCTTTCAAGCACATCATGTCCAATGTCACATGCTGAATCACGGGGATCTAGGGGGGTGGCTTAGACCCTGTCGTTCACTAAATGAAGGAGTGGGGGGGTGAGGTGAGGGGGCAAGCAACTGACCCATTCCTGATTGTAGGAGTCGGCAAGATCGTTGACTGACCGAGAGTCCCATTCTTTTCTGATTCCGATTAGACGATCTGGCCAGAAGCCATTCTCTGCCATGATAACGAGGTAGGTGAAGAAGCCGCCGCTGGCCTGGATCATCCCGATCTGACCGTAAGCCATTCCGATCAATCTAAAACATGAAGACCAACGGCACCGCAGTAAATAGCCGAGCAATTTACGCAATTATTACGCTATCTCCCGCCTAAAAACGTGGATTTACTCTCTCAGAATTAATTACAGATTACAAGTTGCCACTGCAACAATTTGTGAGCGAATTTTTGAAAAAACATAATGGCCTAGATAGTTAAAGAATTCAGAGTTCTATTCATCGGAGAATTATTCATCAGATGCTCGTCATTTATATAGGGCTAAAACAGTTATAAAGGACTATGAATAGCCACATGACGTCATCGTTTAGACTACGTCATACAGTAACGAACGAGTGTCTGTTGGTTGGAAAGATTATCTAATGCACCAACTGGACAACAGGTGTCGGCCGACTTCCACCCCTACTATCTCGATATCCAACGAGGGGAACCAGATGATGAACAACGTATAGGATCAATTACTGAGAAGCGTATATTTAAACTAGCTGCTTTGCCCGTCAAGCATGACAGTTATCTTCGCTGCCTTTGCCTTTTCCCCGTTAAGCGACGTTCAATCAAATGATGATAGAATGACGTCACCTCACTCCATCTTCGCTAGCCTGACGTAAGCTCCGCCCAGCGTCCCGTCAAACCGTAATAAAGTGGCTCAGCGTTATGCGTTACTGGCAAACCTTTGGAAATTATTTATGACGGTTTTGCCGTCAATAATGACGGGGGAGCTAGGCCAAATGCTTTCCTATATATTTTTGTAATTGTTTTAGACTATTGTCCAATGACTTGTCTTTGATCGGGTTGATGAGCAGTTTAAATGCAGTTATGCCTGTGCACTGGTAGGAATTCTACCTCTGAATGAAACTGTTTACCTATTATTAACCAGTTTATCATGAAGCGGGTCTCTCGGCAGTCGCTTCATGATGTCGCTCTCTGCCTGTTCGTAGGCCAAAGAGATCGCCGGAACAAGGTCAGTTCCAAGGTCGATGCAGAGGATTGTTATCGTCCCAAGTGGAAGAGGAATATTGGCGATTATGAAGAGGAGGAACGGAGATATTTCGGGGATGTTGCTGGTCAGAGTATAAGCAATGGATTTCTTTAGATTGTCGAATATCAATCGACCTTCACATTGAAACACAAACGCCCATTTAACGTTTTCAATGACAACGGCTCTTCAAAATAAACTACACGGATATCATAGCACGGTGACATTTAGTGCTAGACTTATTCGAGATTTAAATTCCGTAAAAGCTGGCAAAATTCAGTAGAACATCGTTATAACGTACTTAGCTGGTCTGCAAATGCAGTACGTTATACCCGAGGTACGCTATATCCAATGCCATCCAATACGGTGGCGCATCACACGGGACCGTAAATTGCGACACTTTGTAACCGAGTATAGGCTATAACCGAGTCCGTTATAACGAAGTTCTACTGTATAATAAGCAAAACATTCGATTCTTATTTAAAATTTCTCGCTTGGATAAGCTAGCGGAGAAGACACTGAGTTTTGAAATAAAACATGAAAAATATTAATAATTGCAGAGACAGAGATACTAAGTGCGCCATATAAATTAACTTATCAATCATCAATCAATCAATCTTAGATTTATGTCGAAAATGAGCGCAAGACTACAAAGAAATCTGATATTCACTCGTCAAGCATAGCTCTTGCAGCAAACAAACCGCTCTTACAATCTACGTCTGAAAGGTCAGACCCACCTCAAGGTCAGACTAACCTCAAGGTCAGGTCGACCTGAAGGTCAAGTCCACCTTAAGGTCAGACTAATCTCAAAGTCAGGCCTACCGCAAGGTCATACCAACCTCAGGGTCAGACTCACCTTCCTCAACGCCAGTGACGATGGAGGCAAAATTGTCGTCGAGCAGAATCATGTCTGCCGCCTGTTTGCTGACGTCACTTCCTGCGATTCCCATTGCCACTCCTGACGTCATCAATCGACAACATTAGCACAACTTCATCATACATGCGACACAACGATCATTTGTCAATATTCGCATTTAATAAAATAGGATCAAAAATTTCTCTGGAAGGCGTTTTTTCTGGACTTTTATTAGTTCAATTGGGGTCTTGGGCTATGAATATTAGTTGGGCTTCAATTTAAATCTACATTGGGCGTCCGATGTTTAGATTAGAGGCTAATTCCAAGTAATTTTGAACTTTCATTGTAGTGCGCTATGTAAGTCGGCTTGAATAATAATAGTAATAATAATAATAATAATAATAATAATAATAATAATAATAATAATAATAATAATAGGACTTTTAGTGGTTTAGTAGGTTTCACCCCTGCGTTGAAAACTTACGATGTAACTATAATAATAAATAATAATAATAATAATAATAATAATAATAATAATAATAATAATAATAATAATAATAATAATAATAATAATAATAATAATAATAATGAGTAGAGTTGAATTAGTGGCATTCTTCAAAACAGTCAGCTTACTTAATACTTTTTATTGAATATGTGTGGCCTTGACCTCTGACCTATGTCTGCCTTCTTGAGGGCGGGTGAGTCGTTGACCCCGTCCCCCGTGACGGCGACGATGGCCCCCTGGCGCTGACATCCCTCGACGATGATCAGCTTCTGCTGAGGCGAAGTCCGGGCGAAGACGATCTCCGTGTGATGGGCGAGAACCTGGTCGATCTCAGCCGGACTCATGTCCCTCAGGTCAGACCCGTGAACGACCGCCGCCTTCGCCTGTCTACAACGACATATCACATAGGGGCCATCCATAAAGTACGGCACGTAATTCTTGGCAATTTTTAACCCCTCCCCAGTCACAAGCTGTCACAAATCTCGGACTCCCCTAAAGGTACGTCACAAATTTCGAACCCTCTTTAAGCGTTGTCCATAAATTACGTCACGCAGAGTTTTATATTTAATAAATTCGAGTTTCTCGTTCGATTTTTACCAATAAAACAGATATTCAACTTCCGACAATCTTATTATATAATTCTCGATGTCTGTCGCGTCCGTCCGCAACACGGCGGGTATTGCAAGACGCTGTTGTCATGGACAACCAAATATTGTTTAATCAAAACGGAGCGTTTAACGAAGCGTCTTAATTGCAGCTAAACCCCGTAAGATTTCCCTCACCCCAATCCCTCTCCCAATCGTCCCAGGCCCCAACCCATTTCCTTCCCCGGCCCCACACCCCTTCCCCCTTTCCTTTCCCCATCCAATTCCTTCTCCCCATCTCTCTCCCAATCGCCCCTGACCCCAACCCACTTTCCGGCCCCAAACCCCCGTTCCCTTCCTTCTCCCCATCTCTTTCCCTCTCCACATCCCTCTCCCAATCGCCCTGACCCCAACCCATTCCGGCCCAGGGCCCCAAACTAGGTTTCCTTCCCCTCTCCCCAACCCTTTTCCCTCCCCATCCTCCTCCCAATCGCCCCAGGCCCCAACCCATTTGAAAGGCCCTGGCCCCAAAGTTCCTTTCTCTCCATCCCTTTTCCAAGACCCCATTTCCTCTCACCATCCCTTTCCCAACATTCAAAACCCAAAACCATAGCAAGATGGGGGAAGTACTACCCCACCGGCCCCAAATCCCGTTCCCAAAGAGACGTCCACAAACCCCGTTTCAAATTCTACACAACGCTGCTCCGAAAAAGAGTACAACCCACTTTCCTCCTCCCAAACCTCCCTTGATTTCTCAATGCCCTGCCCCCCCAGATTATATATATTTACTCCTTCCTAACCTTCGTTGATTTTTTTAAATTTAACCCCTCAATTGGGATTAAATTTTCAGACGATATGATCACCGTACTGGGGATGGCCTTTTTGGAAAAGCGTTCTTCAGAAATGATTGCTGTAACGTTTTAAATTTGCTATATCTCGGGCGATGTAGGAAGCTAAAAGATGAGGTTCGACCATTGTTTAGATCGTTTATTTCTCTTTCTAACCGTCCGTCGGAGTCAAAACAAAAAAAGTTGGGGGTAGAGTCCACTTTACGAGAAAAATATCACCCTCTCCTCCAAAATATTTTTATAGCCCCTAGCAACATATTTTAGGCCTCGTTAACCGTCCACTTTCGTCAGCGGCTGGCAAAGTTGTAAAGGGATGTCAGAGGAACAAAATAAACCAAAAGTTTGAAAATCGGTTGACATTTGGTAAAGATCTATCAATTCTAACCAGATGACCCCAATGTTTGAACATAATTATTATCGTGAATTGAAAGTTTTGAATTCTGAGAATTCTGATCAAAATTACATGATCCAGTCGAAGGCATTATGTCCATTCCCATTGATGCTATTGCTGGATTTTGACTGAATTCCTAAATCGATTTCTGTTCCATTAAATATTTTAATTTCAGTTTCCAAACTGTTTTTTTGAATTTGTAATATATCTCAGGCTATAATTCTTTAAGAAGATGAGGTTTGCACCATTGTTTAGCATGACTTTTTATTCCTCTTTCTAACCGTCCGTGCAAAACAAAAAGTCTAGCGTTCACGAGCTTTCCGACAATCAAGTGAGAATGAGGAGCAGGCTGTTGCTCGGCGTGCAACAGCAGCACAGCAAACAAGAGAATCAAGCACTGCATGTCGTTCGACACTGCCAAATCATTACACTTACGTTGACTATCAAGTTTCAGAAAATTCATCGAATGGGCGTTAACTCGGTTGAAGGAAAAGGCGGCGAGTTGGGAAATTAATTGCGCAAAATCCTATTGCATTTGCGCAAAATTGGGTGTTTTAAAACAGCTAAACTCCCCCGTCATTTTTGACGGGTAAACATCTAGTTATAAAGAATATAATTGAGACCTAGAATTTCAAGTATCTCGGGGAAAAAGTGTTAGTGAGCAAGTAAAAACGTCGTCTACTATACCTCCTATCAGCTATACTTAAGATTTTATTGATACTGAAAATGTGACGTCACGGTGGTCCTTACCCCTCTTCCCCTGTCACAAACTGTCACACTTTCTTAGACCCTTCGAACGTGACGTACTTTATGGAAGACCCCCTTGACCATAGGGTCACTTCGCTCTTCACCCTCACAGGGACGCCCTTTATACCCTTTGACCCCGTGGTCTGAACTGCCACAATTCTATGACCTAATAGATGCAGTGGCGTAGCCAGGGTTTTGGAATAGGGAGACACCAAGGATTCTCCAGAACGACACCCGTCCTGGCTACGCCAACGAATAGATGTACTAAGTTTGAAAGAACTGATTTGAGAAGTTCATTTTGTGAAGATTCGATCTCAAGACAACGAGTGCCTTCAATCAAACAACCTCAAATAACATTCAAAACTCAAAATAATAGCAAGATGGGGGAAGTACTATTCGGAGAGAGAGAGAGACAGAGACAGAGACAGAGACAGAGAAAGAGAGAGACTGAACAAATGAGAAAGGATCCAGTGATGAATGAATTCCGGAACTCAGATGACGAAACATTACCTTGGATCCACTTCGTTGATTGGGATGTTCAATCTGGACGCAATGTCTTCGAGCGTCTCGTTTCCATCGGATATGATCCCCACTCCCTTGGCGATGGCCTTGGCGGTGATCGGATGGTCACCGGTCACCATGATCACCTTGATCCCGGCGCTTCGGCACTTGGTCACGGCGTCGGGAACGGCCGGACGCGGCGGGTCGATCATCGATATCAGACCGACGAACCTCAGTCCCGTCAGCGGGAAGTTCTCCGTCTCGGAGTCGAAGGGGAACCCGGTGGGGAACTGGTCGCCAGGGAGGACGCAGTCGCAGAAGCCGAGGACCCGCTCGCCGAGGCCACCGAGCTCCATGTAGGCCTCGTTGAAGGTCTCCGTCCATGCGTCGTCCAGCGGCTGGTCTCTGCCGTCGGCGAGGATCGTAGAGCAGCGGTCGAGGATGCGCTCCGGAGCTCCCTTCATCACCAACAGGTGGCGCTTCTGCGGGTCTTCCGCCATTTCGTGGATTGAAACCTTCCAACAGAATTATAATAATAATAATAATTAATTAATGTGATTTAAAGTGGTTCAGGAGGCTAAGTAAACCTCTGCGAAAACCGAGGGCCATATTAAGGCGGGGGGCTGAGAGGGCTGTAGCCCCCCGGCCCATCATGAAAATAGGCTCACCGATTTTCGAGATAACCTTTTTTTGCTTGTCAGAACGATTTGGAAGGGAGATAACCTTTTTTGCTTGTCAGAGATTTTCAGTATAGGCGACGGCCTTTTTTTCTCAGCCCCCCGGCCCACTCGGACCTTAATCCGGCCCTGCGAAAACCACTCTAGTAACGCGAATGAAAGGGGATAGATAAAAAGTTACTGTTATTGAAAATTCGGGACACCGACTAACAAGTTTTAGTTAAACTAATTAGTTATTAATTAACTAAATTTTTTCAGTTAAACTAGCATTTAACTAAACTATTTACATTTAATTAAACTATGAAGATAAGTAAAAAATTTAGTTAAACTTGTAGTTAGTAACTAATTAGTTAACTAGTTGCCCATCACTGGTATTCACAGAGGACAGACCCTACTAAATCATTTTAAACCCTGTAATTGGTATTAGAGAACTGCGTGCTATAATTCTCAGAATGTCAAACGGCAGTAACTCTATAGCTATTTCAAGAAAGATTAAGCCCATAAGAATAAGCAGTTACTACCAGACCCTCCGAGAGGGGGGGCAGGGGGGGCAACTGCACAGGGGCCCGGCGGTCTGGAGGGGGCCCGGGCCGATGATGAATATGTATAATTAACATTAAAATGAATAATAACACTAAAGAACGGTTAAAAATGTCAGTTCAGCAGAGGGGCCCGGCGAGCACAAGGGGGCCCGGGACACAGTGCTAAATAAACGGCAGACCAGACGACAAGCAAAAAAAAAGGTGGTCAACATAAAAAGGTCGTAAACATTTATAATAAACGGCTGCTGACGAGCAAAAAAAAAAGGTCGTCAAGAAAAAATTATGACTTGTCAAGGGCCCGTCGGCCATTCTGCACAGGGGCCCGGAATTTCTCTCGGAGGGTCTGGTTACTACTGTACTACTTTTCAAAGCGCTATATAAATTTACGAGATATTACTTTCTTACTTACTTACAATTGTAAGTTATGTGCGCCGGTTGATTGATTACCTGATATTTGTTCGTCGAATTGAAAGGAATCTCGCAGACTTTTTTATTGTCTCGACGGTGATCCATCACGTGACCAATCGAAAATTCGACGCATTTCAACAAAGCAGATTCAGAAGCATCGCCAATACACTCGCTGTTCAAACGAAGATATACACACACACACACACAGAGAGAGATAAACACAGATACACACAGAGATACGCTCAGCTCATCTGCATGTTGCTGCTGCAGCAACGGTAAAGCAATAGCACTTCAAACACCAGTGATGGATACATTTAAGTATTAGAAATGGCGCTATAGAAGTTCACAAATAATAAAATGGATAGTGTCTTTGAAGCTCTGTTACCTTCCTACGATTGCAAATAAAAAAATTGTTATTATTACAAAATGGAAAGTTTCAACAGTTTATTTTACATGAAATAAGTCGCGAGAATGACATACAGGATAATAGCAAGTTAGCCACAGCCAAAGAGGATTAGAAGTACAGTAGAACTTCGTTATAACGAAATCCGTTATAAAGTCGTATACTCGATTCGAACGTACAGCAATGTACTGTCCCGTGTGGTGCGCTACCGTATTGAATGGTATTGGATTATAACGTACCTGGGATATAATGGACTAAATTTTACTGACCCGCTAAGTACTTCATAGCGAAGCTCTACGGTACTGTACAATGTCAATCAATGAGCATAATTCACAGGGGTGCCATTAACCACGCTTGGGGTCACATGGGTCTTTAGGGCTCCGCCTAGATGCTACACGTGAGGCGTCAAAATAACGTATTGTAGCATTTGTTCAACGTCTCTTATACAGTAAAGTATAGCCGAGTCGAAATCGTAAAGAAAGACGGTACTTCAAAGTATCATGAGTATGTGAGCTGCTCACCGCTTGAGTATGGGTTCATTCTCTTGACCTGCCTTGAACTCCGCTCTGCTGCAGAGCATGGCTACCCGAGCCAGGGCCACCCAGGTGGGACAGTTTCGGTCGTAGGATACGTCTTCGAAAGAAAAACGAAACTCAAGAAGAGATCGACAGACATTTGGCGCAGATTTAAATGAGAAACGTCCAAAATTATTCTGCCAATCAAAGAAGTCGGAATGTTGCACTGTTAACTGAATTGAACAAATTCAATCAATCACTCAATCAATTAGGCAATCAATTAATCAATCAACTCAGTCGATCAGTGAGCGAGTTGAAATGTTCTCACTTTCATCTTTTTCGCTCGTTGATGCTTCGACTATACGATTGTCGAACCACATGTGAGAAACGGTCATTCTGTTTTGGGTCAGCGTCCCAGTCTTATCAGAGCAGATGGTCGACGTCGAACCAAGGGTCTCGACCGCCTCTAGGTTCTTCACGAGACAGTTCTTGCTGGCCATTCTCTTGGCGGTCAAAGTCAGGCAGACCTTTGAACGCAACGCAAAAGAAGAAGAAGACCTTATTACAATGTAAAGACATTCTATGTAAAGGCAAGGGGCTTCGAATCAGAGCGAGAAAATGCCCCCTCTTTGTCTAAGTTCCCTCAGACAGTTGCGTTCGTAGGGTATGGCAGGCAGAGCAAATGTCCCCCGTGGGCGCCACTTAAAGGGAGCATCAGAAAACTGTGATATCTGCTCTCTAATCAGAGTATAAAAAAACGAAACTGAGAAAACTGACTTTGAGCACATCATAGACTCATTGTGCTAAGGTATGCTCTAGCACAGAGCGGTTGTCTGCCTGGGCATTCCTAGAGGATGATAAACTGCGACTTATTGATTTTGATGAAATCATTGATGAGTTTTCTGCCAGGAAATCATGAAGGAAGATGTTCGACATGGGCGTATTTAGAAAGGCTTAAAGGGATAAGCTGAAATTTAAGAAGTTCGAAAAATAACTTTTATTCTATGTTCTGCAGTAACATACAGCTAAGTTTATTAAACTGCTGCAGTTTCGTCTAATTACCTCAATTTTTTGCTCCATAATAATTGTTTAACAGACGAAAGCTGATTGCAATTTGTAACGACGCAGTAACGAAACATTTATTAATTATGGAGTGCATCATAGGCGGATTTAGAGTTTAATATTTGGATAGGCTAGCTTGGAGGTCTGGGAGTGCCATCCAGCACGCGTGCCATCCAGCACGAGTGCTATCCAGCACGAGTGCCATCCAGCACGGGTGCCATCCAGCACGTGTGTCATCCAGCACGCATGCCATCTAGCACGCGTGCCATTCAGGACGTGTGCCGTCCATCATGCGTGCCATCCAGCACGCGTGCCGTCCAGCACGCGACAGACCTGGTGTTGATGGAAAAACAATTTTTTGGTGGGATTAGTTGGGTAGGCCTAAGCCTCCCCTAGCCTTTAATAAAATCCGCCTATGGAGCGTATACTTTCTTAAAGTTTCCTTCACTTTACTACATTTTTTACTAATTGCACAAATTAAGTTATGAAGCAAATAGCCTCTAAGACAAATTTTCAAATATTTTGCGGTGCAACCGAAGGGAATGACCAAAGACCAAAGGCCAAAGACCAAAGGGGTACGCTATGGATCAGGAGCATGCCAACTAAATACGCCACTGATGTTCTTACATTAATTAATCACTGTTAACGTGAATGTATAAACAGGCCTTAACAGGGTAATACAAAGACGTTAAACTGCTTTATCAAGAAACATTGTAAAATTGATGATTGATCAGATAACACGTCATATTTTAACTGCTCCTAAATTTTCGGAGTAAATATGCCTGCCTGCTTGAATAGACATACCGGAGATACCCTCCTTTAGGGCCAACATAAGGAGCCTCATAAGTTAACTAGCACAGGACCTCATTTGTCCTAAATCCGGAACATCATAGACCAGTTCGCATCAGTAGACGCAAGAAAAGTACTTCTGCTGTTTTAATCTTGCGTCGATAAAATGCCATGATCTGTTAATTAAAGGCGCGTTAAGCTGCCAATTGTCAGCCACAAAAGGCTGCAGCGGTTCTTACGGTGACAGTTGCCAGCAGTCCTTCGGGAACATTAGCGACAATGATTCCGATGAGAAATATGACGGCGTCGAGCCAGTCGTAGCCGAGGATGAAGGCGATGACGAAGAAGGAGACACCGAGGAAGACAGCCACGGCGGTTATCAGGTGGATGAAGTGAGCGATTTCCTTGGCAATCGGAGTCGTTCCAACTTCGAGACCCGAAGCCAGATTCGCTATCCGGCCCATCACGGTCCTATCTCCTGTGTTGATGACAACGCCGACAGCGGTTCCTGAAGAGTTCAAAAACCACTCAGTAGACGCAGACAAGCATCAGCATTGATCAGTGGCGTAGCCAGGATTTCCTGAAGGGGGAGGTTGGTTTTTGGTTTTGACCGTGACCAACTTTGGAAAATTCTTGACAAGCAAAAAAGGTCGTCACGGCCAAGGGGGTACCCCCAAATTCGCGTCCTAAAATTTAAGATGCATAGGAAACCATTACAAATATTTTTTCGTCAGCCAAGGGGTTTAACTACCAACCCCCTGGCTACGCAACTGGCATTGACGTGTGACAAAAGTCAATATTTCTGGGAACATTTTTGAGAAGTAGCAGAGAGTTCAATCAATCAATCAATCAACTTACCTTCAACAGCGTTCGTTGAAAAGAATGCTATATTTCTCGTTTCGAGCGGATTGTCATTCGAGAATTCCGGAGTTCTGCTTTGCGGCTCAGACTCCCCCGTCAACGAAGAATTATCAACCTAATTCAATCAATCGATCAATCAATCAATCGATCAATCAATCGACCGACTGACCACAACTAATTAATCATAGCACCTCATGTAATCAATTATTCAATGAGACAGGAAATCCATCAAACAATCAATATTTTCGATCCTATTTTGACACTTTGATCATTTTAAAACTCTGGCAGACAAAACTAGAAAAGCGAGACAGTGCGTTGGTTCACCGATAAATGCGCGACAAAACCGCGTGTTTCGACCAAAAACACGATTACAGTAGACTCCAATTTTAAAAGTTCGCTCTAAATAAATTGAAAATTCTCCTGATTATAATTTATCCGCTGCCTTGTCAACTTCCCACCGCATTACTCGACGCATATGGCGCTCACGTGCAATCACCAGCAACAGGCCCGTAGGAAGTGGGGGTGCAGGGGTGCAGCTACACCCCCTGGAAAAAATAGGGGACGCGGCGCACTCCCTGGAAGATAAGGCTGTTTTTTTAATTTTTCACTTGTGAGGATTTTTAAATAGAAGAAAGAGAGATGATGGCCTTTTTTGTTCGTCAGGGTTTTTGCAGAGAAGAATTTTCCCCCTTGTCACAACTTTTATCTTGAGAAAAATCTGCACCCCCTGCTGAAAATTCGTTCCGACGTGCCTGATTAGCAACCCTATCACGTCCTGGCCCAAAAATTGTCCAAAATTTGCCCCAAATGACCCAAAATTTGGCGAAGATTGACCAAAAAATTATTTCAGCCCCCAAGAAAGTTTGAAATGTCGCTACTGGATTTCATATTCAAGATAACTTTCTAGAATAATGCGGTTATGCAAATCCGAATGTTATTATATTGCACTCTGACTGTCTCTCAGTTACCTTAAATCCTTGAGCCGATATGATTCTCAGGTCGGCTGGCACGAGGTCACCGAACTTGACCTCTACCACATCCCCCACCACCAGCTCCTCCGCGTGGACAGTCAGCTTCTGACCCGATCTTACAACGAGTGCAAACTAAGCGAAAGATAAAACAATAGAACAACAACAACACTTCGACAACTTTCACTCCAATTAAGTGATTCCGCATAACGGGATTTAGATTTCAGAATTTTAACCCCAACCCCAAAACATTTGCATTTCTTAGAAACAGTTCAATCTGACCTCTGACCTTTGCTGAATTAGGGGCCGTCCATAAACACTCAATGCTATTTTTGACAATGTTTAGTCCCTCCCTAGTCATGAATCTTGGCCCTCCCTCTTAAAGAGCGTCAAAAATCTCGGACTCTCCTTTAAAGCGTCGTCCATAAATTACGTCACACAGGTTATCTATTTAATAGATTCGAGTTTTTGTTTAATTTTCAGCTGCGAAACATAAGAGATATTCAACTTCCGGCAATGATGACGAATGTAAATGAGATTTAAAATTCCATGTAACTAGTATAATATAATTACTATCCATACATTGACATTGTAACTAGCATAATATAATTACTATCCATACATTGACATTGTAACTAGCATAATATAATTACTATCCATACATTGACATATTCTGTTGGAATACAGCCATCAGAAGAGAAAGTACAATATCACCGCATATTTCACGCTTTATATGTACGGAAAGTGTGACG
This sequence comes from Metaphire vulgaris, assembly GCA_018105865.1. NCBI lineage: Eukaryota > Metazoa > Annelida > Clitellata > Crassiclitellata > Megascolecidae > Metaphire > Metaphire vulgaris. Next base: position 26,236,256 of record CM030832.1, on the reverse strand, counting down.
TCACAGTGATCTTTAACCTCCTCCTCTGTCACAGACTGCCACACTTTTCTAGACCCCTTCCCCATCGAGTCTGACGTATTTTATGGACGGACCTTAACGCTAGCACTACTGCTTCACTTCACGACCCATGATACTCGACCCAACCCGACCCGACCGACCAGCTACCAGACCCCTTGACCAAACTGGCATGAAACATTCTTCACTGATTAAACTTTCATTAAAGTGATGAATGCTGGAACTAACTGACTCAGGAAAACCGCAGATGATAAGAAAAATGAGAAAGTGCACCTGTGGAACCATGTTCTTGAAGGATTCCATGATCTTGGAACTCTTCGCTTCTTGGTAATAAGAGAAACAACCGGTTACTACGACAACCGCCGTCAGAACGATCCCCAGGTACAGCTGTTGACCACCAACAAAAAAGCATTGCACAATAAACGCCATTTTAGTATATTATATTCAAGTTGGTTCTTCAAGTTCTTGTGAGCGTTCGAAAATTAATATTAAGACAAAATAATTGCTTACGACAAATGCATACGACATTTTCAAAACAAAAGCATTTGACTCTGGTCACGTAAATCGATTCTAAAAGATTAAACGATTGCCTAAATCAGTATTAACGGAGAATGCAATAATAATAATAATAATAATAATAATAATAATAATAATAATAATAATAATAATAATAATAATAATAATAATAATAATAATAATAATATTAATAATAATAATAATAATACGGATTATAGTGTTAGAGTAGTTCAGTAGGGTCTGCCCTGTGTGAGAACCGCCGTGTTCCACCCATCCATTCATTGGCATTATGGTCTTGTTTGTTGTGTTTCTATTAAATGACATAAAGTCAGTTATCGATGTAAGGCGATCGACTGACGTTGTCCTTGGGCGCTTCGTCCGACGTAGACACCAGAATGGAGTAGGCGATGAAGCAGAGAATCGCTCCGATCCACAGCAGAATGGAAAAGCCGCCGAACAGCTGTTTGCAGAACTTCAGCCATTCGGGAATCGTCTTCGGAGGACTGAGAGCGTTCGGTCCCATCCTCAGCATCACCTCCCTCGCCTTCTCCGGCGTCAGACCCTGCAAACGACGAAGACGACCATCAGACAATCCCCAAATGGCGCTAGTCACAATTCTAAATTCATATCTTAACACAGGATGATGATGATGATGATGATGATGATAATAATAATAATAATAATAATAATAATAATAATAATAATAATAATAATAATAATAATAATAATAATAATAATAATAATAATAATAATAATAATAATAATAATAATAATAATAATAATAGTAATAATAATAATAATAATAATAATAATAAGTGTTAATGTGGTTCAGAAGGTTCATCCATGTGCGAGAACCACTATGCTCCACCTATCCATTCATTCCTATTCATTCAGTTACTTACAGTTACTTATTACTCGTATCTGTAAGATACTATAGGTAAAGGCAATTTGGCAACGGATGGTGCACTGCACATATGAAAAACAAACCCTAGGACCGATTTTTAATGTGTGAATAGTTTTACGAAAGTAATTAAGTAAAATCTCGTGAAGTTATATAGCACATTTTGAAGCAGTAGGTCTACCGCAGTACTACGTGCTTAGTAGGCCTACAATTACTGTATAGAAGATTATGATGGTCAGTTTTAGTGATGCTACGAGCAATAGAGTTCTGAATTTGTAAAGATCTTATCCTATTACGGATTTAACAATTCCGTCAAATAAAGAATTACAATAGATAGCTGCTAGTGGCTACACTCACCGTTTCAAAATTGGTCTCAAGGCGTTTTGCCAATTCTTCCAAAGGAATCTTGTGCTCGTCCTTCAAAACAAAATCTCTTATTAAACTGCAAATAATTATAATTTTCCGGTCTGTGTCGATGTGTCCTCGTACAGCTGCGTTCTTATTGGACGACGCGCTGCCATCAGTTGCTATAGGCAACGTTAGTTTTATTAATGGGCGGAGCTTGCAGATCATCATCACCACCACTACCATTTTCGCGACGTCATTTTATATCTTATCGGCCTATAACTTTCTAACTTTGTGACGAGTATATGTATATCCCATCGTTTTCTCAATCCATCCCTTCTCCGTCCATTCCCTTCTGACTCCCCTCTTCTACCAACTTCTAGTCTTCCACTCTTTTATCTCTTTCTTTTCCATACCACTCTTCTCTCACTCCTCTATCTCCTTCATCACAACCTCCCTCTCTCCCCCTTTCAACTCCCAAACTACGCCACCAGATTTTCTAATACACTCAGTGGGGGTATTTGGAGTCTTGGCCCTCCTGGCCTTGTCATAGGCGCCCCTCCCTCAATTCCACTCTTCAGTGTTCTCATTTGTTTATCAGAAAACGTGACAAAAGTTCTTGAATAAAATACTAAATTAATAAAGCGAAGTCAACCAAATATTTTCTACTAGGGATATTTTTACACCCCAAACACCCCCAACATCCCAACACCCCTCCATTTGAGACCGACACCTCTTCCCCAAATTTTCCCCAATCCGAGCCTGAGGTGCACCCTAACACCCTCCAACACTTCCCTCCCTTCAATTTGAGACCGGCACACCCAAATTGATAATCCTAGAAATAATCCTGATTTCTACCTCTTCTTGTGTTTCAGGGCGGATGGCCCTCCACCCCTTAGGTACGCCACGGACTACGCCGATGACAGAAGAGTATCCATCTGCGTTTATATGCACTGCATGGCGTACTGTATTCCACCTGGAATAGAATTGGAAGTGACTGGATGGACTCACCATCTCCACCTCCTTCTTCAGATTGTCCAGTTCTTGTTTCTTGTCTTTCTTCGTCCTCTTCTTCTTCTTCTCCTTCTGCTGAGCAAAATACTCCGAAGTGTCATAGGCCATTGGTTGCGATCCATTTTCCTGATCACGATCCAAACAGAAATAAAAAAAACGAAAAATAACTAAAACTAAAATTAAGGCTTAATTTCATAACTGAAGACTTGATCTATCACCGTTTTTACGGTATAAGCACTATTCTATTTTCAATTGGCAATTGATCCTCTTGTACTTGACGCTCACGGGTACTTGGGAACCAATTTCAAGGCCCGTTCACAACTCATCTGGCAAGATGCTTTGCACGATTCTTGCCCTCTGTGAACAGTGATTGATTGATTGAAGATGATTTATTTCTACTCAACTGAAATCAGGTGCATAAACAAAGAGTACATATAAGTAACAAGCAAGGTACGACCCTAATTAATAAAGTAAAAAAGAAATATGATACAATAAAAATAACATAATTAGATCATAACTGACAAGTGATATAAGAATTCCAATAAGGTAATGTCAATTGATACCAATAAACCAGTATGTCATTGGTAATGCAAAGAACCTATATAACAATATAATAGTTTTCTGAATATAGAAGACGGTTTTTAATACTTTAAAATTTCAATTTAAACACTCAATAACGAAACACTTCAAAAGAAGTACTCCAGCGCCGATATGTAGCTTCAAAATCATTTTTCCAGCCGATAACACACCTCATTCCTCTAAGGAAAGGCAATGCATGGAGTTCCAGGGGACCCAAAGGCGTTGAGTCGCTGACCCTGAATGCGTGACAACGGGATTCTAGTGTAGCCTATTAGCCAATTTCGCTTTCTGCTTACAATATATAGGCCTAGTAGGACTACATCGTTAATAATTACAATAGAAGTGAGAGGTGTCCCATTTCGAACGCTGTAGAGCAAAATCGAGACAGACTATATTGACTATTCTAATAGTATTTGATGCAGTGAAGATGGGGACAAACGAAAAGATGGTTTTTGTCAGAGAATTTGTTCAATACGCTGAAATTTATTGGCATATCTCTAATTCTCTACACCTACTGTTCAATGTTCTGTCACATAGCGAATCAATTTTATAATAATTTTTGTTGTCTCTATAAATCCTGTTATATAAATGACCCAGTTATCTTAAGTGTCTTGCCCTGTCGTTGCCTCGACCGACTTACAAGCCATTTCACAAGATACTCGGCAGAACTTTCGTTTGTTGATGTTCCTATATAGTTCTCGTACAGTCATTGACGCTAGTTGTTTCTCAGTGTCGTCCACCAGGCTCTGGATTTCATTACGAAAACCTCTTCGTGTGAAACCAGCACATGACTAGCGCTTAGAACTTTAGATGAAGTCGTAAAACGCGCCTGTTTGTCTTGGTCCATCCGCCTCTGCTGATCCTCAGCCGATCTGAGAGCCCATGGCCTGCGGCTTCATCTGGTTCCAATTCTTATTGGATTTTGTGGGACAACGGCGGATGCCATAGGCACTATTATAGTTGCGCCATAGAAGTTTATTGATTGATTACTCTTGATAAGAAGGATGGATGTGCAATTACGAATTGTGGTGAAACTTTTTGTCATAATTTGAAATTTTGGAGATTGTTGGAAGAACTTATACTGTAGTCTCCAGAGCTGTCCATGGTTTGAATTAACCCATGGGTTGAGTTGGGTCCAGAATAAGAAAAAATTAATGGCTTGGGTTGAGTTTGTGAGTCTATACCTGCCAGACTGTTAATCACGTTTAATATAGGTTTTCAGATTGCTGATATGACAATAGCCATGGATTATTGTATTATGTCATATTGGCGCCATGTACATTGTAGGCAATACATTCGGTTGTCTGCACATACCGGACCATAGCAGTTCAGATGGGTCAAATCACGTGGACGGATAACGGAGTCGGCTGTTGTTATTTCATTTGTCTGAACACATTCGTCAAACCGGTCACAACTGGTTGGCAACAGGCAAGAGATAGAAATATGTTTCAACGTTGTTCGACGCTATAATTCAGTACACGTTATAGGCTACACTCGAAAATGGCAAAGGCAAGTGCTGTCGAACGTCATCTGAGAGGTTATACTTTTAAAAGCTATTATTGTACCACTGTAATCATCATCATATCAACCAACTCGGCGCAGTCAGAGCGTGACTTCCATCTGTAGGAAAGACTTTAACAGATGCTAGATCGCAGCTGTCGGCATCTAGATTGGAAAGCATTGGAATAGTCCGATGGGGATTACGTACAGGATATTGTTGCAGTAACGACTCCAAACAAATTCTTTTTTATGTGCTTGAATTTATGTATGTTCTTAAACGTGCGATTGTACTTTTCATCTTTTCGTCGGGTTGGGTGCATGGTTGGGTTGGGTTGGGTCAGCAGACAGGAATTTCATTTGGGTTGGGTTGGGAAATTGGTTGGTTGAGTTGGGTTTGGGTTCAGAAAACCGACCAATGTACAACTCTGAAAGTGTCGTGTGACATGGCTGAGAGGTGACCCATTTCGAGCGCTGTATAGAATAAATTTGAGACGGACTACTGTATATAGTTTATTCCAGCAGAGCTTGAGGCAATGGAGATAGGGACAAACAAAAACGCGGGTTTCGGCCGAGAATTCGAATTGTTCAAAGAGCTGAAATGCTTACGTATCCATGCACCGACTCTTCAACTGGTTTCTGTCACACGCACACGCACACGATATGGAATCAATTTTATAGGCCTGGGAGATGACACCGAGAAACAACTGGCGTCAATGACTGCACGAGAACTATATAGGGACATCAACAAACGAAAGTTCTGCCGAGTATCTTGTGAAATGGCTTGTAAGTCGGTCGAGGCAACGACAGGGCAAGACACTTAAGATAGCTGGGTCATTTTATATAACAGGATTTATAGAGACAACAAAAATTATTATAAAATTGATTCGCTATGTGACAGAAGTCAATGTATGGAATATTGAACAGAAGGTGTAGAGATATGCAAACAAATTTCAGCGTATTGAACAAATTCTCTGACGAAAACCACATTTCAGTTTGTCCCCATCTTCATTGCATGAAGTTCTATACAGTGTGTACAATAGTCTATATAGCTTGTCTCAATGTTTGCTATAGTACGCATAGAGCGTCAAGTTCAGCAACGCTCTGGTAAGACGATTTTTCACATCTGAGTTATATGCCAGAAAAAATTTGGACTCGGAGACAGGCAGACAGAGAAACGAACAGGCTGAGAGCGAGGGAAAGAGGGAGAGAGGGAAAGATGGATAAAGGGAGATAGGAGAGAGAGAAAAAAAGAAAGAGGGAGAGAGCGATAGAGATAAAGAGAGAGAGATGGAGAGAGAAAGGGCTGGAGAGAGAGAGATGGAGAAGGTAGGAATGAAGGAAGGATAGGGAAAGGAAGGGAGCGGAAAAGAGAGAGGTAAATCGAGGAATGCGTCGAAGATCTTAATGATCTATTTATTTGAGATGTTTTGCCAACTGAAACCTGGGACGAGTTAACAAACACCTGAACACACCTGTCTAGTGTTCAGTTAGTGCTGCAAACAGCTACAGCTCTCGGCCACTGATACTGCTATAGCTAGCGCCAAAATTATCTCGCGCTTGGCTAATACAGATGCTAGTAGCATTTTCTGTCATAATAAAACTCTTCAGCTGCAGAATTCGCCTAACTAAATCACCACAGGTAATCTGTCTTTGCAGAATACAGTAAGTTTTCATTGGTTTTCTTTTTCGCATTACACGCTTGCCCTCAACTGCGAGTTTCTGACGAAACCATGGATCAAAGTTCGATATTTAAAGAAGCCACGGGTCCGGCTATACGTCTACTCCAACTTTTAGACTGCCTTTTGGGAGAGGGAAGGTCAAAAGTCGTCTTTGATCAGGGGTCAAACCCCTAACCCATGCAGGTCCCTTTTAACGTGCAGTATTACACAAAATGTGTCTTAGCTTTGTGTATTGATAAATTTTTCGGACGCGGACGTCCACAAATTTTCTAAGTTTAGCGCGTTGATAAATTTTCATTTTAAAAAGGACCAAGTCTTGAACCTACTTAATCTTTGACTAAACGTGCATATGCAACAGGAATTCTGACCAATTCAAATGTTACACAATCGGTAAGTTACAGCGCCACATCATAGAACTCATTATTGGAGACATTCTAAAATACGTGGATTCTGGGTAGAACCAATCATGGAAAAAGAGTAGAAAAACATAGTTGATAATGTCAGCGCTCGTCTCTGAATTAAACATGAATCAAACAGGAAGAAGTTTGTCATTTGCAGTCGTCTTTTATTATTCAACACGTCGATCGTTTTGCACTCTCCAAGTTCTGACGTCACAGATGACGTCATTTCCCTGACATGACACCATAATCGTCGTCATTCCTCGACCGAGCGATTCACAGCGGAACTATTCTACTCGCACTGAAGTCACGCGTGAATGAGTAACGGTCAGCGGCGGAGCCAGGTTCCGGAATAAAGGGGAGGGAGAGGGTTGGGACACAGACATTTTCGGGTAAACGAATATTCTCCTTGACATTATTCTCAGCGGTTTTGCGCAAATCCAACGACCGGTCCCAGCCAAAATAGGGGGTCCGACCCTCGTGTGCTCCCCGTGGCTACGCCAATGATAGCGGTTCATGTCACGTGACCGCTACCATACCAAAGCTGCATGGCATCTGCAGATGAGAATTGAAAACTCATAGAACAGTTCATAAGGCTTAGCCGTGGGACCCGTAGGATGAAGAAGACGCGTTGGGAAGTTTGAGTTATCGTAAATCCATGGAATAAAATAAAAGAATATAAAACGCAAGCAAACTAGGAAAGACATTCTCAAAGACACTGCGTTTGAGAGAATTGGTTCATTTGGGGAAAAGAAAAAGTGCAAATGTTCGTATAGGCCTATAAGTGCAACATATATCTATCGGACGACAAGCTTAATAATTTCCCCAGATAATCAGTGGCGGATTTACATTTTTTAGGCCCCGATAAACTTTCTTTTAAAAGTTACAGATCAGTGTGAAGAGAAGCGTCATGAACTTTTTCTTGTTTTTTGTTTGTCAAATTTTTAAGCTTTTCTCGGGAAACTTTCGGAGGAGCGGAAGAGTTATAACAGGTCAGGTGTATGAGAGTAATAGTGACGATAAGATTTTGTCTTTTTTCAGGACACGTTGCGCGACAAATGGTTGCATTTTGGAAATTGAAGTTGTTTGAACTGATAAATAATTAAAGATCACTATGAAATGTTGTTTATAGAAAAGGAGAGCCCCTAAATTTTTATTTTGCCGGTGGACCCGGTACAAATGGTAAAACGAAAAACCTATTCCCCATCCAAACTACGGACTAAAACCCGCTTTTGGAAACCCGGAAAGTAACATCGGATGAAGAACTGAACACGGGAAAAGAGAAACAGAGATGTCCATGGGTTGGCTTAACCCATGGGTTGGGTTAGCCCATGGGTTGGGCTGGATTGGGTTGGATTAGACTTTTCCATATTAGTGGTGGGTTGGGTTGGGTCACTTGGGTTGGGTAAGAAAATAAGTCATGGTTTAAGAAACTGTAATGTATATTACAGTGGGTTGGGTCAAGTAAACCTATTATCGGCATGGGTTGGGTTGGGTTGGAGATTTGATGGGTTGGGTTGGATTGGATTCTAATAAATGGACACATGGACATCTCTGAAGAGAAAGTAGGCCTACAGTATGAAAATTAATAAAAACACGTGAATCCAGTGTGGTGGATAATAGAGAATTAGAGATAAATGATCTAAAGACCCGCTCATACAGGAACCTTGATCATAATATTATATGTAAGCTCAAAAACCCAATAGACTCGACTCTCTTGCGTCTATGCAGACGATAATGAAGGAATACTAAATGCCTAATTTCCGACCAGAGAGGATTTGGTAAATATTGACTCCAATGGTCGTCGACCTAACTTAAAAACAACTTCGCTTGGAAAATATCTGCGTTGAGGTAGCCGAGAGAGAGAGAGAGAGAGAGAGAGAGAGAGAGAGAGAGACAGACAGACAGACAGACAGACAGACAGACAGACAGAGGAGGCCGTTTGGACGATGCAGCCAATGCATCGACTGGTATATACCTTGTTTTTAGCCAGTTATAAAAAGCCTAAGACTTCTTCCCCCTCTCAGGATCGAACGCAGCACGGATGAGCACCTCCTATGTGCGTGTTGTATCTCGTATACACTAAACTCACACAAAACAAAGTCTCTCGCCGATTTACGCTTTTGAGGCCGCAGTGTGAATGCCGAAGCTTTTAAAATGACGGATTCCGCCTTTTCATGAAGATTGTCCAGACAAGTATTCAGATGCACCTCTTGTAAGTTGCAGCATATGTGTTCTGTTGAACAGCGGATATAAAAGGCTAAAGGTTCCTAATCTAAAGAATATTTAGCGCCTTCAGTTTTTCACGGCATCGGTTGCCAACCGTTCCATCGCGCCACCTTACCCTCCATTCGATTGGGTGAACAACGCCGGGAGAGAAAACAACCGCATTAGCTGAGTGTAAATCATTAAGCACTGGGTTCAAAACCCTCGATCTCAGCACATAAACTATAGAAACTATTAGTTTCTGTGCTGAGATCGAGGGTTTTGAACCCAGTGCCTAATGATCTACACTCCACTAATCACCTCACCACAGGGGCGGAACCAGGAATTAAGTTTCAAGGGGCATTTTTTAAATTCTAATTTCCAGTCTGTCCTATCCCTCCCTTCCATATGTATTGATGCGTACGTACCCATGTTGAGATTATTGAAAGGAAGATATATAATGGACATTCGCTCCTATAAGTGTTCGTTCGCTAAGAGCGTCTCAGCTTTCGGTCATGATGAGTAGCTATCAGACGAAAATGTTGGCGGTCGTTTTAGTGTTATACGTGCCCAATCTGCCCACGAGCCCTCTCCTAAATCCGCCAATGTCTCACCCACCGTGATTATGCAAATAGGAGTTAAAAGTTCAATTAACTGACTCCACTGAAAATCAAATCGTATTCGAAAGGTCTCCATTGGGTTGTGAGCGTCACACGCGAATGTGCCGGAGCACTAGTTACTGCTAGAGTAAAAATAATAATAGCTGTCATTAAAAATGCACTGCTTAAGGAAAATACCGCAGTTCTTTTGGGGGTGAGGGGAGAGGCGTAACCGGGTTCTATAAGAAAAACAACGCAATACATTTACAAATGCCCAGTTTTCCTGTTTCAATGCGACAAGAATAAAAAGTGACAAACAAGTACAGCTCACCTCTGTCTTTGCCGACGCCATTTTTCCTTCCACACACCAAGAAACAACGGGGACAGGGAAGAAGAGGTGCTCTGAGGGAGAAGCAGCAGCAGTTTTGGGCTCCCAGGGCCTCTAGGGCAGCTACCGGCAAGGTCTTGTCAGCGGTGGCTGCGGCGGCGTCGGCGGCGTCGACGGCACCCTGTCAGAATACTCTGTGCAGTAAATTAGGCGTCTGACTCCTTGTGTAACTTGTTACTTTCATCGACGCAGCATAGGCCCTCTTCCCTCTTCCCTCTTCCACGCCCGCCGTTTCCAGCCCAATCCCGTAATCTGGACGTACGCCTGCCTGCCTGTTCGCCTCCCTGCCTGTCTGCCTGCCTGACTGTCTGTCTGCTTGCCTGACATGTCTTGTGTGTAGCGGTGTGCAAAGGTCAGACGAACTAAACATAGCAGACACACAGTTCTATAAAGACTTTTCAAACGGATAAAGACCCCAGCAAAAGTCCCACGATAGGATACGACAGACAAGAAACATCGCTGTCCTAACACGACAGATGATATCACACTGATAATTAAGAAGTACCGCTGTCATAACCAGAGTTGTCCACGGTTAAGTTTTCTGAACCCAAACCCAACCCACCAATTTTCCAACACAACCAACCCATATGAAATTCCCGTCTGCTGACCAACCCAACCCATTCCGACCAGACCCGACGAAAACGTGAAAGAGCAGTTGGACGCCAGATAAAAAGTTCGTCTAACATCGCATTCGAGTCGTCGTTAAAAGAAGACTTTCTGAGTAGGCCTATTGTGGTGGCGACGGAAACAAAGGATTTCAAACATACTTTTTAGAAGCACTCGTGTTGTGGGTTTGCAAAGAATTTCCTTCAGAATTTTGGCATAGAGAAAACGCTAACGCCTACGTACGTATGTTGACACGTTGTTTCGGCGGTTTCTCAGATGTTTAGCCGAGATATTCTGTCCCAATTATTTCATTCCTAAATGTAATATAATGAGTCATCTGAAAGATGAAGGGAATTTTGATAAAAGCAGAAATTCTTGACTAGAAATCGTTGCCGACACATCTCCCGAAAACTTAATAATGTTTGGAAAGCAATTGGAAACTTTGTGCCTCACCCCGATGTTGGAACCCTTAGCCTACCTCTCAAAGTCTCAATATTTATCTGACTGAATGTGAATGGTTTTTACCAGAAATGAGAAACCTTCACGCAGCAATTGAGGCACATCTTCGTTTGGTGTCTGTCGACAGTGTTATTGAAAGACAAACAAACAAAGATGTACGTCATTTGCGTTGAAAATTTGATTTATCTTTTATCAAAGCGCAAAGAGTTTGCACCAAACGACAAAACAACAGCATCGTCGCTTGGTCGTCATAATTAAACTGAGAGACGAATATCAGTGGAGCAAATCAGGTTTTAAAAAATAGAACATGCTTGTGAACGTAAATATCGAAGCTTCGGGATTTAGTTTTGATTTTTGAAGGTAACAGGGCGCAGAGATGGCAATGAGTCGCTTGACCCATTTGACTCGTCACCTTTGACCCCGTGACCCTTGGCCCCTTGCCATCTCTGATAGAGCAGACTGGAGGATGCTCAGGTGATTGACTTTGCCATCCAAAGAAAAAGAAGACATTTTGTTTTATTTAAACATTTATTCAAGTATCAAATCATAATAGTAAGCACTTCAAGATCAACAAAAGATACACAAAAAGGAAAGCTTAAGGAATGTATTGTAGAAAGCGCTAATCGATTTAATATACAAGTGAGCATTGCAGAATAGACGGCAACAACAGGAAAGGAGATCACGGAATGGATCAAACTCTAAACGATATGTGCAGAATGGTCTCACACTCAAGGCTCGCAATTTATAAAATGGCGTTATAGAAGTCTCCTATAAATTAAATCGGGTCAGGACAACTGGGTAACGCCGATTGGGCCCCGGACAACTGGGCCCGCCAAATGGGTAACGGGACATCTGGGTAACGGGACATCTGGGTAACGGGACATCTGGGCCCCGCACTATCGAACTCGACTTACGCCTAATAATAAATGAGAGTTGTAAAACTTCGGGTGGTCTGTCTTCTTTTTAGCCTGTCATCAGCTACAAATTGAGTACAAATTCTTAATGGGAGGAGGTGCTGTTTCTTTGATCGTAAATGCAACCTATGGTTACTACAGGATTATATGGACTTAAGAAGAACTGAGACTTCGCTGTATCCCTGCAGGCATTTATGATGTTAAAGCATAAAACCATCAAAACCAAAATAGTCGTTGCCTATTCCATTCATCAACACCATTCTCTCTTTCTCTATTGTACGGGGCCCAGATGTCCCGTTACCCAGATGTCCCGTTACCCAGATGTCCCGTTACCCAGTTGGCGGGCCCAGTTGTCCGGGGCCCAATCGGCGGTACCCAGTTGTCGCGGACCGAAATTAAATCAATGCCGCTATCAGTGGCGTAGCAATCGGCTGCATAGGAACGCACGGGTAGGGTCTCGACCAGGGATATTTTTACACTCCCCTAACACCTCTCAACACCCCCCAATTTGAGACCGACACCCTCTAACAACCCCAAATAATCTGAGCCGGGGATGACTTTTTTCTTGTCAGACTTTTTCAGCAGGGACCGACCCCCAGAATATACCGACACCCCCAAATTGATAATCTTAGAAATAACCCTGGTCTCGACTTAATGTCTACGTATGCACACAGATGTATAATTAGCATGCGTAACAATTCAAAAACCGCTCAGGTAGCGGGTTGGTTATTCACACACACACACACACACACACACACACACACACACACACACACACACACACACACACACACAATAGATTTGAACATGATTACAATTATTTTGTGGATGCAGTGTTCAAGACAATTACATTTGAATGTTCTATTGTATTTCTTCAACAAATAACAACACGATATTGCACAACTATAATTTAATAGCAAAACAAGTGATTTGTTACTATGGCTAAAAATTAATTTTTCAGCCAGGGTGCTGGGGGGATGGGTGGAACAGCTAATTTGTATGTACGCATTAGGGGTTCTAAAAAACCTACGGGGTGCAACAGGGGAGGGGTATGAAGATATGCCTTCTTTGCATACGTACCTTAAGGATGGACCATGATAGGGAGTGCGAAACTGCGAACTATGTAAATATCAGCGCTTTTTCGAAATCAAAGGAGGTTTCCATAGGCCCACTACCCAAGCTCCGTATAAGGACCCACAAAAATCTTGATACGCCACTGATCACCATAGATAGATAAAGAAACACACTGTAGAGAAAGAATATTCAATGATTGGCATTTAGGTTCTTCTGCTTCTCTGTCCTGGATCTGGCATATGTCGTCTGCCAGGATCTAATTGATTGACAGCCAGTATGCTACAAGAAGGAATTGATTGGCTTCCAGAGTACACCCTCTCTTCTCATAATGGTCCAGGAGATCTCTCCACATTTCATCGCAGCGCAGCAGGTTCTTGTTACCTAGGAAACCATGTCATCATTGCCAAAGTTACTCCATAATCTAAATTATATATATATATAATTCTAATGTTGCTCAAAAGCCTCATTTTGCCGGGGCGGATATATATATATATATATATATATATATATATATATATATCAAAAATCAAAACTAACGTCGAAGTACAACTGTAGTGATAGGCTATAATGGGCCGTTGGACTAGCCACGGGGCGGGGCGGACCCCCCTCCGGATGGAACCGGTCGCGCGATTTGTGCAAAACCCGCAAATAAATTTTCTGGAGGGGAAGAGGGCAGATGGGATGATCACGTGACTGTGCGAAGGAGCTCCTTGAGAGTTCTTGTGCTCGTTGGAGACTTTCTTAGCGCGGTAAATTTCGCCGTGCCACCCCTATTCTTGGACAAAACCCGATTCGAAATATTTGTCAGAAGAGGGGGTATGGGTGATTGTCGACGAAATCAATAAACTTAGTTGGGTTGAAGGTTTTTCTCCACTCTACATTATAAAAATCAAAACTAACGTCGAAGTACAACTGTAAGTACCAGTGTTCATATATATATATATATATATATATATATATATATATATATATATATATATATATATGAACATATATATATATATGAACATATATATATACATATAAACATATATATATATATGAACATATATATATATGAATATATATATATATATTGCTGAAAATATAGAGTTTGCTGACCGATGATGATTAATCCTATTTTGGCTCTTGTGATGGCGACGTTGATCTGGTGACAGTCGACGATGAATCCCATGTTCTTCTTCTTCCAACCTTCAGTCGGTCTCTTCTCGATTTCGTACAAGGGTAACGATCTAACGAGGCTCAGGATAACGTATTTCCATTCGCCACCTTTTAATTAAATAGTATCGACCAACAGATAAGTAAGCATAGAAATTAATGCTAACTGGAAGTACAGTGGAACTTCGTTATAACGTGCTCAGCGGAGGTGTAAAATTTAGTACGCTGTGTACACTGTACAGGCCCGCCGATGGAAATTCCGGGCCCCTGTGCAGAAGGGCAGTCACGGGCCCCTAACAAGGGTGAAAAACTGATATTGACCTTATTTGCTTGTCAATCTTTTTCGGGGTGTTAATACATGACCAACCTGGGCCCCTATAGGTCGCCGGGTCTCTGTGTATTTGCCCTCAGCCCCCTCTCGGCGGGCCTGACGTTATACGAGGTACGGTATATCCAATACGGTAGCGCATCGTTATAACGAAGTTCTACTGTAGTAATCTACGACAAAGACATCGAAAAGTTGTACTCAATTTGCAGCTTTGTTAATTTATAGAACAATCGTTACCATTGTCGTCATAGAAATTACCGTTTTAATAACAGGGCCGGTGTCGTATAAAATTATTTCCCCCATAAAGTTATTTCCTGGTCAAGTTTTGATTGGTCGGTAGATAGCCTGTCAATCAAGATTAGAACCGCCCTCCCATAGCAACGACAACTATAATTTTATTTCCTCCTTGGGAATTCTTTGCAGGCAACCAATGGCAATGCTTAAGCAATTATATGGGTGGAGCCATGAGGCATAACACATACGCAAATCTCATGCATATACACAAGTTCATAAATATTCATTACCTATAACCACGGCGATTGGCTGCCGATGACAGTCAATCACAGTCGTCCTATCCAACATGCGGTCAATCGCGATTTTGACAAAGTAGTTTCAAGTTTGCATTTGACAAAGTAGCTTCAAGTTTACATTTAATGAGATAGAAATTGCAATAATCACTTGCTGTTAAATGTTGTATTACCCTCATTGTTATATTGTTCTGAAGTGGTTTTCTGTTACTCATCCTCGTACTGTACATTCATTGGTTTGTCAAAAAAACTTCTACGGCGCCACAATCATATCAGTGGTTTTCACACAGGTATGCTTAGCCTCAGAAACCACTTAAAATCATATCATTATTATCATAATGCCCAGGGCTTCAGCCGATGGCGCACAAAACCAAATTGGACTAGAGCCAGGTCAATTAATTACGGTATCTGTAAAATATAGAAAATTGGCATTATCCATTGAGCAAAAATATACTTTATGGGCGCATGAACTGTATATATAATTGCTTAGCGATATCAGATCAGTTGGAAAGATTTTAAGAACTAAACTTTCCTACTTATCTACACATAACTATATAGTCTACTGTTGGTGAGGAAACGAAATTATGGCCGGTTATAAATTTATTTCCTAGTCTACGGTCTATCTATACCTGTGTATAGCATTGGTTGGAAATGATATCCTATGGGTAATAAATTTATTTCCTAGGAAATAAAATTATAGCCGGTTATAAATTTATTTCCTAGTCTACTGTCTATCTATACCTGTGTATAGCATTGGTTGGAAATGAAATGATATTCTATGGGTAATAAATTTATTTCCTAGGAAATAAAATTATAGCCGGTTATAAATTTATTTCCTATCTACCTATACCTGTATATAGCATTGGTTGGAAATGAAATGTTATCCCATGGGTAATAAATTTATTTCCTAGGAAATAAAATTATATGGTTATAAATTTATTTCTAGTCTACTGTCTATCTATACCTGTGTATAGCATTGGTTGGAAATGAAATGATATTCTATGGGTAATAAATTTATTTCCTAGGAAATAAAATTATAGCCGGTTATAAATTTATTTCCTATCTATCTATAGCTGTACCAGTATCTAGCAATGGTTGGAAATGAAATAATATTCCATGGGTAATAAATTTATTTCCTAAGAAATAAAATAATAGCCGGTTATAAATTTATTTCCTATCTATCTATGCATGTATATAGCAATGGTTGGAAATGAAATGATATTCTATGTGTAATAAATTTATTTCCTAGGAAATAAAATTATAGCCGGTTATAAATTTATTTCCTATCTATCTATAGCTGTACCAGTATCTAGCAATGGTTGGAAATGAAATCATATTCCATGGGTAATAAATTTATTTCCTAGGAAATAAAATTATAGCCGGTTATAAATTTATTTCCTGGTCTACTGTCTACCTATACCTGTGTATAGCATTGGTTGGAAATGAAATGATATCCCATGGGTAATAAATTTATTTCCTAGGAAATAAAATTATAGCCGGTTATAAATTTATTTCCTAGTCTACTGTCTATCTATACCTGTGTATAGCATTGGTTGGAAATGAAATGATATTCTATGGGTAATAAATTTATTTCCTAGGAAATAAAATTATAGCCGGTTATAAATTTATTTCCTAGTCTACGGTCTATCTATACCTGTGTATAGCATTGGTTGAAAATGAAATAATATTCTATGGGTAATAAATTTATTTCGTAGGAAATAAAATTATAGCCGGTTATAAATTTATTTCCTATCTATCTATACCTGTATATAGCATTGGTTGGAAATGAAATGATATTCTATGGGTAATAAATTTATTTCTAGAAATAAAATTATAGCCGGTTATAAATTTATTTCTAGTCTACTGTCTATCTATACCTGTGTATAGCATTGGTTGGAAATGAAATGATATTCTATGGGTAATAAATTTATTTCCTAGGAAATAAAATTATAGCCGGTTATAAATTTATTTCCTATCTATCTATACCTGTATATAGCATTGGTTGAAATGAAATGATATTCTATGGGTAATAAATTTATTTCTAGGAAATAAAATTATAGCTGGTTATAAATTTATTTCCTAGTCTACTGTCTATCTATACCTTTGTATAGCATTGGTTGGAAACGAAATAATATTCTATGGGTAATAAATTTATTTCTAGGAAATAAAAAATATAGCCGGTTATAAATTTATTTCCTATCTATCTATACCTGCATCATGTAGCATTGGTTGGAAAGAAAATCATACCCTAACCATATACACATATAAGCAGGGCCGTTTGAAGGTCTTCGTAGGCCCTGGGCACTCTCATAATCGTAGGCTCTCCTCAACTTGAAACCTCCAAGTTGCCAACTACACGCAATCAACTGTGAATTAACCACGTCGACTCGCAAGGCCGGTTTTGCGGCTTTCCGTCTTTTCCCATATTTCGTTTGGCCGTTTTCGGGGCCCCATTGTGTATCTGGAGAACCTGCAGAACGTAACACCTGTCGACCATTCACTGATCGCGAAAGCGCGAGAAGCAATCCATTGACAGAAGAATGTGTCAGTAATAGTGGCACGTTATTCAATAGCTTCCATGACCGCTCACTTGACCGCTCACTTGACCTTGACCGCTCATTTGACCGCCCACCTGTCACCACCATTGTTCCCCGTCTCGGCGCGAGAACCAATTATTGTTACCTGGAATGTGTCATTTGCGGCACCCATTCAGAAGGGCTAGAGCGACCGCTTGCACACCTTGCTAGAGAACAACCCACTAATGTCCTCCAGGAGCTCAGGGTACATGGAAAAATACGCACAGAGGATCGAGGCGATGGAGTTAAACTTTAAAGTTAAACACTTTCGCATTATTTTATGACTTCATGTTTAATAATGATTTTGGAATGCATCCTCCTCAGTTTTCGATGTCAAAATTCAAATCTAGTTCAACGTCCTTCTGTCAACTGATGAAACAGTTTCTAAAGCCAAGGCACTAATTATGGTGTATCTATCAGATCTGGAAGAGGCAATTACTGACGAGTTTCTTCTATTTTCACAAATATTTGGCAAGATTAAAAGAGTGGCTGAAATGCTTGGCCTAGGGCTCAAATAAAGAATAGGATGGTGATACGTTTTCCAAATGTAAATATTGCTTTCCGAGTCTACCTTTCAAATTTTTGGAACAAGTTCTAAAGGTGAACGTTCTTTTTCCAAACTGAAACTTATAAAAACTTATCTTCGGTCAACGATAGGACAAACATGACTATCCTCCCTGGCACTACTTTCATTCGAAAAAGACGATGCGGGAAATGACATTTGAGGACATCATAAGTGACTTTGCTTGCTTATGAAAAGACCCAAAAAGTTTACATATCGTAACACTGCTCAAGTGCTCACATCAATAGATGTTATACTGCTTGTGACTGCTAGAGTTAAACGTTATTAAATTTGTATCTGCAAGACTGCAATTCCTGCCATAGCCTATTTTTTTACTCCCTTCATGTTCTCCATATACATCTGACTTTCGTAGGCCCCTGAAAAGGTCGTAGGCCCTGGGCACAGCACCCACTGTGCCCAGTAGATAAAACGGCCCCTGCATATGCTTATAGCCTTCTGTTGTGGTTAGGTTTTTGAGTAAGATATAGTAGACTAAGGGCTCGTCTATAAATTACGTCACGCGGTTAGGGGAGGGGTCCGGCCATTTGTGACGAAGTGTGAGGACGGTGGTTCCGTAAATGTGACGTGCCGCAAAATTTTTTTAGGTGATTACCTTTGACATTTTTTTTCTTGTCAGGGATTTTGGAGAGTAAAAATACAATTATGACCTTTTTGCTTGTCATGGTTTTTCGAGAGGAAAAATACAAGGATGGCCATTTTTGCTTGTCAAGACTTTTCGAAAGACGAAAATTCGGGAGGAGGTCGGCCCGTGTGACGTCATATTTTAGGGGTCCGACGTTTTGTGACGTCGCGTTACGTAGGGTAGTGCCAAAAATCGCTTGACGTAATTTATGGACGACCCCAAAGATGAATTCAGGCTTAGTCGGAGTTTATGGTAGTTGCTAGTATTGTTCATTAGGAACTGGAATTATGTAGCACCAGCATTACTTGAATATTGTGTTTAAAGTACTTTTGTACTTCGCCTCTTCTTCTTCACTTCCTCCCAATCAATGCTTCATATGAAATCGTATAGTTATTATTATAAAATAGCCATTATCAGCATTATTGCTTGCTAATTCTAATCGTATCTGCATATAATCAGCTGCTTATCAATCGCAAAAGAATCGCATTTTCGGGTAAACTCACTACGGGTGGTCTTGTGTATGTTTAACAGTTTAAGTCGATATTGATCATCTACAACAGACCGCTTACACTTATTTTCAAATGCGGATGCTACTAAAAATTGAATCATGCATTTCACTTAAAATATGCCAATGATTTGCCATTGTTCTAGCACAGCTGATCTTTATTTAATGATCGTTGTTCTGAT
The DNA here is from genome assembly GCA_018105865.1 of Metaphire vulgaris. Lineage (NCBI taxonomy): Eukaryota > Metazoa > Annelida > Clitellata > Crassiclitellata > Megascolecidae > Metaphire > Metaphire vulgaris. Next base: position 26,216,583 of record CM030832.1, on the reverse strand, counting down.
AATAATTGTTTCGACAAATGACATGTTTTCTCTGGCACTTCGTCATAAATCGTCTTTTTAATGTCGACTTATACACAGAGGATAAACTGATACTCCTATTCAGATTTCTAATCCGGAAACGCATTTTATCGTCTGTTGATAGTATCTTCCTCGTCACTTTAATGAAGGCCATCTCTTGTTGCTAGGGATAGCATTCACTATATATCACTCTACTGAAGCATTTTTTCAACTATGCTTTCTCGTGGAAAATTTAAATCCGTTTTTCAGTTAATACCATCAAGATAACGCCAAAATGCCAAGTGCCAATGAAATAGATAGGTAGGAAATAAATTTATTACCCATAGGATATCATTTCATTTCCAACCAATGCTAGATACCGGTTTACTGTAGTAGATAGATAAGACATAAATTTATAACCGGCTATAATATTATTTCCTAGGAAATAAATTTATTACCTATAGAAAATAATTTCATTTTCAACCATTGCTAGATGCAGGTATAGATAGATAGGCAATAATTTTATAACCGGCTATAATTTTATTTCCCAACAAGAAGCAGGCTATGTAGTTATGTGTAGATAGGTAGGAAATAATTTTATAACCGGCTATAATTTTATTTCCCCATCAACATCACGCAAAAGCATTTATGTGAAGATAGGTAGGAAATAATTTTATAACCGGCTATAATTTTATTTCCCAACAAGAAGCAGGCTATGTAGTTATGTGAAGATAGGTAGGATATAATTTTATAACCGGCTATAATTTTATTTCCCTACCAGCACCAGCACCACCAGCAGTAGGCTATATACACGTAGTCATAGGTAGGAAATAAAGTTATTACCTGCTACCAACTGTATGCATTAAAGTGATTTTAGATGTTATGTTGATAGGCGGAAATAAATTTATACGGAAATAAATTTATACGTAAGCCGCATAATTTTATTTCCCTAGCAACCGCAAGCTCCGCCCAGGAAATAATTTTATGGCGGAAATAAATTTATACGACACCGGCCTCTGTTCAAACAAATCACTGTATACCTCGGCTGTATGAGAGACCCGGCTTCTGTTAGAAGTTTACGGTAATGTGATAGCCCTTAACAAAATGGCGGAAAACTGGCTTCACTTTCAGATACCGAAGACTCCTTCTAGTGACGATTAAACTATAAACGCCACTGTGTAAGCGAAGGACAGTGTGTGAACGTGCCTTGACTGGCGACGACGGTGCTGACGCGAGGATTTTCGAATCCAAATTCTCTGAGATTCCGTTCAATCTCCGTGCACTGCGACTTGTACTGCGACAGAACGGCGATGTTCTTGACCTTCTGACCTTTGTCATTTACCAACATTGTGAAGATTCTCACCTGACGAAAACGAACAGAATATTAGACGCAAAATACTTTGCAACCCGATCGAATTTCGGTTAATAATGGGGACGCAAACGTTTGTAGGAGGGCTGGGTGTTGGAAAATAGATTTTGGTGTCTAAGATTTCTGCGATTTCGGAAAATAAGAAAAGCATTACCGGTAAGTCAGAGGTGAGACGGAATAAAGCGACATGCGAAAAGCAGGGTTTGAAGCAGGAGGGAGAATTAAGAAGACGTGTCTATATCTGGGTAATTGACCGAGGCTATTGTATTTTGAACATTCAAGGCATTTCAGCAAGTCGGTGCAAAATGAGTGAATGGATAGTCGAAACATAGCGGTTCTCATACAGAGCAGACCCTTCCGAATCACCTTAAGCCTTATCAGTTATCACCTTATCAATATTTGAAACTATAGCGTGATCCAGAGTGACTCCGTCAACCTGCCGTTCCAGCGCGTGACCCACTCTGCCATCATTTGCCCCCATTTGAAACAGAACAAAGCTGGGGCGAAAAGGTGACTAACGACTTCGCTTCGTTCCGCTTCGTTGCTCTTTGACTGTTGGTTGCCGTCTTCGGTGCTGACGCTCATTGTTCGCTCGGCTCCCTCGACGTGGATGAAGACGGTGCACGGGTGCTGCTCGCTCGGCCAGAAGCGAGGGAGGTGCCAGTCGCGCCGCAGCAGCTCACCCGCCGCCCTCAGACGCCCGTCGTAGAACTTTATCGACGGAAATTTGCAGATTGAAGGATGCTGATTCACATACGGAAAAAGAATCAGAGACGGAAAGATATAGGGCTTTGCGATTTTTCAGACTACACTACTGTACGTGAAGTAAATCTTTAGATAGCTACGATAGTTAGATACGAAAGACTTATGTACTATTATTGTGCTGTTATTACTGTAATAAATTACTACTACTACTACTACTACTACTACTACTACTACTACTACTACTACTACTACTACTACTACTACTACTACTACTGCTACTACTACTACTATTAATAATGATAAATAAAAACGAAATGTTCGTTTGTACATAATGGCTAATCTTAAAAATTTCTTCACGTGACGTTATTTATGGACGACCCCTAATTATGCGACATAATCTATTGTCAGCTGTTTAATTATACATTCTAGGATATGTTCGTAAGGAAGAGGGGAAGCGGGGGTGGGAATAATGGGCGGGCGGGAGTGGTGTTTTGACGGGGTACTGGAAATGAGATTTGGGGAAAGAGGTGGGGTATGGGGCTGAGAAGAGGGTTTGTGAGAAGAGGTTTTTGGAGTGGGGTTGGCGGCAACCACCAGAGAGAGCGAGAGGAGGGAGAGTCCGCCGTTCGAAGTTACTTACGCAGGAGAGCCGAGTCTACGACAGCGACGCGTCGCCGGAAACCGCTAATGATGATGATGATGATGATGATGATGATGATGATGATGATGATGATGATGATGATGATAATAGTAATAATAATAATAATATTATTGTTGTTGTTCTTGTTGTTGTTTCAAAGAACTATTTTCAAGATGCTAAGCAAGTAAAGTTTTGTGTCTAGCTATTGCCGCTAATGAGTTGGCAGAAAGCAACTATGATGATGATGATGATGATGATGATGATGATGATGATGATGATGACGAAGCAAGTAAGGAGAGAGACAATCATAGACATACTTTAAACATGCTAAGTGATTATCGCACAAGCCATCTATAACAATTTAAAAAGTACCTTAGGCCTATGATTTATACCATTTATTATTTAGCCTATACATAATTTATTGATTATTTAGTATCATTTTTGTTGTAGCAGCGTCGTTGTGGTCGCTGTTGTTACCGTTTTCGTTGTTTCTATGTTTGGGTTGGTGGCTTACCATTCTGTATTGTTCTTCGAGCATGATGGCTTGGTCTTCGTATCTTTCGAACAGCGACTTCTGCATGCCTAGGTCCCTGGCTGTCGTGTTGGTGACGATCGGCTGCAGCTGCCTGTGATCTCCCACCAGCACCACCTGCACAGCCTCCGGATGGGCGACCAGAGGAATCAGGCTTTCCGGTTCCATGCACATTCCACACTCGTCGACAATGATCTGGCGTATGTTGGCACCGGATTTCATCTTCTTCGAGGCGCTCGCTGCGCAGGTGCAGAAGATGACGTCATACTTTTGCAGCTCCTCGATCGACGCCTTCGTCACGAGCTTAAGGTAGGCGTCGACGTCACCTTCGTCTACTTCCTCCGGAGTGGCAGCGTTTTTCCGAAACAGTCGGTCGTACTGCGCTATCCGAGCGGCGTGCTCGTTGTTCGGCCGGCGGATGAGGTGGTGTAGGGCAATGTCGGGGTCGTCTTCGTTGCGCGAAGTGACGTCGTACCTGCGTCCGCCCTTCTGGACGCTTATCTGCGTCGCGTCGCGTGGAATGGGAAACTCCTGCTTTTCCAACATGTCGCTGTAAACGCGTACCATCGAAACGCTTTGATGGTCTTCTTCGCCAAGAAATTTTCTCAGCAGTCCTACGGTGGTACGTACGCTCAGATACAGCAGCGTGGCGGTTTCACAGTAAAATAGCAACCCAACTATATTGGCCTAGAATTACTAAGATTAGAAGTAAGTAAGTGAAATCTCGTGAATTTCTATAGCGCTCTCGAAGTAGCACCGCAGTAACTTCTTATTCACACGCGCTCAATCCTAAGTTGAAATAGCTGTAGAAAAAGGTGGGTGGGGGTCATTCACGCAGGGTCGTTTAATACATAGGGTAATTGTGGTTGGGACGTTACAGCTATTGGAGGAAATGATTTTTTGAAGAGAAATGCTTTGAGTTTAGATAAAAAGAAGAGAGAGAAATAAGAGATTTTATCGAAACATACAGAAATTAAAGTTTTCAAAAGAATTTTTGTAATGGATCTTACTATTCTGCATTCTGATCTGAGACTAGAATCCTGGTCAGTTGGAAATGTATTTTCCTCTTCAAAATCTAACATTTCTACAATGTAGCCGCCTATGAGCTTTACACTTGATGAGCGCCATAATAATTATCAGCCAAAAGACCGCCTGTCTAGCGGATGAGACTTACTGACAGCTACATCGACAGAGCTGTTCGAGGGACCGCAGTACAGCACCTGAGCACGCGCCTGACCGTCCTGCAACTGTCTGTTGGCGTTCACAAACCAGTAGACCAGTTTGACTCCGGTTACGGTCTTACCAGTACCTAAGCACAATACAGCAACAACATCAGAATTCATGTACCGACATTTGAAATAATAATAAATTTAATGAATTGATAGGTAGATAGATAGATAGTAGTCGTATTTATTATTATTATTATTATTATTATTATTATTATTATTATTATTATTATTATTATTATTAGTAGTAGTAGTAGTAGTAGTAGTAGTAGTAGTAGTAGTAGTAGTAGTAGTAGTAGTAGTAGTAGTAGTAGTAGTAGTAGTAAAAGTGGTAGTATAGTAGTTGCGGTAATACCGAAAATAGAGTTGCTTCTTAAGTTAAGTATATTTAACAATCGCATTATCTGGCATGTGTTTGAAGCCACCTATCTTCCTGCTTTATAAGTTTATATCATATTCACAATATTTGCCTCTTCCAATAGTAGTCTAAGATAATTGATTTAGCTATCTGAAGACACCGTGACCTACCCGGGGGCCCTTGAATCACAGTGAACGGCTGTCGTATCGCTTTCCGTATGGCTCTAATCTGGCAGACGTTGTTACGAGGCACCCTTGCATCCATCGAAGCCGGAAGATCGTAGTTTTGCGAATCGATGACGATTATGCCTAAGAAGAATGATTACCAATAAAGGAACCGGTTAAAACCGGTCGTGGAATCTGCGCAAAGATGATCAAAGGATATCATAAGCTATCCTATGAGGAAAGGCTAAAACACTGTGGATTGACAACCCTGGAAAAAGAACTAGAGGTGATTTAATTGAGACATACAAAATACTAAAAAACAAAGTGGAAATACCAAGAAAGGGTTCTTCACAATAAAGCTGTATGATGGCAGACCCTACTGAACCACTTTAAATTATTATTATTATTATTATTATTATTATTATTATTATTATTATTATTATTATTATTATTATTATTATTATAGTACTTTTATAAATATTATTATAAAGACATTATGAACTTTATACTGAATGCCGGAAACATTCATCGTTTAGTCGCATGGTTACAGCTTTTGTCTTCCAAACATTCTGTCTTTAACATTGGCGCAGCCACGGAGATGGCACGAGGGGTAGGCTCCTATTCTCTTTGGGACCGGTCGTGGAATTTGCCAAAACATTCTAGTTAATGGGAGGGGAGGGGGTAGGTAGCATGATCTGAGAAAATATGTGATCGTGCAAAGGACTCCCTGACGACCACTTTGTGCTTGTGGCGACAATTTATCCCAAAAATGTCGACGTACCCCATTTTCCGGAATATTGTCTACGTCACTGGATTCTTTGACCAATATTCGTAGCTTTATAGATTTCGACAGAAGCTTTTGTCACTTTGCAAGTAAGAACATATTAATGAATTAGTTTCGGGTGGGGGTCAAAGTAAAAATATATATTTCGATTTTCTGAGTGCACATAAGAATATGCTATAGTGTTTCCTACTATCATCGCGAGGATGGCTTCTCTTCAGTACAATGTTATAACACAAGCCGACGTCTTCGTCTATTGCATTCACTGCCTCTTCCATTCGCCTAGAATATCACAAGAAGAACAAATTATGCGGGCTGTCAAATATAAAATGGCAGCGATATCAAGGAAACAAACTACTAAAAGAGACTGGACTTAGAGCTTCGATTGAATACATACACGATTTACCTTTTGGCTACATCGTTACAGGTCAGCCCTTTAGAATATCTCGCCATTCAACTAAATAAACTAGCCATATTCTGAGCACTTGCTCGTTGTTTTACAGATTTTGTCAAGACATTTACTTACTTACTTATATACTTACTTACTTACCGACCAGACACTAACGTCCGCTGTAAGAGCAACAGAAGATAGAGATATCAGGAATCGCGCAATCCATCCCGCCACTTCAACTTTAGACGATGAAAGAAAGAGAACCTGACGACGATGGTGATGACGATGATGATGATGACGACGATGATTAGATAATTAATTACCTGTCTGGAAGAGATTTTGTCAGAAATTCCACTTCGCAGTGTTTTGCCTTTTCTTCTGCGACCAACAGATCCTCAGGAATTGCTCCGTTGTGATGTTGGACTTTGAAGTGCAGATAGACGATAGCAGATAGACCTTTGCTCTTCTTCTTTTGTCGTCGTCGAGCCCTTTGACTTCGTTGTAGGTCGACACAACATGTGCCACCCATATTCGTTCACTGCCAATCGGATGATTTCCAGGCGAACTTTCATTCGCCGAAGATGGCGGTAGACGATAGCGAACGCACAAGTAATCGTTGGCAATATCTTCATCGTTTTCGAGGGTGTAGATCTTGAGGTGTCTCTTGCGACAGAATTCCAAGGGCAGCTTCAATGTTCCTTCGAAGTCCTGATCGCTTCGACGAGATAGCCAGAGCGGGACACCGCCGCAGTAGATGGCATCGCCTGCCGATGCTGCCTGCGACGCCGCCTCCATGGCTATTATCGGCAGCCAGACGCGATGGTAGTGGTCCAGCGAGTCGTATCGCGTGCAGACCCTCTCCGTTGCCAGCCTTGCGAAGCACCTGACCGGATCTCGACCGTGCTGAAGACAGATGTACTTCTTGCCGGTCAGCTGCAGCATCTGGGGCAGCGGTTCCAGGTAGCCTTTCAGACACTCGGAACCTACCTGCAGCCGAAGAACCGTGCCGGTTTTAAAAGTCGTCTGGAATTTCACGTGATGACGGACCAGTTCGTTGCCGTGTTTCATTTCCGAAGTCAGCTCTAAACGCTGCGAACAACCCTGTTTCTTCAGCTGATCCGATCCGACGATGTTCTTTACGATGTCCAGCAGTTCGTTTTGTTGTGTTCCTGAGTAGGCGACGGTCTTCTGTAGTTGAGTCCACGTGGATGGTTCGACCTGTGCTGAATGTCGCTGCGAATCGAGTTGAAGAGTTTCACGGGTCAGTTGAGTTGTTCGCGCAACTGATAGCGGAATTCCGGATGGACAGGCATCGTAGAACCGTCTTTCCCAGTGCAGAACTAGTTTTCTATTGTTTTCCCCTATTTCCGGCTTCTGGCTGACCAGTAGCTCGCTGTACTTTGCCATCCTTCGTCCTCGTTTCAAATGCGGAAGATAGGGCGTCGCTAGAGTGAACGAGCTTTCGCCAATTTCTTCAATAACGAACGGTACTGTAAACGGTCGTTGAAATTCCTTGGTGCTTTTCAGCTGAATGCACGCCTTGTGATATCGTTTAGACATAGTCGAAATCTTGTTAGTATAATCGCAAATTGCCTGAATCTCCCACAGCTCGTACGGGGCTGGGACTGGGGCTGGGGGGCTTTTTCTAAAGCAGTTGCAACGAATCGATGAATGACCATGTCCATGTAGCGTCGTATCGGTGAAGTGAACTGGACATAGTGCGTCATCTGAAGACTGAAATGACTTGGCAGTGTCTCTGTATGATTCATTCCGGACTTTGCAACTTGTTTTGTTGTATCTCTGGACCCTGTAGTCGACAGCGATGAACATCTGAATTCGGCCCTGGCCTGAATACGATACCAGGCTACCATGGACAAGAGATGTTGTGGGTGCAGTGATTCCATTCCAATCAAAGTTCTGGCCATCTTTAAGTTGCCATTGTCTACAGCTTTCTTCAAGGCGTCAACTGTGGACATGAGAAGTGGCACATATTTGCTGGTCTGAGTAGAAATTGGACGTTTTCGAAATAGTTCAAACTGCCGAAAATAGAAAGCCGTTGTCGTTGCATCTGGATGGCTTGCGCTCCAAGTCTGAAGATCTTCATCATCTGGGGGCCTCTGAATTCTGAAAGGGACCAAACCTGGATACGTACTTGCCAGAAATGAACCGATCTCTCGATTGGTTAGTATCATGAACTCCTCAACCAGACGATGCGATTCGTAAGGATAATCCAGATTGAAGGGGTCATCCGATTGGTAGAAAAATCGACCATCTTGGATTCGCTTCTGTCTTAACTTGACAGCAAGCATATGAAGATGGCAGACGGCACATCCAATATCTTCATCTATCCACTGGAGATTACCGCTATTCATGTTATCGATATGGCTTTCTGCCTCATCGTAAGTGAGTTCTCTGTTGTTTCTTATAACAGATCTGCGTATCTTTTGCCTTTCGTAACCTCCCGTCTTGGAAATAAGAAAGAAGACAGAAAATGCCAATCGATCATGTCCCTCATTAAGACTGCATACGTTTTCGCTAAGACTCGATGGCAGCATACGATACGCCTTTCCAGTTGCTGCATAAAACGTCGTTGTTCTTCGCCTGGCGTTTCTATCTATGCAATCATCTTTGTCGACGTAACGGGTGACGTCAGCAATATGGACGCCGACAATGAAGTCGCCATTTTGTGTTTTTCTGATTGAAAGCGCATCGTCCACGTCTTGACAGTTTGGAGGGTCGATGGAAATAATAAACAGACCTCTGTCGTCTTCGGCGTCTTTGGCTTCGGTGATGTAGCTGCAAGGGTCGATATTTTCTGCGATTTCTGCGCATACTTTGTTCGGTCTTGTCGGAACTTGGTGCAGAATGTTCAGAACGTGCTGGCTTTGTTCCAGGGTTTCACCAGCGCGGATGGCGTGTGTAACGTAACCGAATGGGTACATGTGTGCACTTTCCCATTTAAGATACTTCACGATGAACAGAGATTTCTCCATTTTCAAGGGATTCAACTGCACTGTTTTCGTGCGTTTAAGCATTCCATTTTCGTCCATTTTGTATACAAAAACTTTGCCGGCATTTTTTTCTTGGCACATGACGTGAATCTTTGGAGCAGTTCCATCTATGGGCTTCATCAGATGACAATGATATCTATCGACTCGACAGAGAAACGTGTATTCTTTTCGATTGAAGCCTTTTGTTATGATACCTCGTACTCTCCCTCTTGTTTCATTTTTACTGTCGGTTTAATCTCTATACCCAAGGCGTGTTCTGTAAAAACGTCTACTTTCTTCTTTTGGTTTAACCTTTGTCTCGATTGCTTTAGACTTCGAGTCGAGAACTTCGGTGTGCTTGATCTCTACAATAACCTCATCTCCTTCAAATGTCTGTCCGCAGTTTGTTCTGCCTCTGACAAGAACTTCGCGGATGTTGTCCTCGGATGTATCGTCCAGCACTTTGCACGTCGCAGCGAAAGGACCGTCGAGATGTATTTGGCATCGCTTGAACTTCTTTGGATCACGTGACAACAATCTCAAAAGATCCATTTTTGGTAGCACTTCGTAGTAGTCAGATTTTGATGATTGAGTTGTTTCCTCTGCGTGCTCTTCGCTTTCCTCGTCCGAGTCCAAAACAGTTAAGATGTCTTCCAGATCGGTGTCATAATCAGCGTCATCTGTAGCGTCATCGGCGCCGAAATCGTCACGAGGTATATCCTCGTATTGGTAACGTGATACTGGGTTTCTTCTACTTCGCGACTTCTTTGGTCTGGCAGCATTTCTCGCCATGGCCTTTTGTCTTTGGAGAAGAGCGAGTGACTCTTCCACGATTTCTTCCTCAGTGAAACCACATCTGAGTAACGCTTTAAGACAACGTTGGATTTCTTCCGACGCTTCTGTTGAATATTCGCAATCAAAACTAACAAACCCATCGTCGAGTTTTGCCGACTCGAACACAAAAAGGCGGTTGCGTTCCCACTGGTGACCGTTCGAACATTTAGGAACATGGGTCTTCTTCTTTGAATTCTTGTTCATCTTCCTGCATTTCTTACAGATGAACACAAAATTTCCATCGTACTTGTGACATATAATTCCAAGTTCATTTCTAACCAGCAGCGGTGAATTCTTCATGTCTCCGACGAAGTTTGAAAATAGCAGATGCTTACGAAAGTATTTATCCCACAGCAGTTTTTCAATGCTGCTGTGTGGTTTCTGGCACTGTTTTCGGTCAACACATTCTTCACCATTCCGGATATGTTCACATATGTCATCAGGATCGTCGGTTGCCTGGTAGTTTGAAGGGCACGGACTTACCAAGGTCCAGTCATTTCGAGCTTTGTCTCTATCTTGGAGTAAAAGCATCTTTCCAAGGCAGTTGTGTGCAATCTGTTTCCAAATTACTTTCCGATCCTGTGTGACGGTGCAACTGTTGCAACCATATTGCACAGTGAACTGGGCACTGAGTTCTCGATAGAGGGCCATGGACGTCTTCGATTCCGTCTTCCTTCTCGCCTTTCTCTTCGGTTCTCCGCCACCAGACGCTGCTTTACGTGGTGCGGTGAACGAATCTTGAAACACAATATCAACAATATTCATAAACCTACAAAACTCTTATATAGCCTATATTTCATGACACAAACGCAGAACAGGCGAAACAATAGTTCGAGCATAAATGACAATACTTTTCGAAGAATTAGATCAGAGATTTTCAAATGGCGGCCGGCGGTCAGGAAAATGGGGGTGAAATGGCTCGCGAGGATACTAGAGAAGCAAAACATGCATTCAATTTAAAAACTTGCAGTCTGTATTTATTTATTTAGTTAATAAATTGTAGTTATGAATTGTCGTTGCCCTTATTTCACAAAATGTATAGGCATAATATTTGTCAGATTTAATAATATAAAAACGCTGTTTGAATACAACAGACCGTCGGAATATATGCATGCCATAGTGATATACGACAACTGCTGATTACAGAAGCATCTGGCACTCGAGAACCAGTCATTAAAAATTTGGCACTTCATTAACTTTAATTTAATATCCAAAAACTAGAACAAAATAGCTGAAATCATCTAATAAGAAAACAGATCTTATTGTAAAATTTAGTGATAAAGACCCATCCGCAGTGGCGTAGCGTGACATTTGGGGGCTGGGGCATCTTTGCCATGGGGGATCAGTACCGGACCTGACGAGCGTGAAAAAAAACGTTATCGCCTCCTTTTTCATCCTGATAAACAAAAAGCTGGTTGTCAGAAACATCATTTCGAGGGTTAAGTTAAGAAATTTAACCCTTCATTAAATTTAATTGAATACCGGGGAAATTCTCGCAAAATAGTTGGGCTGTCAACAAAGTGCCAGATCCCCCTCACGTTAGTGATACTGCCTGCTAGGCAGTGGTTATTTAGCTTATTTTGACAAAACGTGATGGCAGTGATAATGCGCAAACCAGACAGACGTTCATAACATGAACGGTTGAAGCCTGCTTACCGTGAACCGGTTGTATTGCTGTTTGATTTGATGTCTTCGAGTTTGATTTAGCAGTTTGATTCTGTACGACGGTTTGAATTGAATTCTGCTCTCCACGGCGCCTCGGTATTTCCTTGGTCTTGGCCTTCTTACGCTTCTCTGAAAGTGAATTTCATAATATATGCCCATTAGTTGTTCACGTTTGCAACACAACACTGGCGCATTTAAATCACATGGGGGATAGATAGATAGATAGATAGATAGATAGATAGATAGATAGATAGACAGAGAGAGACAGAGAGAGAGAGAGAGAGAGAGAGAGAGAGAAGGGAGAGAATAAAATGATTTTTAAAGCACTAACTTTTGGCTTTCTGTTGCGATTCTGTCTGCTTCGTCTCAACTGTGTTGCTCTTTTCAGGTGTCTGCAAAGAACCAGTTAGCGTCATTCTATTCGAAGGTGGACTGGTCGATGGTACTATCATTAGGGGCTGTCCATTAATTACGTCAACAAATTAGGGAGAGGAGGTTTGAAAAAGTTTGACAGTTGTTGATAGGGGGAGGGAGGTCAAGAGAAGTTGGCGTTAACAATTACATTTTTATAAATGATAAAAATAGGAAATTTCATGAAATACTATTTATTACAACGGAAAAAAGCCTGACAAGCAAAAAAAAAGGTCATCAACCTCATCACCACCACATTATGACGCTTGATGAACAAAAGAAAAGGAAAAGGTCTCGTCGCTGCAAAAATAATAACCTAAACTTTTTAGGGGACCCGTCATTGGTCTTAGTGGGGGTCAAAAGTTTTTACATAATTACAGAGGGTCACTGAAAGTTGACAGTTGTTAACAAGGGCGAGGGGTTCAAAAATTGCCAAAAAATTGTTGGCATAATTAATGGACAGCCCCTTAGTAGCATTGGCAGCACAAAGGGTCCTCGTCTAGCCAATTCAAATAAAATAAATTCAGTAACTGATCTAACGGTTAATTCGACTAACTGCAACTGGTCTTTGATGTTATAAAACTACAATACTATCAAGGCACAGGACTTTAATTCGGGTTGAATTTTGTGTGCCATCGGCTGATGCCTCAGGCATTATGATTGTGGCGCCATAGAAACTGATTGATAGACTTTATTTGGCACCAACAAAGGGAACAACAGCAATAATAATAATAATAATAATAATAATAATAATAATAATAATAATAATAATAATAATAATAATAATAATAATAATAAAACTGACTTTTAAGTGGCTTAGTAGGATTTCTTTTGTGTCGAAAGCAATGAAGGAAAATGACAAAATTAGACACCGTAGGTTGCTACGGATGGTAAAAAAAACCATTGGCGTAGCCAGGGTTCCGAAAAAGAGGGAGAGCGTTTCGAGATTTTCCCGCAAAAATCTCCAGCAAGCAAAAGAAGGTCGTCAATGAGTACACTTCTCTCCCACATTCACGTATTCTCTACGATCATGCTATCAGGTACCTGCTGTATACGCTGCTTCAATTTATCAGCGTCTTTTGCGCAATTCCCTCGACCGGTCCCATCCTGAATAGGGCCTGGCCAGTGGCGTAGTGAGGAGGGGTAGTGGGGCGAACTGCCCCAGGCGGCACTTGCACTAGGGGTCTCATTTTCGGTTTTTAATAAAAATTAAAAATAACTGTATACTTTTATAGGCCTACATGCGGCGACCTTTTTGCCCGTCAAGATTTTTGGAAGTTGAATGAAGATGCTGCATCAGTGTGTTTTCGCCCCGAGAGGGCGGCACTTTTTATTTTCGGCCCAGGCGGCAACTTGCCTCGCTACGCCACTGGGCCCGGCTCCCCGTACCCTCACCCCATGGCTATGTCAGTGATAAAAATATCGAGAATCACTGCATACTTTTGCTCTTTGGCATACTGTTTCTTCATCTTCCATTCGGTTGCGTTTGTTGTCTGAGAAAGAAGGAGCAACGTCAGGCATTGTCCTTCGATAGAGTATGTCCTCGTCCCTCAGTTGGTTCCCTTTTCTCTCTTTCGCCGTTTGAGGGAATGGGGTCTGATTTTCCTCACTGGCCCTCCGCTGAAGATGCTCGATTTCTCCATCGAGGTACTTGCCCAGTGAGATCAAACTAGACTCCTAAGACACATACAAGGCAATTGAGCGAAAAAATAAAGGCTGGCAGTCACACATGCACAACGATTTCTAAAGGCAGCAAGAGATGGGGTTCTGTGTGAAATTAAGACATTTAGTATCTAATAGATTGAATTGATGCTAGAACTTATACAAATACTGTGCAGCCAGACTTGCAAAATTTCAAGCTTTCTCCAATGCGTAGCCAGGGTCCCGGAATAGGGAGAGGGAGCACCTCGATATTTTCTGGTCAAAAGTCTCCGACGAGAGAAGAAACGCCGTCAAAGAATTCTTCACACCTTCACGTATTCTCTTCGCTCTCATGCAGGGGGCTAATCCCCCAACAATTTCTTAGCGGTTTTGCGAAAATCCCAAGACCGGTTCCAGCCAGAATATGGGGCCCGGTCCTGCCCTCCGTGGCTACGCCAATGTGCCCAATTATGCTGATCTGTTATAGTAGAATCGAGTGGACGCAGAGGATATTTTGAAATTTTGCTTATGGTTTTTCTTAGCAGTAGAGCGTAGAGTTACAGGGGCGGAGCTAGGGTGTCCGGCGCCCGGGGACAAAATGTACTGGTGGCGACCCTCAACTTGACGAAAATCCTAAGAAGCCAAAAAGGGCGTCTCTGCCCATTTGGCGCCCCTTTACTCAACATCGCGAACACCCTGACTAGCAAAAAGGCCAACACCTGTAGCGGAACTCCCTATCTTAAACCAATTTTGGCGCCCCCTCACCTCGGCGCCCGGGAACATCTGTACCCCCTGCACCCCCTAGATCCGCCTCTGTAGAGTTATTTACGGATGCGAATATTATTCTAACTTCGGGGAAAAGTTTAAGACCGCTGTCAACATATCTTCTCGCTTCCGTGTGTCTTTTCAGCGTTAGGGACACATCATTCGACGGACTACGATTAATTTCTACCACGGCAGCCAGTTGGAACAGTTGTGGGTTAGACTGTTCACCAAAACCAAACACTATAAAGAAACAACATCGAAAAATCGTAATATTTTTTAAAAATACTTCTGGGCAAAGGACAACTGCTACACTAAATAGAAAAAAGACTGCTTCTGTGGAACCTCTCTTGGAAATTAAATGAATAGCTATGTTCTCCCGAAAGAAATTAATTATCATAATTAACACCGCTTACCTTCAAAAATACTATCATGTGCTGGTCCGTAAAAGCCCTAAACAAACAAGCAGGCAGTCTAAATGAAATTCGAATCGGAATTTTTCCCAATGGCAACCTACCCCAGATTAATGGATTATCAAACCGGAGATAATGGAACCCAACGCTCGGATGAGTACGGGCTTATCTCTTATTTGATAAGATCAAACAAGGACAGAGGAGGCTTATTTCTTATAAACATCCACTTGTATTTAGTCCAATATCCTCCCCCTTGCAGCCGGGCTCAATCCCCTCAAATACAAATTCCCCCTCAAATTACAAATTCCCCGGCTAATTTTTCTTCCTTGTAGACTTAGTATTTATCAGATGTTTATTCTTTTGTGTTGCATAGCTATCATGTACCATTCCTACGTCTGGTTTTATTTAAAATGATGTCATTTACAGTTGATTAGGGGGCGAGATAATTTGTTGCAAAGGAATTTTAGGCTTTTTGCAAATTTGAACAATGGGAAAAGGCAATTTTTAAAGCAAATTTGCATTGTTTTGATAGCAAATTTTCGGGTTTAAGCGATGAATGATTAAAGAAATTATTTTTTCATTTCCAATTTGACGCAAAACGCCCCTGTTTTCTGCGTGTTCAATGAAATGATCGGAAATTGCTTTCAACGACACGAATTTAAACTATACCTAATACCCAATCATTGCCAGAAAAACATCATTTTTGACACAGTGCAGCATTGCCTGGCGAATGACCTGACGCCGCGTTTTTTTGTGTATGTTTCTGTCACCTGCGCTCTTCAGGCTCTGCAGGTGCCGTACCCCTCTGTCGCTGTAACATCTAAACAGTTCTAACCGGCTTTTGTCAAACGCTTCATCGTCAAATCAACCAGGTAGCTAAGAGAGACATACGATCTAAATAGATATAACGGTGTTAAACTATAAATCGCCCACTTTTAAAAGATGAGCCCATTCATTCTGGTTACCACATCACCTATTTTCATTCAAATTGGTTGTTTTCAGATTTATAAAATTCGTTGTAATATTTAGCATAATACAATAAAAGGTTAAAAGTAGAGAAGAAATTTGGGGTTTAAGCTATGAATGAAAAGAAATATTACCAATTTGGTAATCTCAATGAATTTCAACTGATATTGCCAGATCATTTTTGACACAATGCAGCATTGCCTGGCGAATGCTAGCCGCGAATGTATGCTTCTGTCACCTGCGCTCTTCACAGAGAATCTGTAACATCGAAACAGTTCCATTGATTTCAAATCAACCAGGTAACTAATGGCACGATCTAAATACTCAAGGTTAAACTATAATTGGAAGCTGACATTCATTCGCATAACTGTTCATTCAAATGTTATTTTCAGATTTATAATTCGTTGTAATATTTAGCATAATACAAATAAATGCTTCTGTTATGTTATTCAGATTTATAATTGTATGCATATGCATAATTCTAGGCCTATTATTTGATAGTACTGTTGGGAGTCATATATATATCCTTTGTAATGATTGCCTTTGTCTTTGTATTGTTTGCTTACGGCGCTATATAAATAGTCGTTCCAGTATACATACAAATAGTCCACATACAGTTGTCTTTATTGTCTTTATTTAATATCAACAGACTGACATTATTCAATGGGTGACTGAATCCATCAGTTTATTGTGAACTCTTTGCAGAGCATTTTCGACATTCATTTAATCTATTCAACAGGACATTGAAAAGCTTATAGCGGCTGACCGATGGCAGACTTCTGCAGGTTTCAATTGCACGACACACCACGGAAGAAAAAAATGTTAAACCACGTATTTACAAGGTCATACAGTGGTTGTTGGACATCTTCGCATACGAGAATAGCTAGTAAAAACAAGCAAACGCTTGTAATTCTTGACTCTCATTGAAGCGACGACTGAAACAATTTGAGTCAAACACGGCTAAGCACCTCTTTAATTGCAACGCATTCTTGACTAAGCTTAGTCGTCAATTTATTGCAGTAGTCTTTCCTTTAAGACGGCACTCGAGAACAGCGGAATCAGATGACATGTTTCGATATCAAAATGTAGGCCTACTTTTATTCATTGGCGTAGCCCCGGTGAGATTGCGGGGGGGAGGGGATGGGGCGGGTCTCCTATTTTGGATGGGACCGGTCGTGGAATTTGCGCGAAACCGTTGAGAAATTAGGCGGGGGAATAGGTAGCATGATCGAAAAAATACGTGAATGTGCGCGTAGAACCCAAAATGCAGATATGCCCCTATTCCGGAACCCTGGTTACGCCACTGCTGATATTATAAACTAAAATTAGTAAGTCTTTTAACTTTATATAATGCAAATCTCTTTATGTTTATTATTCTATAAATTTCTTTACGCCTATTGTTCAAGCTATAGGTTTTATTTACAGTATACAGTATTAGACTAAATTTTAGAAAAACTATTTATAAGAAAATATATATATATATATATATATATATATATATATATATATATATATAATCACCTTTATCCATCTCCATTGACTGGTCGAACATAGAATCCTTTAAAAATACAAATAAACGTAAACGAGCAAAATTTCATTCATTCACTTAACATTCATTCTTTTTTCGTTCTATGTAATTTTAGTCTGTGAATATAAATTTGGTCATATGTATTTCAAGTTTCAACAGATTTCTAGCTATGAATTTGATTTTCTTGTCAACTCAAATAAGATAGAAAGCTTGATTTCAGACGGCGTCTATTTTCAATCATTTATGAACTTCTATAGCGCCGTTTTAGTAATGCCCTTGGCATAATCGATGGTCGCCCCTTGATTCGAATCGTTATCCCCACTGTCGAATCAAATAAGTCAGTCCGGTTATGGCGGATATATTTCAGGCCTTGTTTTCTCGATTTGAGACCAACATGCATATTTTATTTTAAACGTATCTTTGTTAGTCTTTTCTCTTGTCCATCAGCCTCTCTCTCTCTCTCTCTCTCTCTCTCTCTCTCTCTCTCTCTCTCTCTCTGTCCATGTGTCTGCTTGACTGTCACTGATTATGTGGCGCGAAATTCAAAATGTCAATAATGGTTGTCACATGACCACTTGCCAACAACTTACAAACGTCATGGCGTGGAACCAGTGCAGGTGACCGACCAGCGGACATAATTCTGACGTCATCCGATCGGCATTTGACTCCGCCCACCTGATCCCTTCGCTTGAGCGACGTCTGACGTCATCTCGATTTGAAGCCTCGATTGTGGAATCGAGACAACTGGTCAGACGCCTTTTGAGATCCATCGTGTGTACTGAAACAACGCAAAACAGTTCATAGGCGACACATTCTAGAGTGCATGTTCTTCTGAAATGGCCCTTAAGTATTTCCTAATGTGCTGCTCGATAACAGTAATACATAAAAATCGGAGAGGAAAAACAACCATACCTCCGTCATTTTGACGGAAAAAACCAGTCACTTTTGACGGGCAAAGTCGTAGTCGTAGTCGTAGAAGTAGGCCTAGTAGTAGTAGTAGAAGTAGTTAATAGTAGTAGCAGTAGTCGTCGTAGTCGTAGTCGTAGTCGTAGAAGTAGGCCTAGTAGTAGTAGTAGAAGTAGTAGTAGTAGTAGTAGCAGTAGTAAGTAGTAGTAGTAGTAGTCTTAGTCTTAGTAGTAGTAGTCGTAGTAGTAGTAGTAGTAGTAGTAGTAGTAGTAGTAGTGTGATTTCAAGTAGGTCCTGTGTTTGCAGGTTTAGCTGAAAGTGCTCGAGTAGGTCTACCCAGGGTGGTACTGTACTTGACAGCCAGACCAGTGGGGGAGGGGAGACTGCAATTTTCCCAGTTCTCTTCCTTCAATACAGAGAACGGACAAGTCAGTAGTAGTAGAAATATTAGGCAGGATGATTTTTATGGGTCTGGTTTCATTAAGCCAAACCCATGGAGGCTATCATTTAGGAGGCTATCATAATTACACCCATTAGCATTTAATGCCATCAATCTTCTAGTTTCGTGAACGAGCAAAAATATAGGTAATTTTTTGAATCCATTAATCATTTATTTAATTGTCAACTGCCTGATGGCTGCCTCTCTCTCAAACTGTTCCATTTGTCCATATCTCTTGCACTCAACAACTAGTGGTTGGCGTTTTGGGTTGCAGGTCTTGTGTCCGACCCAGATAAATATGGAAACCTCTGACTAGAAAGTGCTCGAGAAGGTCTACTCAGGGTGGTACTGTATTTGACGGCCAGACCAGTGGGGGAGGGGAGAGACTACAATTTTCCCAGTACTCTTCCTTCAATGCAGAGAATGAACAAGTCAGTAGTAGGTAAGTAGTAGGTAGTGACCACAAAATTTCTCCATCACTAGGAAATACCACAGTCTGTGGACAGAGGTGCAGGACTGCTGAAAATGGATCAGGCAACAAAGGGGGTTGGGGTAGCTATGGACATATCTGGTTCTCATTAAGCCAAACCCATGGACTGTGCATAGTCATATAGTCCACGCATCTCCCGAAAACAAGGATTTTTTTGGGCTTACAGATGGAATCAACTGGATGAGGGGAAGTAACGGCTACAACTGTAAACGAGTTCAAAGGACAGTAGTTTAGGATATTAGGAGGCAACATAGGTGATTCCAGTCCCCTGAACCATCAATCTTCTTAGGCGTCAATGTTATTCTTGCGCTGAGGTGAGCAAAAATATCCGATTTCGAAAACTATTTGCGATTAGCTTTAAAGATCATCGTTTCATAGTTTTGTAACACTGTAACGCTTTTTCAATTGGAACCAGTATTTAAGAGATGAAAACCAATTTTTGACCACAGGGTCCAGCTTTTTTAGAACCAAGCCCAACCCATCCCATCAAATGTTCAAGCAGCCGACTGACCCAACCGGACCGTAATAGTATTTGCAATTTCTTTTAAATCAGTCTTGACTTGTTAATTTCGAAGTTAGACTATAAAATCCAAAATGCAACATAAATTGATTGAAAGTAAAACTCTGAATATCTTTCCAAACTTATAACAACCAATCGAACCACAGTGGAGGACCCGCAACTCAACTAACTGATGCTGTTGTAAATATTTGTTAAACTTTAATTATATAAATTGCCCATTTTACAGTCAAAACAAGGCCATTTTAAAGTGCATATAACGTATATTTGTTAATTGTCTCTGTTGCGGAAATGTGGGGACGGAAAATTTGAATGGGGGATGGGGACAATAATCCCGGGGAGATATCTGTTTAGGCGGGGAGAAATGTCGATTTAAAGTTGTCCTAGTGCATATTCGAAATAACCCATCCAACATACCACTAAACGTCTGACGGATTCAGCGGACTGGATCCAGTGCAAAAGGCGTTTCTCCACTCCAGATTAATGCGGACTCTGTCGATCGAATTCGCGACGTAAAATTTTGCCACGACTTAAGTTCCGGTTAACAAATTCGGAAAAATATTAAAAATAGCGAAAATGAAGATTGGACGACAACGACGCAACTGTACGCGGGGAATTTGCTGACGTCCACAACATCTATAATTAGACATTAGGCCTATATTGATTACTTTTCTAAATGGCTGACTAAGCCTTATGCGTGAACTCTGACAGACAAAACTGCGGATTATAATCATGATTAAGCCTGATCGTCTACACCAGTGTTTCCCAATCTTTTTCCAGCCACGGCACACTATCTGAGAAACATAGAGTCAACGGCACACTGCAGACGAAATGCACACATTTCACTTTTAAATATTTCATTTGTTTAGGCCTATAGGCCTACTAGTACTATATATTTTACTCTAGTCTAATATACAGTTGTGTGCCGCGACACAAAGGTTGGGAAGAACTTGTCTACACTATACGCTTCACTGCACTTCACTACACTACCCTTTAAAATGCTTCATTGAGACTTCATGGATCCAACATCATCATCGTCATGATCATCATGATCATGATCATCATCATCATCATCATCATCATCATCATCACGATCATGATCATCATGATGATGATGATGATGATGATCATCATCATCATCATCATCATCATCATCATCATCATCATCAAAAGAAATGAATTGAATTGAATTGACGAGAGCTTACTTAACATATTCAGAATTTGAAATCAGAACATGGAGTCTAAACATTGGCCCAAAACCTCGTTGTACGCGATTTTGTAACGCCTATGGTGCCTATATGCTGTGGCCTACTTGTGTGTATATTCTTTTGTTGTTCAAAATCAATTCGAAGCTACCGGCAGCAGTGGGATTTTCAATGCTTTAAACAAGGTCGTTGGCCGTTAGGTAAACAGAACCTTGCCTAGGGCTTCACCAGGTTAGGCGTGGCCTGAATCTTAGAAAATGGTTAAACCATATGCCTTATATATTGAATATATAAACAGACAGCAACATAAGAGGTAGGTCTGGTGGCGGAAGACGCGGTCAGCGGAAAGACCAGGATTATTATCATTGTTACTTATTATCATTGTTATTATTATCATTTTTGTATTGCGTTATTATTATTATTAGTTCACATTTAGACAGCCTTGAGATTGTTATTTGTTTATTGGAAGTAAGTTAATAGTAATCACATGTTAAAACCAAGAAAGTCTTATCCATATCTCTCGGTTATCATCGCAGGAATCCAGCGGACGAACGACATAGTCAGGGAGGAGGAAAGAACCGCTAGGAACAAGATTTAGAAGGAGTTAGTAGAAAGTAGTAGCAGAGTAGTAGTAGTAGTAGTAGTAGTAGTAGTAGTAGTAGTAGTAGTAGTAGTAGTAGTAGTAGTAGTAGTAAAATCATGAATAGCAGTAGCATAATTGTATTAGTAGGCTAGTTGTAGTAGTAGGCTATAGCAGCATCAGTTCCGATGCACAATCTGTTGCGAAGATTATTTTAAAAGTTATTTTAAAAAGTCAAAACTCTCGCTCTTCATCCGCCAACAAAGAGACTAAAAGTGCTACTGAAGACGATAATTTTTCCCCGATAGGCTCTTCTATTAACCAGGTTTTATTCTATCAAGGAAGATGAACAACGTTATCATTGTCAAGTTACAGGTCTCTTCAAGTCTCTGTACGAGGATACGCGAGAGTAAAATTTTGAACAAAAATAACGACATTTATACACAAGTTCACAAACTACCAGATCAGGCTAATACGTTAATAGACGCTGCCAGCGATGAGGGCAGTTTCTCTTTAGACGGTTGGTTTACTTGGTGACGTCCTCGTCAGCGAATGTGTTCTCGAAGGATCCTTTCGTTCGTTTTGTCCAGGTATTTATATGGCCTCGGAAAATCCGCTGATTTTGTGGTTGGGATTAAACTCTCTCAAAGCTACAAGCAGATAAAATATCACAGGGCTCTGATTTCGTGACACTTCAGACCCGAATTATTAAGATTAAAAATCGAAGAACTTGCTGCACCTAAATGTAGGCCATCATCAGACAGACACAGCTGCGTACCTGTAGGGTAAGGAACAGGTAGATAGGGCAGGTGCCCTAGACACCACTTGGATATTTGTGTCTCTCTAATCAGCATAGACGGAGAAGAAACTGAGAAAACTGATTATGATCACGTGATCATAGACCAGTTCGCATCAGTAAAATCAAGAAAAGTGCATCTGCAGATTTAGCCTTGTTTTTTTCACGATCTGTTACTTGAAACTCTGTTAACCTGCTAATTAAATTTTATGACCCCTGTTATGGGCGCCAAGCAGCCCAGGTACGCCCCTACTATGATAAAGGAGCTAATTCTACATGTCAAAAAATAATTCTGAGACACCCTTCCAGTTGCCAGGCTGACCTTCCACCGGCTAGCACTCCTGCTGGAACTTAACTTTCGGCGTGAGTTCCAGGACACTTTCGCTTTCCTTCCGAAGGACCTGGAGAACGCGCGCCATCTTTCCGATCGCCAGGATCTTGTTTCGAATGATATCCTTCCGCGGAACCAAAGCGGCGGCGCCTGGATACAAAACAACCGAATCACACATACACACATACACGCACAGTACTGGCTTTCACTTTCACTTTATGGCTACGCACAAATTCATTAAGATATTCACATCAAAAGAAAATGACGACGACTACGATGACGATGACGACGATGATGATGACGATGGATGATGATGATGATGATGATCAGTGGCAGTTCCAGAATTTCTTGGTGGGAATGTAATGAATTCATAGGAAGTTATTGGGGGGATGAAAAGAGAAGGGTGAAAAGTCAATAAACTTTACCGAAAATTCCCCTTAATTTTACTACGTGTTTACCGAAAAATAACTTGACAAGCAAAAAAAGTAATCGGTACTTTTTTCTGTAGTTTTACAAGACTTTTACCGAAAAAAATAATTTTACAAGCGAAAAAAATCAATCGGGAAGTCTGGTGGGGATCCATCCCCGCTCATCCCCCACGTTTAGCCGCCATGATGATGATGATGATGATGATGATGATGATGATGATGATGATGATGATGATGATGATGGTGGTGATGACGATGAAGAATTTACAGGAGTTCTCTTTCTAGGGTTCTAGCGAGTTCTTTTCTTCTGAAAGTATTTCGTCATCGGAGCAAATGTTCAGGAAATTTACCAACAGCTCAGTAACTGTTAACGAAACCAACACATCAATATACAGCAATGTACGGTCCCGTTTGATGCAAATTTCAGGCATTGTTAAACAATGCCTAACAATTTCAGTAAATATCGACATTGCCCGAGTGAATCGGGATATGTCGACATTGCCTGATTTCACACTTTGACTGTAACACATACACAGTAGGCCTTCATACATAATGTGATACATTTTTTAAAAGAACACTGCAATTATTTCGTCGTTTTTGTGAGACTATGATCAAGGTATTCCTTTAGACTTGATTATTGCAATTCTCTTTACAATGGTATGACCAGATCTAACATGCAAAAGCTTCAAAGGATTCAGAATTCTATTGTCCGAGCCATTACAAGAACTCGTAAGCATGATCATATTAAACCTGTTCTTCAAAAGTTACACTGGCTGCCGGTAGAACAGAGAATTCTGTTCAAAACTGGTCTCCTGGTTTTTAAAACACTGCAGTCTCGCCAACCTCAATATTTAAAATCTATTAGTCGTTTACGTCGGCGAACACTGCACTACTCGCAATGATGAAACAAACATCGATGACACTGCATTACATAGACAGCGATGAACAATAATAATTATTATTCAAGAAATGAAGGATGTCTCTATGGAACATTATATAGCAGCACCTGCATTTGCCGAGGCGTGCATGTTACTGGGACGAAGTGCCACAGCTGAAGCTGAGGACTCTGGCGCGGCAGAGTAGCCAGGACAACGAGAAATGAAAACATCAAATTTTCATTTACTTAACTTTGGAGGTTTGCCCCCTACCCCTATATTCTAAGTGGATCGATGTCTAAATTATGGTCCTCGTGAATTATAGTTTGTTTTCAGTTTATGCGACGTCAGATCAAAACATGCGTCTATCTTTGTCATGGATTTTACAACCTCCGTCTGGATAGGCATTTACTATTGAATAGATGAATTATTCTTTAAAAGAAAGCAATTAAAATATATCACAGAGAGAATACTACTTCAGTTCAGTCAGACAAAATGTTCAGTCATAGCTTAATGCGTCTGTTGCCAAACGAAAACAAATGTTTCTAACTCAGCATTAGAACAAGATTGCATTCCTACAACCACTATCTTCTTTGGCGTTACAGAAACATAAAAAGTACTTTATCGGCAAATGTAAAGAAAAAAGATTTGTACATTTCGAATTTTTAGCGCAAACATTTCTATCAAAGTCACAAGAAAATGTCAGAGTAGGACAAAAATTGCGAATTAATAACGACTTGCTTCCGAGGAAACTGGAAGATAACGAGAATATTAAGAGTTTCAGTAAAAATGTTTTCGTTCGGTTCTTTCAGAAAGAAATGCATTTAAGGACAGAGGTTGCAATGCAATCCTTGTCTACAGGACGGACGGTGTGAAAGCCACGACCTGACTACTACTACTTCTGTATTCTGCAGGTAATTTCTTCATCCTGTTTCGTGATATTGCGCTTCAAGAATAAAATAGAACTATATCTTTGATTGCTCTACTCGGCTTAAGGTTGTTTGTAAATTTTTATTTCGGCATTCGTCTGAACAATGCTGCCAATGAAGTGGTCGATGTTACTATTCGGAACTGGGCGCCATGAGTTTGGGTGTTTAAGGAACAGTCTTGAGGTGAATCGGCGAAAAGAGAAAGAAGCTAACCATATTTGAACCGGAAATCCGCATATTTTGCAAGCAGATTTCTACATTCAAATACAGTATGTATGAACAATATTCCCTATAAGGAAAACGGTCAGGAACGTGCCCAGAAATTTTTGTTTAATGCCCAGAATTTTTCAGGAGAGTTTTGATTGCATATTTCCTGTTACAACTAATTATTTTTGCTAATAACTGGATTTACAAAGAATATGTACATGTTCTGCTGTCCATGAAACAAACTATGTGAGATTTTGAAGATAGGCCTCCTGTGATTACAACACATTAATTATTGGCCTACACACTTTCGTGCGTTTCGAGAATCTGTTTGTATACACCAGCGATTCTCAACCTTTATAGTGCCGCGACCCTTTTAATTCAATTCCCATGATGTGGCGACCCCCAACCAGGCCCGCCGAGAGAAATTCGGGCCCCTGCAGAATAAAATTTCTTGACAACCATATTTTTTCTTGTTTGCTTGTCACAATATTTTACATGTTAAAATGAGTAAATTTTGTTTAACAACAATAAAAGAGACAACCCTATATTTCCTAAGGTCTCCGGCGACCCCTGGCAAATCGTCATTCGTCCATGAAACCCTATTGAGATTTCGAGGCCCCTGTGGTTGAGAACCGCTGGTATACACGAAAGCAAAACTGCCCAAAATTTAATCAGCTTGGAAATTGCTGTATAGTGAAACTTTTCACTGATGTACCGATAACACCGAGGCAAGTTTGCGTTCGAAAAGAACGTGCATTCATTTGACATTCAAATTTACAGATGCCATTTTGTGTATAAAAGCAGTTAGCTCATACTACTGGTCATAGGTATCTTTGCCTTTAACAGACAGCTCATCATCTGGTCTCAGTGAACGCAATATGCAATGGACAAAGTAACCATCATTCGCCATTGGCTGAGGATCCTCTTTGTTTGTTTTCTTCTCTTCCATCTAAGCGAAATGTGCCTTCGTAAGATTCAAGTTTGTCATTTAGTTAAATCCTTTCGTTAAATTTATTTTACAGAATAAAGTTGGTACTAAGGTGCCAGTATAGAAGTCAGACGCATGCCCTGCAATGGTAATAGCGCTAGCCTGTGCTATCCTGTGTTTATATGCGAATGACGCAGGCAAACCTCGGGCAACTATGTGCCATTATGTCTGTAAGTTAAAGCATACAGACAGCATTATATGCATAATATATGCATAAAGCATTATGTCTGTAAGTAAGCATACAGACAGCAGGCAATCAGACTGGAAGTCTTTTGAGTGAATGAACACACAAAGAATGGGAATAAGATCATCAATTGAGAAAGACTGTCAAGGTGCAATAAAAACAATAACTATATTTTGCGTTTTATTTTTTTCGAAGCAGATCAAAACGTTTATACGGCAAATCAAAGTTCAACCGGTCAGAAGTCGTCTTTGCTTCAAACAACAATTCGGGTTTATAGGAATAGCGATATTGCGATCGACCAACGCAACTGTCTTTGCTTTGTTAAAACAAAGAAACGACTAATAAATGATTTGTTATACTGCATCTTGTCGTAGATGGTGATTGCAAAGATGATCGAGACTGCTATTACGAGGCCTACCACTGTGATGGCAAATGTTGTTTGTAAGTTTCTTAAACGAACAGACAAGTCTATGTTAGGCGTTTAAGTGTTTTTCAGTCATCCTAATGATTGGCGTCGTTGGGGTTGGTGTCACCCAGTGCGGTAAAATCGTGGTGTCACCCCTCCAGACTTCCACCAGGGGTTTCTTCCAAATCTTTCTTTACTAGGCTTTGAAACATTTGAAACATTTGAAACATAATCGGCTTTGAACATTGGCGTAGATAGAAAAAATGGCGACCAGAGCAAAACACCAGCCTCTCTCCTCCCCCTCTCTTCCTAACCTCTTCCTCCATCTTCTTTTCCCTTCTCTCCCTCCCTCCCCGTTTTAACAGGGGTCCGGCGGTTTCACCCCGGGACATTTTTAAAATTACAAATGCCTGTAGGTGAATTTTAGCGCATTTAAACAAACAGAAAGGCAGGATCATCCTTCAATTTGAGCGCGCGGCAGTGACACGTCGAAAGCCATCCCTCCCCACCTCGCCGCTCACCCTCATCCATTGCATCTGATGATGATGATATACACAAACTAGGACACAAACTAGGACAATGTAGCTATTGTGCGTGTCATCTCAGCAGGGATGCGGCGGGGATCTTCTGCTCGGACCCTGAGATAGAGATTGCCAGCCTATATCATCGCAGTCCACTTAGTCATGCTACGGAACTAATCCCCGAACAAAATTAAATTACAAATGCCCGTGGGTGATTTTTTAGACAAACAAAAACCGTATAAAGTTATAACCAACTAGCTGTAGTCTTGCAGAACCAACTATTATACCTGACCCTTCTCAACCCACCTCAAAAATTTTTTCATCGGTTTTACACAATTTGTACAAGTGACCCTGGGCGGTCCGACTGGAGCAATTGCTCCACTTTGCTCCAATGTAGCTACACTACGCCACTGCTATGAAACCCGAGGAGAACGCGCTCCGTCTGTTCATTCTGTTTTATACAATTTCAACATCTCCAATGTCTCTGTTTGGAGTAACCCCTCTGGGTTGTGTCACCCGGTGCGGTCCGCACCGCTCGCACCTCCCTAGCGATGCCACTGATTCTAATCAAGCAGTTTTATTACGATAATGTAAAAATGCAATAATGGAAATTTAACTGATTCTATTACTGCATATTCGCTGTAGTGGAGATATCGTCTTAACCAATATTCATGTGCATTTGATATACTCCTGATATGCCATATTTGAACAATTTAAGCCGCAGCATATGAGGTAACGTAATGAGAGAAGCACTGGACGGTTTCATGGATGGCATCAAAATAGGAGGGGAAATGCTGATAAATTTAAGATACACGGATAACATCATACTTGTCGAAGGTTCAACTGGAGAATTGCAAGATCTTGTGTCCATGGTGGATTTAATAGGCCAAAAATGCAATATGATGATCAATATTGCTCAGACAAAGGTAATGGCAATAAACGACAAAAACTGCACTATAAAAATTCAGAATATAATATTGGAACAGGTCACCACCACCTTCCCGTACCTAGGGTCCATCATATCAGACGACACTTCGTGTAAAGATGAAATCAGAAGCAGATTGAATAAAGGAAAAACGGAAGGAGCATCACTAAACAAGATACGGAAAAGTCACAGCATTCCAGTGAACACCAACGTTCGATTACTGAGATCACTGGTGTGGCCGGTCGCAACATACGGCTGCTAAAGCTGGACAATAATGAAAGAAGATAAACAGCGCGTTTATGCATTTGATTTGAAAGGCCTAAGGCAAATAATGAGAGTGTCTGAGAAGCAAAGAAAACGAATGAATGGGTAATGGATAAAACAGAAACAATGGAAACAGTAGGAAGAAGAAGGCTGAGCTACTAGAGACATAGACCATATTGTGCGAACAAAACAGAATGTCTAGAGAAAGAAATAATACAGCTACAAGGCACAATGCCAGGATCACGTAAAAGAGGTACAGCAAGAAAAAGTGGAAATACAGCATCAAAGAATGGACAGGACTCACTATAATGTAGGCGACAAGAGCAGCAGAAGACCGTAACAATTGGAAGAAGACAGTCCACAATGCAGCCAATCTTCGGAGCGAAGACGGTTAAAGACAAGACAAGCAGCAGCAGCATATCAAGCAAGAATGCATGGGAGGATGGATAGACTAATTAGATACCAGTTGCACAAATTGGATTGTTGTGCGTATCCCTAGAAATAGTGGTCATTTGTCTCAAACGCATGCAATAGCTGTGGTGTACTTAGAGTCTTAGACCATTCGGATACGTCGAAACAGCAGGATAATGGTCATCTATTGACGGAAGAAATAAATGGATAAACACACCATAGGCAGACGTCAATCACGCTTTGACTGCATTGTAGATCTTGTTGTCACCAAAGGCGTATAGCGTGCCAATGGCTAGTATGGCTCTAGCCATGGACGGCACAGAACTGGGGGCGGCAAATTTTGGAAGAACGACATTTTTTCCTTTGTCGTCATTGTATAATGTATATTGAGAGGTTGAGCGAAGGCGGCAGACTTTAGAAGGGGCGGTAAATTTCAAATTGGCGGAAAATTTGAGAAGCGATTACCTTTTTTGCTCATCAGCGGAATTCTAATGAAGGCGGCAAACATCGCAAAACTTTAGAAGGGGCGGCAAAGAGGTGGCAATTTTTAAAAAAATTAAACTTTGCAAGCGGCGACATGGGCCACATGGGCGGCATTAGTGTACGCTACACATCTGGCGCCAAAACCTAGATCTGCATCTGATATGAATGAATTTTTTTTTCTTTGGGGGGGATTAGCCATGAGCCATTGGCGGCCAAAGTGCACGCTACGCCACTGGTTGTCACGATGTTGGGATCATGTTGCGGTCATTTCGCAAGACAATCCGTTTTTCAAACTGACATCAGGTAGCCTTTCGACTTTGTAAGCCATGATATTCCTTTGACGAAAGGATTATCTACACATTCTGTCTTGCGGCTCCTGCCTGCCTATGTCTGCATCATAAGAGGGTCACAAACATGCTTAATACAGACCATAGAGTCGCATTTGAAAGTTACTACGCATGAAAATCTCTACTGTACCTATTCCAACTCGTTCAGACCTAATTTATGCCATTTAATAGTGCTATGCTATGTCATTGACCATTCTGACACCTCTCATGCATAAATTAGAGTAGCGGGTAACTGTAAACACCCGACGTATCTTGTCAGAAGACGACGATTTGTCAGGTTTTGCTGCGAAATGAAGCTGTATGCATTTATTCGTTGCATTTTGCAAATAACTGAACAACTTTGCCGTTCAATGAGCCTGAAACGCGAAAATTTGAAAAGCGTACATTTCTGAGGGTGGTGATTTTGTTTGATGGTTAATAACTTATGAGAGTATCCAGAACACTCTCTATGCCCACCAACATAGCCAGTATCTATGCTGGTGGACAAGAAATCTGCCTCTGCCATTGGCGTCTATTAATAGAAAACAATGGTTTCTATGGTTTCTGGAAACTTTCTGCCCACCACTGGGCGGAGCAACCGGACCTTGTTGGTAAACACTGGATACCCCTATAGTACACGAATAAATTAAACATTCTGAAACGCCGTTAAGTTAGAGCTTTGACTGCATATGCCAACAGCAAATAGAAATGTACAATCTTCAGAGATTGGGCCGAGAGAGACGAAGGGTAGTACTAGCATCCACTTCTTAACAGAACATGCTACGGAAAAAGGCCAAGAAATACGAGGATTTTTTCGTTAGCGCCGATACTACTGTCTATTAATAAATGCGTTATATCTTCGTTGATTTTAGTAAAGACTAATAAAGGCATCTGCGTCTTGATCAGACACCGTAACTAACAACAGATATGTTGGCAAACATGTAAGTGCCTCCAGATTTTTTCACAATATACAGTACTTCATATTCTAAATTGTAGGAATTATTCCTGTATAATAAAGTAGATTTATAGCAGTCGGCCTACTTATGTTATGTTAATTAGACAATTTATATAGCGCTGTAGCATAGTTAAAAATACCAAAGTCAAAAGCGCTTTGACAACGCTGACATGTCAATGAAGGTAAGAAGGTGGCGATGTTAAAAGATCCACTTGGATGGTAAGAAGAACTTTGCCGCCGTACAGAAATCCGATGTTGAGTCCTTGTGAAATGGTCCTTTCTAGAAATAGTTCAGCAACATCGACACGTCAACGAGTAAACGGAAGTAGGTGTTGAGAATCCGCAAGTTGAAAGTAGGAATTCTCCGTACGGTAGCATCCGCCGGTGAAATCCGAAGAAGCGGTCTTCCTTCCGCGAGAAAATAGTTCGTTCCCGAGATCGACAAGAGCGTGAATGCGTTAATCAATAGGGTTTCTCCTTTGGAAAATGCTTTTCAAATACCCAAAATTTTAAGAGTGGGCTTGTTCTTATACAAACGTATTCAAACTTATGTAATCAAATAATTTCGTAAATAAGTTACAGCAAGCTTGATAATTATGATTTTTGGGCGATAATAGACCATGACAACATCTTTGTTAAGACTCTAGAATGTCATTTTATATTTCTTTTGTATGCGTTATTGCAGAGACTCTGGAATTGCGGACATCAACGGGCACGTGATCCAGGTCATTATGAGAACTCTGTGAAGGAATTTAATTTACCTGTCTTTTCACACACATTACTAACTGGATGTTTAAGTTTATTTTCGTAGATTTCATTGTTTTCTTCCATCTATCTTGCAAATTAAAATTGATGTAAAGTCAGTCGTTCAGTCTTATCATTTTACTATACTTTGCTAATAGTGATGCACTTCAATCGCAATTTACACGCCATTAGCGCGTTAAACTATTAATCGCGATTAATTTTTAATCGTGATTAAACATTTAATCGTATCATATTTCTCTAAGAGAATCTAGGCTCGAGAAGTGATGACGCCACGAGCTTTTGTTAACAATTGACTATCATGGTTGTTGCTTGCGCTATATAATGACAGGTATGCGTGATCACATGACTGAGGTGTGGTCACGTGTCTTCCATGTTCGCTTAAAACTTTAAACCACAGTTCGTATTCTGTTACAAATGTTCACTCATTAAATATTGCAAAACATCGCCAAGCGAGTCGCTCTCACTTTTATAACGGAGAGGTATCGTACGAATAACCTTCTCCCTTATAGAAGCATGACAATTGGACTCCTGAGCAGTGGGGAAAGGTCATCTTCACTGATGAAAGCAATTTATACTTGACTGGAAATCACTGTAACAAGTATGTCAGGAGATTTCCAGGTGAAGAATTCAAACAATACTACCTGAATCTCTCTGTCAAGTATCCACTGCATGTCATGATATGATACTCTGTTTGACCTTGGCCTGGAGAAGGATTATTCCTACAGTAATCTATAGATATGAAATATCCAGAGGAGTGATGAAACAAATAATATCAACATTTTCTTGTGTCCCCATCTACATTGAATCAAACCATACTAGAACAGTCGATATCTTCTTCCTAAGTTCAAGTCTAGAGCGTTCCAAATACCACGAAAAACACAATACAAAGTCTTACAGAAATCTATTCTCTGTCAAATGTCTACAAAGCAGTGTTTATTCTAGGCCTTGTCTGGGGAGAATTTCCCCTTCCCCAAAGTTGTAAAATTCACCACCCCAAAATTTTTTATGTGTTGGCTGGGGGTGGAAATTTCCTTCCCAAAAGTGTGGAGTCTCAGACCTTGCCCCCCCCAAACATTTCAAAATCCCCAATGTTAAGGTGACTAGAATAAACACCGATTTCTATGATTGGATGTAAATGAGTTTAGTAATCATCTGAAAATCTTGCAACTTGTCTAAGAAGCAACAATGAATGCCATAATGAAAAATATGGCAACAAGTAGTAGTAGTAGTAGTAGTAGTAGTAGTAGTAGTAGACTTTTTTAGCGCCATTGTAGTAGTACATCTGCACCAGTCGATGGTCGCTTCAGTGAATAATCGTAGTCGTGAATCATTGTCCGTGGTGAATCGAGGTTGTAATCCAAAGGTCAGTCCGTACTTCCAGATTCCAGGTTAAGGCGGATATGCAGTCAGGAATAGATGTGTTTTAAGTCTAGACCTGAATGTAGTAAGACAATCAGTTTGGCGGACCTGTACCGGCAGAGAATTCCAAAGTCTGGGTCCGGTAACAGAAAAAGCAAGTTTTCCAGTAGTAGTCCTGCTATAGGGTATGTATAGAGTAGTAGCATCAGATGACCTTGTTGAGTGCTGGTTGTCTTGAGCAGTCAGTAACGATCGGAGATACATTGGCTGATTTGTGTGGAGCGTCTTATGCACAATAAGACTTATCTTGAATTCAATTCTTTGTTTGACAACTCAGCTTAAAAAGATTGACTTGTCATCAACATGTCTTTCCTTTGGCACTTCACTGATTCATCCCTCTCAGTCTGCTCGAAATCTTGGAGTTATTTTTGATAATCACATCTCATTCTCAAAACATA
Source organism: Metaphire vulgaris (assembly GCA_018105865.1). Taxonomy (NCBI): domain Eukaryota; kingdom Metazoa; phylum Annelida; class Clitellata; order Crassiclitellata; family Megascolecidae; genus Metaphire; species Metaphire vulgaris. The sequence continues at coordinate 26,183,462 of CM030832.1, read as the reverse complement.
TTGCCTTCGTATGTCGTTCTGCTCACTATAACATACGAGACAAGCTTAAGTTGACAATGAAGTGATTTTAGGATCGGTGTGATGTGCTCATATTTGGCAGTTCCAGTGATAGCCCTGGCTAATGAATTTTGAATCCTTTGCAGGCGGTTTAAGTCAGATTTTGAAATACCAGTATACAGTGAATTGCAATAGTCGAGACGACTCGATACCAAAGCGTTGGCCAGAGGAATAAGTGCAGAGGAAGGGATGAGGTGTCTAATCCTCCTTACATCTCGTATTCATAGCCTTTAAACTGCCCCTCCGCTCCGCCCCCTTATCTCCTCCACTGGGGTATACAACTCTAAATTTGTTTTGAAACGTCAACTGTTCGTTTTATTACTGTTTGCAAATGGGTTGTTTATGTGTGTTGTAAAAGTTGCGTTTTCAATAATTGGAAGTTTTGCAAGCATAAAAGCGGTTTCGTTTCGGCCAGATCGTGGGTGCTGTTTCGGAAAGTTTCGGCTTAATTTGACGCTATTAACGCAATAAAAAAGTAAAAACACCATAATCACCCATACAAACAGTCCACAGTTGATTTTCGATGCCCTCATCCAAATCGTTAGCACTGCGTTCAGTTCTGAATCCAGTGATTAGAGGGAATGCTTTCCATTTGAAGCAGTCGCCGCTTATAAACATACTTTTATTTAGTTTGCCATCGGCCTGTTAGAGAAAGCCAAATGGACCTCTTTACAGTTTTGACGAGGTGAGAGTGACCATTGAAACAGTAAACAGATTCAAAGGCTTGATCGGATAACTAGGTTGGTGCAGTGTTGGAGTTGTGAAATTTGAGCTGGGGGGGGGTTGAGGACTGAATTTCAATGCATGACAGAAACTGCATGTATCAGATATGCGATTTTTGGGAGGGTTGCAAAGTTACCTGAGGGGTTCAACTACCCCCCCCCCCAACCCCCCGGCAACTCCAACCCTGGACCGATAGTGAATGTGGAGAGTTACTGCAGTAGTTTTCACAAAGGCTTGCTTAGCCTCATAAACCACTTTAATTCACATTATGATTATCATTATTTTTGCTGTGAATCGATGAACTGAATATATTTTCTTACAGAAAACTTCGGGTGCCGCTAAAGACAGCACTTAGCTTCTTCCTCTGCTTGGGTGAGAGAAACACTTTAAACCAACTTTTCTGTTCCCCCATTGAAGGTAATTTCAAGCCACTGCGTATGCAAATAGATCTTTGAGAGCGTGGAAGGGCCCTAAATTTTGATTTACCATCATCTCCAGAGTCAGCGAAGAGGTATAAATTAACGCTCTGTATACAGATCATTATATTGTGTTTGACGCTGATAATAGAAGAAACATATATATTGCAGGTATAGCAGTTTGTTAACAGTCAAATCCGATAAGTTATCACGTTCTAGTTCAAATTTAATGTAAGTCAAAGAGGATCTGTGTTCTGCTTTCCCCATTTTGACGTTCTTTATTTTAACATTCATGTTATTAAATTTTGTTAAATTTTCATTTTGAAAATATCATTTACAAAAAACACCAGTTTTATTAAAGCTCTGACGCTGCAACGTACCTAAAGTCAAACGCTTGTGGCCGTTCGCTTCGGAAAGAAGCCGTTCGATTTCGCTTCGCGTCGCCGTTCGCTTCGCGTCGCATTTCGCTTCGCGAAGCCTAAGATTCCAGAACGACCAATCAGAACGATCACCCAGCCAACCAATCAGAACGCTTGAAGGTAACAGACATACAGAGCAAGGATCTTAATATTTTACTAAAAAAATGCTCGCTTCGCTCGCACTCGCTTCTCTCTTCGCTCGCAGTGCAGGCTCGCTTCGTTCTAGGCAACGAATATTCCAACAAACAAATTAAACATAAACTGCTTACACAAATCGGGTCTAAATGTGCTCTATAAAATTAGCTTTAAGCGAAGCGTAACCGCGTCTTTCTAACGTTTATAACCGCTGAGATATAGGCGCTATAGGAAGCTCCTATTCACCATTCGGCCATGCACAAAAATGCCTCTAACTTAACTACCGTAATAATCGATGAATAATTAATGTGCTCTATAAAATTAGCTTTAAGCGAAGCGTAACCGCGTCTTTCTAACGTTTATAAACGCTGAGATATAGATGCTATACGAAGCTCCTATTCACCATTCGGCGCTGCACAAACATGCATTTAATTTAACTTATAATCAATGAATAATTAATTCCTTTGCAAGAAACCCGGGGATAAAAATTTCAGGAATCGATAGAAACGTAAGGAATTATAAAAAGGGGCCTTTAAAGTTTAAAGTACTAAACGGAACATTTGAAACTCATAATGCTAATCTATAGGGCATGACGTTGCACATTTGCATAAAATTGCGGTAAATTTCCGTAGCTATGCAAAAATCTCATAATGCTAATCTATAGGGCATGACGTTGCACATTTGCGTCAAATTGCGGTAGATTTCGGGATTGGGGAAGGGGATATATTCGGAAGGCACACAGCCAAGCTCAACTAAAGGGATGGTTGGTTGGGAGATGGATGGGGAGAGGGGGTGGATGAGGATGGGAGAGGGGTGGAGAGAAGAGGGTTGGTAGAGGGTTGGGAGGGAAGGGGGTTGGGGGAAGTCAGGGGTGGGGATGGAAAGAGGGTGGGGGGGGGAGGGGGGGGGGGGGGAGGGGCTTTGTTTGAGAGAGGGATGGGGAGAGGGAAAGGGAACAGGGGGTTTGAGCTGCAATTAAGACGTTATGGGAACGCTCCGTTGATTATATTATACAGTTTTGATTAATAGACAATGGTTGTCAATGGCAACAGCGTCGTGCACAGCCAGGACAGAGGTTACGCATTCGACTTCGCAACGTCGATTGGTGACCAATCAGAACGCTCGAAGGTAACAGACAAACTGGACAAACAGAGCAAGAATCTTAATATTATAAATACTGGCCGCCCTGCAGTGCGCACAAAATGCTGCTGCACGTCTAATGTTGGACCTAAAACCTAGAGACCCCGTCACTCCGGCGCTTCGTGAACTTCATTGGCTTCCGGTCCAGTCACGGATACAACACAAACTATGCACGCCGATGTTCTGTGCACGGAATGGTCTTTGTCCGACCTATCTGACCGATTTCCTCCAGTCAACATCAACCGCCAGCGGTGGACCAGGCTTATGATCTGTATCTACCAGCCAATACCAGAAACTTTGTCTCCGTACAGTTATGGGGCAACGAGCCGTCTCGTACGCTGGTTGTACGCTGGACACGATGCTTGAAACGCCCTTTAATTAACCAGTGCTAAGGAACATAAAATCTCCCGTCGTGTTTCGCAAACTCCAAAAAGTATAAAATTCCTTAGTTATAGTCATATCCAAAGGCTCACAAATTCGACATACAACTCCAGCTAGACACTAGTACAGTAGACAGTCCCTACATTGTCTTCCTATCAAACATTGAATTAATTATAAAATTTGTCTTTTAGTATTTAAAACCATGTTATATAATGATCCCTATTACCTTAAGATGCGACTTATCCCTCGACCTACTACTCAATCCACTGGGTATTTGGCAGAACTTTCATTTGTTGTTCCTTATTCTCGCACAGTCAGTGACACTAGTTGTTTCTCAGGGTGTGGCCCTAAACTCTGGAATTCAATACCGACATCAGGGGCGTAGCGAAAGGGGTATATAGGTAAAGAACGGCATCATTTGATGCACTTGCATTCTCGTTCTATACTTAATCGCAAAGGGTACAAAAATGTTTAGGTATACAAATATATATATATATATATATATATATATATATAGGTGCGATTTGTGACCTGGATCAGTGGGGAATATGTCGAGCTTGGGGGATGTAGTTGTTGGAAACTGTAGCAGTGGGGGATGTAGTGGTGAAGGATGTAGCAGTAAGGGGGATGCAGTTGGACAGTGGGGGGGGGGAAGATTCCTCTTCCCCTCCGAAAATCGCGCCCTGTATATATATATCTACTTATTTAGAAGTTTATAAGTCTGTCTCACACTCATTATATGTTCGCCGCGAGAAGAGCAGATCGAGAGGGAAGTAGAAATCAAACTGAAAATTAAATGAATCAGCAAAACCGTTATGTCCGTTGCCAGCAATTATTTCGCTGAATAGTGAAAATATTTTCAGTTTGATTTATAATAATCTTTATTCGTGACAAGCACAGCATCAACAAAATAGTACACAAACAAGGGAAACACAAACCAAACGAAACAAAAACCAAATAAAATCAAACTAATAGTAAACTAATAAACTAAGCACAGATTAAACTAAACACAGATTTATGTCATTCTGGCGCAAATACACAACGTGTGATAAACTTTTCTAAAACAAGCATTGACGACCGCTACAACATTTTTTAATTATGGCAGAAATTGGCACCACGTGACTTCTTGAGCGACGTCCCGCCAAACATTTATCTAGCGCTTTTGTCCAATTCGATCAATTCGAATCCTGCGACCCATTTATACATGGTCACATTCAAAACCTTAACAGCGGCAAACCATTTTAAACTAAAATAATAAGATAACCAGTTATTCTTACATGGAGCTTTTCAAGGCGCCACGACAGAAATCAATTGGACTAAAATAACCTTTTAATTAATTACAGACATTACATCTGGAGTGTAGTTTCGATAAAAAAATCAATTTTTTTATTAGGATCAAAGACTACAGTGCTGTGAAAGTGTGGATTACACAAAATTTCGCCCGAGAGAATTTCGCCATATTTCATTCTAAATATATCCTAAAATGCGGCAGTTATAATGAACTACCGATGGAATATTTCGCAGGAAATCCAACAGATCAGGATGTTATATTCTAATATTATGACATTTGAGCAATTAATTGCAATAGGAACCCTCCAAGAAATACTAGATTAGGCCTACACTGTTTTTCGAATAGACAGCAAACAGACAACGTCAGGTTTTGGAAGATTGCTGATCGATCTAGGCAAGACGGGGGATAATCTCGCATACTTCAGACGACCACTGGAGTTAAGGAACATAAAAGAGGGAGGTCCATCATTTCCGTATGAGCATAGACTAACAGATGAAGGTCGAGCGAGCCTTAAAGTAAATCTCGAAACAATAGCGCAAAACATGGGGTTGGCAGTTTACAGTACTGCTCAAAAAATTGTGAACACACGTGGATTTCGAAGCAAAACGTATTTTTTCTACTGCATTTTTTCATTAATGATACTATTCTACGATTGAAGTATTGATGTACAGAAGGCTATAGATATGCAAAAATAGTTGACCATTTTTCGTGGCATTTCGAACGCTCTAGAATTAAAATTGAGACCGAATATACTGATTATTCTAGTACGGTTTGATGCAATGAAGATGGAGACACAAGAAAATGTGGATATAATTCGTTTCATCACTCTTCTAAATTTTTTTCACATGTATAGCCTGCTGTAGGAATAGTCCTTCCGCAGTCCAATGTCAAACAGAGTATCAATTTTAAGATATGTTTCTGGTCTATAAAACATGTGATACAAGAAACCAGCTATCTTAAGACCCCTCTTATCTCTCGATCGACTTTGTAGACATTTGACAGAGAATAGATTTCTGAAAGACTTTGTAAAGACTTTATAATGTCGATTGAATTAGTTGACCATTTTTCGTGGCATTTCGAACGCTCTAGAATAAAATTCAGACAGAATTTACAGATTATTCTAATACGGTTTGATGCAATGTAGATGGGGACACAAGAAAATGTGGATATAATTCGTTTCTTCACTCCTCTGAATTTTTCATATCTATAGCTTACTGTAGCAATAGTCCTTCTGCAGGCCAAAGTCAAACAGGGTATCATTTTTATAATATTTTTCTGGTCTATACAAGAAACCAGCTATTTTAAGACCCCTCTTATCTCTCGATCGACTTTGTAACCATTTGACAGAGAATTGTTTTCTGGAAGACTTTGTATAGTGTCGTTTGACATAGCTCACTATTTTTCGTGGCATTTGGAACACTCTAATGTAAAACCGAGGCAGAATAGGCCTATACTGATTATTCTAGTATGGTTTGATGCATTGAAGATGGAGACACAAGAAAAAGTGGATAAAATTCGTTTCAACACTCTTCTGAAGTTTTGCATATCTATAGCCTTCTGTACATCAATCGTAGAATAGTATTATTAATGAAAAAATACTGTATTGGTGTTCTTGGTTGCGATTGCAATGTTTTAACAAACCTTAAACTTCGTTTTGCTTCGAAATCCACGTGTGTTAACAATTTTTGAGCAGTACTGTACTGCCCATATTGGCCAGTTGAAGTCGAAGAATGGAGAAAGCGCAAACGATTTAACGGATGGCCGAATGAGAAGATGATCGCCAGGATAACAAGAGGCGGTTGTCATTTTGTTTCTAAACTTCGTACATGGAGCTCTTGTGACGACACAGATTGGAGATTCTCATTCTCAAAAGCGGAACTTCTATTGATTCACAGTTGGACGAACGTTCAGAAACTCGCATATCATGTCATTCGAGTCGTGAAGAGAAGACTTTATGAGTATTGTGGTGGCGATAGAGGCAATGGATTTCAAACTTACTATTTCAGAACACTCGTGTTGTGGGCATGCGACCTATTCTCTTCAGAACATAATCGTCATAAATCGCTACATAAATCATGTTGGATAGAATAGACTAGAATAATCACCTGTGTGAAGACAATGATTATTCGGTTTCACAAGTGTTTGGATGACAAATTCTGTGCTAGATACTACATTTCGGATTGTAATATAATGAGTCATATGAAACATACAGATAGGTTTGGGAGAGAATTACAAACGCTACAGTTAATCAGATATGAACCGAGTCTTAAGATAACTAGTTCCGTGTATCACAAGTTTTATAGAGGACAAAAATATTATAAAAATCGATTCGCTGTATGACTTTAACCAATGAAAAAACTAATGCTACAGTAGCTACATAGACATGCAAAACTTCCATGCAGCGGAGTGATGAAAGACTCGAATTAGAATCGCTTGACTGAAAAAATAGATTTTGAAAGACTGTGTAATACGTTGTGTATATTGTCGTTTCAAATGGATCACCAGTGTTTGTAGCATCTCGAACTCTCTAGAATAAAATTAAGACAAAATACATAGACAATTCTACAAAGATTTTACGGAATGAAGATAGAAGCACAAGAAAATGTGGTTTAATTTGTTTCATCACTCGGCGGGATTTTTCAATCAATCAATCAATCAATCAATCAATCAAGTTTATTTTTTCTCAACATACTGATAAGTACACGTCAAGAAGAAAACAAAAAGCTTAACTAAACTATTAAAATATAAACCATGAACGTCATATTCTTGTACAGACTTTAAAGAATAATAATTCAAACATTTTAATTGATATACGGGGAAGGTACCAATATTGTATATGATAGAAATCTAGTACAAATATTTAATAGAGAGAATGCGAATTACAAAAATTGAGTTAGATAATATAAATAAAAACCGAATTCCTCTGGCTGATCTCTCTAACGGAAACGTCACCTCATTGATCGCTCCGACTTCATTGTGGAGGGAGTCGTCATAGCACCTAGTCGAAAGCTGTGCCTACTGGGTGTACTCCTTGACGCACACTTAATGGACATCTGAACAACATTATCCGATCAAGCTATTACAACTTGCGTCGGATTAGACAAGTTCGTCGCTATCTGCCCACCTCGGCTGCGACGGACCTAGTCCGGGCACTAGCGGTCGCTCGCGTCGACCACTGCAATAGGGTTCTTTACGGCGTCCCACAGAGTCAACTCAGTCGACTACAGACGGTACTGAACGTTGCGGCCCGCCTTATCTTTCGTTCCAGATGGAGAGGGCACATCACTCCACTCCCGAGGGACCGATTGACCGAGGGCTAAAGATCCCTGAACGGGTAGCGTTCAAGCGACATTGGCTTACGTACTGCGCGCCATAAACGACCCTCATTGTCCGACATAGGCCTACCTCTCCGAGCTGATCGTGAGAAAGACGGCGATCGAACGTCGTTCTCTACTTCGATCCGGAAACAGCAATCAACTGGTCGCCCCTTTTCCTCTCAGGACTGTGGGTCTCTGAGACAGATCCTTTCGGCGCGAGAATCCTGCTTTGTGGAATTCACTCCCGAAGACAGTGACAAATGAGACACTCCCTGATCGTTTCCGGAAACAGTTGAAGACGCATTTGTTTACCAGTTTTTGTAAAGCGCTCTTGACTTTGCCTAGTTTGTCATGTTTACTGCGCTTAAAAATTGTCTTGCATACTAATAATAGTAAAAAATAATAATAGTAATAAAATTATATGTGATATTACAGTCTAATAGTAAAAAATGCAAACATGAAGTAAAAGAAATTTATCGTTGAGAAAAAAATCAATATTTTTCAATATCAATAGTTTTCAATAGTTATAACCGACTGCAATAACACTAGGTTAAAATTTTTGGGAAAATTGTCTTGCTAAAACTCAAAATGACACTGGCTTCTTTGATTCAGGTCAGGTTTTTTGCTAATTTGATTTTGAAAATCTAGTCTTTTAACTAAATCGATTGCATCTTGTAACATTAGAGGGCAACGAAAACCATTTTTGTCAGTTGTCTCAGAAGTTAGACTTCTTCTTGGGTGTATTTAGGGTACTGATTCCAAATATAGCATCAGATTGTTTTCTATCAGCTCTAGTTTTTGAGATTCGGCCATATATTTTAGACTGAAAGTGCGTGATAATTGCCTATAGGCCTATCACAGGGCAAAAACACAAATTTGTGTTGCCATGTTTCTCTAGAAATAAGACCACCTTCTTGATATATTTAGGGTGCTGATTCCAAATATGGCATCGGATTTTTTCTACTTGCTCTATTTTTTAGATACGGCCATATTTCCTCTATTGGAAGTGCATGATAATTGTATATATTTGCTTTATGTAGCCTGTGATTGCTCTCATCTGAAGGTCTTTGTTAATAGCATTAAAGATCTTACATTTCCCGAAGAAATGAAATGAAATATGGGGAGTATAATAAATCATATTATTTAATTGCAATATCTTGGACTGAAAAGAAAACAAATGATTTAGTACTCGAAATGGCAGTCACGCAAAGATATTCGCTATCTACAATACGTAAAAGACAACTTCAATCTTTTTTGGACATATAATGAGGAAGAAAGGTATAGAAAACCTGGTAACTACTGGAAAATTCGAAGGCAAAAGATCAAGAAGACAAAGAATGACGTATATCAGCAGCTTACTGACTGATGTAAAGCTTATTGACTGATGTAAAGGGGTGACTATAGAAATAGAATTCATACAAGCAACACACAACAGAGAGAAATGGAAGTCCATAGTCGTCAACGTAGAAATACACGACACCTGAAGAAGAGAAGTTTTGAGGTAATTGTGGACGAAGGAGCAGCAACAGTCAGGGACCATTTAGAAATACAATTGCATCATAATTGCTTGAAGTGTCATTTTTTCTGATTTATGGTGTGACAAAGTGAATGACAACTCATTCACTAATTAATATAACTGCATTAAATATGTAATATTTGTTGCTCTGAAGATTTTTTCTGTTCAATTATAGAATTTTAATTGATTAAGTTAGTTATAGGCTGATTTATATAGCGCTATTTTCCTAGCGGGCTAGAGTCAAGAGTGCTTTAAGGATTAAGGATTCTGCATTTAGCTCATTATTAGTAGAACCAAAATACAAGGACGACTAAGTCTTATCTCAAAAACTAGAGCTGATGGGGCAAAACGGATAACATATGTGGAATCAGGGCACCAAACTTACTCAAGAACAGGTCTCATACTTTGCAGGCTACAAACTGTGTGTTGACCATTTCATTATAATGAAATCTGCATGACGTACATGTAAATAGAAAATGCATGCATACATGAAAAAATCATCACGTAGCAATATAAAAAAAGTTTACCTGATTGCGTAAAACCAATGTTATATTTGAATTTAGGACATTGAAATTGTCCTAAATCTGTTAAGAAAACTTAGACAATATGTTTGATGTTGACCAGTGTAATAGTCCTTCCATAGGTTAAAGTCAAACAGGGAATCGACTCAGTAATATTTTTCGTCTATAAACCTGTCAAACAAGAAACCAGTTATCTTCCGATCGACTTTAGTGTCGCCTCAAACGGCGCACCATTTCATGTGTATTTCGAACGCTCTAGAATAAAATTGAGGCAGAAATATTGACAATTGTACAGAGATTTGACGCACTGAAGATGGAGACATACGAAAATTTTGTTTTAATTCGTTTCATCACTAAGCTGAATCTTTGAGTATCTATATTATTATTATTATTATTATTATTATTATTATTATTATTATTATTATTATTATTATTATTATTATTATTATTATTATTATTATTATGACAATTTATATAGTGCAATAAGAATAGCGAAGGCCAAAGTCAAGAGCACTTTACAGGGAGCACTTGTAGGATATAGTAAATAAGTGCGTCTTTAGTTTATTTGCAAACAGTTCGGGAGAGGTCTCTTTAGTCACTTCATCTGGCAATCCATTCCATAGGGCGGGGTTCCTCCGCGTAAAAGATCTCTCCCCGAGTTTCGCCGTTTTGGACGGAGGGGGGAATGGACAACAGAACACGACTGCTGGACCGAAGATGCAAGCGCCTTTCCGTCATCGCAGGCCTATGCAGTATGCACCAGCGCTGTTAAATAGCGGGACAGGTTGAGTCGTGCAAGACTCGAAATGTAAGCCAGCATCGTTTAAACTGACGCGTTCCGGGATCCGGAGCCAGTGTAGTTTGTCTCTGAGTAATAGAGTAACGTGATGGCTCCGAAAAAATCACTCGGGCGGCAACGTTCAGTATCGACTGCAGCCGGCTCAGTTGGCTATCGGGGAGACCAAGTAATATACTATTACAATAGTCGATCCGAGATATGACGAGGGCACGGACGAGTTGTATCGATGCGGCAGTTGAAAGATTATATAGCGGCGGATCTCCCTGATCTTTCGGAGCTGGTAGTGTGGCGACCATGTTATTATTATTATTATTATTATTATTATTATTATTATTATTATTATTATTATTATTATTATTAAAACGCGATGACTTTGCGTTACGCGAAAGCTTTTATAACGATAAGTCAGTTTCGTCCCCTACCCCACTTTCTACTCCACTGGGTGAGTGAGTGGGCAAAGTGTATCACATCGTCACTGCAACAGCAATTTATCAGTGACGACGACGTCTGAAATCATGTGTCAATTCTACCGGTTGGAGATTTTGAATATTAAACATTGCAGTCTGTATCAGATACACTGTAATGTTCGTATCTATCTGAAAGCAATTTATTCATGTTTAAACCTGCAAATATTTATAGAACCCGGACATGTTTTCTTTTAGTTATAGTGAAAATAGAGTTGGCACATTTTTATCCGGATACAGTTATTGTTATTATTGTTATTGTTCATGACGATTTATATAACGCCGTAGCACAGCAAGGGCCAAAGTCAAAGGCGCTTTACAAAAAACATGGGAACATACAGTATATATATAGATACTCTATCCGGACATCTACATATACAATATACATATTCTCTCTCTCTCTCTCTCTCTCTCTCTCTCTCTATATATATATATATATATATATATATATATACTAGAAAGATGCTCGCTTCGCTCGCGCTCGCAGTGCAGGATAATACTAATCCAATACCTATGCCTAATACCCAATCATTGAATTCATGCTGAACAACATTTCAATGATCGCCACCTAGCCAAGCTCAGCGCCACTTAATAATTAGGCCTATGTACGTTAAAATCACGCAACTGTGGCCATGTGTGACGCTGTACACGTATTTTTTTGTGTACGCACAACTACCTGAGGCTGCGAACAATTGTTACCAATAGCAACGTCGTCGCACGCCCAGCCGACCGTGTTAAACGACGATTCTACGAACAATTGTTACCAATAGCAACGTCGTCTTCGAACATCGTCCACCAACGCATCGCGACGTAAGGACTAAACGGTGTAAACCGTCTACCAATAGTCAACGCTCGCCCACGAACGCATCGCGACGTAAGGACTAAACGGTCTAAACCGTCTACCAATAGTCAACGCTCGCCCACCAACGCATCGCGACGTAAGGACTAAACGGTCTAAACCGTCTAGCAATAGTCAACCAATCAGAACGCTTGAAGGTAACAGACATACAGATAACGATTTTAATATGATAGATATATATATATTGTATGAAGAATTGATCGCAATTGTTTAATAATAAAGGCGCCGGTGTTTAAGCGGACACAAAAACAGCCGAACACACGGCCGCCCAACCACGAGCGGTATGCAGGAGAAGTTTCAAAGCGTCTTAAGCTCCCTTCTAGCCTAGCGCGTACTTTGTCCGTTCACATGAATGAATTAAGACTTAATTATTTAAAATTAGCACAAATTTACATTATTAATAAACACTAAGTAATTAGATTAAATTATTAATTAACAAGTTTATATAGAGTTAAGCAATCTTTAATAATAATTAGAAATTAATCTTATTATATAATTCTCGATGTCCGTCGCGTCTGTCCGTCTGTCCGTCCGCAACACGGCGGGTATTGCAAGACGCTGTTGTCATTGACAACCAAATATTGTTTAATCAAAACTGTATTGAGAACGGAGCGTTTAACGAAGCGTCTTAATTGCAGCTTAAACCCCCGTTCCCCTTCTTTCTCCTTATCCCTCTCCTAATCGCCCAGGCCCCAACCCATTCCCGCCCCGGCCCCAAACCCCTTTTCCCTTCCTTTCCCCATCTCCCTTCCCTCTCCCCATCCCCTCGCAATCGCCTTGGCCCAACCCATTCCGACCCCGGCCCCAAACCACCCCCGTTCCCCTTCCCTCTCCCCAACCCTTTTCCCTCTCCCATCCCTCTCCCAATCCTTGGCCCCAACCCATTCCAGCCCCGGCTCCAAACCCCGTTCCCTTCCTCTTCCCATCCCCCTTCCCTCTCCCAATCGCCCTCCCAATCACCCCGGCCCCAACCCATTCCGGCCACGGCCCCAAACCCCGTTCCCTTCCCTCTCCCCAACCCTTTTCCCTCTCCCCATCTCTTTCCCAATCGCCCTGGCCCCCAACCCATTTGAGGCCCTGGCCCCAAACCCCGTTCCCCTTCCATCTCTCTCTCCCCATCCCTTTTCCCTCTTTCCATCCCTCTCCCAATCGCCCTGGCCCCAACCCATTCCTGCCCCGGCCCCAAACCCCGTTCCCCTTCCCTTTCCCCATCCCCTTCCCTCTCCCCATCCCTTCTCCAATCGCCCAAGCCCCGTTTCCAAACCTACACAACGCTGCTCCTGAAAACCCGTACAACCCACTTTCCTCCTCCCAAATCTGCCTTCCTCTCCCAATGCCCTGCTCCCCGTTATTATATATATATATATATATATATATATATATTCCTTCTTAGCCTCAATACCTATTTTTTAAATTTTACCCCTCAAGTGGGGATTAAATTTTCAGACTCCGTCACCGTACTGGGAATTTTTTAATTTTTGGAAAAGCGTTCTTCAGAAATGATTGATGTAACGTTTTAAATTTGCTATATCTCAGGCTATATAGGAGCCAAAAAGATGAGGTTTGCACCATTGTTTAGATTGTTTATTCCTCTTTCTAACCGTCTGTGCAAAACAAAAAAAAATTGGGGGTAGAGTCCACTTTACGGACTAAAATATCACCCTCTTCCCCCGAAATTTTTTTAAAGCCCCCTAGCAAAATATTTTCAGCGGTAACCCCACTTTGGTCAGCGGAAAAGTTGTTAAGGGATGTCAGTATTTCGCGTAAGTTTTGAATTCTGAGAAAGTTTCCAAATTTTTTTGAATTTGCTACATCTCAGGCTATATAAGAGATAAGAAGATGAGGTTTGCACCATTGTTTAGCTTTTTTATTCCTCTTTCTAACCGTCCGTGCAAAACAAAAAAGTCGAGCGTTCACGAGCTTTCCGACATTCAAGTGAGAATGAGGAGCAGGCTGTTGCTTGGCGTGCAAAAGCAGCACAGCAAACAAGAGAATCAAGCACTGCATGTCGTTCGACACTGCCAAATCATTACACTTACGTTGACTATCAAGTTTCAGAAAATTCATGCGAATAGACGTTAACTCGGTTGAAGGAAAAGGCGGCGAGTTAAGGACAATCAATTGCGCAAAATGCTATTGCATTTGCGCAAATTCGTGGTAAAACAGCCAATCTCCCCGTCATAAAATGCTATTGCATTTGCGCAAATTCGGGTGGTAGAACAGCCAATCTCCCCTCATAAAATGCTATTGCATTTGCGCAAAATCGGGTGGTAGAACAGCCAATCTCCCCCGTCATTTTTGACGGGTAAACACCTAGTCTTCTTATTATATAATTCTCGATGTCTGTCCGTCCGTCTGTCACGTCTGTCCGCAACACGGCGGGTATTGCAAGACGCTGTTGTCATTGACAACCAAATATTGTTTAATCAAAAATGTATTAAAACCAACGGAGCGTTTAACGAAGCGTCTTAATTGCAGCAAACCCCCGTCCCCCTTCCTCACCCCATCCCTCTATTAATCGCCCAGGCCCAACCCATTCCGCCCCGGCCCCAAACCCCTTTTCCCTTCCCTATCCCCATCTCCTTCCCTCTCCCCATCCCTCTCCCAATCGCCCCCAAACCCCCGTTCCCTTCGTCTCCCCAACCCTTTTTCCTCTCTCCATCCCTCTCCCAATCGCCCCGGCCCCAACCCATTCCGGCCCAGGCCCCAAACCCCCGTTCCCCTTTCCTCTCCCCATCTCTTTTCCCTCTCCTCATCCCTCTCGCAATCACCCCGGCCCCAACACATTCCGGCCCCGGCCAACACATTCCGGCCCCGGCCCCAAACCCCCGTTTCCCTTCCTCTCCCCATCCCTTTTCCCTCTCCCCATCCCTCTCCCAATCGCCTCAGGCCCAACCCATTCCAGCCCCAACCCATTTGCCCCGGCCCTAAACCCCCGTTCCCTCTCTCCTTATCCCCTTCCAACTACCCATCCCTCTCCCAATCGCCCAGGCCCCAACCCATCAGCGCTCCGCCCCTACCCCACCGGCCCCAAACCCGTTTCCAAACCTACACAACGCTGCTCCGAAAACCCGTACAACCCACCTTCCTCCTCCCAAACCTCCCTTCCCTCACCCAATGCCCTGCCCCCATTATATATATATATATATATATATATATATATATATTCATTCTAGCCTCAATACCTATTTTTATATTTAACCCTCAAGTGGGGATTAATTTTCAGACGTCGTCACCGTACTGGGGATTTAATTTTTGGAAAAGCGTTCTCAGAAATGATTGCTGTAACGTCTTAAATTTGCTATATCTCAGGCTATATAGGAGCTAAAAAGATGAGGTTTGCACCATTGTTTAGATTGTTTAATCCTCTTTCTAACCGTCCGTGCAAAACAAAAAAATTTGGGGGTAGAGTCCACTTTACGGCCTAAAATATTACCATCTCCCCCCGAAAAATGTTTAAAGCCCCTTAGCAAAATATTTTAAGCGGTAACCCCACTTTGGTCAGTGGTAAAGTTCTAAAGGGATGTCAGAGGAACAAAATAAACCAAAAAGTTTGAAAATCGGTTGACATTTGGCAAAGATCTATCAATTCTAACCTGATGACCCCAATGTTTGAACATAAGTATTATCGGTGAATTTCGCGAAAGTTTTGAATTCTGAGAAAGTTTCCAAAATTGTTTGAATTTGCTACATCTCGGGCTATATAAGAGCTAAGAAGATGAGGTTTGCACCATTGTTTAGCTTTTTTTATTCCTCTTTCTAACCCTCCGTGCAAAACAAAAATGTCGAGCGTTCACGAGCTTTCCGACAATCAAGTGAGAATGAGGAGCAGGCTGTTGCTTGGCGTGCAAAAGCAGCACAGCAAACAAGAGAATCAAGCACTGCATGTCGTTCGACACTGCCAAATCATTACACTTACGTTGACTATCAAGTTTCAGAAAATTCATGCGAATGGGCGTTAACTCGGTTGAAGGAAAAGGCGGCGAGTTAAGGACAATCAATTGCGCAAAATGCTATTGCATTTGCGCAAAATCGGGTGGTAAAACAGCCAATCTCCCCCATCATAAAATGCTATTGCATTTGCGCAAAATCGGGTGGTAGAACAGCCAATCTCCCCCGTCATTTTTGACGGGTAAACACCTAGTTAATAATAATACAGTACGTGGCGTTTGCCACATAATCACTAAGCTGAGTCTTTGAGTATGTATAACCTTCTGTAACAAACTAACAATAGTTCTTCCAAAGCTAATGTCAAACAGGAAATCGAATTTATGAAATTTTTGGTCTAAAACATAGATGTAACAAAGGTTTTTTTAACGTTTTATAACGCTTTTTATTTTTGTCAACGTTTTTTATTATAAAAACGTTGGTAAAATAAAAACACAGATTTCCTTAATCAGCTACAACGAGCTAATTAATTAGCATTCTGCTGTTTAGCTATAGACTACAGTCGTTTGCTTATTATTAGGTCATGGAGCCTTACTTGCCTACAACACAGAGTAAACAATTTATGCCAGTATTATTGCTGTTTATTTCATTGCACAATCGTTTTGCAAAGTGTGACTTGATTGTTGATTCCCCGTGCGTGGGTAAGGCACATTGCCTAAACTCGCTCAGATAAACGTCTGTAACGTTTTTTATTGAATGTTTTTTTACTTTTGTAACGTACGTTTTTTAATATTTTCCCAACGTTTTTACATCTATGAGTGGCGACCATGTGCCACAGATAGCGATAGCATTAATAATAATAATAATAATAATAATAATAATAATAATATTATTATTATTATTATTATTATTATTATTATTATTATAGATTGTTTAACTGCATAAACTTGTTAGTTAATAATTTAATCTAATTAATTAGCGTTTATAATAATGTATTTTGTACTAATTTTAATTAATTAATAAAGTTTTAATTCATGTAAAACGGACAGAGCACGCGCTAGGCTACGACGCTATGGCTTATTCGGTAAAATTATTAGAATCGCCACGCCCGCCCAAAGACCGAGGGACAAGTTATAGAAACCGGCAACGATTATAAGTTCCCGGGAGAGCCTTCGGTCTTCAGCGACTAGAGAGTTTGACCGCTGAAAGACCGTCGCAAGTTTGACAGAGGCTGCGCGGAGACGGCGGCTGGCTGGCCGCTGACGAAGGGAACAGGCGGTTGGAGCGATGGAAAGAAGGAGAGAGAACGGCAGCGGTCGGCCGGCTGTGTAGTCGATGCGTTCGCCTAAAGACCGGCGCCCGGTTACCAGAGGTGATTAGCGAAGGGTTGGGCCGTAGACGGGGTCGCTTACCACTGATAACGACGACGAAACTACCTAGGTTCCCTGCTTTCACGGCACCTAAGCGGACATGGCTCAGCAGTTTGAAATTCCACCCAGAGACCGGCGCCCGAAAGACAGGGCCTGTCGGCGATGCGCGTCGCCGGCGGCGAGGCGCCTTTCGCCGCTGCCGACGACGCTAGGGGGGTGGGTCCGAAGTTGAACTTTCTGACGGCTAATACGCATAGATAGGGACATTGGGGGGCGAGCGCCCTCAAGGGCTGGTTCTAAAAATCGAAAATCTCCGAAATATGAGAATTTATGTATCCCGCGTCAATAGGAAGACGCAGGCGGCTGTTGTAACTAAAGTTCGCTTGAGACGCGCGCCCAGCTGGCAGGAGCTATTACCGCGTCGCTTAGCCGTAGACGACGCCTCTGACCACCGCTAGTATCGACACCCTCAGACAGGTCCCTACTTTTTCCTATTGACGGCAACTACGCGAACATACGCACAACTGACGAAAAATCCGCATAGGTGCTCGTCAAAAAGTTTCAAAACTGAAAATTTCAGTCATTGACATGACAAGTGCTTTTCGCACTGTGGCGCTTATATCGTGAGGCGATAGAGTAAAGAAAGCACAGCGATTGAAAGCGAGTATTTGGAGCCGGTTTAAAGTGCTAGAGCTTATCGTTTCATACTGACGTATCAAAGACTATCGATTGCATTTCCTGTGCGCTAGTTATTGTGGCTGCCGGATTGCGTCTAGTTAGCGTGTCTTTGTCCGTGTTACCAGTGTTGTCACTGTAGCCATTGTTGTCATTGTTGCTTGGTTTATTAATAAATAAAAATAAACCAATAAAGGCAAGTTGTGTCCGTGTCTTTGAAAGTCGCTGTGACGCCGGAGTCTCAGAGCACTGTCCGTGAAGGTGAGTCTTGGCTGTGATGAACCTCGCCTACCTGAGGTCACGTTAGTGCCCAGGAGGTTAATCCTGAGCCACGGGAGGAGACAGACGCCCGCCTTCGTAAAGGCGCGGGGAGACAGTTTGGGTGAATCGACGGCCAAAGAAAAGAGTGGACCGCCGTCCATTCAGGCACGGATAACCTCGGGTTTTGGTGAAGGCGCTGAGGAAGCAAATAGACGCCGCTGCCCGTCTAGAAGCGAGAGCAGAAATTAACAAGCGTGCTAAGAAGCCGCAACAGAGTAGAGACAACGCCGCCTGTCTATAAGAGAGCGGAAGACGGTTAGATTACCGAGAATGAAGAGACGTGGGGCCAAGTCGAAGCCAGAGACCAGGAATACATATCCAAATCGCTTAAGGCGCCGAGACCAAGCGGTGGCCAGCGATAAGATGAATGAGTTAAAGGGTCTCTCGGACGAGGCCGGGGCCGGAACGGATAGAGAGTCAGAGGAAGAAAATGGAATCCTATGTTGAGGATCGGCCGTCCTCAGTGTGCGGCCAATCCGGCAGCCGCGGACACCTCCTCTGATGTCGGAGAGCCGGAAAGGGAAACTGACGCCGCCGATCAGGCAGAGTCGGCGGCAGATGGCGATCGGGAAACCGATCGGGCGTTGGGGGCCGCCCGACCGCCGGCCGCGCTACGAGGCCGCGAGCCGGGGTCGCCACATATGGTCTAAAATAATAAATTATTGATTGTAGACATTACTTTGGGAGGGAATACTCGGAGAAAAATCAATTTTTTTCTATGGATCCAAGACACCAGTAGTGTTGAAGTATGGATTATACAAAATTTCGTCTGAGATGTTTCACCACATTGGAATCTAGATATAGCCTATTATGCGGCAGTTATCACGAACTACCGATGAAATACTGCAGAGCTCATCCCACAGACAGGGATAGCATATTCTACTATTATGACATGTGTGCAATTCCTTGGAACAGAAATCCTCCAAAAAATACCAAATGCACTGTTCTTCGAATAGACAGCAAACACACACCGCCAGGATTTGTAAGATTGATGGTTGATCTTGATAACACGGAAGATAATCCAACATACTTCCGCCGCCCAGCCTTTTTAAGGGACATAAAATCAGGAGGACCATCATTTCCGATTGTCCAAACAGAAACCTTAGACTCCGACCTTGTGTATACAATTTACTGCTCTTATTGGCCAGTTGAAGCCGAAGAATGGAGAAAGCGCAAAAGGTTTCACGGATGGCCGAATGAGAAATTGATCACCAGGATATATAACAAGAGGCGGTTGTCATTTTGTTTCTAAACTTCGTACATGGAGCTCTTGTGACGACTCAGAATGGAGATTCTCATTCTCAAAAGCAGAATTTCTGCTAACTCACAGTTGGACGAACGTTCAGAAGATGGTGTATCATATTATTCGACGCATCAAGAAAAATATGTCAGTGTATTGTGGTGGTGATGGAAAGAAGGGAATGCAAACTTACTTTTTCAAAACGCTCATGTTCTGGGCTTGCGAAGAATTTCCTTCAGAATTTTGGACTGAGCAAAACATTATCAGCTGTATAAAGACAATGTTTAATTGGTTTCTCATTTGTTTAGATGAGAAATTAGGCTATGCCCAAGCTATTTCATTCCAGACTGCAATATAATGAGTCATTTGAAACATGAAGATAATTTTGAGAAAGAATTGCAGGCGATGCAGATATTCTTGAGAACTGAAAGTATCCTCTCCGAAAGCGAGTTGAAGATTTTCTTGGCAACTGAAATTGGCTTCCCTGACTTCGCTTTTCAATATCTTGAGCAAGCGTTATGCAGGCCTTTCGAATATGAATGCATCATTTCGACGTGCCGCTTATTTCCTCTTAACGAAAAATTAAATGGACGACTTGCGCAATATCTGTCTGAATGTGAATGGTTCTTACCAGAAATGAAAAATCTTCACGCAGCAATTGAGGCAAATCTTCGCTTGATGTCTGTCGAAAGTGTTACTGAAAGACAAACAAGCAAAGATTACGTCGTTTGTGTTGAAAATTTCGAGTTCGCTTTATTAAAGCGCGATGACTTTGCGTTACACCAAAGCTTTTATAACGATGAATCATATTCTGAAAATTGGAATAGGATAATTATTCGGAGGTTGCTTAGAAACTCAGTCGCAGTCTACCGTCGAAAAAGCCATAGTGATAATCGCCTTATGCATCCGATAGCGGAATCTTTTTCTTCAACATTGCATGGCGTCACATCGGCTTACCGTGCAAATTTTACATTACAGCAATGCAATCGTATGAGGAAGCCCTCAACGAATGCGAAAATTATTTGGAAGTATTTTATAGCTATACTGACGATAGATTTCTACCTCGCCGCTTTCCGGAGATTTGTTTATGCATACCAATTGTGATCTGCAATGGTTTGTCACAGATATTCGACGAACATTTGCAAGTCATTTTGGGATTTGTCACATTGCATAGAAATATCTCTTTCTCCAATTCATCGATTACTGCAACTTCTCACGAAGTATGTTTGAAATTGAACGTCTTTAAATTTCTGAAGTACATTTCCAGTCTAAGTCTGCAGGAGCTATTATCAATATTCCCAATGACTGAGTACACCTTAGTCGATAATAAAGATCCCTTTCGACCACACATGTCTCAGTTAGTGGATAACCTCTCTTTCAGTTCAGCCATAATCCTTGCTGCATTACGACAGAGCAGAACGTATAAGAAATAGTAACGGATTACTTTAAGTCCTGAACATTATAGTCAAAAGTGATAGGCCCTATCAACAGCTTGAAATGATCAGGCAAAGTATTATTTTAATTTTTCCAACAGGTGCTTTTGTGAATCATGGAAGTGTGTTGATATTTCCATTGCGATACTTGCTTGTGTTCCTATCCAATCACTCTCCCGCGTATATAGGCCTACGCTGTGTCCGGATGAAAAGGGTCCAACCCCATTTGCACTATAACTTTATGAAAACTTGGCCAATTTTTATAAAAAAAATTATTGTTGACGTTGGAATGAATTTGAATTCATGGGATATAAAAACGCACCCCTATGTGTCCGCCCTTTGGTTATTTTTGTCGTATTGTATGATGTTATTCAAAATTCTGTGGCTCCTGTCTGTTGCCTGATGTCTTTATTTCTCAATTTTTGATATTTGCTTAATCCCATTATGTTTCTTAGACAGCTGATCTCTGCAAACAATAGACATTTTCGTCTGATTCTTTTAGTACAAAGGTTTCCGATCCATATAAAATCGGAAATATTAGGCCTACAAGTGTACTATATAGTTTCACTTTGTATTCATGGTTAAGTTTTTGTTCCTCCATTATATGTTCTCATTCTTCCCATTGTTTGTAAACCTCGATTTATTTTCATTTTCACGTCATCTGTGCGTTTCCCTCGCCCTTTAGTATTCCTTCAACTTACTTGAATGTTTCAAATTTTCCCGAATCCGACCAATTAGTACGATTTCTATTTCATCGTTGCCAGCCCTCGAAACAGCCATAACTTTTGTTTTGTCATTGTTAATATTCAGACCAAATATTTTGCTTGCATCGTTTACTTCATTAGTGATAGTTTCTAGATCATGGATATTTTCACTCATAAGGCTGACAACATCTGTAAACTTCAAATTGTCTAGACCTTCGCCACTACATTTCACTTCTGTTTTTAATTTATTATTAATAACACTGAAAGTAACAGTTTCGTTTTGTCAAGTTTGTTACCTTTATTAGTTTATAATTTTGTAACTTAGTAGCCAGTTACTAGAGTATGGCATTGGATTGTCCGATTGTGACTGCGAAATGTATGAGTCAGTTCTAGACGGCTTTGTTGTAGTATTACATTTGTTCTGGTGACAACTCTTGCAACTGACATGCCTCTACAGGGTGTAAAAGTGAAAAGGGCACCCCTTTATGATATTTAATATCTCGGCTGCGTGTATAGCGATTTCAATGCAATTTATAGGCCATATACTTGGGAATGTTTTTGATGCAATTGCCAAATTTCATGCTGATATCTTTAGTGTTTGCTGAAATATGGCCCAAAAGCTAAAGAGACTCACATTTTGAAATTGACAAACAGAAGATAACGTCATAATAAAGTGATAAAATGTTTTTATTTATTTATTTGGCCCTAAAAAGGGCCGTTTTAAAGGGGATTTCAGATGATTTGCTACGGGAGCAGGTGCTCAAAATGACCCCCTTCTGCCTTCACACATGCCAACAAGCGCTTCTTCACTGACAGTATCGACTTCTTGATCTGGTTCTCAGGCAAACTCTCCCAGATATTCTTCAGCACCGTCTTCAACTCTGTGATGTTTTGTGGCTTTGGCTGATACTTTTGATATCTGTCGAGCATGATTCCCCAGACGTGGAAGTCAAGTGGATTGATATCTGGGGAGTTGGGTGGCCAGTCATCTTTCTTGATGAAATCTGGACAATGTTGCTACAGAAAATCCTGGGTCCTGAGAGCAGAGTGGGCAGGTGTTCCGTCTTGCTGGAATATGAAATTTTCTCCAAGCATATCCTGACAGTCCTCAAAGCAAATCATGACAGTCCTGCAGCCAATCATAATGCGGCTGTGTTTATCTGTTGGCCATAAATAACCATTGACCTTGACTGGCGCGATGACAACGACGCTATTTCAGACTTTAAAATGATACATTTTATTATGACGTTATGTTCCGTTGTCAATTTCAAAATTTGGGTCTCTTTAGTTGTTTGGCCATATTTCAGCAAATACTAAATATATTAGCATGAAATTTGGCAGTTACATCAGAAACATAGCCAGGTATATGGTCTATAAATTAAATTTAAATCGCTACACACACGGCCGAGACATTAAATATCATAAAGAGGGTGAAAAGGGTCCAGCTCCATTTGCACTATGACTTTTAAGAAAACTTGGTCAATAATTTCTATACACATTTTGATGGTTGACGTTGGAATGAATTTGAATTCGTGGGATATAAAAACGCATCGTTATGTATCCGCCCTTTGGTTATTTTTGACGTAGCCTAAATGTATGATTTTATTCAAAATGCTGTTGAATTATTACACACGGAGACTCCTGTTTTAAACCACTCGAATTATGGCCACCAGGCATACCAGATTTGAACCCGTTTAAGTAACTACTCTGTATGGCAAATGCCGCCTGGGGCGGTTCGTCCCCTGCCCCACTTGCTACGCCACTGGGTGAGTGAGTGGACAAAGCTCATCACATCGTCATTGCAGCAGCAATTTATCAATGACGATGACGTCTGAAATCATGTGTCAATTCTCCCAGTTGGACATTTTGAATATTGAACATTGTAATCTTTATCAGATAATGTTCGTACCTATCTGAAAGCAATTTATTAATGTTTAGAACTGCAATTATTTATAGAACCCGGACATTTTTTTAGTTATAGTGAAAATAGAGTTGGCGCCCTTTTTATCCGGATACAGTATATATATATAATGGACTACATTTTTTGCGGACTACTCCAAGTGAAAGAGTAGAGAGTACATATTGCTGACCGTGGAGAACTGAAACAACGATTGTTGGTCGAATGGATAAAACATGGACCACGAAATCATTTGTGGCGGCAAAACAACAGTGTCGACGTCTATTTTAGGCTTGTGCAAAAGCCGATGGTGGACACTTTGAACATAAATTCTGATGCAAATGTCAGCTTGATAACATTATTTGATAGGTCGCTTGAGAGCTATCTCGCAACGTTGAAAGTCAAATGGCTCCACTGGCTTGAAGTAATTTGCTTCTGATGCATTATACAAGTTGGTTTATTAAAAACGAAGCTCAGATTGACTTAGGTAGTTGTATCCTGAATCAAAACCTACAAAAGTTTTTTTTTAAAAATCGGCTAAGTATTAATAAGGCTGCGCTGATAAATGCATTGGTTTCGTTTTTTAGTGGACGCGGTGTATATATGAGTTTGTGTTGCCTATTTAAACGATTAAAAGTCTATCGCACACAATAGATGTCCGCATCAACTGTACTGTCTGTACCAGGCTACTTATCGGCCGATGAGTAACCCCAGTTGTACCCCAGTTGTTAATTGATCAGGGTCAAAGGTCTACCATTTCACATGCATTTTCATCTGCAGCATCAAGTTATGATACATTGAGTGAGTATGAAGTCTGAGTTTGACATAATATGAGAGGTTCAATGCACGAATGATTTAGAGTTAGGAAAAGCTGCGATGCAGTTGCGAAAAACTGAACAGAATATGTTTAATGCGGCTGAAAACATCCAGATCGACCCGGAGAATGCAGGCTCAAAAGCATGGACATCGGGGAAACAGTCGATGCACGTGTGCACTCCGGTGCTAAGTATTCTCAAAGGCACCAAACATACATAGGCCTATTAAATATATTTGCCCATCTAGACTTATAAATGACTATACTGGTCTACGTCAATTTTGCCGACTTGAAGATAACTTGTGATCTTTATGCATCTTAGTAATAATAATATTAATAATAATAATAAAAATAAAAATAAAAATAAGAATAAATAATAATAATAATAATAATAGAAATAATAATAATAAATAATAAATAATAAATAATAATAATTAATTATTTGACATGATGACGTGTAAAAATAGCGAGTGAACTCAAAGACGACTGCGAAGACTTGTTGTGAATTATGGAAGAAGTCAGTTGGTACCACGTGACTACTCGAGCGACGTCCAGCTAAACATTTATCTTGCGCTTTTACCAAAGTGGATCGATGCGAATAAAGAGACTCATTGATACACGGTCACTTGCTAAACAAACTGCGATAAACCATTTTAGATTTCAATAACAAGACATTCTGTTATTCTTACATTAGGCCTCTCATGGCGTCACGACAGAAATTAATTGGCCTAAAATAACGTTTTTATTAATTTCAGACATTACTTTTGCTCTTTTGGCTCCAAGACTCTAGTGCTGCGGAAGTATGGATTACACAAAATTTCGTCTGATGACTTTTACCAGACTGAAATCTGGATATATGCTGGAATGTGGTAGTTTTTATGAATTACCGTTAAAATATGGCGCAGCAAATCCCACAGATGTAGATATGTTACGCTACTATTATGACATTTGCGCAATTCCTTGGAACAGAAATCCTCCAAAAAATACCAGATGCACTGTTCTTCGAATAGACAGCAAACAGACACCGCCAGGATTTGCAAGATTAATGATCGATCGAGAAAACATGAAGGGCAATCCCACATACTTCCGACGACCACCCGTGTTAAGGGACATAAAAACAGGAGGTCCATCATGGCCGTATGCGCATATGTTAACACGTGAAGAGCGAGGGCTAACATTTAGATATCTAGAATTCCTTAATGTAAACCATAATGCAGTATTAGTCTTTGACGTGGTGCCAGCGATTTGCTGCCCATATTGGCCAGTTGAAGCCGAAGAATGGAGAAAGCGAAAAAGATTTAACGGATGGCCGAATGAGAAATTGATCGCCAGGATAACAAGAGGAGGTTGTCATTTTGTTTCTAAACTTCGTACATGGAGCTCTTGTGACGACACAGAATGGAGATTCTCATTCTCAAAAGCGGAACTTCTATTGATTCACAGTTGGACGCCAAATCAGAAATACGCCTATCATCGCATTCGAGTTATCAAGAGAATACTTTCAGAGATTTGTGGTGACGGTAGAAACAAATGGTTCCAAACATACTTTTTCAAAACACTCATGCTGTGGGCTTGCGAAGAATTTTCTTCAGAATTTTGGAGTGAGCAAAACCGGAAAGTCTGTGCAGAAACATTGCTTCGTAGGTTTCTCAGATGTTTAGAAGAGAAATTCTGTCCAAGTTATTTCATTCCAGAATGCAATATAATGTGTCATTTGAAAGATGAAGGCAGTTTCGTGAAAGAATTGCTAGCGCTGCAAATGCTTTTGAGAAATGAAATTGACATCCCTGTGGAAATCGACATATCTCGATCAACATTTTTGCGTGTTAGGTCGCGTGAATGTAACTGCCTCGTTGCAACATTTCGCTCATTTCCTCTCAATGAAAAACTAAACAGAAATTGTGCCAAATATCTGTCTGAATGTGAATGGTTTTTACCAGGAATGAGAAATCTTCACGCAGCAATTGAGGCAAATCTTCGCTTGATGTCTGTCGACAGTGTTACTCAAAGACAAACAAGCAAAGATTACGTCGTTTGCCTTGAAAACTTTAACTGCGCTTTATTAAAAAGCGAACAGTTTGAATCATACGAACTTGTTAACCAGGAGATGTCAGATGCCGAAAATTGGATTAGGATCGTTATCCGCAAACTGCTTAGAAACTCAGTTGTCGTTTACTTTCGAGGAAACTACAGGGACCATGAACGTGTGAATTCGTCCGAGGAAATTTATCCTTCGATACTTCATAGCGTCACATCTGCCTACAGGGCAAATTTTTACCTTACCGCAATGCAATCTTACAATGAATCTCTCTCCGAATGCAAAAAATGTTTGGAAATGTTTCCTAGCAAAGCCGAGGATGGTTGTATCTGCAGGTCATTGGCTGAAACCGAGGCTGGATATACAAATCGTAATCCGTCGACGTTTTCTCCACACATGCACATTCTGCTCTGTGACAGTTTATCTCAGATATTTGATGACCATTTGCAAGTTATTTTGGGATTTGCTGCATTGTGTAGACATCTCAATTTCTTCAAATCGCCGATTATTGCAACTTGTCGCGAAACATGTTTAAGATTGGACGCCTGTAAGTTTCTGAAATACATATACATTCAATGTGAACAGAAGCTATGTATGCCGGATAGTGCCCTTGCCGCTGATTCCAATTTGTATTTGTATCAATTGGCGGATGGACATGATTTAAGCTCAGCCATTCTCTTTGCAGCATTACGACAAAAGAATTTTTAAGGGGTTTCTTTAATTCCAGGTAATTTTAGTCAAAGAAAATAGAAACCACTAAAAAGCATTTGTCTGACAGAATCATTATTTCCACTTCACATGATGTCGATGGAAATAAAGGACTCAAAACCTATTATTTTAAGACGCCCATGTTCTGAGAAGAATTTCCTCAAGATTTTTGGAGGGAATGAAACATAGTCATCTGTGCAAAGACATTGATTTTCAGTTTCAGATGTCTAGATGAGAAATTCTGTCAAAAATTTAGCCACTCAAAGGCACTTCTCTGCGATATGATTAACAAGTATATTTTTAATTACGACCTCGGAACAGTATTTGCGATGATTAGTGGCGTACCAAGAGTGGTGGACGCCCGGGGCAAGTTCAATTTGGATTCCCTCGCCATCTCAGACGTCAGGTGTCAATAAGCAAAAAAAGCTCGCCGAGTCAATTTGGATGCCCCCATCTGGAAGATGCCGACAGACACAGTTTGGTGTTTTTCCTCATGTAAGCGTTCAATTGGCAAAATGCCTTGTGGTCCTCTGGCGAATTAAAGCCATTCAATAGATTCAAATAGCCATTCAATTAAGCTGGAGAGACGCATTATTTAAGTATGTTTCGCTTGCAGAGTTATACTGAATAGATTAAAATAACACTGATGAAGAGCTCCGCCACAGCCGGTGGCAGGACTAAATGAGAAAGTAGGAGCCAGACGCCCATCGTCTTTTGACGGACGCACCTTTAAATACATACAACACAACAACTCTTATTTGGTGCTTTAATCTTGTGTTGATAATTTCTGAATTTAGTTTGAAGTATTTACGCTGAAATATCGAAGTCAATTAAGGATATTTTTCAAATTTCGTAAATTGTGACATATATCAGCAACGATTTTTCAATAACCTTCCACCGCCTTTTGTTACTCGTGGAATTATATTCGATTAAATTTGTTGATGTCTTTGAAAACCTGCTAAGCAATGAACCCGATAACTGTGGAGATGTGCAATTTGGCAATCGTCTTAGGGCCATCAGGCACTTCGCTAAGATATTCAGCAGAACATTCATTTTGTTGATGCCACGCTTTCAAGTAGAGATCATTATGCTCGTGTGTTGCATGACATGGTTGAATTGCGTCCTGTTTCGAGAGATGTTTGGAAAAGATGATCGGCTATTTTTTTGAAATAACATACTTCAAATGTTTACAAGGGAAAATGTTGTTCTCGTTTAGGATCTCTCACATTTCTCGGAAATATTTGCATTTATATAAAGCCACTGTTTAATAGCACGCTGTTGCTTTCTGCTAGACGAGGAATTGAATAATAAGTAGGCCTAAGTTTTTATGTCGTTGTAAGATAACTCAAGACGCTGGAAATTGATCTATATACTTGAAAAACTTTCGGAAAGATAATCTAAAGAATTTTTCATCCTATTGTTGAAGATCATTTGTATAATATCAATTCTAAAACTCCACCAGCAAAGATAAATGGTAGATTTTTAAAAATTTCCGAAGAATCTTAAGGTAATAGTTAAGTTCATCGTAAGTTACCGTTATTAGAGGAAAAGGCCCGTTTAATGTACACTTTTAGAATTTGTTTACATTACAACCGAACCTCTGCCTATTATTTTATTTATTCTACTATTTTTATTGGATCTCCCAACCAAACCGAAATTTGCTTAACTCTATAATTATTTCGGTGGTTTACACACAGGCTAACTTAGCCTCCTAAACCAATTTAAATCACGCTATTATTATTATTATTATTATTATTTTTATTATTATTATTATTATTATTACAATATTGTCGCACTCCCAATCTTGCAGAAATTTCAGATTGTGATTTTCTCTGCCTTAACAACTTAACAAGTCCTATCAGGCATGGACATGGGTCCATTTTTGAAAACTCAACTCAACCCATCCCACATTATTCAGAACCAACCCAACCCACGAAAGCAATAGGGTTACTTGACCAAACCAAACCAAACCTACGGTAATACATTACAATTTCTTAAACCAGTCATTGACCGTCGATGAACATGACTTATTTTCTTAGTCAACCCAACCCACCATAAACACGATAATTTCTGACCCAACCAAATCCATGAATGGACCCAACCCATGTCCATGTCTTAACCCTATTAATATGAGACGTTCAAATGGAGATTATTTGACACAGAAGACGACCTTAGAAATCCGATGATTCGCTGTCTGCAGATGGCGCTGTGCTGAACATCCTCAGGGTGACGAGTGGATGGAAGAGTAGGAAGGTCGTTACAACGATGAAGACGAAGCACAACCAGAAGAAGAACCGGTCGCACACGGCTGCCACTTCCATCCAGTCCTTGCTGTAGTTCGGCCTCGATTCCTCTGCTTCCACCTTCCTCTCTTCCGGCTTCACCGTCTGCTGGAACCTCGCCAGGAACGCTCCAGACGGGTCGAGCTGACCCTCCGTCGTCTTGGTTGACCTCTGACCCTGTGGGACGATCCGGCTGGTCACGCCCCCGCCCCCTTCGCTGCATTCGTCTGCCCTGGGGTCGTCGGTCTTGAACGCGAAGGGGTTGAGCAGGGTCACCACTCGGTATTTCTCCAACTTCCGGTCGTTCGAAGCACTTCCGTTTTCGTTGGTTTCGCCGTCGATCCCGGCATGCACCTGGCTTCCGGTGGTGATCGGCGATTGGCTGAGTCTACAGAGGCAGAGCAGGCGGTCTACGTAGACGAAGAAGACGGTCTTCATCCATCCGGGAACCGGCTTGTCTTTCGTGTCGTGTAGATTAGCCACAAGAACAGTTGCCAACATAGCCAATGTAGAGATGGTCATTGTACAGGTAAGGTAAATACCTGAACAAAGTAATTTACCAGCCATAGGTAATGATATTATTATTATTATTATTATTATTATTATTATTATTATCATCATCATCATCATCATCATTAAACTTATAATTTCTTGTGCGCCATATTACCAAAATGTCAGGAGCAAGGGCACTTTACAGAGTCCAGTGAAAATAATTAAAATAACAGTCATAAACAAATTAATTAATTATATTTATTAATCTATTCATGCTATTTTAAATTACATTTGTTAACTTTTATGTTATTGTTGTTGTTTATTATTCGTGACAATTTATATAGCGCCGTAACATAGCAAGAACCAAAGTCAAGGGCGCTTTACAAGGAGCGTGGAAATTAGATGTTGAATAAATACGTCTTTAGTTATGTGGAATGTATAATATTGAAAAAGAGTTTCAATACGTTTAAAAATAATATATGATATTAACAAGGCTTAGAGTGGTTTACTAGGTGTGTAAGAACCACTATGTTTCACCCATCCATTTATTCACATAATGGTCTTGCTGTGTAATCTCATACCCTGCCCTCTTGTTCTCCTGTAGATTTGTTCCTGTATTCTCCGTATTTTCCCTAGTGTTTCTGAGTCCGCAAATAAAAAGCGTTTCCCTAGTTTCGTTTCAAAATTACCTCCTGAGCTTTTAAAATAAATATACAGAGTGGACCAAAATATCAGTGCTACACTTCTTAAATTCTTCTAACGTTAAAACCATTGATCAGTTTTAAACAGCATCGTTGACTGGAATCAAAGACGTTAACTTATATAAATAGACTGTTATCTTCCCCCCTCACCTAGCAGTGGAACGTGATCAGACGTCCGCGGAATCGTATCGGCAACGTTGACCAAGAACAGGCGGAAGGACAGAAGAGCCGCCACTCCGATGTGAACCTTCTGCGACGGAATGCAGAAGAAGAGCGACAGGAGAACGGCCGAAGTGAAGATGCCCGGAAGGATGACGTTCATGATGTAGAACGTGTGTCTCCTTCGAAGTTCCAACCGGAACTCGATGTTCGAGAACCTCTGGTGCGGACAGCATTCGAAATAGAACTCGTTCCGGGTGGCTGCCGTTCCCAGGATCTCCCACTCCCCGTTCTTCTCGTACGTGTCCAGGTGGATCTTGGTGGTGTCCGTCGTCAGGTTCATCTTCGTCGTGTAGTAGGACCAGGCGCCGAATCTCAGGTGACACACCTGTTCGTCGAACGGATAGTAGCTGATGTCGATGTTGCACATCGTCTTGAAGACACCACCTGGTTCCCAGCGGATCGATCCACTGGAACGAACTGTCGCCTGGAACTCCGTGTATTCGCCGTATATACTCTCCGCTCTACATTAAGAAGGCACTCTGTCTGTCTGTCTCTTTGTCTTTGCTTATCTGTCTTTTTGCCAGTGTTTGTCTGTATCTTCGCCTCTGTCTGTCTGTCTGTCTCTCTCTGTCTGCTTGCCTCTGTTCGTCTGCATGTTGGCCCTGTCTGTCTGTCTCTCTCTGCCTCTTTGTTTCTGTTTGTCTGCATCTTCGTCTCTGTCTGTCTCCGTCTCTATTAAAGTATTTCGAAACCAGTCAATTGTCAATACCTGGTCTGCCTCGGTGGTGCCAGCTCTGAAATCGCGAGATGTTTCATCGACCCGGGTTCAAACCCCGGACGGTCAGATATCTTATTTATCAGACAGCCACATGTCCGCTGGCACGGAGTGGAAGTTAAAATGGTCCGTGCAATGTGTCGAGGTTAGCTGTGCTCTGATATGTTAGCGACGATAGACAGTGAAGCTATAGCAGCTGTCTACCAAGAAAGACCGTTATAGAAAATACCTGACAAAGCAGCCGCACACAATTACCAAAACACATAATACAACAATCAGTTGGTTACAGGAACACAGGACAGGGATTGAGGATGAGAAAATGGCTGAAGTAAAAGCCAATTTGTAAGACATTCAGCCTCTCGAGCGCTAAAGAAATCCTCGAGAAATTACATTACATTTGACATTTCTATGCATGTCAGCCATTGCTTTGGAATGCATTCTTTCTGCTAATTCCACCGCAGTTACTGCGCTGGAATTCTGAAACAGACAGACCAGAACCCCCCTCCCCCCGGTGCTCTTCCACTCTATCGGCTTTGTACTTATCCTTCCCGGCACTGCTATTGTGTGGTCATAAAATATAGGCCTATTTAGATTAGATAAGACTTCAGAACTCTATCTTCAAGACGATATCAAACCGTATCCGATGAATGTCAAACAGATCACGTGATCTAGGCGAGTTTATAGGAACTCGGTAACATTAACGCGCAGAATAAAGAGACTATATATATATAATTATATATATACTGCGTCAAGAGACAGCAGAATCGATGACGTAATGAATGACGTCACCCGTTTATGACGGCGAATTCCGGTCTCCAGATGTTCGTCCCGTAGACGACGACCTCTTCGAGGTTGCTGACGTCATCGGACCACGCCAGACGTTCGTCGACCCAGTCCTGTAACCACATCGAGGCATCGTCTGCATAACTAATGACGTCATACCGTCTGTCGTCTGCTCGTCTCCGATCTCTCACCTGGACTTTTTACCTGGATATTCTATTATTGGGATTTGGTATGATGCTCCTATACAATATGAAGTGGCGCTTTAAGATTTGATTAGTCTTTCAATTCACGTTTAGGAAAGGGGAAAACTGACAATGAAAGGGCATTGAGAGCCAATTAATTATATAATTATTTGTCAATCAGACGTTTGCTAAAATATAGAATTGTTTGGTTCTCAAGATAAAAATAATATATGAAAACATTTGACCAATCAAGATAAAGAATCACAAATTTATGATTAGATTATAGTGAAGTTAATCAAACATTTCCTTCAATTTGCCGAATTAATTGACAGTAATAAATTTAATACATAAATTATTTATTCTAATAATGTCTAATATGAGATCGGTCTTTTAGAAACTGGAAACATGAAGTGAAATTTAGGAACAGACCAGAATAAGTAATCCTGTTGTAGTCAAAATCTGATTTCGCACATTCTAAAACATTAAATGCAACCTTAAAATATTAAACTTCTATGTTCTCATTAAAGCGTTCATTGGCATATGCAGCATAAACGTTCCTTGGTCCCTTTTTCACTGGTATCCCCATTCTCTCTCTCTCTCTCTCTCTTTCTGCCCCTCTCACCCCACCCACCCCCGCAAAGTTCGTGGCACTTTTTATGGCCAATATCATTACTGTTGCTATCAACCATTTCCAGTTTTATGGACAATATCAGATCGCAACTCGGGGATAAAAGTACCGACATCGAAAACCATCATAAGTCCAGAAAAACTTCTAGTTATGTTCAGCATTTGTTGCAAAAGCTTCCAAAAAAAGGAACAACGCCCGGTCTGAAAACATAGACTGCGTTGTCAATCCTGTTGTCCGCATTGACAACAGTCAAAGTATCAGCTGCTTTGAAGTCGATTCGGAGCTTCTGTCTTTACTTTCTGTCCAATTATTTTCATCAAAAGACCATTTCAGTGCGTTCAATGTAAATCCCTTCTAAGCTCCCATTTTATTTCCATATCGCGGCTAAGTCGTGACGAAACGATCCTGGCGTCATTCGACGTCATCGGACGTCATCCGAAGTCATCCGTATCGATGTCAGCACACGCATAATCAGCGCCGTCAACACTATAATCTCTTCTGACATTCATGACACCAGCATCACACCCATCATCATCATCATCATCATCATCATCATCATCACCATCATCATCACCATCATAATCATCGTTATCATCATCATCGTCATCATCGTCATCATCATCGTCGTCGTCGTCATCATCGTCGTCATCATCATCATCATCGTTGTCGAATCATCATCATATCATCATCATCATCATCATCTTCATCATCATCATCACCATCATCATCATTATCATCACCATCATCATTATCACCATCATCATCATCATCATCATCATCATCATCTTCATCATCACCATCATCACCATCATCATAGTCATCATCATCATCATCATCATCATCATCATCATCATCATCATCTAAGAGTGTCGTTGACTGAATGCTGCGATCACTGATTTGATGGGCTTTGGTATCTCATCCAATCACTTCATGGCTTTGACTTTCAAATGCGACCGACGTGGCTTTGCCTATTTTGCTTTGGAGGTCAATTTTCTCGTCCAATTTCCTCTTCAATGCGAGGTTCATTTCCTCCATTAATTCTAAAAGCGTTTCTGCAGACAGAAACTTTTCGAGACATTTTTAGAATAAACATGAGAGAATTAATGGCGTATTTTGACTCCGCGGAATCATTTTATGCATGAAAAACACCAAAGGATTCAAAGTCTATTTCTAATTTATCCTGCGCCAGATTTTATTTCGCTATGCTTTGCTGTTTCGTTATGCTTTGCTGTAAGCCCTTTAGATTCGTTGACACTGGCATAGGCACAAGGGTACATTGGCCCGGTTCCCTTATTCGGACTTAAACTAGTCATGAAATTCGTGCAGAGCCGATGAGAGAAAAGAAATTTTGGGCGGTTGGTGGGGTGGGGTGGGGTATGATGATTGCCGATAAGTTTTCATATAGTCTGGAAAGTTTCTCAATATCTCAGGAATTAAATTGAATGTTGCCATGAATTTTTGGGTGACACATCTCCGCATGGGGGCTGATGACATTCGCTCCAGGGACCTCCATGTATAAGTGACGGTGCCCCTATTTTGAAGTCCTGGTTACGCTACGTTAGCAACGCTTGAGTCTCCTCTATAGTTCCTCTTCTCCGTACCAGTTCCTGGATCTGGAGAAGGGAGAATCGGAGGTTGACCTCGACCGTAGAGGATGAGTTGATGACCGGTCGGGCGGATGGATTGTATCCTCGGAACAAATGTTCTATCAATCGCTCCTCTTCCGACCTGGCACTTGAAACGACTTCGACACAGACGCCACCTATCGACGATCACCAGAGTTACAGGCAAATTGTCTTCTCTAATAGGGTCGCGCAATAGAAGTAGGCTATACTTCGAGTCATGCGTGAAATGAACATAAAAGAATTAATGGTCTATTATTTTGATTCTGGTGAATCGTTTTCAGCATATAGACTTGTGTCAATGGATTCTACATTTTCTCAGTGACTTTCAAATGTAAATAGAATTAGTCAAATTTAATTTTACAGAAAAATCAGCTATAAAATTAGGCATTAGATACAACTATTCATAAAAAACGAGTGATTGAGTTAACAAATGAGAAACTAAAATGAGTGATTGTTTCATAATTGCGTCACTGATTTACTAAGTGACTAAGTAAAACAGTGCAGATTAAAATAGCGTCACTCAGGAGATGGGGGAGAGGGATAAATGGAAACGAATGATCGCAGGTTGAATCTGACCAGCGGCGGTTCCAGGATTTCTTCGTGAGAGGATGAAATGAATTCATAGAAAGTTGGCAGGGGGTTTAAAATAGAAGGAAAAAATCAATAAACTTTGCCGAAAAGGCTGAAAAAAGAAATTTTTTCCTAATTTGACTATACTTTTACCGAAAAATAGGTTGGAAAGCAAAAAAGGTAATTCGCAGTCAATTTTACTAAACTTTTACCCAAAAATAAGTTTCACAAGCAAAAAAGTAATTCCGGAAGTCCGGTGGGAATGCATCCCCACTCATCCATCACATGTAACCGCCACTGAATCTGACCCCTGCATTCAGTTATTTCTGCTGTAATAGAACCAAACGTGTAACCAAATGGCCATTGAGAAGAAGCTGCCAAGTGTCGGAATGTACAAACAATTCGAGTAGAATTGATGATCATCTGTAGTGTTTATACTTAGGCCTAACCTAGAAGAACAATTGCCCGCAGCAGCTGCAGCAGTTGCAGACGTGTTTCAAGATGTCTGCTTGCCATCGCCGGAAATCGACGCGCATTGGAGTGACAATCGTGAAATTACTTCCTGTCTTCGTTCTTGAGTTTCTGAATAAATTTCAAAGCATCAGCCTCAGACGGAAATGACGGTTCCCTGCAAAGTAGGTCGCATTTATATTGCGCTTCTGGCGGCCATTTGCAAATCTCCAAATCCAAATTCAGAGGAAAATTCGTTGATTGGATATTTCTGCTCTTAATTAAACCAAAGCGTTCATCATTGTTACAGTGTTGCCCAAAATTTAAGCATTACTTAATTTGAAGATTATATTCGATACAATGTTAATAAGGTAAATTCTTGATAAAGTTATACTGAAAGCTATAAACAGCCAGTGGATTCTATTTCAAGTTGGTTTGGAAGAAACAATCCCTGTATGTACAAAAAGAATTAGCGAAATAAGGAAGTCTAGAACAACGTAACCAAATTATACAGACGTGGCCAAATTATTAGACTAACAAAAGTCACAATGTTGATGTTTTGCTGGCTTTAGTCAAAAACATTGGCCACCTCTGAAGGTTCGTAACATTTCGTTTTGCCTAACAATAGAACTTCAAACTTGCAAAATATGTTCCAAACTAATCACGAACACGGTTTGGTCACGTGATATGTTTTTCTAACTACGGATAAACGAGTGGACAAGGACAAACAGCCCAAGACTTAAAAGGATTAAAACTACGGCGAGAAGAAGACGATGGTTGAGAGCGAAAGATGAATTGTAGGTAAGCAATCTGTTCAATCAATGCGTCAAGTGGAAAGAACGTTTGCTCTTTTCTGCTTCGGGGCTCTCTTTCCTCCTTCGATGCCCAGAAACCAGCAACGCAGAGATAATGGACGAATAGACGGCGCCAGCAACTGCCATTTATCACGCATTTCACAGGATCAAACCTACTCTCTCTCTCTCTCTCAAACACAAACACACATACACACATATATATATATATATGTATAGGTCTAATATATAAGTATACACATCGTTTCCAGGAACTTTTTCCGTGGCCGACCTCGAAGGACCTGACGAGAGTTAACACACATTAATTTTTGTCTCCGGACAATTTTTTTACTCATAAGACCTTCGGGAATGAAGTTATGAGGGCATAAAAAGCACACACACACACACATATATATATGCATACTTTGCTGAGCTGCTGTACTGCTGTGCAGCACTGCTGTGCAAATAAAGGTTCGCTATTAATTGCTTTAATCAACTGATAGGATAGTGAAATGGCAAATTAGACTGCTTCGGAAAGATTAGAATTTGGAAATCTGGACCCGCTGGTTCTAACAGTTAGCGCATCAAAATATCGTACTCTCAGAAATACAGTACCATAGTACCAATAGCCTACTCCCAGGAACACGGTATCATTACTCACAGTACCAATGCCCTGTGTGACCATTAGAAACTTATCAGATAAGCTTTGATGCAATCGGTAAAAATCACAGCATAGACAACAATTAGCTAATTATTATCTAAATCGACTCTACCGAAGTTAAGCCATCGGCACCAATGTTTGATTGGCGATCCGTTCAACTGCCCCCCCCATTGGTCGAACCAGACTCCACATGGGGTTCAAACAGCATTTTTACGGTCCTGACTCCTGCGCTCCTTCAATTGAGAGACTTTTTGGGTAGGAGTAGTTCCGCCACAAATCCTTTTTAAAAATGCAAAATAATACGAATCTAGTAGATTCAAGTTTTGAAAGCAAACTTTGAGAGAACGAGAAAATTAAAGAAAATTTCGCAACCGAAATTAGAGCTATATATATACAGTATAATTATATATACACTATATATATACCATATATACACGTATATATACTATGTATATACTCTATATATTATATAAGCTATATATACACTATATATGTATACTGCTTAAACAGGCGTGAAATAATTAATCTAAGGCGGAATTAAATTAATCTAGACAAGGTTGAAATTAGTTGTTAAAAGAAGACCTCTGATATTTTAAGTCTGAAATGTTGGTTCGATGAGTAGTATTAACTACAGTATCTCCTCTGAGTTACATTATGAACACTTGACACCAAATTTCCAAATGAAATGTTTTATCGATGCGTGTGATGTCTCTTGTTGTGAAAAAGTAATACTCGTAATATAATAGCGTGATTTCAAGCGGTTTAGGAAGCCTGTGTATAAATCACTATAAATACTGTTAACATTTAATAGCCATAGTTTTCCTAGATACCTTTTCAATCCGTTTATCGTGTCAACTGATACTGCATTTGCGTCCTAGCTGCTCCACAAATCCACTGACCTAGCACCAAAACTTGTTTCACTCGCTCACTTTTGTTGTATGATTTATATATGTGGCCTCTTCTATTGCCATAGTGTACCAATTATGTAAAGAATCGATCGCATGGCACATCTACTTTCCCAGTCGTTATTTTGTATATTTCTATCAACTCTCCTGAACACAAAATCTGACCAGAATGGCAAGTATGCAGTATACATCTTTAGGAAATCCTCTTAGCACTTAATAAATGTAGGCATTTACAGCAGACACAAGGACGCGCGTTCGACTGACTGCTATAGGGCAGTATTACCAAGGGTTCCATCAGCACCAATGCATCGGGCACTCTTAATGATATCAACAGAGAAGGAACGCTGAAATTGGCAATGACATGATAATTGCCGACATCTTGTTTATTCAGGAATGACGAGACGTTGGTAATGTCACCTCGGGTGACAATAACAATTTGCACCGACGCCGATGCGTCGTTATAATGATACTTTTTAACGAAGATAATCAGTTTGTCTCCGATAAACAGTTCCGCTCTCTATTCAGCTTTGTCTGTAAAAGCAATATTCTGAATCACCTGCTGATCAATTTTCTGGTCTGACATTTGCAAACAATCTCTTTTCTAGATAAGTTTATTACAGTCGTCTATTTGTTATTTATTTTTCATTTAATTATTCAGCTCATAGCAGAGTGGTAACAACGTTGGACGATGGAGCAGAGGGTCGCGGGTTTAACTCCGCAGGAGCCCAAAAGTCGACTCTGCCTTCCTTCGCCAGGTGGCGATGGCAATTTAGTAGCGGATTAATCCGCGAAGTAAACAGGCGCGTTGCATGAGAACACTGGCCCCGTATCATGTAGTGTAGTCGCCTGGCTGAGGGCCTTGAAAACGGAGATCAGCGCCGCCCTAAGAGCCTTGAGGTTAGCCTTGAGAGCTCGGAAAGGACTTTACTTACTTACTTACTAACTAACTATTCAGTTCAAAACCTTTAACAGTTTGACAAATCGAGAATAGCTTAAAACTTTGCAGTGTTAGGATAAATAATTAAAACAAGCATTGTTATAAGTAAAGCATGATTTGGGAAATACGGGACATGATGTCTTGTAGGGGAATACGGAACAAAATACATGCCCTGTATTGTCCCACGCTCCCCTATTTATCTAAAGGCATCAAAACAGGATTAGCAAATCAAAAGCATACAGAAGACATGTTGGTATACAATAAAGGATCCTTCTTTACCACAGAGATGTCCATGGGTTGGGTTAAACCATTGGTTGGGTTGGGTCAGACTTTTCCATATTAATGGTGGGTTGGGTTGGGTTGGGTCAGAAAATAAGTCGTGGTTTAAGAAACTGTAATGTATTACAATGGGTTGGGTTGGGTCAAGTAAACCTATTACCGGCATGGGTTGGGCTGGAGATTTGGTGGTTTGGGTTAGATTGGGTTCTAAAAAAATGGACCCATGGACATCTCTGCTTTACCACAGTTTCAATAATTCTAATTGCGTTCACAGAGGATGGTACTATTCTAATCCGAGACATCGAAATAAACCTCAACTCATAAAGACAGAATTGGATGATATATGAACAGTGAGGCCATACGCTGAAAAACGAGACAAAATAACCCATGATAATTACGATGCACCGTCTGCGTAATTGGAACGCTGTTGCGGTAAAGTTCAGAAGAGCAACAATTTGGCAGAAAATAAAGAAATAAATCTAAGAGACAGTAAAAATGTTTTTAAATAGTTTAGGAGGCATTACCTTGTGTAAAAACTGCAATAAATAATAAATATGTGGACTTTTTGATCAACAAAACTGACTATTTCCCAACGCACGGTTCAGATAATAATATGGAGCTCGGTACAACATGGGCAATAGAGATACCTAAGATGTGGATGTGGAAAAAATGGAAATGAGAGAACAGAGAACTTGGAAAAACGAGTCAATCAATTTTCGAATGACACCTTCTCATCCAGGGCCGTACTTAGGACACATGGCGCCCATCATGCCAGGGGGCCAGAAAACTTAACTGACAGGTTAGCTAACAAATCATGACATTCTATTGACACAAGATTAAAACTAGGAAAGCACTTTTCTTGCTTCTGTTATACTGTTGTGGAATGGTCTATTACGTGCCCATCAAAGTCAGTTTTCTCAGTTTTTCTTCTTTTTCTATACGTTGAGGTACGCCGCTGTTCTCTAATCTCAGATACGCAACGAGGCTAAGACACTCGGAAGACACTAAAATCACATTCTATCTACTGGAATCTACCTGATAATCTAAGAGAAACCTTGAATCAGAAATCTGGGAGCTTACGAAACTCTTAAACGTGTTGAGCATTAACGGCCGATTATTACCAAAGAGAGGAGAAAGAGAGAGAGAGAGAGAGAGAGAGAGAGAGAGAGAGAGAGAGAGAGAGAGAGAGAAAGAGAAAGAGAGAGAGAGAGAACTTACAGCAGAGCCGGTGAAATCTCGGAACTACATGATCAATCCGACTGCAACAGGTACTCCATCCATCCATCCATCCATTCTCAAAACTGTCCGTTAAAACACACGGAATACAGCCGAATGCTGTGCCTAAGTGCACGACGCGGCTTTTTCGACCGAAATGCCAATATAGGAGCTCGTATAGAGCGCTCAATAAAGTCTGTTTTTACTAGCGCTCAAATGAGGGTCTGCATTTCACTCGACTCAACAGACGGTTTTAAACGTATAACAGGCGTCCCTCGCTCGGCCCGCCGAGCCTCGAAGCCCGGGGCCCCGGTTTCGCCGTCCGGGGCTCCGATGGGCGCCTGGGTTCCCGGGGAGAAGCGCTTAAGTTCGACGGACGGAAGAGAGAGAGCCGCAGCAACAGAAAATACTCAGCGGGCTGAAAAAAGCGAGCCACCCTGCCACCGATGACAGAAAAGAAGTAATAATTTGATAACAAAATAACGAAACCGGACAAAGATGAAGCAGCTTTTCCTCAAATCAAGAGGGCCACCCGCAAAGTAGGAAAATGCGGAGGTGGGGTGGGGTGACGGTAACAGGGTTCCATCCAAAGGGCAATTTTTAGTTACGACTACATTTCCATCATCGTCTGTCCTTGGAGGCCCGAGTATTTGTTCTGTGGGGACCCGACACAGGTTAGCCCCATTTTTTACTGTTAACAATAAAGACGGCTTCTTACTCCTAAGCTGTGAAACATTCAGCAACTTGTGTTCTATCTGACGAACAAAATGTTCAACTTGCGCAAATTTCACTTTCAAAGTGCAACGATAATAATCTCAGAACTTTCTGGAAGTCTTCAGAGCCTCAAGGCCTAATGTCCTGGATGAGCGCAGCGCTGTCTCTCTACCTCTGCCTAGGAGTCTCTGTTCTGTCTGTCTCTGTCTGTCTGTCTGTCTGTCTGTCTGTCTCTCTCTCTCTCTCTCTCTCTCTCTCTCTCTCTCTCTCTCTCTCTCTCTCTCAGTGGCTGCAAGTGTGAGACGAAATTAAACTGTGAATACTTGAAAACAAAGAAACAATAATGATGTACAATCAAGATACCAGTGACTGGAAGATGCTGCAGTAGTCAAGTTTACGTGAAACTCATGATGAAGCAGGCGATCGTGTAATAATAAATAGATATAATTCGTTTAAATCTGTTAAAATCCCCCATGAGTCAATCAGTTCAATAATTAAGCTGCTTACATATGTCTTCTATGGTGTCTTCTTTGGTGTCTAAAACTTGTTTCACTTAGCATGGACCGTTGTATTTCCACTTTAAAAGCCATTGCAATAAAACCCTAAATATAACCTTGTCTTCATCTACAGTGAAACTTCGTTATAACGTACTTAGCGCGTCTGTAAAATTTAGTACGCTATATCCGAGGAGCGTTATATATCCAATATCATCCTATACGGTATAGCGCATCACACGGGACCATACATTGCGGTATTTAATAGACGAGAATACGTTACAACAGAGTCCGGTATAGCGTGGTTATACTGTATATATATATATATATATATATATATATATATATATATATATACGGCTGTGACTTAGAGTCTATATGATATTCCTTAGTTTCAGTTTCGTTTTATCAGTTATGATGAAATAGATGGCATTGTGATTGATGTGTCTAAATGTCAGTGGCTTAGGTTCCCTTCTGAACGAGCGTTGGATCTGCTGCTGTCAGCGAAGAAGCAGTGGTGCCGTTTTTCCTGCCCACCCTGTAGAGTGTAGATGCGCAATCGTCGTTTCGTCGCTGTGCTGAGCTCTGAATGGAAGATACGGCGTCGATACACGCAAATCACGAAATGCTATTGTCAATATTGAATGCCCGGAGAGAGAGAGAGAGAGAGAGAGAGAGAGAGAGAGAGGGAGAGGAGAGAGAGAGAGGGACAGTGCGATAGAGGGAGAGATGGAGAGAGAGGGAGAAAGGAGAGATAGAAGGAGAGAGGGACAGAGGAAAGAGGAAAAGAGAAAAAGAGGGAAAGATGAGAGAGAAATATACGGAGAGCGTGTGTGTGAGTGTGAGTGTGTGTGTGTGTGTGTGTGTGTGTGTGTGAAAGAGGACAGAGGAACAGAGGTAAAGAGGGAGAGATGGAGAGACGGAGAGAGGGACAGTGACAGAGGGATAGAGGAAGAGATGGATATAGAGAGAGAGAGAGAGAGAGAGAGAGAGAGAGAGAGAGAGAGAGAGAGAGAGAGAGAGAGAGAATTCTTCGACACAAAATCAGATTACGCAGCACAGCAAAAGTGGTCAGGAATTGCTGATTATGATTAAATGACTGAACATTATTGCCTACTGAATAATGCAATATTATTAAGTGACAACGACGACGACGACGATAACGATGATGATGATGATGATGATGATGATGATGATGATGATGATGATGATGATGATGATGATGATGGTGGTGGTGGTGGTGGTGGTGGTGGTGGTGGTGGTGGTGGTGATGAAACAAGTGACATTGACTTCGTCAAATAACAAAGCTGTAACGCATTATTGATAGAATAAAATTTGAACGATGATTTTGATAAATTTCA
Organism: Metaphire vulgaris; assembly: GCA_018105865.1. Lineage (NCBI taxonomy): Eukaryota > Metazoa > Annelida > Clitellata > Crassiclitellata > Megascolecidae > Metaphire > Metaphire vulgaris. The sequence goes on along the minus strand of CM030832.1, from coordinate 26,140,329 downwards.
AATTTTAACCAAATTTCTGCATCAAAGAGGAGAAATTGAGACAAGGGTTGACGCCAGAAATGCAATATTAGAGTCAAAGGCTAGGAATTGGTGTCCCAATGGATAATATTTATCATTTTGGTTTCTTATTTTTTGCAATTACACAGCGGCAACACTGTCAATAGGAACATAGCTTCTGCTGTCAAGTGAGACATTTTATGGGAAATTCTTTTTCTGTTAAGAATAATTAATTAAAGAAGTCTGAATGGTCTCAATTTCGAATTTAATACTCTGAATTATTGGAAAAGGTTATTCCTTCCAAACCATGAAAAGTGCAAACACTGGAAACAATGATTTTGTGGAACAGATCTCTACTTGGAATAATTTTGATGGAATGAAGAATAGTGTCTGGTCGTCAAATGTCGATGCGTGAATCGCACTGTTGCTCCTCTTTTCTCGACGCTCTTCAGTTGGTATAAACAGAACTCTTGAGTGGAAGATCTTTTCCATGGAAAGATCGAGGCAACAGGAGAAGATTCCTGGATTGTTTAGACAAATTTTCAAAGAACTCAAAACCAAATCATCCGAAGTCCTCGACATCCCGTCTCCCAGTTCAAACTGCTCTTCTGTGCGTCAATTGGTGAGCGTTCAATTGCACCTAAGTCTTTATGTATGTATGAACTCGTGTGTCTGTGCAAGTGTGCGTGTGTGTGTGTGTGTTTGAGTGATGGGTAGCTCTAGTTCATGATAGCCGAGATTAGGTCATATCATGCTGGTATAAATAGTTTTTGTATTAGAATATTATATTCTCTATTAACAAGCCATTAAGGGTTTCTAAACTATCGGTAAAGTCTTTGTCTTTGGTTTGTTGACCTCTCTGACCTCTCTAATCGCCGTACCCTCCATAACCAATTGGCATCTTTTGAGCAGAGGGAATTTGGAATTTGGTCGGAGGCGGGGAGACTCATATTCCACTCCCCACCGTGACTTGTCTTGTCCTTTCAAACTATTGGTTTGACGCGTGTAGTTAAAATGTGTTAAAGGAAAAAACACGTCACGTGATCATTAATTTGTTCCTTTGTAACTTTTTTGGTTTTCACCATGATGAGAAATTAGCAAAATAAACTTTCTGTTGTTTTTTTGGTGGGGTGGGGAAGAGCAGGACAGTTTTAAGGCACAGGCATGGAAGGTACGTCCCTAGGGCCCCGCGATGCAGAGGGGCCCCGGCGGACGGCGTGAAAAGGCTTTCTGGTGTCATTTTCGATTTTCTGATGTTCGAAAAGTATGACTTGCAAAAAAGGGTCATCACCGCTTTTTGTGCTTGATTTTTTCATCAGCTTTTCTCCAAAAGTATGACAAGCAAGAAAAAGGTCGTCAATATTTAAAAAAACTGCCTAGGCCCCCAAACTTCTCAAAACGGCACTGCGGAGAATGCGGGAGGGGGCACGCACCCCTGTGGCCTTCCTCCCCATAAATCCGCCTATGCTATTTGTTCACTAAGAACGATACCGTGTACACAGTGGCGACACCACTTGGAGGACCCGGGGGGGTCCGTGCTCCCCAATTGAATGCCTGGTCTTCCAGTGGCCACTGTTTGGACCCTATATTTACTACTACATACCTATCAACAAATGATTGGCCCCAATGCTTAGAAGTTGCCACCCCAACGGGCCTCCATTTGCCAACTTCTAGAGCCGCCACTGCGCGTTCATGCATGTTCCTCTCTTTCCTCCTTCCACTCTTTCTCTTGTTCCTCCTCCTATTTCCAGGGGCGTAGCGACGGAGTGTATATCGGCATATATACACGGTAATACCCCCCCCCCCCCAAATCAGGCTACCTTAAAGTTATTAATGTGTTTTTTAAGATTTTCAACGTTCTAAAAAGATTTATACCCCCGAAATAACATTAAACCCCCAAATCAAATTCCTGGCTACACCCCTGCCTATTTCATGTTAGAATTGAGCGCCTAAGAATAAGAAGTTACAGCGGTAACACAACACTCGTATTTTGTGACGTTTTTCTCCCAGAAACACAATTATCAGGATCTCGATTGCTCTCACTCCCTCACACCCGATGTACCACCATAGACTGTTGCAGTTGTGGAAGGAGGAGAAGGAGGAGAAATAGACTCATGAGGATCAGATCGAGGCCATCATTAGTGATTCTGTAGCGCCAGTGTTGAACGCGTCGAAGTCACGTGGACGTCACGTGGTCCACAGACGCTTTGTATCCGGAATAACAACCGGAGAAGTTACGAAAGCACGAGAACGACCATTCGGCCGCAGACACAGCATACGGTGATATGGTTGTTTTGCTTTAATTACGGCCAATGGGAAGTGGAGGGTGGGGTGGGTGGGGTGGGTGGGGGGGGGGGTGGGTGGGGGGGGGTAACAGACCGAGGTCCTAACGAGGAGCGCTCTTTGGATTGTGTCAGCAATAGACAGTTTATGAGGAGTCGTGCAGAGTAGACGATCTCATCTATTCCCTTGTTCCTACGAACACAGCTCTCTCTTTGTTAGTGTCTTTGCCTCTCTCTCTCTCTCTCTCTCTCTCTCTCTCTCTCTCTCTCTCTCTCTCTCTCTCTCTCTCTCTCTCTCTCACACACATGCACTCTTCTCTCGCTTTTTCTGTCTCTTTTTCTCTCTTTGTTTCGCTCTTTGTTTCTCTTTCTCTCATTATTTTCTGTCTCTGTCTCTTTGCTTTTCTATCTCTGTCTGTCTCTGTCTCTGCTTGTCTGTCTGTCTCTCTATTTCTCACTATTTGTTTATCTCTTTACTTCTATTTTTCATCTCTTCTCATTCTATCTCTCTTCTCTCTATCCCTCATTCATTTTTTTCTCTTTCACTCTTACATTCTCTCGCTCTTTCTCTCACATCTCTCTCTCTCTCTCTCTCTCTCTCTCTCTCTCTCTCTTTTTAAAGGTCGTTCTAGCAATTAACCTGTAGCCTCCTAGCGGCGACTGAGAGAACTGCAATTACGCTCTGCAGTCAAAGCGAAGATTGCGAATGGAAAAAAGAGACATTTGAGATTTGAGATGATTTTGATAACAAGTTAGAATTTCGTTTGAACCGAGTTTTATATTGAAGCACAGTTAGAAGCAAACGTCTTTCTAAACTAGAAATCTCTTCTTTCTGATGATATATTTCTTCTATTTTTGAGATCATAAATGATTTAATTAGCTGTTGAAGAGTATTTAATAGCCTCATAAAAGATCGTAAATACTCATTTATCGTAAACATCTTTCTCTTTCCGTCTCTCTCTCCGTCTTTCTTTCTCTGTCTCTCTCTTCTCTCTCTCTTTCCGTCGTCTCTCTCCGTCTCCTCTCTCTCCGTCTCTCTTTCTCTCCGTCTCTCTCTTTCTCTCTGTCTCTCTCTCTCTCTCTCTCTCTCTCCTCTCTCCGTCTCTCTCTCTCTCTCTCTCTCTCTCTCTTTCTCTCTCTCCATGGAGCAGATGGACGAGAGAAGAACCAGAGAATAAACGATAGAATTGACGAATGCATTCAAACTATGAATAATCGACTGATTGAATAAATGATTGAACTGATGATTACTTGATTTATTGAACGGATGAATGAATGTGGAGATCCATTCAAATAGAGACGTACCCCAAATTCCGGAATATTAGAGAGGTCATTTACAGTCTCGACTAGAGGGCTTTTGGGGGAGCGTTATGAGCCCCCTTAAAGGGGTCTTTTGGTCCGCGGAGCCCCAGCGGAAAAATTTTAGGGGTAGTATGAGGTCCACCCTTGACACTTAGCGCATATTTTACAGACTATTTGCCAGCATACTGGCAACCACCCCCTCAACTGAAAGAAATGTTTTCAAGCTCAATAGTTCTCTTTTAGTGGGGTCTGGGGTTTATTCCCCCAACAGCAGAAATTTAAGCAGCATTAGAATTAGACGGCAGGTTCTTGTGTTTATTGAAATACTTTAATTATAATTTATTTCTCAGTGGCCAAAAGCTGTAATACAGCTACGTACTGTATATCGATTCTGTCGACAATTTCCCCCAACCCCGAAAAAATTCTCATCGGTTTTGCGCAAATTCCATGACTGATCCCAGAGAGACTAACAGATAATGAAGGATTGGTGAATAGAAGTATGAACTATGAATGGTAATACATAATGTTGAATAGCAACAGATACGTACGTTACAGAAGAAACAACGTTAACCATGGGAAAGGGAAAAAAGATGAGATAATATATTTATAAATATCCAACCCTCCTTCTCCTCCTCCTTCCTCCTCCTCCTCCTTCCTCCTCTTCCTTTGTTTTGGCGTGTTTGGCAGCGCTGGTTTCTGATGCTTTGGATCATTTATCGTTGACATGATTGACGGAATATCTCGTTTTCAGCGCAGCAGTAAGTCAGTCTTGACGTGAAGCGATCAAAACAAAAGAGGAGAAATCGAAGGCAGTTGAGAGATTTATTGTCATCTGGAATTTCCCCTTCGCTGTCTCAAGCCCAGATAATTGGATATGAAAGGAAGAAGGAAGGCACAAACACACCAACGCACCAACGCCCCGCAATTCCAACACCTGCAAACACTTCTGGTAGAAATCAAATTCACTAAGAAACGATTATATCATATTATCAATTCTGTATTTATGGCTACCAGGTACTCGCATATTCTGTTTTTTATAGATGGAGAAAAATCAGAAAAATAGCAAAGAACATTCTCTCGACTGATTTCTTGCATGGAATGCGTCTGTTGCAGATTAGAGACTCAGTGAATATTCTCAATGCTCGATCATACGTATCATACGCACGTATTTTAACGTATTATTCTATATCATACGCGCTATCATACGTGAGCAAAAATACCTTAGGTCTACATAGCCATGAAATTGCATCAATTACCGCAGTCTGTTAACCATTTACCTGCACAAAGAAGAAATTATAAGAGGAACAAGTGTTAACGAAGTGAATTGGTATCAGCTACAGTGACGTGGAGTGACGTCGCATTTGATAGTGCTCGCTAAGCAAGCACATTACAGTACTGCTCAACAAAATTGTGAACACACGTGGATTTCGAAGCAAAACGAAGTTTAAGGCTTGTTAAAACATTGCAATCACAACCAAGAACACCAATACTGTATTTTTTAATTAATGATACTATTCTACGATTGATGTACAAAAGGCTATAGATATGGAAAAATTCAGAAGAGTGTTGAAACGAATGTTATCCACATTTTCTCGTGTCTCCATCTTCATTGCAACAAACCGTACTAGAATAGTCAATATATTCTGCCTCAGTTTTATTCTTTATAATGTCGATTGACCATTTTTGTGGCATTTCGAACGCTCTAGAATGGAAAACAAGATTACATTTAAAATTGGCGAAAATCGTTGCTTAAATGAGGCTAGAATCCACACAAAGCTTCGTCGCCCAAGGCCTTCGGTAATCCATTGGTACATCAAAGCTTTCACACGCTCCATAAATAATCCAATCGTTTTGTTTCAAAGCAAGTGGTCTAGAGAATGAGCTGATCTGGTCTTGCTCAAGAGCTTCTATAGCGCCATCCTATTATATGATTAATTGAGCATGAACTGAAGGTATAGCTGAGTGAAATTTGCGAGTCTATTGTTGAGGTCAAATGGTGAAAATGATTTTTCATCATTTGAAAGACACGAAGGCAATCTACAAACATTTCAAGCATTCAAAGAGAGAGAGAGAGAGAGAGGAGAGACAGACAGACAGATAGACAGGCAGAGAGACAGAGACAGGAACAGAGACATGGACTGAGACAGACAGAAAGAGACAGAGACGGATAGACAGGGAGACAGACAGAGTCAGAGACAGAAAACAAACAAAGATACGGAGAGATAGAAAGAAGGAGAGAGAGACAGAGACAGAGAGGCAGAGGGGAAGAGCGCGAAGAGGGAATGTCTTTCAAATAGTTCTATGTCTCTCTTTCTGTCGTCATGAATTCTACTGTTAAGAGGCGATCATTCTGTACGTCGTGAAAATAGCTAAATGCAGGATTTCGTGCATTTGGTTTTTTAAAAAATTCCTTAAATCCGATATAAAAAACGTTTTCAAATGGTTAGAGATCCGAAGTATTTTCACAGACTTATCACTTTCTCTATTCGTTGTTCATTGCATCAAGGTTCAATAAGTCGCTACACTGGGTCGCCAAGTGTATTGTGGGATTGTGTTGGAAGTAAAAATGTTAAAACTGTTCTTATTTTATAGATATTCTCTATTCAATAACAATGTTTCTTAAGAGGATAAAATAATTCATATATTCTACTATAACTGTGAAACATCCCACAGTTCTTAGGACTTCCAATTTCTTCACAAAACGTTTCTCAAATTGGAAATAAAATATTCCGCGAACAAATCCCAGAGGCTTATTGGCAGATAAACTTCAAAGAAATCTTTCCTCAGAAATATCTTGAAACGATTTCTTATAAAGGCAAAATATATCGCTGTCATTCTGAGAGCAAATAGCAAATGGGAGAATCAACTCAACCGTAACTGTGGTCGATACAATGACGCCACTCCGTTGTGATATTCTCAGACCTTGTGCGGTCCACAGGGGTTCGCCATAAAGCCCTCTATATTGTTGGTGTTTCATTGTGGCCTTCGATGGAAACCAAAAAGACTTTATTCACGAAATGTCTTAAATTATTTCACGCGTTCAGGAGATGTCAATGTTTCCTGTATGAAACAAATAAGAGCTACAAGGAATTCGACGTCTACAATCTTCGCATTTTGAATGCCAAGATTTTCTATGCGTGTTGTCGTCTACGGGGCTAAACGACATCCAATGGAGAGCCGGTCACGAGACTGGTTCATGGCACTATGGAGACCTTACAGCACGATGTGTTCAAGGGTGTAACTTTTATATTCCTCGGCATTAACTCGGGTACTCTATCGAAGCGCAAGGGACAGTAGTGGCGGTTCCAGGCTTTCTTCGTGGGGAGATGAAATTAATTCATAGGAAGTTGGTGGGGGTGTAAAAAGGGAAGGGACAAATCAATAAACTTTGCCGAAAAGGCTGATAAAAGGGAATTTTCCTTAATTTTACTAGACTTTTACCGAAAATAGGTTGACAAGCAAAAAAGTCACCCGCAGTTTTTCCCCCGTAGTTTTACTAGACTTTTACCGAAAAATAGGTTTCACAAGTGAAATAAAAGTCCGAAAGTTCCGTGGAGGAATGCGTCCCCACCCATCCCCCATGTGGAACCGCCATTGGCAAGGGATGTTGTAAAAGATGTATTGATTCGTACAGAGATTACAGTCATATCGATGACAGTAGCGTTAAGATTTCTCTCTCAAATACGGAAGGAGTTCCATATTAACTCACTTCAGACTGCTGTTTTGCTTTTTATGTTTTATGTTTTGCTTTAGCGTTTGAGAATTCAGTGAGTTCTGTTTTAAATTTCAGTAAAAGTCATGAATTTTGTGCTGTTTAAATTCAGTAGAATTCTGTAACTTTGTTTGGGTTACTTTTGGTTTATGAACGAAACAACGTTTTTTGACGTCACTATCAAACGTTTCCTGTTATTGTTTACTTGTTATTATCAAGACTCAATAGGACTTTGTACCAGTTTGATTATAACGCGAATTACTTGATTCTGTTCGAGTCATTGAAGTTACCTTAAAACTCTTATTGTCTAATGTATTTGTGGCAAAGAAAATGAATTATGTTTCTTGCATCTGAAGTTGAAACTTCAGTCGAATTGGCTTCGTAAGTTATTAAATGGAAAATCGTACTTCAAAGATTATCGTTTCACTAAAACAATGAGGTTTTAGATTTTAAAAATCCTATAAATGAAACCTATATATCAATGGTATAATGAGTCCTTCGCCTACTAAATTAGAAGTACGTTTCCACAGAGATAAAAAGAGAATCTAGTCAGAATATGAATCGATGGCAAACGAAAGGATCTCTGCTGTCGTCTGCTATTAAATATGTAAGTCAGTAATAAAGCAAAACCCCGCGAGTTTATTATACAGTCCTTTTGAATTACACGAGAAGTGACTGAATGCTGCTGCTGCTCAGCATTTTCAGAGAGAGAGAGAGAGAGAGAGAGAGAGAGAGAGAGAGAGAGAGAGAGAGAGAGAGTGTCAGTGCATGGCGAATGCTGATGCTGCACTGTTTCTCGTCTCAAACATCGCTAAGATTCGGCAAGTAGTTGAATGGAAGGTCTAAGGCATGTCCGAGAGTACAGAGCAGAATCACAGGTTTTTTGGACGCCCCTTCAAGTGGCGCTCATGGGGGGCATTTACCCTCTGCCTGCCAATACCCTAGATATACGCCAACTGTTACTAATTACGCGATTCTAAGATTTCTGCCACCTACCGGCCATTTTATATTGTCAATATCATTTTTACTAAGAAGGTCATTTGTATTGAGATTTTGGCGAACAGCGAAATGGAATAAATTTAAACTTGAAGTAGTAAATTTTCAAATTTTGCCTGTGATATTTATTTAGATTGTTAGGTGATGAAGATGACGTGTTTCTTCCTCGGCAATTTATGAAATTCATTCGGTTTATCTGCGGGTTCACATCAAACGACCACCGTTAAAATAATCCTGAAGCTGTTCTGGGCTTTATGATCCAGCAGATTTTGAGGAAGGCCCCAGATTTTTCAGGAATTTCAATCGACTTTTGCCAGCTTCAAAATTTATGGAATAAGAAAAGACAGATAGTAAACGAATGAACCAAATATTTTTACGAGCTGCCAAAGAAGGAAAAGAAATTTAACCAAAGCCCATAAAATTACAAAAATCATCATAGTTTCTTCCGAAATGTTGTCTCTTTATAACTGGTACAGAGATGTCCATGGGTCCATTTTTTAGAACCCAATCCAACCAAACCCATAAAATCTCCAACCCAACCCATGCCGGCAACAGTGTTACTTGACCCAACCCAACTCAACCCACCGTAATACATTACATTACCTATTTTCTGAACCAAACCAACTCAACCTACCATTAATGTCGAAAAGTATGACCCAACCCAACCCATAGGTCAACCCAACCTAAGGACATCTCTGAGCTGGTAATTTGGTTTTCTACTCTCACCAGCGACATCACTACTGTCCTCTGCAATGCAATTGAGCAACTACCTGTAATCACATGCACATCATTCACATGGATATGATATACACACAGTAGAACTGCGTTATTGGCCCCTAACGCAATTAGTGGCCCTAGAGAAATTCGTGAGCTACACCCAATACAGTGGTGCGTCACACGGGACCACCGAATATTGCGGTACGCTATAGCCGAGTATGAGTTATAATCGAGTCCGTTATAACGAAGTTCTACTGTACATGTATATGCATGTATATAGGGCCTATAACGTGTTCACTATTGACTATTCTCTTTATGCTTTTCATCTCAGTCGATGAGTTTGATTATCTTGGTTTTATGCACACAGTTGGTGTTTGGTCTTAGTCTAATGGGAGCTGTAACATTCCGCTGCAATGCAAATTATAGTACAGTGCACTGTAGATGATGCAAACTTTTTTCGTTTTTTTCTCCAACAAATAGACGTGGTCACCCCAGTCAAATGGTGATGAAGAACATGAAGAACCTAAAGGATTTTTAAAGACAAATTCCAATTTTATCGAAAGTTCTTGCCTTAATGCATTATTAAACTTTTGACTTTTATTTCATTGAAATTTGTAGGCCTAGGTCTACCTCTACCGTATATAGATGTAAATTTAGCATTTCCTGCGCTACTAATAAATGTTTCTCGTTGTCTTGCTTTTCTTCATTTATAAACTAATTACGCCACCACAGTGAAAAAATTAACATGCTAATGTTTGTTCCCTAAAAAGTAAATGAACGTTTTTCTCAACGTTTTTACGTATTCCATATTTTCAGAAACAAACGCGTTTTTTACGTTTTTTATTTCTTTTTATACGTTTGCAACACCTATGGAAATTATGATTCGGCCCTCATTTTTTACAGCATGTTTCTTTTGAGGAAGGCCTATGGGCGAAAGTTTCGCATCAGCTCATTTTTCTGATGCAACATTTGGGGTTTATTCTGCCGAACGAAGAACATGGGGATGAGATGTCTGTAGCCCATTAGAAATCCGTCGATGACAATGATTGTATCCTCTGTGACTTTCCTTACGATGCAAATCGCCATACTATTTTCAGCAGCTGAAGATTAATGGAAATAATTCTGAAATACACTATTAATTGAGACTATTCTGTAAACGAGGTAGGTAGGCCCTACATTAGTGTGTAGTGGCCTATGGTCGAAATCAGAATAATGTACAATTGTACATCCATTATAATAGACATGCATTATTCTGATTTCGACCATAGGCCACTACACTGTAGGCCTACACTAATGTACCTAGTTTAGGTATAAACTCTTAAATGATAATTATTTAAGAGTTTACATTTTAAAATCCGATTTAAATTTAATTCAAACATTTGTAGCCTATAGGCTAACTAAGGTATATAACATGTCCGTATAATTACTGAAGTATTTTAAGACTTCACAGTTCACAATTATTTGAACATTATAATATGACAGCAAAATGACAACAATGTTGTTAAATAATAATCATAATAACAGACGTTGTTTATAAACGTTTCTGCATTTCAATTTAGGAAGCAATTATACATGTGAAAAATAAACATTGATATTTCTGTGTATAATAATTTAATATACGAGTTCATTCACAGAATACTAGTCGCCATGTATAGCCGAGCATCATCATCATCATCATCCTGACACACTCCGCCACACCGGTGCTGGGCGATGGCATGGGTTAACTGCTTCCACGAAGTCCTGTCTTGTGTGCGACTCGATGTTCTTCCGGATCTGTCATAAAGATCCATTCAGTGATGTTGTTCATCCGGGTCTTTCTTGGCCTTCCTCTGCTTCTTTGTCCTTCTGTGATCCTTAGCATTATGGACTTTTCTATGATGTTTCCCTGCCATGCTGCGTGTCCAAATTCTTTCACTTTGGCGAGTAGTAGTCTTTCAATTCCTACTTTGTGGAGTACTTCGTTATTAGTTATTCTTTCTAGGTATGTGACGCCTGATATTTTTTAAAGGAATTTAATTTCAAAAGCTTCTATTCTTCTCTCTTCATCCTTCTTCAGCGTCCATGCCTCGCACATCCATAAGTGGCAACCGGCCAAACCAAGACATGTAGCAGTCGTACATTAATTGGTATACTACTGATGCTTTTATTTTTCCAGACTTTCTGTAGTTTCCTCTGTATTGTCATTCCCAGGTCCAATCTGCTTCTGACTTCGGTTACAGTAGTTAGCATCCTCTGTAATTCTAAATCCCAGTTATGGAAATTCTTTGACTTGTTCTACTTTTTTTTTCTTCTTATATATATATATATATATATATATATATATATATATATATATATATATATATATATAGGTGCTGAGTTACCATTCAATGCCATGATCTTTGTCTTGTTCTTGTTCGTGTTCAGTTGTAGACCGTATTCACTACTGGCAACAACTACAGTGTAATGTCTCCAGCAATTCCTTCTCTGATGTTGCTATAAGTACGACGTCATCGGCACACCTAAGATGATTATTAATTCCTTTGCCACCAATCCTGTATCCTCCCGTGTACCCTTCTAAAGCGTTTCTCGTTGGCATCTATACAGCAATGTTGAACAAATACGGCGAAAAGATGCGTCCATCGTCTTTTAGCGGATGCGTTTATAAATAGACCGAAGAACTAAGGCTTTTGTATTTCGTCTACACGTCGTGCGTTCAAGAGGCCATTAGATTCCAGAGGCGTAGCCAGGGTTCAAGAAGAAGGGGCTCATCCGCATTTTCTAGTAAAAAAGACTCCGATGACCAAAACAATATCAATGAATTATTCACACATTGCGTTTTTCTCCTCTATCGTGTTACCTGCACTTTGGTCATGCAACCTAACCCTCACAATTCTCATCGGTTTTGCACAGATCCCATAAATAGGGGGTGCGGGGTCCCGATCCCCGTGGCTACGCCAATGTTTTTATTCAGTATATGACGGCCGCGCTGTAAACGGACGAATTGATGGTCTTGAGGGAAATGTGGTGGCGAGCGAGAAAGACCACCCTCTGGACGCCCCCCTTTCTTTTCGTTGCCGCCGTGCACCAGCGCCTTCTGCAGCCACAGAACAGGTCCTCGATGGTCCGACGAAACTGAAAATTCAACATTATGTAGAGAACGAAGTTCAGGGAGAAGTTGATCGTCTGTAGGACGTTCGTTATATTGACGGCAAGTTTGATGCTGGTCATGAGAGGACCAACGGTGGCCTTGCTCAGCTGTCCCTGGACGAACAGCAGGATCTCCGCCGGCGACACGAGCACGATGTACATGAGGACGATGGTCACGAGGATCACCGTTATGCGGTGGTTCATGTTGACGTGGTACGCGCGGACGCGGTACTGCTGGCGTACCCGCGACGACTCGCGGAGGGTCTTGACGAGGCAGAAGTTGCAGAAGGTGAGCGCCGTGAGCGGCAGGAAGATTCCGACGACGAAGTAGACCCAGGCGTAGGCGTTGGCGACCTTGTCGCTGATCTGGAGCTCCCCCGGGTGCATGATGAAGGCCATCCGCCCGTCGCTGCAGGGAATCGTGGCGATCGAATTCTCGAAGAACCGCGGGATGTTGAGAACGAGACAGACGAGAAAGACCATCGTTATGGACGCCTTGGTTCCGGTCATTCCCACCAGGTGGTGCCACCTGAACGGGAAGCAGATGGCCAGGTACCGACTGGTTGCCATGGTCACCGTCAGCCAGGTGCTCGTCAGGATGAAAGTGTTGATGACCGCTCCGCTGTAGACACGGTAGACAAGCTGGAAGCTTCGCGTCGAATATTCGAACCTCTCTTCCTCGATGAAACCGTTAGGGAGAAGACAGACGCACAGGAGAAGGTCGGACACGGCCAGGGCCCGCAGTCCCAGGTGGATCGTCCGCTCGATTCCGTCGCAGATCACCTTCAGCCTCTTCCTGGACAGCACGAGCAGCGTCAGGAGATTTCCTGCCATTCCTACGGCGCATATCGTCGGAACAATGACGGTCTTCATGATGAAGCCAAAGCTCCAGTCGGCGGAGGGAGTCTGTAGCAGTCTGTGTTCCATCGGAGGCGGATACTGCGATGTCGTATTCCGACAGACAACGCCAAACCCTTCCAGCGATTCAAGACCCTGGTCCATGCTCGAGTCAAAGTCCGGATCGACGTTGAATAGGAAGGCGTCCTTTCCCTCTTCCTCTGCACTGGATCTACTGGAGCTGAGGTTGATGACGGACGCCGGAGTCCAACAGATTCTCTGATGGTCGGAAGTCAACATGTCCTCTTCAACGCTTTCCATTGTCATTTCAACGAAAAATAACTAGAAAAGACGTTACAATATTTAAGACTCAGATTAGCATAAAAACTCAAAATGCTGCCTACAGAATAGTGTATAAAGACTCAAAATGCTATTTAAGGCCTTAAAATGGTATCTAAAGACTCGAAATGGTATCCAAAGACTCAAAATGGTATCCAAAGACTCAAAATGGTATCTAAAGACTCAAAATGGTATCTAAAGACTCAAAATTGTGTAAATTTCTCTATAATTTTACCAAATGTACACACCGTTATTGCAGCCAAACGTTTAGACAGTCTTGCTGATTATTAAATCAAACAGAAAGAAGAAGAAGGAGAAGAAGAAGAAGAAGAAGAAGAAGAAGAAGAAGAAGAAGAAGAAGAAGAAGAAGAAGGCAGACCGACAGACCGACGAGGAGAGATACAGACTGGCAGAAAGATGAACAAAATAGATTCTGAGATATCCAAGTCTCATTCAGATATTGGTTGAAAAATTTTCTCTGCAAATGGTTTAACTTATGTCTTCATCCTTATTTCTATTTTTTATAAATCTTGAAAGAAATTTTACCTAAAATTGTGTGGCGCCCTATGTCAGCAGAGCACATTCAAAGAATTTTATTGCTACCTCCTATTTTTTGCCTTGTTCCTAGCAAAGAGGTCAGTATACAGCACCCAATTACGTCACCAACCTGTGCTTAATACCAAGATTCGACCGTACGTTACGTTTCCTGGAATTACGCATAATATGTCCAAATATATTATACGCAATTATACGTTGGCAGTGGCGTCGAGTTCCAACTTACGGAACGTACGCGTATTTGTATATATTTCATGATTGAAAATACAATAGGTATGATACGTACGGTCGAATCTTGCTTATTGCCCACAGAAAAGAAATAAGTAAGATAATCTACACAAATGTAGATGCATAGGCAGTATAACATGTAAACAGGCAACAGCGGTTTTCTAATTCCTATCAAACGTAGATTGACTAACAAACAACGTTCAAAATTGGTGGTCTGGGCCCTTTAAAATTTGGGGCCAGGGCTGCAGCCTAGTTAGCCTAGTCCGGTACTGATTGTTTCAAAGAAAGATCCCAGATGCCTTAGACAATGTTCCCGTTAGACGTTTTAAAAAACGGACGGCATTTTGAAAGGACGTAAATGCTTTCTTAAATTCCATTAATGCATTCAGAAGATGGCAGCATTATCTCCTGACTATTTGTACAGTAGTTTCTAAAATGAAAAGACGCGTGACAACTTTGAACTCAATTTCTAAAGCATTATGGATTACAATTATTTTGCGGTCTCTCAATTATGTTCAAAGCAGAGCTTCAAGTATAGATCAAAAAGTACCTAACTGAAACCTCATCAGTAGACAAGCATCAGATTTCATGAATTATTGCTCTTAATGGAGAGACCGAATTAACTGTCATGCGCATGAATTGAATACACAGCAGAGTCAATCGCCTCTTCTGTCAAACTCACTCACTAAATGTCATTTAGATGTCGATTGACTGTAACACTCTCTACACAGACAGTTGGCGGGCATATATTCTGAATGAAATAACGGACGAAGTTAACACGTCATTTATAACTTAAAATAATAATAATAAAAAAAATAAAATAATAATAATAGTAATAGTAGAAGTAGTAGTACTCAAGTAGTAGTAGTAGTAGTAGTAGTAGTAGTAGTAGTAGTAGTAGTTGTTGTTGTTGTTGTTGTAGTATTAAGAATGTAAATTTTTCGTGGACGGATAAACGAGCCAACAAAGAATTTTTCCAGATGATGGAAGAGGAACAGGCATTGATGGCTAACATCAAACTAAGACAGATGAAATTTTTCAGGCACTTGATGAGGAAAGAGGGACTCGAGAACTTGGCAGTGACAGGCATGATGTAGGGTGCAAGATCAAGAGGAAAACAAAGATCAAAATACACAGACAAACTAAGAGGAGGGACTGGAGATACACAAGAACATCAAACTCCTGAGGAATACCAGAGATCGCGAAAAGTAGAAGTTCATGACCGCAGACGCAGTAATGCGTGGAACCCGAGAAGAAGATAAGTACAGTTGTAGTAACTGGATTTTAGGGGGTTTAGTAGGATTTATCGTGCATTGTAAACCACTGTCACTCATACATTATTCAATTCCCACTTCTGTACGTCAGCTACAGCTGTTATCTTTGATTCTACACAAAAACCAAGCGCAATTCGAAGCTGCCACAACAACAACAGACCTTTCGATTTCTTCGTAATTTTTATATCATAATCACTATGTATAAACCAGACTAGCGTATAAATGCCTAATCTATTGTTCCATTGTATACTTTAGTTGCTTTTAAAACCATTCACAATACTCTCTGATACTGATTTTTCATTTAATACAGATAATTAAACAGAAGCAGAAACACGGAATCGCAGAATCTAAAAGCATGGCCTAAGACCAGTGGCGTAGCCAGAGGTGGTTGGGAGGGTGTTAAAACCCACATTGGGCGCCGACGAAGAAAATTTTTTTAATGTGTTTCCATGCATCTTTAATTTTGGGACGCGGTTTTGAAAGCTAAACACCCCTTAGGCTGCAGACCAAAACTTTTTAAGCGCCATAGGCATGACGACCTTTTTTGCTTGCCAGCATCCGAAAGGAAAAATTTTTGTAGGAAAGACGGATAGATACAAAGGATGACCTTTTTGCTTGTCAAGATTTTTGAAAGTTGGTTACGGTCAAAAGTCAAAATCAAACTTCCCCTTCCGGAAATCCCGGCTACGCCACTGCCTATAAGACCAAAGCCTCTGAGTAGAAATCGAAGAGGCGCTATACAAATTCCAAAGGCAGAGTCTTAGCGTCTGATGTAAAGTAACTGGAGACAACTCTTATTTAAGGCATTCGATAAAGCTTTCTGACCAACGTACAAGCGCAGAGCATTGAAGTTATGGCCGACGATAATTTACCGCGACAGATTGGAAAATGCAAGGGACAGATTGGAAGATTCCTTGTCTTATTTGTCTTCTACAGGAGGAGGAGGAGGAGGGGGACTATATTGGACGACAAGGGCTTTTGTTGCATCTCTCGCAGAGTCAACTTCAATATACGAAGAGGGTCAAGACGTTGCCCTGATCTCATACGGCCATGTTCGAAACTCTGTGTGTGGCAGTATTTATCTATCGCCAACTCTTCATATCTTGTCAGAAGTCAGAACACATCCCTTAAATCTGGAGGAAGACTCTCCTGCGGCTGATTGCTTGCATTACGTCCACTCAGTCGTCGATGTCCGTGATACATGACTTCTCATTGAGAAACCTTCTCTTTGAATAGATGACATCGAGCGTTGTAAAGGACCCACGAGGAAGGATTCTTGTCTTAGAAAGGAAATGCCATAGAAAAAACACAAGGCTTTGGTCAAGATGGTCAACAATGGAATATATGTAATATATATCCAACAAGAAATGAAGACAACGCAGAGAATGGCATCATGATACTAGTGATTAGGGTAAATCCAGCCTACTAGTGATAAGCCATAGATCTCTAAACAGACAAGAATGACAATTAAAGATGGCATCAAACACCAACGGGCATTGAGATGATGATGATGATGATGATGATGATGATGATGATGATGATGATGATGATGACGTTTATCGCTAATTCGTCATTTTCAACTTAAGAGTCGTTCATAAAATCGACAATGAACATTATGAAATAAAATTGATAAACAAATTTAATCAGCTAAAAAAGAAAACGAAACAGACGCAGACAGACAGACAGATAGACAGATAGACAGACAGACAAAGGAGCCAGCAAGGGTACAGAATTCGCAGATACACAGAGGGAATCGGAACATGTTAAAATTACCGAAGCGCCGACAGCGCTTTACCTCCGAAGCGACTAAAACCCCGGTTCAAAGGCGTCCATGACATCTCCATCGCCATTCAAATACGCCTCCATAGTCGATCTGAAGATAACGACGAAGCAAAGGAAATTTAAGCACGAACGGCGATCATTAGGGCGCCAAAGAAACCGACGACGAACAAGCTTCCAAAGTATCGCCATCCGGCAAGTCATTCATTCTGTCAGCGATAACAATTGTCTATGTAGCGAAGATTGTCAAGGCGTCTTCGACGAATAATGCTCGAGAACCAAAGACAGAGTTTCGTCTGAATCGGGGTTTTAGTGGTTTCGTCGGAGGTATAACGGCAAAAACCACTTTGCAGGAAGCCATAAAATTTGCAGTCGAGCATTAAAGAACAAAATACTTTTCCCAGAAGAAGAAGAGAAGAAGAAGGAGAAGAGGAGGAGGAGGAGGAAGAGCGTTAAATGGTAAATGGTGAACCTTCTACTGTTCATGGCGATCTTTGTTCATGGAGATTCAGGTCTGTTTAGAAGCGAAATACTGCAGTTTGTCCCCCGAATCAAGTGCTTGCCACCAGAGATGTCCATGAATTGGGTTAACCTATGAGTTGGGTTGGGTTGGGTTGGATTGGGTTTGGTTGGGTCAGACTTTTCCATAACAATGGCGGGTTGGGTCAGAAAATAAGTCATGGTTGTACTGTATTACGGTGGGTTGGGTTGGGTCAAATAACCCTATTACTGGCATGGGTGAGGTTGAGTTGGAGATTTTGTGGGTTGGGTTGGATTGGGTTCTAAAAAATGGACCCATGGACATCTCTGCTTGCCACTGGGTTTCCAGTAAAACTCCTGTATTTACATACCGCTGGGCTTATGTATGCTTGAATTCAGAATTTCTAACAGTAAGAAAAATTTTGAAAGTTCAACTGAACCGGTATAGTGTGCTGCAAAGTATTGACAACTATGGAAAAAGTATTCAACCAGGAATCGCTACGATGTATTGGTGAAAATGTCAAAAGAAGAAAGGCGGCGGTGGATTAGTGCAAGATGAGTGCAGTGGATAAGGCCTGGGAGTGCAAGGCCATATGCTTTAACCCTAATCCGGACTTTGGGGTGTTTTCACACCCCAGCTGTAATTAATCTCCGTTTTCTCGAAGGTGTGCAGAGCTAGAATTTTTTAATTTCAGGAATTTGTTACCCATCCTGTTTGCCAGCAAACCCCATAATTTCGCATTTATAGCCCCACTGATTATGAACTAGGAATTTTTTTCCTGTTGGGGTGTGAAAACACCCCAGAATTTTATGCTCCGATTCATAGTTATAGCTTTTTAACCTGACATCAGTTGAGCATATCTTATCTTCTAAAACTAATATTTTATCACTCCAGAATTATTTGGCATATTATTTGGCATATGTAGTAGAAAAACAAACATGAATGACTGTCAAACTAAGTAGATATTCGTTGCAAGAAGTGGTAAACTACAGTATTTCAATGAGAACAACAGCGTCTTTGAAGCAGATGGTGGTAGTGATGTCAACAGGGGCAATGATGTCAACAGTAGTGATTCTGTGTATACCTGAACTAGAACTTGCATCAGAAATCAGGGATCATGAAAGTGAAGAATCCGGCAATAGCATCAGCGTGAAGCCTCTGCTCTTGGTTTACTGCTACTCGCCAGTGTATATCATGGCAACCATGAATTTTTTGAAAGATTTGGTCACCAAAAAGTAACCATCCAATCTTTGCTGTCACAACGGCACTTAGACGGTTCAAAAGTATATTGAGATTCCTGAGATCTGATAATAAGGTCACAAGATAGGAGAGAAGGACCTATGATAAACTTGCCGCAATTCGCAATGTTTTGGAATCATTTGTCAGTCAACTACGTAAGTTTCATATTCCTGATGCTGATATAGGCATACCAGTTATGAACAACTTGTACCATTTGTAGGAAACTGTTCTTTTCGACAATACATATACAGCAAACCTGCTAAATATGTTATAAAATCTGGTGTGCATGTGATGTCAATACCTCATACAGCCAGGCAGTTTGCGGGCTCAGAGCCTCGGTGCAGATGTTGTCAAGTCATTGGTAGCACAACGGCAAAATAGTGGCATAAATATTGCTGGCGATAACTTGTAGACAAGTATTCCATTAGCACAATAGCTACAGTGGGTTGGCATATGTCGGAACACAAATCAAAAAACAACCACGAAACACCAATATGCACGACAGCCTTGCAGAATGGTCGTCGATTTTTGGATTTTCTGATCGACTGACTTTGGTCTCCTACTGTATGTTCCTTGGATACACAGTTCCTGCACAGGCACCCACGGGTTATGCAGCTTGTGCGACTCAGGCATATGCCATCTCGGCCAAAGGGTGATGGACAGAAAAGTTCAAAAGCGCTGTGGCAGTTGTTGTGGCTTTGTTTGCTCAGAACATTCAGCTGTTTCTGTACTACAGTATACGAAGACTGTCAGTAAAATACTCAGACGCATACAACTTGATAGAACTATTGAAATTCTGTCAGTGGCGTAGCCAAGGGGGGTTTGGGTGCCGACGAAAAATTTTGTATGTGTTTTCCATATTTTTTATTTTGGACGCGGTTTTGGGGCCCAACCCTTGGCTGGCTGCCCAAAATTTCTAAGTGCTATAGAATGTAATGGTGTAAGATGGCGACTTTTTTGCTTGTCAGCATCTGAAAAGGAAAAGTACGATAAGGAAAGATGGGGATAACCTTTTCTTTGCTTCTCAAGATTTTTAGAAGTTGGTTATGATCAAAACCAAACCCCCCTTCCGAAAATTCTGGCTGCGCCACTGAATTCTGTTGTGTTTATGACAGTTCACAAATATATTGAGATTGTATTTGTATTGTTGTGTTAAATTTAGTTCGTTTTAGTGGTAGGCCTAATACCCCTATATTGCCTCACATTCTCAAATAATTAATTAATGACAAATATTGTTCATTCTGTATCACAACATTCTGTGGAAAAATTCCAAGGGCATAACTATTTAAGTTCCAGAAAGTAAAAAATTAGATTTGTGACTAACAATGATTCATTGATCTCGGCAAACGCGTTGGGGTGCATTCACACCCCATTGACCCAAAAACGTCGAAAAATTGCATGTCCGGATGAGGGTTAAAGGGAAAACTTGATTCTTTTTCAGAAGAGCATTAAATTTAGTGGAGAATAATTGTCTTAGAAAAGAAATGCCTCAAGAAAATAACTCCTAAGCGCCATATTGGATCTGGAGATGGCCACCATGAGTGAAGACTTTCCATCGAAGGAATAATTCCTCATGCAAAAGGTAGAACTGAGGATAAAGGATGTCTCTTTAGAGATAAAAGATATACTTTTAGAGATAGGGGATATCTTTTCGATATGAAATGCTGCATGACAGATGACGGAATAGTTAAGGTTCTTTTACTCGGAATAATGGATTGTCCAAACAAGATATGAGGTCCACACAAAGAATCGTGTGCCCATATTGATATATTATGCAAATGCAGAATTACAATAGTCAAGACACAGAACCCGAAGCAAACAAGAATGCGAGCAGACCCTAATGATGGCATTGGGTACCAATGGACATTGAGATCTTATTTGCTGATAACAAATTCTTGTTCAGTTTCTATAATTTAGTATGAAAAGTTAATCTGCAAACAATTGCGATTTCAGATTTTTAGTTAACAAATTGCCAAAAAAATGTTTACGAGAAAATTTTGTTTTACGCTCCAAAACAGATCTTAATCCAAATTTTCGGAATATTTTTCGTCATTTACTAAAAATCCCTTTAATTCTACTTCAGTATTTAAAAATTGCAAACGGCAACACTGATTTCTCCTAATTCGTTTATATTCTAATGTATATCATGTACAAAGTATTTAGATACGTGATATATTGTACTATGTGTCAATTGTTTTCACAGAAGTGACTCAACCGCTGGAAAAAGGAGGACAACCAAAGAAAGTGGATTCCAGCAAATAGAATAAAACAGATCTCTAAATTTGTTTTTACCTCTTTTTCCGTCTATCGCTTGAGTATCTTCCGGGCCATTTCACACCATTTGGCGGGTCGGATCTGGCCTGCGGACCGCCATTTGAGCACCCGAGCCCTAAGAAATGCGTCGCTTCGATACGAACCTTCAAAGGGCCTAATTCTAATCTAATTTAATCTTACACTTCTATAACGCCACTTCATAATGCACAGGAGCATCAAACGATGGCACACCAAATCCAAATAATTAAAGATCCAGGTCAAATCCAGGGTATCCGGCCGGACAAACGGGTGGCAGTCTATGGTAGATAGGCCAGGCAAAAAAGATGGCGCTATAATGGGGTTTTAACCTTTTTCTAAAAATCTGTAATGAATTTGCAATGCGCACATGTTGAGGCAATGAGTTCTAGAGTTTGGGGGCAGCCACTGAAAAGGCACGAGAACCAAGAACTGTCCGAGTATGGGAGATGGAGAGAACTATTGCAGACGAGGATCTGGTCGAGTATTTGCTTGCTTGCACAGAAAGTGTAGAAAGAAGGTAACTAGGTTACTTGTAATAAAGTGTTTTGTATACCTGAAGACAGATTTTAAAGTCTATCCTTTCTTTAATGGAAGCCAATGAAGACCCTTACGAACTGGGGTTATATGCTTACGTTTTGGGGTTTTTGAAACCACCCGAGCCAGTGAATTTTGAACTCGTTGGAATTTAGCCAGGTTGGATTTTTAGATGCCAAAAAGAAGGGAGCTGCAGTAATCAAGACGGCTAGACACTAAGGCATTTGCCAAAAGCATTAATGCAGGTTTATTCAGAAATTCCCTAATACGGTACAAATCGCGAAGATGGCAGTGAGCTACTTTACAGATACTATTTGTATGATTTGTGAGAGAAAGTGTGGAATCAAAAAATAACTCCCAGATCCCGTGCAGAAGTGCTTACAGGAATAGTCGAATCCGCAAGCTTAACAGAGTTTATAGAATAAAATTTCTTGAGCTGGGGCTTTGTGCCTAAAGGTAAAAATTCAGTTTTAGCCGGGTTTAAAAGCAATTTGTTTGAATCCATCCAGGACTGAATATGAGAGAATGTTTGAGAAATAGTTTCCAAAGAAGATTCTGATGAAGACTTATCAAATGAAATAAGAATCTGAGTATCATCTGCATATCGGTGGCAATCTAGGTGATGGTCTGGCAGTAATGAACCAATAGGAGTCGTGTATAAAGTGAGCAAGAGAGGACCAAGAACCGAGCCCTGGGGACCCCACATTTTAAATAAAATTGTAGACATCATGCGTGTAACATTGAGACAATTGAGCTCTCTGATTGACAAAGTGACTAATGCTAGATTAAACTTGTCTTTTTTTTTGATTTTGATATTTTAAGTATGCTACAGCGCTATATGTCCTAAATGTCCTCTTACATTACGATTACATTAGCACATATTCCGCTGGCAGATAGGATGAATTCTTGGACGTTGTCAGAGCTCTCTAAGCTGAAAATAATGATTAAAATATTCGATGATGAATTTCTCAAGAGCTGGTCAATCACGTTTTGATCAAATTCTCCGAAGTTGCTAGGCAATTTCGAGCCTCTCTCCAGTGCCATAAGGCATAACACTCATTTCGTCTCTTGGTTCTTTAGAAACAAATAATGCGAGAAAAAACGTTCCCCTGCAATTATGCGCTTGCATTAAGCGAAGCGAAGGAAGAAAAGAGAACGCAGCTTTGGCAAAAGGCAAACGGAAATAATAGGCGACGAGTGAGAATATAGTTGCAGGCGTCGCAACTCAGAAATGTGGTCATCTATGTTGGACAAGACATCAAAATCACCTGCAAAATGTCAACCATGACCTATAAAACACCTAAAAATGTCGACCGTAAGGTACCTAACAAATGTCGACCATACCCTAAAAATTACCTTAAAAATGTCGACCACGACCTAAATATCATCTGAAAAATGTCCACTATGACCTATACATCACGTGAAAAATGTAGACCATAAGGCACCTAAAAATGTCGACCATAACCTACAAATTACCTGCAAAATGTCCATCATTAGGGCCTACCAATAAATCCCCCAAAAATGTCGATCATGGTCTATAAATTACCTGGAAAATGTCGACAATAACCTCTAAATCATCTGGAAAAGTCGATTTTGACCTCCAAAGTGTCTGAAAAGTATCCGCCATGGCCTCAAAATCACCTGGAAAATGTCGACAATGACCTCTAAACTACCTTGAAAAGTTTCGGTCGTAACGTCATCCGTCGGCCAAAGCCATCCGTCAAATAGTCGCTCTCTAGTCTCATGAAATCTCGCGCGATGTTCGTGTCCCGCAAAAAATTCTCCGCCACCAATAACCACTCAATGCCCACACATAGGCATGGATTAATAATAGTTCAGCGGGGTAAACCAGACACCAGAGGACGCTAACGATGACGCCATAGATGACGTCATCCCTATTTGAATGCGCTGTTCATGCGACCGTTCTTCTTAACATAGACTTTAATATCACAAGACAGAGTCTATGGTATCAGAAAGTGAAGCCATTATTTCCGCCATTTAGTACAATGCTGTCGAATAACAATGGTGTGTTTCAAATAAATATATATATATATATATATATATATATATATATATATATATATATATACAATGGACAATGGTTACCATGACAACATTGTACCAAAATGGTGGATTTTGGCTTCAACTTTGGTCTGACTTTGCTATAGATAGACGGCATCTAGTGTATTATAATAAATCTATGCTTCTTAACGGTTCTTTAATATTCTTCTTTGAACTCTCTCGTGTCACATGACACTGTCTAAGAGTGCCGTTGTTCAGACGAACGGTGGCGTATTACACCCGGTGCATTACGACCAATTTCCTGGACTTTGGTGGACGAACGCATCGGATTGCAAACGACCGGCTGGCGACAACCTTAGATCTGAGATACTCGAGTACTTCTGGTACTTTACGATCTTCTCAGATATTCTTGAAGTTCCAAAGACAGTAGCGATTAACTCGGTCAACAAATATTTGCGCAAGAAACTTGGACGTTGGCCGCTAAAGAAACTGGAAGAACTTTTCCACCAGCTTCCAGGCCATGGAAATTTAAAGCTTGCTTCCATGCATATCTCGATCATACGCGTATGGAAAAATAAAATACGTTAAAATACGTGCGTGTGAATAAAAAAATAAAATACGCGTATGATACGCGTATTTTATAAGTCCGCTCGGTTACTTATCATTTGCTTACTTAGAGAGCAATATCAATTGCGACATCACGCCACGTCACTGTAACTGATCCCAAAATTCACTTCGTTAACACTTGTTCCCCTTTTAATTTCTTCTTTGTGCAGGTAAATGGTTAAAATACTACGGTAATTGATGCAATTTCATGGCTATGTAGACCTAAGGTATGATAGCGCAGGAGCCCTAAAGGTTGACTCAGCCTTTGTCGCGGTGATAGAATGAGGAGAGACAGAGATAGAGAGGGAGAGAGTGAATGAGTGAGAGAATGAGAGAGAGACAGAGAGAGAGAGAGACAGACAGAGAGAGAGAGACAGACAGAGAGAGACAGACAGAGAGAGACAGAGAGAGACAGAGAGAGACAGACAGAGAGAGACAGAGAGAGACAGAGAGAGACAGAGAGAGACAGAGAGAGACAGAGACAGAGAGAGACAGAGAGAGACAGAGAGAGACAGAGAGAGACAGAGAGAGGCAGAGAGAGACAGAGAGAGACAGAGAGAGACCGAGAGAGACAGAGAGACACAGAGAGAGACAGAGAGAGGGAGAGAGAGTGAGAGAGAGAGAGAGGAGAGAGAGAGAGAGTTCTAGGCAAAGAATCAATTGCACGAATGCACAACGCATTTCAAAAACTAAGCGCCATTACTGCCTGTCTGTCCATCCGTCTATCCGTCTATCTGTCTGTCTGTCTGTTTGCCTGTCTATCCGCATGACCGTCTGTCTATGTGGTCATAGTCGTAATGTCTCCCATTTTTCACCTTGGAGCTGTATAAAATGACCGACTGCCTTTACGGTTTACGCGCTTAATAATGCTGACTGCATTGTGACACGGTCGACCAGAAATCGATTATCCACCCAATCAGTAGACTTTTATAGCGCCACTAGATTAATAGCGCTCGGAGGCGAATTATATTCCGAGTGATGTCTTACATTTAGCCTATAAGGACCACAGTATTTAGTTTCAGGCTCGCTTCTATTGCGCCACGATCTTTATTTCACTTCGACGAAAACTCACAAGTTCCTTCCTGCAATGTTTCACATCAGTGGAATCGAAGACTGGAATGAGAATACTCTGAGAATCTAGACTAACTAGCTGTTTACCCGTCAAAAATGACGGGGTGGCTAGGCTGTTTTAAAGCTGATTTACGATATATTTATTATATTTTTGTGAACGTTCTATAATTTCGTGCAATGAATTGTCCTCGACCGGAACATGGCTTTAAAACGTATTTTTCCATTCGAATGCGTTCAATGGTCTCTTATATGGCATATACTTTACGATATCTGGCGTGCAGAAGGGGCGCTGTGAATGGGTGGGAGGGTGAGGTACTGCGCTGTTCTAAAGAATAAATTGCAAAGCAATATTTGCTCTGTGACATGAAGCGTTCGACGCAGACAGAGAGTCATCAAATAATAACATACGAAGCAATATTAGGAACCGAAGAAGTATATGAAGGCAATTCAGACAGTCCAATATAAATAGATAAATAAATAGATCAGTTTATTAGTATCAAAATCAAGACCAAAGATGTTGATATTACAATTCAATATCTGAAAACCCATTGTAAAGACAAATGCAAATATATTTCATATTTTGATATACTGTAGGATTATAGGTTTTAATATGCTGAAAATTAATGTGAAAGAATTATGAAAATAAAAGGGAGAAGCAGGGGAAGAGAAAGAATCTCTGTCCAAAGCCAGCGCCCTCTGTGAATCAATATACAAGATACAAATTCAAATGTTCAAGATACAAGTGCAATTTTTAAAGATGAAATAATTTTGATTTTATAAGTATGAAAACTTTCTAAACTGGCATTGGCATAGGCCAATGTTGCAGAATGCAAATTTGAACATACTGTACGGAGCAGAGTGCAGATACAATGTTAAATTATGAGTTAACTGACGCACATTTAGAGATTAACGAATCGGAGATAGTTGATTTGAAGTCATAGATGGATCTAATTTTCATAGCGTCATTTGATAATGCGTTCCAAATTTTAGGACCAGAAAATCTAACACATTTTTCATACAATGACGTGTTTCTGGTGTTAACACAGAAATTGTCTATTGTACTTCGAGCATATAATGTGGGCGGATATCAGAGCAGATGATAAGATATGTCTAAAAATGAACAGGAAGAAGCATATTCTTTATTTCTAGACATGAAAATTGCTGTCTGCACAGCCTGGATATCATGAACTTTAAAAGGTGTAGGCGTCTGAAAAGGGGATCAGTATGTACGAGGAAGCGAGAGTGGCAGGGGCGTAGCGACGGAGGAAATCGGTATATATACCCCCAAAATCAGTCTACCTTAAATTTTTTATGTGATTTACATGCGGTTATATGTGGTTTATATGGTTTATGTGGTTTATAGTTAAGATTTATACCCACGCAAAATATTTATACCCTCCCAAATCAAATTCCTGGCTACGCCCCTGGAGAGTGGGATATAATTCTTATCGCCTTTTTGAAGAAGAAAGAGCTTATTAATATTTATGTTTGAATAGTTTCCCCATGACAAATTACGTTAGGTTAGATTATGGTAATAAGAGAGATTTATATAACAGGATCAGATGATGAGAAGGAAATGATGATTTTACTATAATTTTGCGAGAGATTTCATGGATATTATGATCCCAATTTAGGTGCTGTTGTAATATTTAGGATATTTAGGCAAGAAATTTGATGCGGTCCGTGCGAGTAATACTAAGGTTTCCAGCTGTGATAGAATCAGGTATAATGAGTTGCAACTAATTGTTTTTATGGAAGAATATAATTTATAATAGAGTGACATGTGTTTTACTTACATTAACAGAAAGTTTATTATGCTGAAACCATTGGAGGACATTGGGTATTATTCTCTTGATGCAATGTAAATAAGCGCTTTATCGTCTTTATATATATATATATATATATATATATATATATATATATATATATATATGCTGTAGTGTTATGAGCATAGAGAATAAATTGATATAGAGTTTGATGATTCGTGAATATCATTAATATAGACTAAAAATAGAATGGGACGAGGATGGTGTCTCAGAGATGTCCATGGATCCATTTTTAGAACCCAACCCATCATCAAGTCTCCAACCCTATCCATGCCGGCGATAGGGTTACTTGACCCAACCAAACCCACCGTGATATTTTGCAATTTATTAAGTGACTTATTTTATGACCCAACTCACTATAAATATGCATGGCATAGTCTGACCCAACACAAAACAATTCAACCCAACCCATAGGTTAACCCAACCCATGGCAATCTCTGTGGTGCCTTGGAGGACTCTACAGAGGATATACAGTGTATATACATAGAAGTCCTGAGGGCTCGTTATCGACTTGGACATTTTGTTGTCTGCGTGAAAGTTATGAGGAGAACCGTTTGAGAGCAATTTCAATTATCTACGGAAGAGAAAAAGACATGAAACTGAAGTAGGTCAAGATAAGATAGCAAGAGAAGGAGAGAGGAAGATAGAGAGAGAGGAAGAGCGAGAAAGAGAGAGAGAGAGATAGAGAGAGATAGAGAGAGAGAGAGAGAGAGAGAGAGAGAGAGAGAGAGAGAGATTGAGAGAGATTGAGAGAGAGAGAGAGAGAGGAGGGGAGGGAGGGAGAGAGAGAATATAAAAAAGAAGTCAAGGAGAGAAATATAGAAAGAGAGGAAGACAGGAGAACAAAGAGAAAGATAGAGAACAAGACAATGAGAGAGGAAGATAAAGAGAGAAAGAAAGAAAGAAAGAAAGAAAGAGAGGAAGATAGAGAGAGAGAAAGAGAGAGAGAGAGAGAGAGAGAGAGAGAGAGAGTAAGAGATAGATTCTTACTGAACTGAAATTCAAGAGACTTCACGGTTTTCAGTCTAATAATTTAATCGCATTTCAAACTTCTATAGCGCCGCTCTATGATGCATATCAAAATCATACAAGATCCAGGTCACTTCCAACAAGTAGCAAGGGCGTAGCCAGGAATTTGATTTGGGGTATAATGTGATTTGCGAGGGTGGTATAAAACTTAAAATACTTTTAAAATCTTTACAAGCGCATTAAAAATTGTAAGGTAGTCTGATTTTTGGGGTATATATATACCGATAACCCCCTCCGTCGCTATGCCTCTGACAAGGAATCTCGTGAAAGCAACTGGACGAAAAGTAGCGCAACATCAAGTTCCATGAAACTGAAGCCAGCAGCATTTTGGTCGGTGAAAGCAGAATGATTCTTCTTGAAGTTAGATTGCGAACTCGCAATAGGAATCTAATCCTACAGCCATATATCTGTGCGGCTAATCAGTACAACACGTGACTACAAATAATGCTCGAACGCAGTTTGATTGACAGGTCCATTGAATCTGTCAGTCGAGGAGACCGGCGCAAGGCTGCTCGGGAAGGTCACGTGACGACCTGAGCAGCCGAACTCCTGATGGACGAATAACGGCGAATGAAGCCATCGGGGAATGGCCAGTCTCGTTTTCGTCTTGATCCTAATTGAGCGAGGTGTCAGTCGGCGCCCAATCAGAGGGCGTTTCGACAGTCAAGGCACGGATGGATGGAAGGCTAAACGAACAAATGGTCCACTTCGGATTCCATTAGGAATGACAGGTGGAAGGAGAAGTTCCTGAAAACAAGGATCTCCATCTAACGATAAACCCTTCCATGTCCTCATCTGTCTCCATTATTATACCCCCTCTCCATTCAATGCTTGCATATTCCTCTATTCCTCCTCCTCATCCTCTTCTTCCTCTTCTTCTTCTTCTTCTTCTTCTTCATAATCATCATCATCATCTTCTTCTTCTTCTTCTCATCTCTCTCTCTCTCTCTCTCTCTATCTATCTATCTATCTATCTATCTATCTATCTATCTATCTATCTATCTATCTATCTATCCCATCTCCACTGGCAACAACACTTTTAGTGTCTTTTCAATCTAAACTGCCTCATTGCCGGAAGAATAGGAAGAAGAAGATAAAAGAAGCAGAAGAAGAAGAAGAAGAAGAAGAAGAAGAAGAAGAAGAAGAAGAATAATAATAATAATAATAATAATAATAATAATAATAATAATAATAATAATAATAATAATAATAAGAAGAAGAAGAAGAAGAAGAAGAAGAAAGAAGAAGAAGAAGAAGAAGAAAGAGAAGAAGAGGGAGAGAAGAAGAAAGGAGGAGGCGGAGGAGGAGAGGAAAGAACGAAAGGAGAAGATGAAGAACATAGCCATGGCCTAAATACAATAGATGCTGTTAGTAAGAAATGCAGTTTAATTACTTAGTTTAACTTTCAAGAGAAGAATTATTTGTGTGTACAATTGAACTAAATCTGTTGAAAAGTGTCATATCAGAGCTCTGATGTCGTACCTTTTTTAAAACTTATTTTGTTTGCTTTCTGAGATCTTTTTTATCTGGCCTCTTGTAGACTATGCTGACTCAGCTGTTGCTATTTTTTCACGACATTGACAGGTTGTCCGTATTCTGCTGTTCTTAGATCATCCTTATCTGTGCTTCAAACTGAATTGCGTTGTCAGATGAATCGACCACTCATCATCTCATGTCTCTCTTATCACACTGCCATCGTCACGATTGTCTCTGAAGTTCTCACACAAAAAAGATCCGTCCTGTCTGCCCCTCTGCGTCTGTCTCCGTCTCCTCTGTCTGTCTGTCTGTCTGTCTATCTCCCTGCCTCTCTGGCTGTATACGCCTGTGTGTCTCTCTCTCTGTCCCCCTCTCTGTTTCTGTATCTCTCTGTCTCCTGTCTCTGTCTCTGTCTCTGTCTCTGTCTCTGTCTCTGTCTCTGTCTCTGTCTCTCTCTCTCTCTCTCTCTCTCTCTCTCTCTATTCTGCCCCTCTGTGTCTACTGTATGTCTCTGTGTCTGTCTGTCTGTCTCCCTTTCTGTCTCTATCTTTGTGTCTCTGCCCCTCTCTATGTTTCTCAGTCTCTCTTAGTCTCTGTCTATGTCTCTCTCAGACTATCTCAGTCTCTGTTTCTCTGTCTCTTTCTGCTTCTCTGCCTTTCTCTTTCTATCTGTCTCTCATTCTCTGTCTCTGTCTATCTTTATCTCTCTCTCTCCATTTGTCTCTGTCTTTGTTTCTCTTTTTTCTATCTATCTCTCTGTCTTTCTCTCTCTATCTGTCTCTCCGTTTATATCTGTCTCTGTTTATCTCTGTCTCTCCGTTTATCTCTGTCTCTTATTCTTCCTCATTCCTCCTCGCAGGTCGACCTCTGATCGTTGACCTTTACCCGTCGCTTGTAATTGTATTCGCAGCTGTTTCCCCGGCTCAGTTTCGTTATTCGTTCTGTTGGAAATAAAGCAGCAGCAGCAGCAGCAGCGTCTTGTACATTACCATTTTCACAATTCTCCAGAAACGCCTTCGACTAGAATCGCTCTCTGTAAGACGCAACACACAGGTATTGGTCTCGTCAACGTGGCCTTCACTTTCCCATCGTTCATCGTTCAGCACGAATAACTGGTTAGCAAACCGATTAGGATCAAGAAATGGCTCAAAAATATCAATTTATCTTCGAATTTCACAAGGTTAGCTTTTATCTTGGACGTACAAATGGCTATCTCACAATGTTAATGAATTTCTATGGTCACTCACTCACTCACTCACTCACTCACTCACTCACTCAATCAATCAATCAATCAATCAATCAACTAATCAATTGCTTGTTTATATGAGGTCTCCTTCTGTGTCTCTGTCTCTGCCTCTGCCTGTCTCCCTGTTTTTCTATCTATATCTCTATCTCTCTCAGCCTGTTTCTCTCCCACTGCCTCTGTGCCTCTGTCTCCCCTCTGATTGTCTGTCTGTCTGCCTGTCTGTCTCTCTCTCTCTCTCTCTTTCGGGAACTGCATGAATAGATTTGATTAATCGAACGTCGCGTAACTTGTAAGCCGCGTTTTAATTGCAGCATTGATTCGAGTCAATGAAAATCCGCGTTTCTTAGCCGTCGTCATGGTAACGCAGACGAAACAAGAAGCCGTCCCATAGAATGCTGATCATCGTCTCACAATAGCATCACATTATCTCTTGCTCCGTGATAACCATCCGCTATACAGGTCGTTTGATGGGAGAACGACAACAGGTGGGCGCCAGGGCAATTGATCCGTCTTATCGCACGAAGACGCTCTCTTAGAACCTAGGCCTGCTCGTCCTGTCCATTGCCCTGTTTCGAAGACAATAGCAGTCTAATCTAGAGAATTGAAACGAGTTTTTTTCGTCCGCAGAGAAGAAAAGAATGACAAGACGAGAAGAAAGAAACAAGACCAAGACAAAAAAAACAAGACCAAGACAAAAAGGAACGGTTGTACACAACACTTGGCATACATCATTGGCGCAGCCACGGAGGCGCCCTGTTCTAGCTAGCTGGGAAAGGTCGTTGAGATATTTGATGGTGGTGGTGGTGGAGGGGTGTAGTTAGTATGATCGAGGAGAATGCGTCATTGTGTGAGGAACTCTATGACAAGGTTCTTTTAGTTTTTTAGTTTTTGCCCTAAAATGTCAATGTACCTATACCCTCCCTATTCCGGAACCATGGACAAGACAATGGAAACCTTTGATAAATTTGAAAACCAGTGTAAATTACCTATAATTTGTATTCCAATTCTAGTATTAAATTAAATTGAATTCGATTTCCATTGGAAATCATCTTGTTTGTCTGTCAACAAACTCATTGACGTAGAAAATGACGTCAGTCAATAAACAGGCAGAAAACTGTAATCTGTAATCAGCTGACCGTAAAAGTTACAAACTGCTCAAGAGGAGTAAACGGATTCTAATGAAATTGATGATGATGATGAGGAGGAGGAGGAGGAGGAGGAAGAGGATGATGATGATGATGATGATGATTTGGTGGTAAATCCAACGGCATCCATCTAGTGTCTAATCTAGACTCCTGGACTCCGGGGAAACTGGCAAGGCCTGGGGGAAGTCAGCTAGGGGGCTGCTGTTAGTTGATGTAGTATGCCAAAATTTCCGGGGGAAATTTGAAATTTCCGGGAGA
The DNA here is from genome assembly GCA_018105865.1 of Metaphire vulgaris. Classification (NCBI taxonomy): domain Eukaryota; kingdom Metazoa; phylum Annelida; class Clitellata; order Crassiclitellata; family Megascolecidae; genus Metaphire; species Metaphire vulgaris. The sequence continues at coordinate 26,107,957 of CM030832.1, read as the reverse complement.
GAAGAGCAATTTCCCCTCCCGGAAACGGCCTAAATTAAACCCTGCATTCATCCAAAGTAAAGGATTCCGAAATGTAGCTAAGATGGCGGGTTCTTATGGCGCAGTTGTGTGTCGTTCGTAAATTCACAAAAATATTCAGACGACCATTTTCCCTTCGTCTGAAGAGTTTGTCAAACACGAGACTACAGGTCGTCTGCCAAACCACGGATCTCTATTCGAGGCAGACGGTTTTCATTTCTACCGACACCTACCTCACCTCACCTCACCCCACCCCATCCCTCTACCACCCCGATCCATCGGCTACAAATCAAACGACAGAATCGAACCAATGCAATCAAAGTATTCAAAGACCAATTGAGATCAAAGGCTACGAATTCCAGAAAGCATTCGATATATGTCACTCGCAAGACGCTACCATTACATGTAATTACGATAAAAAATATTTTATATTATATATATATATAAAAATATATATATATATATATATATATTATATATATATATATATATATATATATATATATAGAGAGAGAGAGAGAGAGAGAGAGAGAGAGAGCAATTTATCAGGATAGAATGGCATTCAGCTGGATCTTTAATTATTTGGATTTGGTGTGCCATCGGTTGATGTTCCTGTGCATTATGAAGTGGTGCTATAGAAGTTTAAGATTAGATTAGATCAGCTTCTCTATTGTACATTGTCTACTTGGTAATATGTTGCGCAGTGTATAAACCGGTTATAGCAATTTCAGGAATAGATTTTATTCTGTTTATAATATCCATCTAAACAACGGTTGATGTTTGGAACTCACTTGACGAACGCCTTATTCAATTGGAACTTATATTAATAAGAAGTGGCGCTATATAAGAGCTCTTTTTGCGTTATTCCTCGATGGGCGTCGTCGTGACAATTGGATCATATAATTATCTGCAATTAGACTCCTAAACTGATTAAATCTCAAAGGAAAAATAATGAGATTGAAAAGACGTTTGGTGATAAAATTTCACGAAGTCTTCATATGCGAAATGAATTGTCTTGTTCCTTCAAAGTCCTGGCTCTCTTCTGCTAATCTGATTGGTACTATGTATTTTACAACCACGTTAGGCACATGCTGCCTAGCGTTGCCATGGAAACGCAAGCGGAATATGAAACCATTTGAGACGAAGTAAAATGTCTTGAAGACTGTTTAATAGCGACGGGTTAGAAGTCTGATTGCAGCGAAACTTAGATAGTTGCCATGGCAATCGCTCTGCCACCGTTAGAATGCGCAAATGAAGACAACAACTGGCCACGCACTTCTATATATAGACCAGCAGCAGTAGCAGTTGCAGCAGCTGCATAAACAGCAGCAGTAACAGTAGCAACAGTTGAAGTAGCACTAATAGAGTAGCAATAGTATTAGCAATAGAAGTAGCAGTAGCAATAGCAGTAGCAGTAGCAGCAGAAAGGGTCTCGGTAGCTATTATAATTTATAGTAAAATACTAAGTTCCCATTAAAATCTTTTGCTTCAATGTTGGAATCATTTAAATGTAAGGATAAAGATTTTGCGCATGGAACACATGAAACTAATACTAGCCTAAACAGTGACCGACTGACTGACTTACTAACTGACTGACCTACTTACTGACTGACTGACTGACTGAATGTCTGACTGTCTGACTGACTTACCTATTGATAGACTAGATCACTGACTTACTTATTTACTTACTTACATACTGACTGACAGACTAATCTTTTGCGCTATTTTCATTTTATATGCGCATTCAACCAACGAATATTATAATTACAGTTCATCAACTGGATTGCAATAATAGATGAGAAATAGGGATTGCAGATAACAGGAATACATCAGCTGCTGAGATAAAACGCTGATATGATCATACCAGTGGCGCCGAAGGGGGCTGAGGGAGGCAGTCCACCACCTCCCACCCTTCGCCACTAATTGATACTTACTGATATATTGCTTCCTACTTTATTTGAGTGTATTCAGCTTAACAACTATTTGCTTCTGTTAGGCATTGCAGTCAATTGCGGATGCTGGATACTGCATCTGATCGTATATCCATCCGAACTCAAGTGATGCTCTAGTCAAGAGTCTGTACGTACGTGAAATTTAGTGGTCATGGAGAGTAATGGCGCCTCATAAAGAGTGCACAGCTTGAATTTAATCTCTGTCAATCAATCATGCACCAGTTCTTTTTCTATTCGACCATTTTTAACGATTTTCAGCGAAAGTAGCAGAACCATTAACCACAAATTACATCAGTTATGTACGCAGGCACTTTTAAAATTCAGTAGAGTACATGAGATTTAACAACTTTTAAAATAATTTATAATTGGAAGCCGTTTCAAATGTCCGTGTCCTTTGTTGTATTTGCAAGCATCATCAACAAATAAAAATGACTCTAATGTGGTCATTGATATTTTGTCAGCAGAATTTGGAAAATGTAAATCTAAGAAAATTTCCGCGATCCGACATAATTCGCGAGAAATTCTGTAAAAATCGAAATATTGTCACAATTATTATAAACTTGCGAAATCTTCTGAAAATTTCACGAGATCTCCTAGTAGATCCAGAAAGCCATAGGATAATAAGCCAGATCTACCGGAAGTTTGGGAGCAACCGGAAGAGGTGTCGGCGAATGCATTAGTTTTCCCGTTCGCCGCAGGGAGGCGCTAAATATCACGACCTCTGCAGCGAGAATTTCTTTAAAAATCGAGACTCATTGACACGTTCGCTTTGATTGCGGTGTCCCAGTCAATGCCTCGGTGTGAAAACGAGGCTGGACGGCTGCACACGTGTTAATCCAGTAACCTCAAGGTCATTCCAAGGTTATCGCCATGCAAGACACCTCCTTAATATGAGCACAGACCTGCTATGCTACACCACAGATGTTCAATGGTTCATTTTTAGAACCCAATCCAACCCTACCTACCAAATCTCCAGAGCCCAACCCAACCCATGCTGGTAATAAGGTAACTTGACCCAACCCAGCCCAACCCACCGTAATACATTACAACCATAACTAATTTTCTGACCCAACCTAACCCAACACACCATTAACATGGAAAAGTCTGACCCAACCCAACCCAACCCATGGCTTAACCCAACCCATGGACCAGAGATGTTCATGGGTCCATTTTTTAGAACCCAAACCATCCCAACCCATCAAATCTCCCACCCAACCTAACCCATGCCGGTTATATGGTTACTTGACCCAACCAAATCCACCGCAATACTTTACAATGTCTTAAACCATGACTTATTTTCTGACCCAACCAAACCCAACCCACCATTAATATGGAAAAGTCTAACCCAATCCAATTTAACCCAACTCAACACATGGGTTAACCCAACCCATGCACTTCTCTGTGTTACACCATTGCATCAAAATATTAACTTTGATGAACCTTACTAAGTGATAGTCTAGGCCTAATAATTGCATACTTTACAACTAATCCGCACAATTTCATGTGGAAACAGAATGCATAAAAATGCCAATAAAATTATTTTATTGGAAATGATTTAATTAAACACAAATCGTAAAAGGACTTTAAATAAATAAAATCAATCAATTCTTTGTTATTTTCAGTTTAAAATTTGACGGAAAGTATGAAAAATAAGTTTGTTTCAATCTTTTGCTGAAGGGTTTCAATCTATTACATGCAATTTTATACTCACTTGTGTTGTATTTATAGTAGAACTCTCATATATATATATATATATATATATATATATATATATATATATATATAGTGTGATTTATTTTTATTTTGGCAATAACTGTGGTGTTTTGTTTCGTAAAATGCAGTTGCTACAGATAATACATGTGGTGAGTGGGCCTATTCTGTGTATAAAATTTGCGATATTCCCTCGGCTGCAGTAAGTACAGTGTACATCCATCTTTGCCTGGTTTTATCAGGTTTGGTCAAAATTTGACAAAGCTATTGCCAAAGTAAAAAGGGTTTGGATTTTTATGGCTCACAGTGTATATATATATACATATCGAGATGATAGATTTCTTTCATTTTTCTTTTATTATCTCTCCTTCAGATTCGGTTTCAAAGAGGCAATCCATGGCGCAAAGCAGCAGAGGTATCTATTCTAAGAGTTTGTCTGTCAGTGCACTTGAAGATCTTATTTGTTTTGAAAGAAGTCGATGATGAAGGAGGAGACTCTTGACGACAAGAATTTGCCATTAGAGGCAATGCAATCTGTCCTCTCTGCATCAATAGAGATCTGTAGCGCCACTATCATAACACCTATGGCACATCAAATCAAGCCGGAAAGATCAGTCAGATCTATGCATGTATATCCATGCTTGTCATATCTAGCGATTATACGCATATTGTTTATGATATGTTCACATTTCATACATCATATACTGTATGAGTAGGCTATAGGCGTCAGAATATGTATAGACTATGCATTTATATGAACAGTATGCTTACACAGTATGTATATGTTTGCAAAGCAGCTTCGTCGTGGCTTTTCATAACAGGAAAGATTATACTAAACCAGAGGCGTTGCCAAGGGTTAGGGAAGCTGAGCCCTGGCGCCGAGGTGGGGGTTGAAAAAATCGGGGTGTGGGTTAGTGTAACAAAAGAAAGAATCAAACTGAAAAATGTAAATATCACTCGATTAGAAGTGAAATAAATACGTGACCTTATTTTTGCTCGTCGCGGTTTTATGTCGCAGATTGAGGGCGCTCCGACGGAAAATAAATGACAACTTTTTTCCTCTTCAAGAATTTTCGGAAGTTGAAGAGGGCACCATCAGTACATTTTCGCCCCCGGCGCCGGTTACCCTCGCTACGCGTCTGTACTAAACCAAGTGAAACCTAAAATCATTCATTATAATAATAATAATAAATAATAATAATAATAATAATATTAATAGTAGTAGTAGCAATAGTAGTAGTAGTAGTAGTAGTAGTAGTATTAGTAAGTAATAGACAGATGTTGTAGTACAATGTAGTAGTAGTAGTAATAGTAATAGCATAGTAGTAGTAGTAGTAGTAGTAAAGTAGCAGAGTAGTAGTAGTAGTAGTAGTAGCAGTAGTAGTAGTAGCAGTAGTAGTAGTAGTAGTGTTGTAGTAGTAGTAGTAGGTAGTAGCAGTGCAAAAGTAGTAGTAGTATATAAGTAGTAGTGTTGACAGGAGTATGTGGTGGTAGTAAAGCAATAGTAGTAGTAGTGTAGTAAACTATGTATCTACTAGAGGTGAACAACTACTCAAAGAGCACGCGAAGGTTTAATGCTGCCTGAGGCTTCGAAGCGACTCCTCTCGTTGGCTTGATGGTACGTCATTGGTCTCGACCGAGCGATAGTCGGAGAGCGAGTTCTTTTCCTCAACCTTTGACTGGTTCTTTTATTGATCCGAATATTCCTTACATCAATCTACCATCAAAACCGACCAGGGGAGTCGCTTCGAAGCCTTAGGCGGCATTAAACCTTCGAGTTAAATTTTAAGTATAGTTCCAGACCATTTGTATGTCCCTAGAGTTTACTACAGTAGTAGTAGTAGTAGTAGTAGTAGTAGTAGTAGTAGTAGTAGTAGTAGTAGTAGTAGTAGTATCAGTGGTAGTAGTTTATAGTAGTAGTAGTTGTAGTAGTAGTAGTAGTAGTAGTAGTAGTAGTAGTAGTAGTAGTAGTAGTAGTAGTAGTAGTAGTAGTAGTATCATATTCTTTCTCGGCAAAAAAGAATATATATATATATATATATATATATATATATATATATATATATATAGCTAACTAGAGGAGTCTATGAGAGAATTCTATTGAACAGGCTACAAACCAAACCGCTTCAAATAGGTATTCTCACTAATGATGCCTTGCAAATATAAAGGTAAAGTTAGTCCCGTATTCGAACGACCGTAGGGTCCGGCGCTGATTTCCGGTTTCTAGGCAAGGTGAAGTCTCGCGTAGGTTGTCATTGCTTTCTCTCGATACACGTTTTACCGCCGACATAATATAACGTTTATCTTTAACATTTACGACTTGCATATATGTGCATATATGTTTGTATGTGCATGTGTGTGTGCATTCTTTGCATATGTACATTTCAACAGAGTCTTAACGTTTCTACAGGTCCATTTGGGGCGTGTGCTGTTGCAGGATCTGTTTTTGTTGAATGTGTTTTTGCGTTTGTTGATAACTCTCTCAGTCATTTCGTTTGGATATTTATCTCCGTTTTCGTAAATTCCACATTCGATGTTTAGCGACTTCCAGCCATTCTTCCTCTGTCTCTGTCCTAATGAAGCCTCGAATGATGCATTGAGAGCTGTCTTAAAGGCAATTTTCTGTCCCGCTTCGAAGAAATATTGTGCTTATCTTGAATGTGCCTCTTGGCTATTTTGGCTAAATATTAGCCTACACCGTTGACATATAATGCGCAGTATAAATAGGCTATATCAGGTGTTGACAAGAGAGAGTAATTTCCTTTTGAGAAAGAGCTGAGTTTACATATTATTACAGCTTTAGTGTTGACAATTTTAAAAAGATGTTTTTTTGAACCAAGATTAGAGGTTTCTTTAATGGAACTTGCATTCACTACTTCAGCCATTTCAGCTTTCTAGATTTAAGGTTTAGAGCTGAGTTTGATAACTGTTACTCATTTCTGTACAGCTTTAGTTCAGTGTCAAACGAAGAATTTTAAAAATTATGCTTTTATTAGGAACTCAAGATTAGAGGTTTCTTTAATGTATTTTCAGCTATTACTACAGTTACTACTGTACTGCAGACTTGGACCTCAGTTGGGTTGGGTTAGATTGGGTTGGGTTGGGCTGGGTCAGAAATAGCCATGTTTATGGCGGGTTGGGAAAGAAAAGCGATGATTTAATAAATAATATTGTAATGTATTACGCTTGGTTGGGTCAAGTAACTTACGTGGGTTGCTTTGGGTTGGGTCTGAATCTTGATGGGTTGGGTTGAGTCTTAAAAGTGGACCCACGACCATGTCTGCTGTACAGTCAGTCTGCCAACAGTTAACCCATAATATTATCCTAGTGGGCAATTACAAATCAGAATATACGAAGTTTGAAATGCCATCTCAAATTGTAGTTAGTTAAATCCAAATACTTTTCCAGTACTTAAATTCAACAAACGAAACGACAACGGTCTCATCTTGAGTGTCCTTCATTTACTCTTCATACAAAGGTATCTATTTCCAATTTTGACCAAATAGAGATAACTGAGTTATGCAAATGTTCTGTAAATATATGAAGATGGCGTAGAATTGTACATAGCGCCTTTGGTATTTCCTAAAACGAAACTAAAACTGAACGCATTTAAAATGAAATGTTATAGAAAAATGATGAAAATAAGTTATAAAGATACTGTATGATTAAAAGTGATACCATTCACAAAGACCTGAGACGAACGAAGACTGCTATGGAGAAGATCAAAGACAGGGCATCTGCAGAATGAGGAATGAAAGACTAATAAAGACAGTGATGATGGGAAGATCAGATGGCATGCGAAAAAGAGGAAGACCAAAGAGAAGATGGATCGATGATATTCTTGAATGGACTGGACTTAACACCCAAACTGCGATACACATGGCCAAAGAAAGGAAAGGACCATGGACGAGCACTTCTACACCGTTGGCTCCGACGGTCCTTATGGACTATGGAGTGTGATGATGATGATGATTTCCTTTAGATTCAAACCGAATCGATAAAAGTTTTTCTCTTATATACAATTTTTGGTATTTCTACGCATATGTTGACCACTGGTATTCGAATTTCCTTCCTTGTCCTCAAGTGCAGAGTAAACCTCTGTTTGGGGTGAAATCATGGCACCATCTCGTTTTGCCCAATAGTGATTGTAAACAAAGCCATATTCGGAGGAGCTTCATCGACTCATTCTTTCATCTTGGCGTCTTTGAAAAGCTGCTCCCACTTTAATACGCTCAATAAATAAGCAATGAAGACTGCAGAGAGAGAGAGAGAGAGAGAGAGCGCGAGAGAGAGATAGAGAGATAGAGAGAGAGAGAGAGAGAGAGAGAGAGAGAAAGAGAAAGAGAGAGAAAGAGAGGGAAAGAAAGAGAGGAAGAGAGAAAGAAAGAAAAAGATAGAGAGAGAACGAGAGAGAAAAAGAGAAAGAAAGAGAGAGAAAGAAAAAGAGAGAAAAAGAGAGAAAAAGAGAGAAAAAGAGAGAAGAGAGAGAGAAAGAGAGGGAGAGAGGGAGAGAGAGAAAGAAAGAAAGAGAGAGAGGCGTGAAGTCGTTTACACAATTTGCGATTTTTACCATTCGTCTTTTATCTTAGGCTCTGACTTAATTTACGAGTAAAGGAAATTGTCTAAAAGCGCCTTTGAACGCTGCACATGACGATAAACTAAACCTGATGCTTGCTGGATCTACAACCCAAAGAAACTTGTTTCTGATAATGGATTTTCACTGTTAAGGCACAGAATCATGTGGACCGTGGACTTTAAATCGGTTAGGGGTCGTCTATAAAGTACGTCACGCTCGATAGGGAGGGACTCTAAGAAAGCGTAGCGGTTTGTGACAGTGGGAGAGGGTAAGAACCACCGTGACGTCACACTTTCAGTATAAATAAAACCTTAAGTATGCCTGATAGGAGGTAAAAGCGTTTATAAGGAGGACCTTTTTGTTCATTAACATTTTTTGCCAGAGATGCAGAAATGTTTTAGTTCTCAGTTATATTCTTTATCATTGCTGGAAGTTGAATATCTCTGTTTAGCCGCTGAAAATTGAACCAGAAACTCGAATACATTAAATAGAAAACCTGCGTGACGTAATTTATGAACGACACCTTAAGGGGGTCCGAGATCTGTGATTTTCTTTCAGAGGGATCCGAGATTTGTGACAGGTTGTGACAGTGGAGGGGTTGGGGTCAAAAACTATCAAAGACAGCGTGACGTATTTTATGGACGGTCCCTGATATAACATAGTCTTTCTTTATAATAGAGAACGGTTTATTGCTTTTTGTCCGTTATATACCTAATCTCTATTCAGAATCATTCCATTCTTGGAAATGAATTAGGCGTATATCTCCGCGGCAAAACGGCTTCGTGCATATTGGCATAAATGTCGCGTGGATTGTCTTTTAATGCTGGTCATTTTGTAGCAAAATCAATCGGCAGAAATATCAGACATACATGGCCGTCTATGCAATCTGAGATCAAGGAACCTGCATCTCCATCAGCAGAGGAAGATAATGGCGTCTGTCTCATATAATTTTATTCGTTGTAATTTATCTCAATCATTCGCAGCAATTACCTTGGACCTGTAATGCTTTTTGTACAATTTGTCCGAGTTAAGAAGACATCACGGACCATTGCATTTTATTGATTAAAACTAAATTAATCTAATGTCTTTGATAAATTGTAAAAAATGAACTTCCAGTAGGTGACCGATACAGAATAATTTCTACATGATTTTCATTCTGTATCGTCAAAGATAAACATGATTTTTTTTCTCTCTCGATGTAATTTGCGGCAATTTCGTCGGAAAAGAGTAGGTATTTACGAGAATTAAGACATAAATATTAATGTTCGCTTTTCACGTTTTGTTGAATTGTCTAATTCCCATTTGATTAACTGAGGATAAGAGAGAAAAAACGTCCCTGAGAGATGGGCGGTATCTTTTCTGGAGACTTGTATAAACGCTTTCGTCTTGTGTTTCAGAAAAATCGTGAGTATTTTGTAAATTGTCGGATAGTAAAACAGTCGCCGATTTGCCTAAACAGTTCGAATTTCGTCATTCGTTTACAGAGCGAATCACGCATGTTTGCACTTTACCAACTAGTTTTATGGTAAATGTGCCTTTGCCTTCTTTTTAAAACTTCTGTACAGAATCATTTCGATTCGCTCAAATCCTGGAATGTATTCGTAGGAGATTTAGCGTTCCACTACGTTAAGTGAGTCTTAACTAACCTTCCATTGATCTAAATAAATAGGACGTGAAATGGTCGATGCCCTAGTGTTCGGTGGTGACGTTTGAAGGCTTTCTGTAAATAACTTTCTACCAGGGGCGTGCCTAGGGTATTTGGCGCCCACGATAGGAAAGTCAACAAATTAAATTGGCAGGTTAACAAGTCTTTAATTAAACAAATCATGGCATTTTACTCACGCAAGATTAACACTACAGATGCACGTTTCTTGCTTTTACTGATGCGAATTGATCGATGATGGGCCCCTCAAAGTCAGTTTTCTCAGTTTCTTCTCTTCTTACTTGACCCAACCCAACCCATTGTAATACATTAGAATTTCTTAAACCATGACTTATTTTTCTGACCCAACCCAACCCACTATCAATATGGAAAAGTCTGACCCAACCCAACCCAACCCAACCCATGAGTTAACCCAACCCATGGACATCTCTGGTCTCCTCTTTTGTTTTGTCATTGTAATAAACGGTAACCATAACTATACAGTACAATGGTCTCTTAAAGTTCAATGAACCAGTAATAGCTGCAGGCACTTTTTCTTATCCGTGATCCTACAATCGCAGGGAAAGACGGGGCAAATTGTTTCAGAAAAACGCTCAATTTAATGTTTCTGCTTCAATTTCTTCGAGTATAATTTAGACGTTAGAGCAAATAATTATGGTCTATTTCTGTGAATGTTCTTGTTCTTCCGTGAATCGAAACCTTCAATAATATTATTATTATTATTGTCTATTGCTTTCTATTTTCGAGCACATCGCATCGCGGGTCAAATTAGCGCGATAACAAAATTTGCTGCCGCAGGTGAATTTAGAAATCCCGAAGACCGTTTGAAAATCTAGTAGATCTCCAAGGTTTTCGAGCATGGGTACATGTTAGGAGACAGCATTACGCGCGGATTCAGAACACGGTTCGTGCAATGTTTTTCCCCTAGCAATGAATTTCAAAGTTCTGTGCGATTTTCCTCTTTATCGATTGTCCAGGGACAATAGCATCGGTTGATGGTCGAATTTAAGACCTTGATTTAGCGTCTTTTGCGTGAAAAATCATCTACAGCAGGAGATCTTTATATTCAAAATCTTCACGTCGATTTTTTAATGCCACACATTATTTTACCGGTTTAAGATTATTAAGAATCTACACAGAGTTTTACGATTGCAGGTGTCGACACATGAAGTAACAATGTCATCATTAAAATATACGGCGCCATATAAATCTACGATGTACGCCGACATTATAAAGGGAGTGGTCTGTAGATAGGTAGCCTACAGAGTGTGTGACTCGAATTCTCCTTTGCTCTGAATACGCACTGAAGGGATGTATTCAAAATCACGTAGGATTTCTTCCAGTATACAGTAACTTGCTTTTGTTGTCAATCTTTTTTCAGTGCTCAGAGTGAATAGTCATTCGTGGAGTCGTATATTCAATCGAGCCACAAAGATTGCGACATTATTATCGAATTTTGTTTTGATGTAAATTCAATTTTTTTAAGTTTACGATTTGGTTGTCGGTTGAAAAATCTTGTTAAACCCAACCAATCATGATTAAGACTCAGCACACGAGGGCAATAGAGTTACTTGCAGGGTTATTTCTAGGATTATCAATTTTGAGGTGCCGGTATATTTTGGGGGTCCCTGCCGAAACAAGTCTGACAAGCAAAAAAGGCCATCCCAGGCTCATATTGGGGATGTCGGTCTCAGATTGGGGGGGGTGTTGGCGTGTTAGGGGGTTGTAAAAATATTCCTGGTTACTTGACCCAACCCATCGTAATACATCACAATTTCTTAAATCAGTCATTGACCGTCAAAAACGTGGCCTTTTCTTAGCCAACCCAACCCAATATAAACATAATAAACCCAACTCAACCCACCATAAACATGGAAATTTCTGACCCAACCTAGCCCAACCCAACCCATGGGTGCATTGTGCCAGACGGGGCCACCATGCACCAGACCTTCGAAGCAGGTGTCTATATTCCGGTGATGCTGGTGTCAAGGTCGCCACCAATGACCGTCAAACTCCCGTCATGACTTCGCCATTCCTACATCGCCCTCTATTCCAAATACGCTAACTCCCAGGGTGTGTTTCCCAGACGAGAATGACTTTTCTGTGGACATATTTAGGTCTGAACGCAACACCAAGACAGCACCGGACACAAACATATTCGATTCAACCGACAGATATGTCTTTGGTACTTTTAGCCACAAGGGAAATACGGCGCCATCTCTGGTTATTTCCGTGAAAAATGTGAGAAAAATCACAGCCGGACTAGTGTCTCATTTCCGGACAAACGTCTGCATCTCTCTCTTTCTCTCAATCGGTCTCTTACAGTCAATTGTCTCCGACTACTTTGCCAACACCATCGTCCAATTATCTTCAGACTTCTGGCTGTCCACTGTCAAAAGTCATAACAATGCGTCACTTGCCCATTGCGATCAGGAGAATGAAGCAGCAGCACATGGTCTCGTAACGACTGTGTCCGAAAAAAGTGGACCTCTAAACATATTGCAATATCCACCTTTAACCTGCACCGAATAAAAATGCACAAAGAGACAATCTGGTTGTGTTCATTCGCGTAGATTTCATTATAGAATCCGCGGACTCCTTTATTTATTGGATGATGTCATTTTATATGTCACTGAGTGAGTTTACAAACAAGAAAAACTGTTCTCAATTAAGATAATGTTTTAGTTAAAACTCCTAGAATGGAAAGTGTATACGGTGAAAAAGATTGCTGACTGAATTACCGTGAACAATGCCTGTATGGACACTAAATAAATAAAGAAGAAAATCGAATTCAAGCATTTGAAAACAAATACTTGAGAAAATGTTGAGGATTCGCTATACAGATTTTATATCCAATGAGACATTACACAAAATGGCTGGAGTAGATCAGGAATTTCTGAAACATATCAAATCAAGAAAAATGAGATATTTTGGACATGTTACTAGAAAAACAGAAGACTCGATTGAAAACTCAATACTAACGGGTTTGACGGAAGGAACCAGGAGGCAAGGCAGACCCAGAACCAGCTGGATAGACAACATTATGAGACATGGTCTAACATGAAAGGAGCTCCACTAATGGAAGCAGCTAGAGAAAGGGAGCAGTGGAGAATTATTGTTCAACGTTGCGGCCAACCTTCGCATAGCGACGACGGCTTCATGACATGGCACATGACATGCCTGTATCCATGCAGATGGGAAACATTTGAAGCACCTTTACTAAAGAGAAGTGAGCAGAGTGGTAACAGCGTTGGACGATGGAGCAGAAGGTCGCGGGTTCGAGACCTGCAGGATCCCTAAGGTCGACTCAAGTGTGCGGAGGGAAGCTGGGATCGAGTTCCAAAGTTCAGGTGAGGCGTATGAGAAGGCACGGTTGCAAATTTTAGGGATGACTGATTCAGTGGGCGTGACAGAGTGAGGTAAGATGATGAACGTGTGGGTCGAGGAGGCTGAGGGGTTAATAGTGACCTAAGGTAGACCGGTTTTGATGACTGAAGTGAGCTATGTGTAAGTGTTATTATCTTATATTGGATACGTTCAGTTATTTTAAGCCAATGTAATGATTTTAGTATGGGTGAAATATGGGAGAATTTAGGTGACTTAGTAACAGCACGAGCAAGTGCATTTTGTATCGATTGCAATTTGTTGATAGAGGCTTTGGGAAGCTTATAGTAGAGGGAGTTACAGTAATCTAATTTGGAGTGCACTATTGAGGTGGCGATTGTTGAGGCAGTTTTGATATCGAGGCAAGGACGTAGGCGACGAAGGTCACGAATATGAACATAGCAGGCTTTTGAAAGTTGGGAGATTTGTGATTCGTAGTTTAGAATATAATCAAATTTGAATCCGAGATTTCTTACAGTTTGAACAGAGTCAGGAGCCAAAACTAGCTTAGGAGTGTCAATTTTTTGGAGCTGTTGAGCCTTGAGGTAGTCCAATTAAAAGAAACTCTGTCTTAGATTACTCTACTACTACTACTACTACTACTACTACTACTACTACTACTACTACTACTACTACTACTACTACTACTACTACTACTACTACTACTACTACTACTACTACTACTACTACTACCACTACTGCTACTACTACTACCACCACCACTACACCACTACCACCACTACCACTACCACCACTGCACCACCACCACCACCACCTGCACCACCACCACCACCACCACTGCCACTGCCACTACTGCTACTACTACTACTACTACTACTACTACCACTACTACTACTACGACTACTACTACTACTACTACTACTACTACTACTACTACTACTACTAATAATAATAATAATAATAATACTGTTACTACTGCTGCACCTGCTACTATTGCTACTATTTTAACTACAATACTGTATAGCAGACATTTTTAAAAATGTCTTCATGATGTTGTAGGTGGGGTGGGGTTGCAGAGTCTGGTTCGCCGAGACGTTAAAATGACCCTCACATTCAACAGTCCACTGGTGGTGAGCGAAATATTAAAAGGTCTGCATAATGAGTGGGATCTCGCTGTGTCCTCCATTCCCAGCGACGATAAAAGCCGAAACCGACAGATTAAACGGCTTATCGGCAACTGCAGCGGCAGTCTTGATAGGCACCTAACAGCGCAGTCGCATACAAATATCACACAGCAACCGAAGCGCAGGGTTGAGAAAACCAGGCCATTGATCGGAAATATCATTATCAAAACACATCAAATAACGCAGCTGTGCTCGTTTTCATTTCGGTAATAGGCCTCCAAAGAGTCATGGTTTAGACTCAGAGCAGTTTTCTGGCTCTAAATTCTTCTGCATTTTCGTTTTCCTTAACCATTTCTTTCTATATTCTGTCGTCTCTTCATCAGTTAGGGATATTCTAAGCTCATTTGAAGACGTTTCTCCCAAATACGATGGAAAAATTCTGTCGTATTTTGCATGAATATTCTAAAATCAGAAACTCTGAAATTGTAGCGAATGGAAAACGATTAGGCTAAATGTCCTCAGACGTCGTCTTATGAAACCAGGAGATTTCTGTGAAACAAAGCAGTGAAGAAAGGACTTTTCACCGAAATCAACGGAAAACCAGAGCATTCTACTAAAACAACGGGCATTTTATGCGATTTTACCAATATAATGTAAAGCTGTTTGTGTCCCATTGTGTAATTATTAAAATACCATATGAAACTTATTGTATAATTAACTATTAGAGATCTAAGTGAAAGAGGTCTGTTTAATAGTTTTCATAAACGATAAAAGAAACGGATAATGTAAAAATCTGACTGAAATATGAGAACACTGAAGTCATCCACAAGCTTAAAAGTGTTGACGTAACTGTATCCGCAACGATTAACCGCTCGTGACGACTCTATTCGTTTAGGGCCGGATTAAGGTCCGAGTGGGCCTGGGGCTGAGAAAAAAAGGCCGTCGCCTATACAGAAAATCTCTGACAAGCAAGAAAAAGGTAATCTCGAAAATCGGTGGGCTATTTTCATGATGGGCCGGGGGCTACAGCCCCCTCAGTCCCCGCCTTAATATGGCCCTGTGCTCGTCCATTTTGCATTGAATTACAAATAAATGACAGCTTAATTAATCAATCAATCAATCAATCAATCAAGTATATTTTTTCTCAACATACTAACAAGTACATGTCAAGAAGAAAAGAAAAGCTTAACTAAACCACAGATGTAATAAACGTTTTTACGTTTTTTTATTTTCCTCGCGTTTTTGACGTTTTTTAACGTTTGTTTAAAATTTTTACCAACGTTTTTTATAATAAAAAAACGTTGATAAAATAGAAACACAGATTTTCTGAAACCAGCTACAACGAGCTAATTAATCATCTTTCTGTTATTTAGCTATAGAGTATAGTCGATTGCTATAATTATTATCAGGTCATGCAGCTTCACTTACTTACAGCATAGAGCAGGGGTGCACAACCCGTGGCCCGCGGGCCACTGGTGGCCCGCCGGCGATTTTTTGTGGCCCGCGGACGTTTCCAGGATTTCAATGGAAAGTGGCCCCGAAGGCTTTAAAGTGGCCCCGAAGGTTTCCTTGCTTTCATATTAGCGCTACACTTTAAACCTTGTTATTATTATTTATTATTATTGTGCCCTTGCTGTTAAGAAATTCGCGAATTTCTGCTATCAGTTCAACAAAACATTCTAAAATTCGTCCTCTGCCCTCTCACATCTGTGCAATATGGTATGACATGGTAAGAAGCTCCAGTCTCTTCTATAAATAACTTGAATTGAGAGGACGACTTAGACCCTTAAAACGAATGACTTCTTCTGTAGCGCTAATATTAAAGCCTTCGCGACTATTTGGATGCACTTACTTGTGCGAACAAACATTTTCTGTAATGAAATTGAACAAAAATGTTCTAAGGCTCAGATTGAGTGCTCGGTTTTGAAAGTTGCAACAAGTGAACGGCCACAAAATATGAATAGGATTGTTAAAGACGTTCAGTCTCAACAACTCCATTGAGTATAAAAAAGGCAATTGACCTTTGTTTTTTAGATTTTATGAATTAATAATTGAGCATGTTCGTATTATTTTTGATTAACAATGCCTTAACCTTTAATTCTACATTTAAATTACAGTACTAATCATTTCAATTTCATTTGTTCCTACTGGATTAACTGTATTCATCAGAAATTCTATTATTTCCATTAGCCCTGTCGAATTCAATTTTATCCATAACCATATTAAATACTGGTGCGGGATTTTAGCAGAGTGGTAACTACTTTGGGTGATGGAGCAGAAGGTCGCGGTTCGAGTCCCGCAGGAGCCCTAAAGGTCGACTCAGCCTTTTTCGTGGTGGCAAAATGAGGAGCAGTGGCAAAAATCCCTGCGATAAGTCAAACAGGTACGCTACGCGTATCCGTGGTATTGCACGCCTGGCTGAAGACTATATTGCAACGGAGATCAGCGCCGCCCTATGAAGCCCGTGAGGCTCGGGTCGGGAAGGACTTTTACATTTTTATATTAAATATTGCTATTAACGGTTACTGTCAACGTACCACTTCTGCATTATAAAAGCGCATGTGGCCCGCGGAGTCTTGGGACCGAAAAATGTGGCCCTTCGTTCTTAAAAGGTTGTGCACCCCTGGCATAGAGTAAGCCATCTATGCCAGTACTATTGCTGTTTATTTCATTTCACAGTCGTTTTGCAAGGTGTGACTTGATTGTTTATTCCCTGTGGGTGGGTAAGGTGCATAACCTAATCTCGCTCAGAAAAACGTCGGTAACGTTTTTTATTCAACGTTTTAACCGTTTTTTAAAATTTTGCAACGTTTTTACGCGTTTTAACGTTTCTTAAAATTATTTTTCTAACGTTTTATACATCTGTGAACTTTCTTTAAGTTCTCTGCCCGGAAGCAGGTCCTGGTTCCCATTGGCGCCATCTATCTCTGTCAGCAGCTTGGTTCTTTAATCCTTTGTATCCGTCTTTTGGCATCATCCAGTGCAGTAGTGATGTACGCGGTCTTCCTCTGTTTATTTTCCCCCCCATGTGCCCTTCCAGTATTGTTTTGAACAACGATTCTCCTCTTAAAATGTGGCCCATCCAGTTCCTTTGCCTTTGTTTTATTGTTTGTATTATTGTCTTTTTCTCTTCCACGATATCTAGGACTTCTTTATTGGATATATGTTGTGTCCAGCTTATTCTTTCCATTCGCCTCCATATCCACATCTCGAACGCCTCCAGTCTTCTGATGTCGTCTTTTCTCATCGTCCATGTTTCTGAGCCATATAACACCACACTCCATATCAGTGTTTTAATCATTCTCTTCTTTAGCCCTTTATCGAGATTACTCCTCATTATTTCCTTCCTTTGGTAGAATGCTTCCTTTCCCATTGCAATTCTCCTTCTTATTTCGCTTTGACATCTGGCATCTTCCGTGATAAGGCTGCCAAGGTAGCAGAATTGTTTCACTTGTTCTACCTTCTGTCCATAGATTGTGATGTTTGCCTCCTTTCCTTGCTCTTTACTGATGACCATCACTTTTCGTCTTTTTGATGTTAATCCTCATACCATATTCTTCGGATACGAAGGCCAGTCTATCCATGATGTTTTGTAAGGCTTTTTTCTTTGTTTGCTAACATAGCCTGATCGTCTGCAAATCGCAATGCTGGTACCAATACTCCTCCTACTTTGATTCCTTCTTCCAACTCCTCTAGTGCTTCTTTGATCAGTTCTTCGATGTATATATTGAATAGCAGTGGTGACAGCGGGCATCCCTGTCTTACCCCTCTTCCAATCTTTCCCGGTTCTGTCATGTCTCCTTCTATTCTTATTCTCACTGCTTGTCCCATGTAGAGATTACCGATTAGCCGTCTTTCTCTCCAATCCACTCCAAGTCTTCGCAATGCCCTCATTAACTTAACCCAGTCCACTCTATCAAAGGCCTTCTCATAGTCTACAAAGCATATGTAGACATCCTTGCCATGTTGTATACTTCTTTCACTTAGTACTCTTAAAGATCCAATGGCATCCCTAGTCCCCATTCCTCTTCTAAATCCAAATTGATCATTGCCAAGGAAGTGGATGCTATCAACTTTTGCCTGTATTCTTTTGGTGAGAATTTTCAGAACAATTTTGGCTGCATGACTAACCAAGCTGATCATTCTAAATTCC
The DNA here is from genome assembly GCA_018105865.1 of Metaphire vulgaris. Lineage (NCBI taxonomy): Eukaryota > Metazoa > Annelida > Clitellata > Crassiclitellata > Megascolecidae > Metaphire > Metaphire vulgaris. The sequence goes on along the minus strand of CM030832.1, from coordinate 26,089,416 downwards.
TCACAATTTACTGCATTCAATTTCTTCTCTACAGGAATCATAACTGTGAACTAAACTATTAAAATATAAACCATGAATGTCCATATGCTTATACAGACTTTAAAGAATAATGACTCAAACATATAATTGATAGAAACGATAGAAATTTAGTACAAATATTTCATAGTGAGAAAGAGAATTACAAAATTGATTTAGATAATATAGTAATAAAATTATATATGATATAATAGTGTAATAGTAAAAAATGCAAAAAAGGCTAAATATAGACGCGGTGTTTGACGTAAGCCAACATACCATCGAATTTAGCCCAAAATCACTTAAAAGCTTTGGTGAACTTATATGTATCATCTCAAAGGAACTTCCCAACCAGAAGCACCGACTCTCAATACATCAATCGTGAATATCCTTAGCTTGGATTGGTCTGTTCCGCGTTCTAATTGATTTTCCCGTTGACGTATCTATAGCGCTGTTTATTTACATAGATGTTCTTCCGGGTTCTACGCGATGTATGGCATGAAGCGAAGTCCCTCTCGTAGGCAGCTGGAGACATTTTTTCTGCTTTTGACGAGATTTAGAACCCGACCTTGCAATATCTACCCACCCACCCAATCAGCGCCTGTCTCGGCTTAAGAGCCGTCTGAAACGTATTACTTTAATCAGAGCGCATTAGTCGAAATAGTTCTGCATCGCATCAATCTACATGGATCGTGTTTGTCTGACGAAGAGGACTTTAAAAAGAAGAAAACTTTGCCCTGCTTGGAAGACATTGCAAACGAAGCATCTATTTACACTGTACGCCGGTTTATTGCGAATAGTGCATAGTCTGGTGGATGGGTTGTACCCGGGGCATGGCAGGTATGCAGATGCCTTGGGCACCACTTAAAGGGGGCGCCAGAGAAACTCTGCGATCTCGCTAGAGTTCTAGTCGGTGTAGAAAGAGACGAAACCGAGAAAACTGACTTTAAGGGGAACGTCGTAGACCAGTTCGCATCAGTAAAAGCAAAAAAGTGCACATGTAGTTTTTATCTTGTGTTAGTAAAATGTCATGATTTGTTAACTAAAGATTTGCTAACCTGCTATTTTAATTTTCTGTCTCTGCATTGGACGCTAAATGCCCTAGCTGCGTCCCCGACTAAATCCATTGCTGATTCATCGTTTAACATTGAAATGTAGTAGATGAATTAATTAAATAGTTAGAAAAAATAAATAAAACAAATTGTAGACAAAATTTCAACGGCTCAAGAGAGCTAGATTTTCACCATTTGAAGAACTTGTTCCGTGAAAATGTTACTGAAATCTGACATTCAGCTAAAAATCAAAAGAAGACAAAAATCTTGAAATTGTCGATGCTTCTGTATTCTATGATTTCTTAAATTCCTTCTAATTCCAGTGTTTCTACTATAATTTCCTGCGAATTCATGTTTTCTTGCTTGTCCTAATAAAAGCGTATCAAAATCTCTGATATAATTTCAAAGCAAAATTCCCCGAATCTCCTGTAATTTTTTTCTAATTCTTCGGAATCTCGCTCGTGAATTTAGGATAGGAATTTAGAGTCATAAAACAGTCGCTTTTTCTGAGATAATTTTGGTTTTCCTGGGAACCTGTGTTGCTGTCAGAATACCTTGATTTTATGCGTTTCAAATTACTTCTATTCTGGCGGAATCGGTTCCCTCTCTCTCCAGTAACTCATCGCTATGTCTTTTCTGCGTTTATTTTGGGTTCCAATGTTTGCCTGGCTTGTTTACTTCTCTCTCTTTTCTTTCTCATTCTCTCTTTCTCGTTCTTTCGCTGTTTTTTTTCTTTCTGCCTTTATTACCTCTCTGCACTTCTTTCTTAATCTCTCTCCACTCCGTCTCTCTCTTTCTCTGTGGGTGGTTTGTTATGGATGTGTCTACTTCATATGTCTGCAGCTGTCCTTGTTTTATAGCGAAAAAATGTGAACATACCTAATGTAATAATGTCAAATTCATCTGGGTATCTAAGGCGTTTTATTCGACATCAGCGCCACCAAGCGGAGATTGTGGTATACCAAAGCGTCGTCTCACTAATCTTCTTCTAAGCTGATCATCCATTATTACACAGTCCCTGGTTAGGAACCCCGTTTCCCGAAACCTATTTTAAGGGAAATGTTAAAACTTCACGTTTGTTCCCGACCACAAACGCTCTTTAGAAGAGAGAATAACACTTTACTTGTATTTTTGCTGCAAATTAAATGCTACTCTGAGCATTGTACACTGTCTTTGGCGCTGACGATAAAGACAACATTTTTCCAGCATCTCTACTTCGGCCTATCGCTTTCTCAGCTCTTCATTGATGCTAATATCTAGACTGCACTGTACGGTCACTAATCCATATCACGCTGTACTGTACTCTGTTGATACTACTACTATTACTACTACTACTACTACTACTACTACTACTACTACTACTACTACTACTACTACTACTACTACTACTACTGCTACCACTACCACTACTACTACTACTGCTACTGCTACTACTAGCACTACTACTACCACTACTACACTGTTACCACCACCACTGCTACTGCTGCAGGCCCTGCTGCTGCCTGCTCACTGCTGACTGCCACTCACCACCACCAACACTACCACTGGGCCCATCATTTATTGTGTGACCACCACTGACCACTGCTGCTGCTGCTGCACCACCTGCACCTGCTGCTGCTGCACCTGCTGCACCACCACCACCACCACTGCTGCCACTGCTGCTGCCACCAGGCCCATCATTATTATTATTATGACTGACTACTACTACTACTACTACAACAACTACTACTACTACTATACTACTACTACTACTAGGCCTATCATTATTATTATTACTATGACTACTACTACTACTACTACTACTACTACTATTACTACAGCATACTACACTACTACTATGACTATTACTACATTATTACTACTACTGTTACTACTCCTATTATAGCACTATTACTACTAGTAGTAATAGCACTGGCCGGTAGTAGTGGTACTACACTACTACTACTAAAACTAGGTACTTCTACAAGTATTACTAATATATTACTACTAGGCTACTAGTACTACGACAATTGCTCCTTTGCCTATTTATACGACGTCCCATTTATATTATATTACTCTGGTTGTCTTTATGTAAGCAAGAAACAAATGCGTCTCATTGGTCTCATACAATTTTCATTTTAACTTTGCAAAGTTAATTATGAAAAACGACTGGAGTACTTACGATGCGATTAAGTACACCAGGCTGAGGAGGTCAGCGGATCGACAAACGACTGTTACTAATTATTCGTCTTTCTCGGTTTCACATATCCGTTATTTTTTCCTCTTTCTCTCCAAACGATTCTGGTATCGATAGACAAAGCCGGAGTGTCGTAGACAACGGAGATACAATATCCGAAACTATCAGCTGCTACAATGCATGCGTCAAATGCAGAGAAAGCCTTCGTGCCCTTTATAACGAAGCAGATCTCAGTACACGACGGAGGACAGTTATGCCAGCAGCAGCAGCAGCTGCAGCAGCTGCAGCAGCAGCAGCACTTGAAGTAGCCCCGAGTGATTAGGCGACGGACGTTGAGGTCACTCATATATTCGCTCGTGATTTATTCATGCCACGAGATAGTTTATGGTGTTGCTGTGCAGTTTCTCCTATCTGTGTTCTTTGTCCATAGCCAGGGTGCGATTTGTGACCTGGAGCAGTGGGGGGAATATGTCGAGCTTGGGGATGTAGTTGTTGGAGAAGTGTAGCAGTGGGGATGTAGTGGTGGGGATGTAGTAGTAGGGGGGATGTAGTTGGGCAGTGGGGGGAGAAAATCCCCCTTCCCCCTACAAATCGCGCCCTGTCTATAGCTGAGTTGGGATTCAACATTGGCTTTCCGAAATTCTGTTAGACCTACTTTTAATAATAATTGCTAATGCTATTCGCAAATTCGACTGAAATTTTCACATTTTTTATTGAACCAATTCGATGGAGGAATTTCAATCCCACCAAATATTTTGCCATTTTAACATTGATTCTCATGTTTGTTTTTCTAAAAATGAATTAGTCACCAACAGAGGCGTAGTGACGGAGTGTATAGGCATATATACCCCCAAAAATCAGACTACCTTAAAATTTTTAATGCGATTTTTAAGATTTTAAATTTTTGTAAGGTTTATACCTCAAATCACATTATACCCCTCGCCCAAATCAAATTCCTGGCTGCGCCTCTGGTCACCAGATTGTAACTTTATCAGGCAGCGATAAAACAATTCCCTATAGATTCTCTTCTTTTCTGATCACGCGAAGAACAGATACCTAACTCAATTACAATGAAACCGAATAAAGAACCTTTAATTTAACAATGGAAGTGATACTCTCTCTCTCTCTCAACTGTGGCTGAAGATATGACACTTAATCTAAATGACATTATGTGTTCTTTGCTGTACACAAATACAACACACACATAATTGTACACCGTGTTCGAAAAAAGGAAGCCCTAAACATATTGCAATAACTACTCCCATCATGCAATGATTTAAACAAAATTTCTAATACGCAAAGGGACATCTATTTTGGTCATCAGCGTAAACTTTCATTAGAATCGGTTTACACCGCTTGAGTGGTTTGCAACTTATGCGTTCAGCTGATTACATAATTACAGATTACAGTTTTCTGCCTGTTTACTGGCTGACGTCATTTTCTACCTCATAGACCCATGGAGTCTGTTGACAAAATAGCAACAATGTTTTCATATTGAAGGTTATGTCTAATTTATTTTTGTTAGAAATAGAATGAGGTTTAGAATTAAGAAAAACTGATAAATCATTAACATTAGATTTCATCAATATCAAGAGATTCCCTTTACCGGACACCGTGTATATGCAGAGGATACGTTTGGAAGAAATAAGTGTTAGGCTAAAATAATGTTTATGTGACCTCTGTGTTATATTCGTTGCGTAGGGAATGAGATTAAATATACTAAGCTATCTGCTAATATTTCTGATTAACTCATCTTACCCCTAGTCTGGTATTCGCTAGGTGATGCCGCTACACTTTGAAATTCGACAGAAAACTTGAATGGCTGCATGCATGACATAATACTGCAAAGGTTCACCAAATTTCATGCATTTTGACCCTGGAGATGTGAAAATGTTTACAATGAAACAGGGTGGTACCGGTTTTATTTGTCCACCCTGCACATGTATTTTAAGAGAGTTTGTGAATTTTCTTTCATTTCGTAAAGTTGAAATCATGCGCTGCATGCCAACGGTTTGTGAATATGAAATATTTCTCTTTATCTGTGCAGTATAAAAACACAAGATACAGTATGAGGAGAGAGGAAAATAGCATTGAATTCTGCATCTGTGGCTTCATTCAAACTGACGAACGAGAAAATTAGTCTGTCGTTCAAATTTCCTTCCATCAATTTCTCGAATATTCCTTTAACGACCTTTTTCTCTTCTGATTTCTATCGTTTCTCGATTTTAACTATAAAATTCGTCTGGTCAGTCTTGATACTTTAAACAATACTCGTTGACCATTCCTTTCTTTCTTCATTTCGAAGTGGCAACAGTGGAGCTCTCTCATAGGTTAAATTCCTTCTTAGTTTCTTTACCGATGTTGTAAGCTTATACAATGCAATGTGTTCATGCAGTCCGCTACCGGAGAAGTTACCACATAATATACATGTAGGTCTTAACTTTTAATAATAATAATAATAATAATAATTATTATTATTATTATTATTATTATTATAGGTTTTAATTGGTCAATTCTATCCATCAATTAATGAACTTCTATAGCGCCACTAATTAGGTCAATTGCATCAAATTGGGGTTGAACTAAAACCAAGTGGAATCAGAACTAGGTCAACCGGAGAAGTTGGTCACATCAGAGACGAGAACATTCAACGGCGAATAGACCAAACCAAGCCCCAAGCCCCCACATTTTATGAGGCCAAGAGAAGGGAAAATATATTGGGTTTGTGCCCCGGCTGTTTCATTCAAATTTAAGTCCAGAGTAAATTGTACCGATATTGGCAATTAATTCTGGAGTTTTGAATCACACACTTTTAAAAACTGCCAAGAAAATTGTTAAAATATTCGGAACAATGAATAAGAGTCGTCATTATGCCTGACGGAGTGACAGTTAAGTCACATGATCAACTGTGCATGATGACAGCTCGATTGATCCAGTGGCGTTTCCAAAATTTGGCAAGTGGGGGCAACTTTTAGGCAAGGAATCGACTATTTTTCATAAACCTGGACTAGCCTCATACACCAAAACAGAGATATGTTATCTGAATCTCGCTCACTCGCTTTCCTAATTGATTTGCTTCTTATCGTGTTCTTTGGCCTTGTTTTTCTAAATATTCTTTATTTATCACAGAAATGGGTCGTGCAAACAGACACAGAAAATGACACAGTGTACTGTCAAGTATCCTGTTTCGTAATTCAGTTTCTCTTTGTCTAGCATTTGTGATTCTCACCCATCCAAACCATCTCACCTTTCATCCAATCGTACATCAATTTTCAGCAGCAGCAGCAGCAACCGTGATCACGTGATTCTCGCGTCGTCGTCATCATATTCGCGTAGAAGTCTCGTTCGAATTCTCGTCTCGTAAGAGATTCTTCTTCCTCAATTAGTCGAATCAAAGAACGCCGGTCAGTAATCAACTTACGAATTCCATCCATCAAACCACAGCTGCTTACATACTGACGGGCTTAACACACACAAACACACACACACATGGCTTAACACAAGGCTTAACAGACGGCTTAACAAACGGTTTAACAGACGGCGATTTTGTCTCTGGAAAGCTAAATATCAGACAGAAAAGACAAAATATCAAATGTTTACCTCATATACGTGCATATATACAGGGTGTAAAAGTGAAAAGGGCACCCCTTTATGATATTTAATATCTCGGCTGCGGGTAAAGCGATTTCAATGAAATTTATAAGCCATATATCTGGGAATGTTTTTGATGTAATTGCCAAATTTCATGCTGATATCTTTAGCGTTTGCTGAAATATGGCCAAAAAACTAAAGAGACCCACATTTTGAAATTGACATTGGAATATTACGTCATAATAAAGTGATAAAAACATTTTAAAAAGTTTTGTTGGCCCTGAACGTAAAGGGTTTTTCAGATGATTTGTTGCGGGAGCAGGTGCTCAAAATGCCCATGCACCCTTAGCCTTCACACATGCCGACAAGCGCTTCTTCACTGACAATATCGACTTCTTGATCTGGTATTCAGGCAAACTCTCCCAGATATTCTTCAGCACAGTCTTCAACTCCGTGATATTCTGTGGCTTTGGCTGATACTTGATATCTGCCAAGCATGATTCCCCAGACGTGGAAGTCAAGTGGATTGATATCTGGGATCGAGTTGGGTGGCCAGTCATCTTTCTTGATGAAATCTGGACAATGTTGCTACAGAAAATCCTGGGTCCTGAGAGCAGAGTGTGCAGGTGTTCCGTCTTGCTGGAATATGAAATCTTCTCCAAGCATATCATGACAGTCCTGCAGCCAATCATAATGCTGCTGTGTTTATCTGTTGGCCGTAAGTAACCATTGACCTTGTCTGGCCCGATGACAACGACGCAATTTTAGACTTAAAAACGATAAAAATTGTTGTGACGTTATCTTCTGTTTGTCAATTTTAAAATTTGGGTCTCTTTAGTTTTTTTGCCATATTTTAGCAAACTCTGAAGCCATCAGCTTGAAATTTGGCAATTGCATTAAAATCATTCTCAGGTATATGGCCTATAAATTTCATTGAAATCGCTATACAAGCAGCCGAGATATTAAATATCATAAAGGGGTGCCCTTTTCACTTTTACACCCTGTATATGTGTATACACATGCTAATAGAGTAATAGACAAATCTTGTATACATTGTATATGTATACACATATATTAAAGCTTGGTCCACTTTCAAATGCAGGATAAAAATGTCATCTGTTCACCCTTGTAAAGCGCCCTTGTCATTGACTACGCTATGCTTACGGCGCTATATAAATAGGCCAAAACACATACTGTACATGCATGCATACATAGATATTTGTGTGTGTGAATACGAACATATTCATGTATATAAATGTGTGTATATTTATAATTACTAGCATGATGATGATAAAGAGCTCAACTTCATCTCCCGCCGAAGAAGTTTGATTTTTAGGACACACTCTGTGGTTCTTTGTCCTGGGACAGGTTCAGGGCTCCATTGTTTCTATTCCTCTCTGCGTCTTGCTTCTTCTTTGATTTCTGCATAGGTCTTGTGACGCTGTGCATCTGTTTTCATCATTCAATCCAATACCAATCTCCTTGGTCTTCCTTTTGTCTTTCTTCCTTATGTAGGCCTACTTCCGTCCAACTTTCGTCCTAAGCAATGTTCTCCTCTTAGCCCATGTCCAATCCAGATCCACTGTTTTCTTTTGCTGGTGTTAGGGAGCGATTCTTGTTTTCCCACCATCTGTAATGGGTCAACATAAAATCGTATAATAATAATAATAATAATAATAATAATAATAATAATAATAATAATAATAATAATAATAATAATAATAATAATAATAATAATAATAATAATAACGTCATCTGATTTTCAGTAGAAGTGTTAAGATTCACTCTAAAATTCTCTGTTTCCTCGATTGAAGTGTCGGCAGATTTTGCCTTTCTATTCTCTGCTTAATTTCTTTGATTTCGAGATCTAATAGAAAGAAAACACCATCACTCTCTGATTTTTCCTCTCAGTTTAATTGCGACAAGAGACAATACTCTATGCCTGAGATATTCACTCACCTATTTTAATTCTGCATTGGCTGATGTTTTTGGTCAATTTTATCCAACCTCTTAGGCTCATGAAGCTCCTTATTTCTATGTTTAAAATCCGGCACCTTTTGATTAATTTTTTCATGCTTTGTTTTAGCTGATCTTTCTCGCCTAACTTCTTTTTGCTATCGACAGGAAGCTTTCCTTCTTGTATTCTGATTCTATGACATAAAATTCCAACTTTCCCTGTCTCGTTTTCCCTTATCACTCTTTTCTTTAATTAAATTGTCAAAATCCATTTCCACGGCCATCATTCTTGCGTGGTCAGAGTCAATTTCTTCTGAAGTTAAGATTGATCATTCATTTATCCTTAATACACGTACGATTGTGCGCGCTACCAAAATTGTCATACGCAATACAATCTACATGTAAGATCAACAAATCGCGTAGAATAATCTTTAAATGCTTGCTATTCGATGGCTGTTTGTCCGGAGTTCTGGTAACGTTCAGTCGAATTCTGCTAACCTCATGTCCAAAATGTCTTCTTTTGTCGAATGCGAAATAAAGGAATTTTTATTGATCAGTGAAAAGAATGCCCCATTGTTGTTATTGTGTGATCGATTGCGATACACACGTCTCTAGTTATACCAGATAATGACATTTTGTTGACACAAAATTAAAATCACCAACAGCTTTTTCTCTCTGATGACACCTGGCGAATGACACATGGCGGCGAATGCGAAGGGAAGGCAATCTACGGAGATTGCTTTGTTTACTATATATAGGCAATGTAAGGACACATTTTTATTTTGAAAATATTTGTATCTGATATTCATGAAATTATACAGTCGGATTACGCTGAATATATATACAGTTATATATTCAGTATATATAAATAACTATATATATATATATATATTGTTATTTTATTTGCATACCATATTGTCTTCGGCAGAATAATTATGCACTTCTATAGCACCAGTTCTAATACCCAAGGTATCAATCGATGGTACTTCAAAATCAATCTGCAAAAGATCCAGGTCATTCCAGAGATCAGTCAGAGAGGAGAGAGGAGACGGACTATGGAGGAAACGCCAATTGAAAGAGATGCGTCTTAAGTCTGGATCGGAAGATGCTCAATGAATTGGAAGATCTGACAGCTGGAGGGAGAGAGTTCCAGATTTTAGGCCCAGAAATAGAAAAAGCTCTCTTACCAATTTCAGTGTTGGTTCTAGGTACATTTAACAATGAATCAGCATACCTTGTTGAATGACGATGGTTTGGGTGATTCAACATAGATTTTAAATATTGAGGTTGGCGAGACTGCAGTGTTTTAAAAACCAGGAGACCAGTTTTGAATAGAATTCTCTGTTCTACCGGCAGCCAGTGTAACTTTTGAAGAACAGGTTTAATATGATCATGCTTACGAGTTTTTGTAATGGCTCGGGCAATAGAATTCTGAATCCTTTGAAGCTTTTGCATGTTAGATCTGGTCATACCATTGTAAAGAGAATTGCAATAATCAAGTCTGCTGCTGACAAGGGCGTTTGCAAGAGGAATCAGAGCGGATTTGGGCACAAAATCACGAATTCGTCGAATATCTCTGATTTGCACGTGAGCAGTTCTGCTGACCTTATTTATATGATCGTTAAACGACATGTTCTTATCAAATATTACCCCTAGGTTGCGGACAGACTGACTTAGATTAACTGAAATGTTATCAAATATAAATGAATTTATGTCTTCAAATTTACTTAGATTAAATGATGTACCGAGAAGTAAAAACTCTGTTTTTGAAGGGTTAAGTGCAAGCTTATTATTAAACATCCAAGACTGAACGTTTTGCAGGCAAAGGGACAGATTTTCTAGTGACGTAGAGGAGATTTTATCACCAAAGGCAATGAATAACTGTGTATCGTCAGCATAGAAATGATAGTCAGCAGAGAACTGAGAAAGAAGCGATCCAAGGGGCATTGTATATAAGGTGAAAAGGAGAGGGCCTAAAACAGATCCCTGGGGAACACCATAATCTAATTTAGCTGGGTTTGACTGTGCACCGTTACAATAAACAGATTGACTGCGATGTTGAAGATAGGATGTGAACCATTCTAATACAGTACCCGATAAGCCAAACCAATGTTCGAGTCTGTGGAGAAGGATTGCATGATCTATGGTGTCGAAAGCCGCAGACAAATCTAATAAAATAAGTGCAGTTACCTTGCCGTTATCCATAGCAGACAAAATATAATCATGAACAGCTAGGAGAGCAGTTTCAGTTGAATGAAATTTTCTATATGCAGATTGTTTAGGCAATAAAAGATTATGCGATGAAAGATGTACATTTATTCGACTGAGCACAATGCGTTCAATGAGTTCAGATATAAAATTTAAATTTGAAATAGGTCTATAGCTAGAAAAATCATTTGGATCGAGTGTTGGCTTTTTCAGTAGAGGGTGAACTAGAGCACTAGCATAGGTTGATGGAAAGGTACCTGATGACAGAGATAGGTTAACCAAACGGGTAATTACTGGCCCAAGCACATCAAAACACTGCTTAAGGATATCAGTTGGAATAACATCCAGCAGACACTGTTTATTTGGCAATGAGAAAATAATTTGGCGTATTTCAGACAGATTGGTGGGGCGGAATGCTGTGAATATTGGGGGAGGGGTTTTTGGCAGTGAGCAGTTGTCTTCTGTGGGGTGTGTTGGAAATTTGAGCCTGATGCTAGATATTTTATCTGAGAAAAAATGTAGAAATTTGTCTGCTAGCTGTTGAGGTGAATTTGACTGAGGTAGTGTACTTTTTTGTCTCGATGCAAAAGTTTATTTAAGGAATTCCATAAAGATTTTGGTGAATTCAGATTATCTTTTATCAGATTGGATAGGATAGAGAACACTATTAGGCCTATAGACGATGCATGAAGTGAATGCGAACATATTTCTGCAGACCAAACTGACGACGTTTGGTGTATATTGCCTGATATGAATTGCCTTCTTCTTGCTCTGGTTTAGTCGCCAGTCGAGGGCTGTGTGTTGTCCGGTCTGAAATCCCGGATTTATAATATAATATATAATATAACAAGGTTTAAAGTGGTTCAGTAGGGAATGCCCTGTGTGAGAACCACAGTTGTTCACGTCCCATCTAATATACTAAACTACTGAGGTTTATTTTTAACTCGTTCACAGTTGTAGCCATTACTATCCTCTCATCCAGTTCATTCCATCTGTCCACCACTCGCACTAAAAAGTGCTGTTTGCGTCTCCAAACCCGTTTCTTGAACAGTTGCATGCTGTATTCTCTGGTTCCATCATACTGCTTCATTGTAAAAAGACCTTTCTCTTGGCATTCCACTTTGTTAGTTAGTATTTTGTATGTCTCAATCAAATCGCTCTCTCTCTCCTTTTCTCCAGGAGAGGAGGCAATTTAGCAATTTCTATTTGGCGTGTCATCGGCTGGTGCTTCTATACATTACAGAGCAGCGCTGTATAAGTCGCCTTTTGGTTTTGATTCATTGACTAACAGACAGTCGTCGTTTGATTTACTGATGATTTTAATAGTTGCATTTTCATCTTAAATCATTAAAATAAATTTCAATTTCTAATATTGTCGCTAATTATGTTTGCGGTCAGTGGCGGTTCCAGGAATTCTTGGCGGGTGGGTGAAAACAATTTATTGGAAGTTGGTGGGGGATCCAAAGTGAATAAGAAAAACGAGAAAAAAGAGAAAAAGGTCATTGCTAGTAGTGTTTTGCTAACTAAATGTTAAGATACCTTGCCGTAAAAGGCCGACAAGCAAGAAAAAGGTCATTTTCACTAAATTAAAAAAAACTCACCGGAAAATAGACTGACAAGCAAACAAAGGTCATCCGGAACCCCGGTGGGAAAATGCATCCCCAGTCATAAACATGGTGGAACCGCTGTTTGTGGTTCATCATAGCGATGTCATTGTCGTCGTAATCCTATCGCATGAAGAAGCTTGTGCAAAGATTACGTCTAAAATTAGCACTGCGTTGAATTGGCCAAAAGTGCTGATATAGTTTTGACGCAATCTTGACGTCATAGCTTCTGTTCGAATAAGGGCAAAATGATTTTGTCAGAATGAAGAGAATTTTTCTTTAAAAACAGAAATTCAACATTAATTTTAATTAAGCGGAATATCACATAATATTATTGTTGTTAATTATGTAGACGTTATGCAGTCTCATAATAACAGAAATTAGCGTAGGCCTACACTACGTGAACAGTTTTAATTCGATCGGTTGCAACTGAGCAACGCTGACAGGAGTTGAAAATTCCGATTTCAATTATTTAAACGAATCCAAATATCAGAAAAAATTATACAAATTACTAGAGAATTACAGATACAGAAAAAGCAAAGATCGGACAGGATTTAATCAAGACACAAAAGCATTATGGCAAATGAAAATTGTGCATTTTCCGGATTACATTTTGTGACTAATGTAGTCAGGATTGAAAGGACTTCTTAAAGAATTCTTTTACGCTCTGCTCTGTCGTAATGCAGCAAGGAGAATGACTGCGCTACAATAACCGTTATCCATCAATTGAGACATGCGTGGTCGAATGAAATCTAAATTGTTAGTTTGATAGAAATTCGAATTAACGGGAAAAGAACAATCAGTCAACTCAGATATTGAATATAGCTTTAGTTCACATTGAATGCAGATGTATTTCATAAATTCCCATGCTTTCAATTTCAAGCATACTTCATGAGAAGTTGCAGTAGAATTGGAAAAAGAGATATTTCTCTGCAAAGTGACAAATCCCAAAACTACTTGTAAATGTACATCAAATAGTTGAGATGAGCTGTTACATATCAAAACAGGCATGTAAGAAGAAAGATTGGATGGGCTGTTATTTATAAATCCATTATTGGTTTTGTTATAAAGCACTTCAAAACATTTCTCGCATTCAGTGAGACATTCTTTGTAAGATTGCATGGCCGTAAAATAAAAGTTTGCGCGGTAAGCTGATGTGACGCCATGCATTGTTGCAACATTAGATTCTCTAATTATCTTGGAAATAGACTCTTCTCTATCACTCATTCGACGGTAGACTACAACTGAATCTCTCAAGAGTTTGCGAACAAAGATCCTTATAAAATTTTCAGGAGTTGACTTGTCAGGATTCATATATTCGAATGACTCATACCCTTCGCTGTTCAATGAAGCGAAATCAAAATTTTCAGCACAAACGACGTAATCTTTGCTTGTTTGTCTTTCAATAACACTGTCGACAGACATCAAACGAAGATGTGCCTCAATTGCTGCGTGAAGATTTTTCATTTCTGGTAAAAACCATTCACATTCAGACATAAAATGCGGCATTCGTCCATTTAATTTCTTATTGAGAGGAAATGAGTGTAGCATACTGATGCCGCATGCGTATTCGAATGGCAATAAAGATACCGACATTTTAGATTTCTCAACGAGTCTAATAATTCTATTGCTCAAGAATATCTGCAACGTTTGCAATTCTTTCTCAAAACTATCTTCACCTTCCAGATGACTCATTATATTGCATTCAGGGATAAAATAACTTGGGCAGAATTTATCTGCTAAACATTTGAGAAATCGAAGAAGCAATGTCTGTACACAATTATTCAGGTTTTGCTCTCTCCAAAATTCTGGATGAAATTCTTCACAAGCCCAGAACATGAGTGTTTTGAAAAAGTAGGTTTGAAATGCTTTGTTTCCGTCTCCACCACAACACTCAGAAAGTCTTTTCTTGATGACCCGAATGGCATGATATGCGAATTTCTGATCTGGCGTCCAACTGTGAATCAAAAGAAGTTCCGCTTTTGAGAATGAGAATCTCCATTCTGTGTCGTCACAAGTGCTCCATGTACGAAGCTTAGAAACAAAATGACAACCGCCTCTTGTTATCCTGGCGATCAATTTCTCATTCGGCCAACCGTGAAATCTTCTGCGCTTTCTCCATTCTTCGACTTCAACAGGCCAATAAGGACAGTATATTGCAAACACCATGTCGAGCGTTTTTAGATTATCATTTACTATTAAACACGCCCGATCTTCTTGTGTTAGCCTATGCTCATGCTGCCATGTTAGCAAGTCTTTTAAAAAGGGTGGTCGTTGTAAGTCAATGGGATTATTCTCCGTGATGTTGTCTTTAACGTTTATCAACAACGATGGACCTCCTGTTTTTATTTCCCTTAACTTGGGTGGTCGGCGGAAGTAAGTGGGATTATCTTCCGTGTTGTCTCGTTCGACCACCAATCTTGCAAATCCTGGCGGTGTCTGTTTGCTGTCTATTCGAAGAACAGTGCATTTGGTATTTTTTGGAGGATTCCTGTTCCAAGGAATTGCGCAAATGTCATAATAGTAGTATATGGTATCCTTATCTGTGGGATTTGCTACGCAATATTTCACCGGTAGTTCGTAATAACTGCCACATTCTAGGATATAATAAGAATGCAATGTGGTGAGACTTCTCAGACGAAACTTCGGATAATCCATACTTCCTCAGCACGGGACTCTTGGATCCAAAAGAGCAGATTGATTTTTCTTCGAATACTCACTCCAAAAGTAATGTCTAAAATTAATAAAACATGATTTTTTTCCTACGAAAGCCAGGATTAAAAGGTTCGTTCAACTGTTTGAATATGAATTGAAACATATGAATTGATCAAAGTTATTATTATTATTGTTATTATTATTATTATTATTATTATTATTATTATTATTATTATTATTATTATTATTATTATTATTATTATTATTCAGACAATTTATATAGCGCCGTACGCATGGTGTCTACCAAAGTCAAAGGCGCTGTACATATTTAACATTCATAAGAAGTCGCAAATAGATGTCTTCAAGTTCTTCGCGAATTGTTGTTCGTAACGTTGTCTTGTAATGACTATTTGCTACAGTAACCCTGGATAAGCTAATCTACTCAACTCCCGAGTCATTAAGCTGTTTACTTCAGCTGAGAGGTGACATCGTAATCATCATCGAATATCAGAATGACTGTAGTAAATATTTAATAAAAACTGGACATCTAATGTTGAAAAGTAAAAGTAATTTAGAAATTCAATGTTCGCTTCTAAAAGTAAATGACCTTCACAAAATAAATAGCTAGCCTTAGATAATCCTGTTTTTTTCAAAATCGTACGTAACCTTATACAACATTAAGAACAATTATGATTATTATTATTATTGTTTTTATTAAAACATTTTAAAGTTGATCGCACGTTGTGTATTTACCGCCAGAATAACAGAAATAATAAAAATGGAAATTAAAACATGTTTTTATGATTCAGCGAAATCAGTTCAGTGTGCTAATATTTCCAGTTTGATTTCTACTGCTTTTTATCTACTTGCATAATGCACCAGTAGCAAGTTACTTGGAGGCAGTATAGAATTTGACTTTCAACGTTGCGAGATAGCTCTCAAGCGACCTGTCAAGTAATGTCAACAAGCTGACATGGTAGCACGTCACTTAAACCCGCGTCAGTTAAACCCGCGTCAGTTAAACCGGTATGATAATACCACAGTCGTGCATTGTATCTAGATAATTAGAACTTGTTTATCGAACTCTGTGTGCTTTTATGATAATAGCAGAAAGAAAGCGGTTACAATTTGAAAACATCAAAAGGGTTGTAGCCTATACTGAAGCCATCTTAAACTTAGTGTGATTTGAGGTTGCCCATAAGACATTAATACCTGCGTAAAAGCCCCTTCTGTGTACCGCCCATGGCTCGAGCCATTATAGCCATATAGGACGCTACTGCCTATGTACCAACTTCTGTCGGTACGCCTCTGGTTTAAGTGGCGCGGGTTTAAGTGACGCGGATTTATCTGACGCGGGTTTAATTGACGCCTGTCTTATCACAACGGGTTTAAGTGACGCGGGTTTAAGTGACAGTAAATCGCTGACATTTGTATCAGAATCTATGTTCAAAGTGTCCACAATTGGCTTTTGCACATGTCGAAAGTCGACGACGCCACTGTTGTTTTGCCACCACAAATGATTTCGTGGTCCAGGTTTATCCATTCGACCAACAACCGTTGTTTCAGTTCTCCACGGTCAGCAATGTGTGCTCTGTACGCCCTTTCTCGGAATGGTCCGCAGACTGTGTAGTGCACAGGATTCAGATTTGAGGTATTTAGTGGCTATAGATCGGGTGAGATGAAGTCTGGGGTCGCTTTTTTCAACAACTCGGCGGTGGCGGATGGATCACGAGGAGGCAACCGTGGCCATTTTGCAACGTTGAAAGTCAAATTCCACTTCCTTGAAGTAATTTGCTTCTGATGCATTATGCAAGTTGATTTATTCAAAACGAAACTCAGATTGACTTAGGTAATTGTATCCTGAATCAAAAACTAGAAAATTTTACAAATCGGTTCAGCATTAGTAAGACTGTGCTGATAAATGCATTGGCTTACATTTTAGTTTTTGAGTGAGCATGGTATATATATATATATATATATATATATATATATATATATATATATATATATATATATATATATATATATATATATATATATATATATTGCCCTCGGTACTTCATTCCTGAGGACTTATGATAAACAAATTGTCCGGAGACATGAAATTATCGTGTGCTAGCTCACGTTCGGTTGCAGTTTTAGAAATGTTCTTCGGAATGCGATGGCGTTGAAGCTCTGTATGGTGGCGGATATTCTTTAGAATAGAAAAACTTAGCATGATTTAAAAAGTGGCTTAGGAGGCATTACTGCCTGTGTGAAAGCCACTAGGGCACTAACGGGGCTTGAACCCGCTCTGTCAGCCTGACGCTCTAGCACGTAACTCACTCTGCCATCTTCCGCCCCTCTTCCTTCTCTATTGTGCCCGAATTGTAGGGCAATGAGGTTCCAGCTTCTATCTAATATATATATATATATATATATATATATATATATATATATATATATATATATATACTAGAAAGAGGCTCGCTTCTCGCGCTCGCTTCGCTCGCAGTGCAGGATAATACTAATCCAATACCTATACCTAATACCCAATCATTGAATTCATGCTGAACAACATTTCAATGATCGCCACCTAGCCAAGCTCTGCGCCACGTAATAATTAGGCCTATGTACGTTAAAATCACGCAACTGTGGCCATGTGTGACGCTGTACACGTATTTTTTTGTGTACGTTAAAATGTACGTTAAAATTGCACAACTACCTGAGGCTGCGAACAATTGTTACCAATAGCAACGTCGTCGCACGCCCAGCCGACCGTGTTAAACTACGATTCTACGAACAATTGTTACCAATAGCAACGTCGTCTTCGAACATCGTCCTGATTCGTCCACCAACGCATCGCGACGTAAGGACTAAATGGTCTAAACCGTCTACCAATAGTCAACGCTCGCCCACCAACGCATCGCGACGTAAGGACTAAACGGTCTAAACCGTCTAGCAATAGTCAACCAATCAGAACGCTTGAAGGTAACAGACATACAGATAACGATCTTAATATTATAGATATATATTAGAGCTGTTGTGCGATTAAAAATTTTAATCGAAATTAATCGCACGATTAAAATATTTAATCGTAATTAATCGCTGTTTAATCGCATAATTTATAAATTGCAAATATTTTGTCTTAATTAAAAATGCAATTTTTGAATATGTTTTCTTTACACTTTGTACCTGTTAGTCATGTAATGTTTGAATTTGGCAAACCAGAATTTCAATCTGTCGTGGTTGACATTGGCAACCTGTCTTGACCCACGTTTTAAGAATTTGAAGTGTTTGAGAAAAGAACAACGGGACTAGGTATTGGCTAAGCTCCAGACTGTTTTCGTTGTTCCATATCAGTATTTAGCGACTCCTTAAATCGTATAATAAATGTCGGATCATCATCAGACTCTAGCATCTCAAACTGAAGATGACAGAGAGTTGGAAGAATTATTGAACAAGAAATGTACTTATCTCCACCTAAAAATTCAGTAGCAGACCTACATGGAGTAAGGACTTTCTGTAGATAGCCAAATTGACCGGAAGCGGAAATTGACTGTAAACTAGGCCACGGAACTAATAATATTTTAAGCATGACTATGCTTTCGTAAGTGTTCATGTAGCGCCATTTCACCAATTTCTTTACGTTTAAGAAATTATTCGGCGGTAGCTTGCGCTAAAATAAATAGTCAGCGCTAAAAAAATTAATCACCGATACCTTGCGTTAAAATAATTAATCGGCGTTAAAAAATTTAATCGCGTTAAAATTTTTCGCGTTAGCCTAATCGCATGCGTTAACGGAGATTAATCAACAGCCCTAATATATATATATATATATATATATATATATATATATATATAAATATATATATATATATATATATATATATATATATATATATATATATATATATATGGTGCCTTTGCAAATACATAGCATGAGCTTGTAGCATTTGCCTTCTGGTGACCGTTAATAGTCTGCTTGCCGTGTTTGGGTTTTTGGAGAGAAGAAACACCGGATGTCAATCTTAGTTCATCTGCTCTTCAAATTCACTTTAGCGACTTTGTTAATATTTATAAACAATAATCTCATTGGTTTGAAATCCCTCATTTTTCTGCGTCGAATGATTCTTTAGGTGTCAATCACGTGACGATTAAATATTTAGTTTTGGCGTTATAATAATAATTATGTGTAACTTCTGAGCAGTGTTGGGTAAACTCATGCAATAAATGATTTAACGCAAGCTCTCAACTCATGCTCAATGAAATGAGTTGAAACTCAACTCAAATCACTGGGTTTTGAATGAGTTAAATCAAACTCTTTAATTATGTGAGTTAACTCATCAACTCATTTTTTACGAAAATATAAGTGGTTCACAATATCCAAGATTGCTATTTTATATTTAACTAATAAGCTTACAGTGGCGTAACTGTATTAACTTTGGAATAGGCGCTGTCCACTAACAAAATAGGGGGAGGGTCTGAAAAAGTTTGACAATTGTTGCCAGGGAGAGGTGTCCAGAGAAGTCAATGCTAATAAACTCTACTTCATCTTCTTCATGTTCTTGAAAACCCTCAAATTCTTTCCGAAAATTGCTATCACCATCAGTTATGCTGTGTGTCAGTTTTGAAACTTTAATTAAAAAATTTGCCTGGACTCAACTGATAGACTGTAGTCAGAGCCTCAGCAATTTTGCCAAATGTGTGGCTACCTATCAAATGTCTACCTGACAGTGTTACTGAATATCACACTAGATTATTGCTAATGAGTGACTAGTCATGCCCATATAGCTCTGATTATTCACTGACCATATACCCGATGCTGCACAGATATAAATGACTGCCTTTATTATTTCAGTGAGACGGCTTATTATTTGCAAATGAGTTTAATTTGTGAGTTTAAATAGGACCTTTATAACTCAAACTCACAGAAATCAGGGCCATCTTAAGGCTTAGTCAGTTTAGGCACTGCCTGGGGCGAAAACTTGTTAGGGGCGAAATAAAACGGGGACAGGACCAGGACCAGGACCACGGACTTGAAACTGGTCCTTAAGGAGTCCTTAAGGCCAGGACCAAGGCCAAGGACTAACATCTCTGGTAGTTAGGCTCTGTGTTTAGATATAGCTGAAGAGGAAGACTTTCTAAAGCGTTCCGTGTGTTGAAAATGCTTTTCACTTGCATTGTACAATTTTGCTGCTATAATGTCTGCTTTAGACTGATCATTATGATTAGTCACTGAAAGCTGAGTATGACATCGAATAAACGTCGAGATTGCCAGATAGTTAAGATTTTTGGAAAAAAACAAATAATAATTATAATATTAACAATGTTTAAAGTGGCTCAGGAGGGTTTGCCCTGTGTGAGAACCACTTACTGTATATCTCATAAATTATTC
Organism: Metaphire vulgaris; assembly: GCA_018105865.1. Classification (NCBI taxonomy): domain Eukaryota; kingdom Metazoa; phylum Annelida; class Clitellata; order Crassiclitellata; family Megascolecidae; genus Metaphire; species Metaphire vulgaris. The sequence goes on along the minus strand of CM030832.1, from coordinate 26,068,782 downwards.
GTCAATTGGTTTCGCCTCTCTCATTAGGACCAGTTGCCTTTTTGAAAGTCCTAGAAGATTAGACTAGCGACTATAATATTTTAATCAATTAGGCGAGGCCTATATTTCTGCAGCTCCAGAGCGGTAGTGGCCATCACCATATACTGTAAATAGGCCAATAGCGAAAGATCGAAGGGAGAAGAAAACAAAAGGAAAACTATTCACTCTTTAACTAGCTATCTCCAAACTAGCTGTTTACCCGTCAAAAATGACGGGGGAACTTGACTATTTCCTAACCCGATATTTTGTTTATTTTCTAGCATTTTCGACAGTTTGCCTTTGACCGGGGACATGGCTTGATAGACAGTTTGAAGTTTTTACGGTTTCTATCTCGCGATAATGCGGCATGTAGTTGGCCATGGGAAAAGATTTGATCGCTTAAATACATGTCAATAAAATGTTGCTCGCTTGAATATATTTTCCCTCTTCTCTCCCTCATTCTCATCGTCATCATCATCTGCCTTATCATGCAGGGCCTCCGAGAGGGGGCAGGGGGGCAAATGCACAGAGGCCCGGCGGTCTGGAGGTGGCCCGGGCCGATGAGGAATATGCATAATTAACAATAATAGCTATAATAATACTAAAGAAAGGGGGCCCGGTGAGTAAAAGGGGAGCCCGGACCTGAGGACATCAAAAGCATAAAAATGAACAGTGTGAACTGGGGCGTCATTTGGGGAGGGGAAGGCAGGCCCCCCAAGGAAAATGAAGAAATAATGTATTAAGTAAATAAATGTGAAATGTGCAAAAATTCGCCAAAATTGTCCAAAATTTCCTCAAAAATGTCAAAATTTTTCAAATTTGCCAAAATTGGTCCAAAAATTGCCAAAAATTTGCCTATAAGTGCCCAAAATTTGCCAAAATTTGGCCAAATTTGGCCAAAAAATTATCTCGCCCCAAAGAAAAGTGTAAAATGACGCTACTGAGTGTGAAAAAGAGCGACAACGAAAAAGGTCATCACTAGTTTTCGAGAGTTGCAACATGACATCGTGTCGGTTAATTTGGGTTAAACCAATGACAAGCAAAAAAGGGTCGTCAGCAATTTTTTAAATTTTTGCGGGGCCTGCCGACCATTCTGCACAGGGGCCTGGAATTTCTCTCGGCGGGCCTGTTATTATGTATTCCCAAAGGTTAAAATGCTAGCTTTTGCAACTAGCTGATGGTCACTGCAAATACAGAGTAAGGTTAAGGTAATGGTTCACACGTAGGGTTCGGTGCTGATCCCCGGTTTCATGGCATCAGTCCATAGGTGGCTAAGTCTTTCATCGGCAGACGCTGGCCAGCCTTTTCCGCCGAAGCTATGGTTACCTTCGCAATGTTCCTATTGCTATACGCGTTTTACCCATAGGCGTCGTGCAATGGTGGCTATGGGAGTCTACAGACTCCCCACTTTTTGAGAAACATAAAAAAATTTTTACATGTTATTAATAACTTTTTTATACCTTACATAAATTATAATACAAAAAATTAAAAAAATTAATTTAGTTAGATACTTAGAAATAAACAGGTTTTATAAGGCAGTGAACTCGACTAATATGAATCAACTTCCTGTTTACTGACGGTGCTTTTTCAAGAGAAATTACTAAATATTTAAATTTAAAAATAAGTTCAATCATTTAAGTGCACAACACTGTTAAATTTTATATTTTAGACTACTTTTTAAGCGTCACATGGATAAGTTTGTTATCAACGTCGATAAGAATACAGCGTCTGGCCGGACTGGCCAACCAGCAGTGCCTGAAGTGCCTACTGTTCCTGTAAATGCTGTAAGTGATCACTTCAAGATTCCAGCAGATCGCTTTGCTAGGGAAGAGTACATACGCAGAGGACCCATCCGTCCTGTAATGTCAAGTTATCCTCAATCTCATGATGGCTTTCAAATGTTATCATTTTTACGTATGATCAGAATGACATTGTTCACTCAGACTGTAGTGCGTCTAGTGAGTACTGCTAAAGGATAAATGAAATGATTGATTATTGTGATGCAGATATAATGTGTAGTAAAAGTATACAACTTAGTAAAGTTAGTTAATCTTGACATGATGACATCTTGTTAGTTAAGGAATTTACGCTGGCTATAGGCCTAGGCTATGGATACAATATTTATTTCGTCTTTTTATAGACTGATTTAAAAGTAAGAGGGGAGGTATATATATATATACATATATATATATATATATACTTTACTTACGCCCCTGGTTTTACCTCTGCAATTGAGAGAAGGTTGAGTCAACTTTTGGGCAAATACAAAGAGAATTGGGAATTGTATTAGCGGTACTTAAAATGAGGAAGGCATCAAAGGTGATGGAAATGAGTAGGATGGAAATGTGGAAGCGAGAGTAGAGGAGGAGATAGAGCAATGAGGAGGAGTAGGTAGGAAAAGAGAGGTGGAAGGAGAGGTCCAGAAAGAGCTGTAGATAAGGGTTTGGGAGAGAGAAAGTTACGAAAGAATGGGCAGTTTGTGTGGCGTAGATGGGGAAGGAAAAGGTAGGGAAAGGGAAGTTGTGGGGAAGTAGAAGAGCAAGCGGAAAATGGTACGGAAAAAGAGAGGAAGTGGTGAAAGATGAAATGTGGAACAGTGGAAGAGGGGACGTATATATATGTATATATATATATATATATATATATATATATATATACATACTCGTGAGAGAAATTGAGAGAAATGTACAAAGAACATTTGAATGAAACATTTTCGACTATTCAATCCGGATGCAAAAAGCCTGCCACTGCTACCAGTTCCTTAAAATTTGCTTCCTGAATTCCACATATATTGAGTAATTATATAACAGTTTCTAAAATCGTGAAGTATGGATCTGAGATGGGTCATCTAAGTTCCAATCTGCTGCGGCTTGATTTTCAAATTCTTCTGGAATTGCTGATTTCAATGATGCAGACAAGTTTTCAAGGAGAAAGATTACGTGCAAGAAGATCGTTTCATAAAAACTACCTCTTTTATTTCGAAACAGTTTTCTCTCTGTCTGTCTCTCTCTGTCTATGTATCTCTCTCTGCCTCTCTCTGTCTCTCTCTGTCTCTCTCTCTGTATCTCTCTCTCTTTCTCTCTCTGTATGTCTGTCTGTCTGTTCAACTCTTTCTCCATTTGCTTCTTTTCAGAGCGTGTGTTTTCTAAATAGGCCTAATACTATAAAAATGAACGATTAACAAAATTTAATATCAGGGGACTGGAACGGATTATATTATCCTATTGAATTTGACTGTTAAAAAACCACTATGATATATCTCTTTCTGCTGTTGTCAGTTTCAAACACAATATAATTATCTGTTGGAAGCGTTCATTTGCTTACTCTGGAGATTAAAATTAGGACCCTTCCGCCCTCGAAATGGCTTGAATATATTTTCAATAGGGGCCTAAAGAAACAGAAAAGTTGGTTTAAAATGTTTCTCTCACCTAATCAGAGAAGGCGTCGAAGACAATATTTTGCCTTTAGCAGCACATGAAGTTTTCTGTATGAAAAATATATACAGATGATCGATTCACAAGGAAATCTATTTGACTTTCTCTAAAAGGCCCACGGAAAACTAAATAAAAGGACATTAAGCGGGCGACTGCCTTAAAGAGAAAACGCTCCCTCTAACGTCTGGTTTCAGAACCGAATGCAGTGTTGAGTACACTGTTGAGCAATTGAGATGAAGGACATTCAAAATTAACTGCGGCCTATTTTTGTATGATTAATTAAGGTTTATCTATGACTCTATGATTGAGATAACATTGTCACAGTGAGCATTATTTAACTTTCTTTCTGATGCAAATTCGCGTATTTGCATTGCTGTGAGTTGTTCTTTTAGGCCATATCCAATGCTCGATTTGTTTGGTTATGATTAATTACAAGTATGACATTTTAAAAGGATTATCTTTTAACGTCCATCAGTAGTGTTACCTGACAAGTTTTTTTGTCCTGGTAGTAAACAAGTAAGTAAAATCTCATGAATTAACGTAGCGCTTAATTTACAGGTATATGCCAGAGATCAGTCAGAATGGAGGTGGAAAAGCAGCAGCGCAGACTTTGAACTGAACGCCTTAAAATTGTTACGTCATTTGGCCGAATGCTACTGTAGGTTGATTTTTAGGACACTCATCTCTTCAGTTTCTATGTCATATCAGGGCTTTATTGTTTCCATCCCTGGTTGTGCTTTGCCTCTTCTTTGATTTCTGCATAGGTTTTGTGAGGCTGTACATCTGCTTTCATCGTCATCCAGTCCATTAGCATCCTCTTCGGCCGCCCTTCTGTCTTTTTTCCTGGTATTCGTCCCTCCATAACTGTTCTAAGCAATGTTTCTCCTCTTAGTACTTGTCCAATTCCGTCTCTTTGGTTTCTTTTAATGGTGTCAGGCAGCGATCTTTCTTTTTACACCAACGTCACCTGATTTGCAGTAGAAGTGTTAAGATCCACTCTAAATTCTCTGTTTTCTCGATTGAGGCGTCGGCAGATTTTGCCTTTCTACTCTCTGCTTGATTTCTTTGATTTTGAGACCCACTAGAAAGAAAACCTCCTCACTCTCTGATTTTTCCTCTCAGTTTAATTGTGACAACAGAGGGAGTAAGTCAGACATATTCACGCAGCTATTTTATTCTGAAGTTAAGATTGATCATTCTTTTATTTTTAATACACGCACGATTATGGGTGCGCAATATAATCTACATGTAAGATCAACAAATCGCGTAGAATAATTATAGCATGCTTGCTATTCGAAAGTTGTTTTTCTCTAGTTCTGGTAGCGTTCAGTCGAATTCTGCTAACCTCATGTCGAAAATGTCTTTTTTGTCGAATGAGGAATCAGTAGCGTGTAGAGGGGGCGGGAGGGGCGGTGGCCCCGGGTGCAGGCCAGTGGGCGTAAAAATTGACCTGGTGACCTTCTTTTTGCTTGGCGCACCAAATTTGGGGGCTGGTGGCCCTGGGCGCAGACCAGGGCAGGGGGCGTAAAAATTGACCCGATGACCTTTTTTTGCTCGTGGGCGTACTTTGGACAACTTGGCCCCGGGCGTCGGCCACTCTCTACACGCCACTGTGCGGAATAAAGGGATTGCTATTGTTAAGTTGGAAGACTATCCATTTGTTAATATTTGCATACTAGGTGTTTACCCGTCAAAAATGACGGGGGACATTGGCTGTTTCACCACCCGATTTTGCGCAAATGCAACAGCATTTTATGACGGGGGAGATTGTCTGTTTTACTACCCGATTTTGCGCTAATGCAATAGCATTTTGCGCAATTAGTTCTCCTTCACTCGCCGCCTTTTTCTTCAACCGAGTCAACGCCCATTCGCAGGAATTTTCTGAACCTTGATAGTCAAGGAAGGTGTACTGATTTGGCAGTGTCGAACGACATGCAGTGCTTGATTCTCTTGTTTGCTGTGCTGCTTTTCACGCCGAGCAACCGCCTGCTCCTCATTCTCACTTGATTGTCGGAAAGCTCGTGAATGCTGGACTTTTTGTATTGCACGGAGTGTTAGAAAGAGGAATAAAAAAGCTAAACAATGGTGCAAACCTCATCTTCTTAGCTCTTATATAGCCTGAGATATAGCAAATTCAAAAAAAGTTGGAAACTTTCGCAGACTTCAAAACTTTCGCGAAATTCACCGATAATACTTTTGTTCAAACATTGGGGTCATCGGGTTAGAACTGATAGATCTTTGCCAAATGTCAACCGATTTTCAAACTTTTTGGTTTATTTTGTTCCTCTGACATCCCTTTACAACTTTGCCGCTGACCAAAGTGGGGTTACCGCTGAAAATATTTTGCTAGGGGGCTTTAAAAGTTTTTCGGGGGGAGAGAGTGATATTTTAGGCCGTAAAGTGGACTCTACCCCAATTTTTTTGTTTTGCACGGACGATTAGAAAGAGGAATAAACAATCTAAACAATGGTGCAAACCTCATCTTTTTAGCTCCTATATAGCCTGAGATATAGCAAATTTAAAACGTTATATCAATCATTTCTGAAGAACGCTTTTCCAAAAATTAAAAAATCCCCAGTACGGTGACGGCGTCTGAAAATTTAATCCCCACTTGAGGGGTAATATTTAAAAAAAATAGGTATTGAGGCTAGGAATATATATATATATATATATATATATATATACCTATATATATATATATATATATATAATAACGGGGAGCAGGGCATTGGGAGAGGGAAGGGAGATTTGGGAGGAGGAAAGTGGGTTGTACGGGTTTTCGGAGCAGTGTTGTGTAGGTTTGGAAACGGGGCATGGGCGATTGGGGAAGGGATGGGGAGAGGGAAGGGGATGAGGAAAGGGAAGGGGAACGGGGGTTTGGGGCCGGGGCGGGTATGGGTTGGGGCCAGGGGCGATTGGGAGAGGGATGGGGAGAGGAAAAGGATGGAGAGAGGGAAGGGGAACAGGAGTTTGGGGCCGGGGCTGGAATGGGTTGGGGCTGAGGCGATTGGGAGGGGATGGGGAGAGGGAAGGAGGATAAGGAGAGGGAAGGGGAACGGGGGTTTGGGGCCGGGGCCGGAATGGGTTGGGGCCGGGGCGATTGGGAGAGGGATGGGGAGAGGGGAAAAGGGTTGGGAGAGGGAAGGGGAACGGGGTGGTTTGGGGCCGGGGTCTGAATGGGTTGGGCCAGGGGGCGATTGGAAGGTGGTGGGGAGAGGGAAGGAGATGGGGATAGGGAAGGGAAAAGGGGGTTTGGGGCCGGGGCGGGAATGGGTTGGGCCTGGGCGATTAGGAGAGGGATGGGGTGAGGGAAGGGGGGACGGGGGTTTAAGCTGCAATTAAGACGCTTCGTTAAACGCTCCGTTTTGATTAAACAATATTTGGTTGTCAATGACAACAGCGTCTTGCAATACCCGCCGTGTTGCGGACAGACGCGACAGACGGACGGACAAACATCGAGAATTATATAATAAGATGAAAAGTAATTAACCAGCTAAGCATTGACTGCACCTGGCGAATGAAAAGTAATATACGACGCCCTTGATTTGTTTACAATGTGAAAGCAATATTAAAGTACATTTTAATTTTTATTTTATCTGAAATTCATGAAATCATACAGTTAGATTAACTAAGAATTTGATTTGGTGTGTTATCGGCTGTTGCTTCTATGCATATGTAAATTATATTGGCCATTCAACAAAGCCATGTTATTGTCGTCGTAAAAATGACCTGTGTAATGACCGTAAAAAGGCCTGTGTAAAAATTACAGTGTATATGGATTTCTAAAGGTCGGCTAACGCTGCGTTGAATTGGCCAAAGGTGCTGCTACTTTCGACGCCAATCTTGAGGCAATTGGTTTGGCATCAATTAAAAGATGTTTTTGTCAGTCAGTATGAAGCATTTTTCTCAAAACAAACGCATAGGCCTACTATGATTAATTTTAATCCGAATAATATTGCTGTAAATTGACCCCGGCGATAGGACGCCAATCTTCAAGTGCAAATTATCGAAAACATTGAAACATGCTGACCTGGTCGAGACTCAACATGCAGAAAATAAAGATGATGTTGTGCGCAACACTTCTGAGAACCAGCTCCCTTTTCCCTTCCGTTGTGAACCTCCTTTTATTATGAAACTAATGCGCACAATTGCTAGAAATCCTTAAGGGATAATGTGCCCCATATTCCTTCCTAACAGAATTGTCCTAATCAGTTACTTTTTCATGGTTCTATTTCTTCTTATGAAGGTCTTGAATTTTAAACGCACTTTTTCATATTTTGGTCGTTTTTGTTTTCATCCGTGCTGTTATTTTGAATATAGAACAATTCGGATCTTCTAATTCAGGAATCACATCCTTATGGCAATGCTCTGCATGAATTGTGTAAATTGTGAACTTGTACATGGTCTATGAATATAAGCCAGTCTATTTTGACGCTCTACAACTTTACTAACGTATGATGTATAAAGAAAATAGCATCACATCGAAGCTTAGTTATTATAGATTTTAGAAGACGTTAAATTTATTCACCTTGTTGAATGTCAGTCAACCATTTCATCCCTCAACAAGATGGAGCCTGTCTATTTGCGCTTTTTTCGTGTTGTGTTTTAGCAATGTGAATAAATTTAAAATCTTTCCATTATTTAGTACGTTTCAGGGTGATGTTGATATTTTCTTTGTACATCATAAATTAAGAAAGTTGTAACTGTATAGCCTCAAAATAGACTGCTTATTATTGACACGCTCTGTTTTTGGCATTATAATTGCTCGTAGCTTTATAGTTTTGCGCCTCCTTAGTAGGAGCTTAAATTTTACGATCCAATCTGTAGGCCTATCAAATGTAGAGTACCACATACGGGCTGTTAATTGAGCAGGGTCAAATGCCATTTGTTTCATATGAATTTTCAAGTATGATTCCAAATAGTGTAATAATCTCGATGATTTGAGTTGAACTCTCTTCTATTTGTTTCTGATACGGATCCAGCAAATATTAACCCCAAAATCCGGATCCCGAATCCTGTGGAAAATACACATCCGGGTGCTTGCTGCCATTCTCTAAAAAATATCTGTCCAGAGCGTTCATTCATACTATTTCGCTGCGTTGGCCGTTCAAGAATTCTTGGTGAAGGATGTAATGAATTTCTAGGAAGTCGGTGGGGGATTCAACGAAATTCCGAAAAAGTTTGACAAGCAAAAAAGGCCAGCTAGCCCTCTTTGGCACACAAGAATATCGGCTTGGACCCGGTTAACCCTGAAAACGCTGACAAGGAAAAAGCTGGGTGGGGGATGCTTCCAAAGTCATCCCAAACGTGGAACTGCCCCATGTTTCGCTGATTCTGAAGATTATCGTAAATCTGAGATTCGGACCCTTCCACTTTCAAAGATCTACCTGCATACGTAATGGCTTGACAATGACTTCGATAAAGGAACAGAAAAGTGTTGGTTAAAAGTGTTTCTATCACCTAATCTGAGAAGGCGTCGAAGATAGATAGCTACCACAGCCACTGGGTAACTTGTGTAATGTAATTTTCATTGTAATGTGAATTCACGGGGTTTGTTAGTGTCCTATGTACGTTACGTCATACTGGAGTTAGTGTTGGAGCTTAATCACACTCTATGTTTTGTGCTGCCATTTGCTAGATTTACAAACATCTTAGGAAAGAACCGAATCTGTGCGATTGCCGAATATTTTGTTAAGACAGCACTAAAACGAGCATTTGACATTTCAAAACAATTTTCGGGTGTTATACCCCGTTCTCCTATTAAAAAGGAGAGACGGAAGGAGGGAGGAAACGTTGGGATATAGTGGTGCGCCTCTCTTATTAATAAAGCATTCTGTGAGCCGGATCAAAGTGGGTAGATTTTTATCGCCCTCTGACGAATGAATTTGCAATCCAATGACTTCTTCGATATATTGTATTCGTTTTTACATCTTCACGTATAGTTAATTCCTCTTTAATCTCAGTCAGATTCTGCAGTTAATCTGCAAAGCGAGATGATTCATGTTTTCACAGTCATTCGTTGCCATATTTTCATTAGGGCATTCATTATTGGTTCTTAGACAAGTTGCAAGATTTTCAGATGATGGCTTAATAGGTCTAACCAAAAATCTCAGGGCTTGTTTGATAACATGGGTTTTTGAGGACATAATGCTGCTTAAGATATCACTTTCTAGGGAAAATGTAACCGTGAAAATGAAATTTAAATTTTCAGAAATTTTCTGACTCATGAGCGATGATGATGAAAATAGAGGTTTACAAACAATTTGAAGAATGAGAATATTATGGAGGAACAAAACGTAACCATGAATACAAAGCTGAAACTGTATAATACACTAGTAGACCTAAGCCGAATATTTCCAATTTTGCATTAGATCCGGAAACCTGTGTACTAAAAGAATTAGACGAAAAATGTATATTGGTTGAAGAGATGAGCTATATAAGAAAAATAATGAGATCAAACAAAATTTGCGCTAACATGTTCAATTAATTTATTGTTAAAACAATTTCGATCAATTCTTCATATTATATATATATATATATATATATATATATATATATATATATATATATATATATATATATATATATAGTATGCATATTACTGCCTAACCTATTGTAACATAATATGAAATCATACTTATAAATATTTAACAGAAAAAAATCAAAATTTACAAAATAAAGCGATTAGGTCAATAACCTTTTCAAATAAGTTTTCAAATACCAGTCATCTTTATAAAAATCTAAATATACCGAATGTCACTAATATTTATAAACATCAAAATGCAATCTATATGTACAAATAAATAAATAATCTGCTACCCAAAATATTTTATCTACACTGTAGAGGAGTATTTTAAAACAGTTAATAAAAGAAACATGTACAATGTAAGAAATTGTGATGAAATATCCATCCCATTTGCAAGGACTAACACTAGGCTTTTTACAATAAAAATACGTGGCCCACATATATGGAACAATCTACCTATTCAGATTAAAAATATGTTGTATCCAGATAAAAAGGATGCCAACTCTATTTTCACTATAACTGAAAGAAAACATGTCCGGGTTCTATAAATATTTGCAGGTTTAAACAAGAATAAATTGCTTTCAGATAGATAGGAACATTATCTGATAAAGATTACAATGTTCAATAGTTCAATATTCAAAATGTCCAACTGGGAGAATTGACACATGATTTCAGACGTCGTCGCCACTGATAAATTGCTGTTGCAGTGACGATGTGATAAGCTTTGCCCACTCACTCACCCAGTGGAGTAGCTTGATATTTCGAAAAGGCTGGTGTCATTTTGCTAAAATATGAAAACCTGTTTCGTCAATCGCCAATCGCTATACCCGTTAATTATAGATCTGCTTTTTCTATAAAAATATTACTATTACTAATCGACTTAATATTTTTATTTATAAAAATATTACGATTAATTGCATTTAATTAATTAATAAACCTAAGAATTCATAATTTTGAATGTATATTTTATGATTTTTAAACAGATAAATCATGAAAACCTCCAAAACCTCAAACAGATATCAATGTTAACCTATAAAGAACTGTGGCTATAACACTGAGGAAAGAGGATGACAGTTGCAAAGACATGGCTCATAGACTTGATGGACATGATGCATCAGTTTCGGGTGTACGAAAGCTGTACTTGAGGTTTCAATTCACAGGTTCTGTTGAAAATCAGCCGGGAAAAGGCAGGAAAAGATCAACAACGCCTAAAACTGATAGAAGAATTGTAAGACTGTCCACGAGAGACAGACATTGAAAATGTTCTGACAGGATTTGATCAAGCTGCTGCACCCCTTGGTCTGAAAGCCGTGTGGTCTAAGACCAAGTTGCAGAATCTAGGAACGGGCCCTCCGCCTACCCCTGTGTCCATAGACGGCGTAACGGTCGAACCAACAGGTGAGTTCACTTACCTGGGCAGTATGCAATCGACCAACGGCCACTGCCGACACGACCTGAAGAGGCGCATCAGTATTGCCTCCATCAACAAATTGCAATCAATAAAAAATGCACTTGCTCGCTCTGTTACTAAGTCACCTAAATTCTCCCATATTTCACCCATACTAAAATTATTACATTGGCTTAAAATAACTGAACGTATCCAATATAAGATAATAACACTTACATATAGTTCACTTCAGTCATCAAAACCTGTATACCTTAGATCACTATTAACCCATCAGCCTCCTCGACCCACACGTTCATCATCTCATCTCACTCTGTCACGCCCGCTGAATCAGTCAACCCTGTAAATTTGCAACCGTGCCTTCTCATACGCTGCACCTGAACTTTGGAACTCGATCTCAGGCTCCCTCCGCAGACTTGGACACTATCAAACAATAAAATCTGAATCCTCATTTCCTATAATTCCTGCATTGTCTTCTCAAGTTTTCAGGTCTAAGCTTAAATCCTTCCTTTTTCTAAAATCATTTTCTCTATAGCTGTAACAACCTAGCCTCTTCTCACTGCCCTTCGAATGTTGACTATTGCCTGGCTGATAATATACCTTTCCCATAGCTATTTTAAGAGAGGCTGAGCGCCTAAGAATAAGCAGCTACTGTTGTGCTGCTTTCCAAGGCGCTATAGAAATCCACGAGATTTTACTTACTTACTTACTAACTTACTCACTTCGGAATGTCTGGAAAGACAAGAGCCTTCCATTGTCTCTCAGAATTCGCATCTACCAATGGCTCGTTCTATCAATACTCTTGTACGCAACCGAGACCTGGACCATGCTGTCCCGGGCGGATGAGAAAACCTTGGAGGCTTTCCACATGAAAAGCCTGCGCCTCATCCTTGGAATCCGTTGGCACCACTATGTAACCAACGCCGACATCCTCCTGCAAACCGGAGTGTCGACGCTCATGAAGTCCCTGAATTCGTAGGCGCCGTCTAGCACTTTTCGGGCATGTAGCCCGACTAGAAGCCACCACTCCACCTAACCAGATCCTGCGATGCTGTGTCGACATATATAGTCAGGTGTTCCGCCTGACGCCACGTGGAGACGCAAGCCCGGACGTCCAAGGAAGAGACGGCTCGACCAACTTCATAGCAAAGCGGTTCTACTCCCACCTTTCTATGGGAACAAGCCATCGTGCAGGGCCAAGGCGGAGTGGTGACGCAACGGCCCTTGTCGGCTACGCGACGACGACGACGATGATGATGATGAACTGAGCAACACTGATAGTAGTTGAAAAGTCAGACTTCAAGTATATAAATGAATGTAATTATCAGAAAAAACCATTATATACAGATCATGTGACAATTACAGATACAAAAAAGCAAAGACCGAACTTGATTTAATCGACACAGATTTATGATTAGGCAAAAGTATCATGGGAAATGGAAATTGTGCATTTTCTGGATTGTTTCAACTTTAAGGGCGTTCATATTTCCCTTGACTGATGTGGTCAGGAATAAGAGGACCCGTTAAAGTATTCTTATATGCTTTACTCTGTCGTAATGCAGCAAAGAGTATGACTGCGCTGCAATGGGCGTTTTCCATTAATTGAGACATGCGTGGTCGAAAGAAATCTGAAATGTTAGTTTGATAGAAATTCGAATTAACGGGAAAAGAACAATCAGTCAACTCAGATATTGAATATAGCTTTCGTTCACATTGAATGTAGATGTATTTGAGAAATTCCCATGCTTTCAATTTCAAGCAAACTTCATGAGAAGATACAGTAGAATTGAAAGAAGAGATAGGCCTATTTCTCTGCAAAGTAACAAATCCCAAAATTACTTGTAAATGTACATCAAATAGCTGCGATAAACTGTTACACATCAAAACAGGCATGTAGGAAGAGCGCTTCAATAGGGTTTGATATATTAGTCCAATACGGGCTTTGTTATCAAGAAATTCGAAACAGTTCTCGCATTCAGTGAGACATTCGTTGTAAGATTGCATGGCTGTGTAGTAAAAGTTTGCGCGGTAAGCTGATGTGACATCATGCAGTGTTGAAACATTAGAGTCTCTAATTATCTTGATATTTGACTCTTCTAAATCAGTCATCCGACGGTAGACTACAACTGATTTTCCCAAGAGTTTGCGAACAAGGATCCTTACAAAATTTTCAGGTAATGACTTTTCAATATTTAAATATTCTAATGACTCCAACCTTCCGCTATTGAATAAAGCGAAGTCAAAATTTTCAATACAAACGACGCAATCTTTGCTAGCTTGTCTTTCAGTAACACTGTCGACAGACATCAAACGAAGATGTGCCTCAATTGCTGAGTGAAGATATTTCATTTCTGGAAAAAAACCATTTACATTCAGACAGAAGATGGGCCATTCGTCCATTCAATTCTTTATTGAGAGACAAGGATTGGTCTAGCATCATGACAATGCACGCATGATCGAATGACATTAAATAGATCCACATTCTAGATTGAGATGTGCTATTTTTCTCAACGATTGCAATTTTATTTCTCAAGAATATCTGCAATGCTTCCGAATCTTTCTCAAAACAATCTTCACATTTCAGATGACTCATTATATTCCATTCAGGAATAAAGTAACTTGGACAGAATTTCTCTTTTAAACACTTGAGAAATCGAAGAAGCAATGTCTGTACACAATTATTTAGGTTTTCTTCAATCCAGAATTCTGGAGGAAATTCTTCGGAAGCCCAGAACATAAGCGTTTTGAAATAGTAGGTTTGCAGTGCTTTGTTTCCATCGCCACCACAATACTCTGAAATACTTTTCCTAACGACTCGAATGACATGATAGACGAACTTTTGATCTGTCGTCCAGCTGTGAATTAGTAGAAGTTCTGCTTTTGAGAATGAGAATCTCCATTCTGTGTCGTCACATGTACGAAGTTTAGAAACAAAATGACAACCGCCTCTTCTTGTCCTGGCGATCAATTTCTCATTCGGCCATCCGTGAAATCTTTTGCGCTTTATCCATTCTTCGGCTTCAACTGGCCAATAAGGACAGTAAACTACGAGCACTAAGTCGAGCGCTTTTATATTAAGATTTATCTTAGAAAACGCACGATCTTCTTGTGTTAGCCTTTGCTCATCCTGCCATGTCGGACCTTCAGTTTTAATGACCCTTGAAAACTGTGGCCGGCGGAAGTACGTGTTCCTATCCCTCGTGTCGTTGTCTTGATCGATCAACAAAAATGATGGACCTCCTGTTTTTATTTCACCTAACACGGGTGGTCTTCGGAAGTAAGTGGGATTATCCTTGGCGTTGTCTCGATCGACCACTAATCTTACAAATCCTGGCGGTGTCTGTTTGCTGTCTATTCGAAGAACAGTGCATCTGGTATTTTTTGGAGGATTCCTGTTCCAGGGAATTGCGCAAATGTCAGAATAGTAGAATATGGCATCTTCATCTGTGGAATTTGCTACGCTATATTTTATCGGTAGTTCGTGATAACTGCCACAATCTATGATATAATAAGGATGCAATGTTGTGAAACTTCTCAGACGAAACTTAGAATAATCCATACTTCCCCCCACTGGACTCTTGGATCCAAAAGAACAGATTGAGTCTTGTCCGAATATTCACTCCAGGAGCAAGGTCTGTAATTAATAAAAACATTATTTTCGGCCAATTAATTTCTGTCGTGACGCCGTGAAAACAGGATATCTTATTTTTGAAGTCTAACATGATTAGTTACTGCTAATGTTTATCATTAGACCATGTATCAATGGGTCTCATGATTCATATCGATCCACTTGGGTGGAAGCGCTAGATAAATGTTTGGTGGGATGTCGTTCAATTAGTCACGTGGTACCAACCGAATTCTTCCATAATTGAACAATTCTTCGCAGTCGTCAACGCTTTCTCTTAGACTTATCTCGCTAATTTTACACGTCATTATGTGAAGCAATTATTATTATTATTATTATCATCATCATCATCATCATCCTCATCATCATCATCATCATCATAGTTGCTAGTAAGTTGTAACCTTTACTGACATAATACAAACCCTTAAATAAACCGGTTTTTTAAGAAAGGTAAGAAAACTTGGACAGCCTTTGAAAACCTTAAAGTTCCTACGAAAACGAGGATTAAAAGGTTCATTCAACTGTTTTAATATGAATTGAAACATATGAATTGATCATAGTTGTTCGTAACGTTGTCTTGTAATGACTATTTGCTACAGTAACTCTGGATAACCTCAATCTCTCAACTCCCGAGTCATTAACTGTTTACTTCATCAGAAATGTGATGTCCTAATCATCATAGAATATCAAAATTACTGAAAGTAAATATATAATAACAACGGGACAGCTAATGTTGAAAAGTAAAAGCAATTTAGAAATTCAATGTTCGCTTGTAAAGGTAAATGACCTTCACAAAATAAATAGCCTTAAATAATCCTGTTTTTTTAAAATCGTACGTAACCTGTGTTTGGATGTAGTTGAAGGATAAGTCGTTTAAGGCGTCCAGTTTTGATAATGGTTTTCACTTGCATTGTATAATTTCTCTACTATAATGTCTGCCTTGGACTGATCATTATGGGTAGTGACTGAAAGACAGGAGCTGAGTTTGACTTCGAATAGACGCTGATATTATCAGATAGTTAAGATTTTTTAAATAAACAAATAATAATTATAATATTAACAAATATAATAATAATAATAATAATAATAATAATAATAATAATAATAATAATAATAATAATAATAATAATAATAATAATAATAATAATAATAATAATAATAATAGGGTTTAAAGTAGCTCAGGAGGGTTTGCCCTGTGTGAGAACCACTTACTGTATATCTTAAAAATTATTCGTCAAGTGACTGCGCCTCTCTCATTAGGCCCAGTTGCCTTTCTGAAAGTCCTGGATGCCTAGACTAGCGACTATAATTTTAAATAATTAGGCGAGGCCTATATTTAGGCAGATCCAGAACGGTCGTGGCCATCGCCAAATACTGTAAATAGGCTAAGAGTGAAAGATCAAGGGGAGAAGATAACAAAATGAAAACTCTTCACTCTTTAACTATCTCCAAACTAGCTGTTTACCCGTCAAAAATGACGGGGGAACTTGACTATTTCCTAACCCGATATTTTGTATATGTTCTAGCATTTTTCAACGGTTTACCTTTGACCGGGAACATGGCTTGATAAACAGATTGATCGCTTAAATACATGTCAATAAAATGGCTGCTCGCTTGAATATAATTTTCCTCCTTCTCTTCCTCATACTCTTCGAAGGTTAAAATGCTAGCTTTTGCGACTAGCTGATGCTGGCCACTGCAAATGCAGAGTAAGGTTAAGGTAATGGTTCACACGTAGGGTCTGGTGCTGATCACCGGTTTCATGGCATCAGCCCATAGTTGGCTAAGCCTTTCATCGGCGGACGCTGGCCAACCTTTTCCGCCGAACCCATGGTTACCTTCGCAATGTTCCCATTGCTATACGCGTTTTACCTCTGCAATTGAGAGACGGTTGAGTCAACTTTTGGGCAAATACAGAGAACACTGGGAATTGTATTTGCGGTACATAAATATGAGAAAGGCGGAAAAGGGGTGGAAGATGGAAATGAGTAGGATAGAAATGTGGAAGGGAGGGTAGAGGGGGAGATAGAGCAATGAGGAGGAGTAGGTAGGGAAAAGAGAGGGGAAGGAGAGGTGCGAGAAGAGCTGTGGATAAGGGGTTGGGAGAGAGAAAGTGACGAAAGAGAGAGCAGTTTATGTGGCGTAGATGGAAAGGAAAAGGTAGGGAAAGGGAGGTTGTGGGGAAGGAGCTAGAAGAGTGAGCGGAGAATGTTATGGAAAAAGAGAGGAAGGGTGACAGATGAAGGATGGAAGAGGGGAGGGAGAATGAAAGGGACGGAGAAGAAGGGTGGGGTTGGAAAAAATGATGGGCTATTCACACGCACAAAGTAAGAAAGTTATAGGCCTATTAGTCATAAGACATATAGACGTCGTGTCTACCTAAGAAATCTGATAATTCCACAACAACCTGGATCTACTAGATCCTCTTCTCATGTAACTCTCCTTCGACCTCTGAATCAATCATCTCTCAAAATTTGCAATCGTGCTTTTTCATATGCGGCACCTGAGCTTTGGAACTCAATTCCAATATCCCTTCGCTGTCTACATCAAAGCCAAATAACAAACTATGAGTCACAATTTTCTCCCCTTCTTGCAACATCTCCTCATGTTTTTCTTTCTAAACTAAAATCATTTCTCTTTATAAAATCATTTCCTCCATAGCTATAGCATCCTGCCCACTTGCCCTTTTGATTAAATGACCCGGCATGAATGACCCACCTTTGGCTATAGCTACTTCATTTGAGATTGAGCGCGTAGGAATAAGGAGCTACTTCGGTGCATCTTTTGAAAGCGCTTTAGAAATTAACGAGATTTTACTTACTTACTTACTTTACTTACGTCGTGCTGCAGCTGATGGTAGTGATGATGATAATCCGTAAGCTGAGCCCATTTTGAAGTGACGTTACCTATAGCAACGCGTCGACCAGTGAGAACTCTTCAGCCTCAACAGACAGACACACGAACATATAGCTTTGGGATATATATATATATATATATATATATATATATATATATATATTAGGTGTTTACCCGTCAAAAATGACGGGGGAGATTGGCTGTTTTACCACCTGATTTTGCGCAAATGCAATAGCATTTTGCGGAATTATTTGTCCGTAACTCGCCGCCTTTTCCTTCAACCGAGTTAACGCCCATTCGCATGAATTTTCTAAAACTTGATAGCCAAGGTAAGTGTACTGATTTGGCAGTGTCGAACGACATGCAGTGCTTGATTCTCTTGTTTGCTGTGCTGCTTTTTCACGCCGAGCAACAGCCTGCTCCTCATTCTCACTTGATTGTCGGAAAGCTGGTGAACTCTGGACTTATTTTGTTTTGCACGGAAGGTTAGAAAGAGGAATAAAAAAGCTAAACAATGGTTCAAACCTCATCTTCTTAGCTCTTATATAGCCTGAGATATAGCAAATTCAAAAAAATTGGAAACTTTATCAGAATTCAAAACTTTCGCGAAATTCACCGATAATACTTATGTTCAAACATTCGGGTCATCGGGTTAGAATTGATAGATCTTTGCCAAAAGTCAACCGATTTTCAAACGTTTTGGTTTATTTTGTTCCTCTGACATCCCTTTACAACTTTGCCGCTGACCGCTGACAATTTTTTGCTAGGGGGCTTTGAAATTTTTTTTTGGGGGGAGAGGGTGATATTTAGGCCGTAAAGTGGACTCTACCCCTAAATTATTTTGTTTTGCACGGACGTTTAGAAAGCGGAATACAAAATCTAACCAATGGTGCAAACCTCATCTTTATATCTTCTATATAGCCTGAGATTTAGCAAATTTAAAACGTTACAGCAATCATTTCTGAAGAACACTTTTCCAAAAATTAAATCCCCAGTACGGTGACGGAGTCTGAAAATTTAATCCCCACTTGAGGGGTTAAATTTAAAAAAATAGGTATTGAGGTTAGGAAGGAGTGAATATATATAATAACGGGGGCGGGGCAGGGCATTGGGAGAGGGAAGGGAGGTTTGGCAGGAGGAAAGTGGGTTGTACGGGTTTTCGGAGCAGCGTTGTGTAGGTTTGGGAACAGGGTTTGGGGCCGGTGGTGTAGGGCGGAGCGGTGATGAGTTGGGGCCGGGGGCGATTGGGGAAAAGGATGGGGAGAAGGAATGGGGTTGGAAGAAAGGTGGAGAGATGGAAGGGAACGAAGGTTTGGGGCATGTGGGGTAGGGGCGGGTATGGGTTGGGACCTGAGGCTATTGGGAGAGGGATGGGGAGAGGGAAGGGTGGGGCTTTGGGGCCTGTGGGGGTAGGGCGGGGCGGGTACGGGTTGGGCCTGGGCGGGGATGTGTTGAGGCCGGGGCGATTGGGAGAGGGATGAGGAGAGGGAAGGGGATTGGGAGAGGGATGGGGCGAGGGAAGGGAACGGGGGTTTGGGGCCTGTAGGGTAGGGCGGCAGAGGATGGGTTGGGGCCGGGGCGGGGATGGGTTGGTGCCGGGGCGATTGGGAGAGGGATGAGGAGAGGGATGAGGAGAGGGAAGGGGAACGGGGATTTGAGCTGCAATTAAGACGCTTCGTTAAACGCTGCGTTGTTTATACAGTTTTGATTAAACAATTTTGTTGTTATGGCGACAGCGTCTTGCAAAATCTGCAGTGTATCGTTGCCGACAGACAGACCGGACATCGAGAATTATATAATAAGTTATATATATATGTAATATATATATATATATATATATATTTATTTTTTGTTTTATTTATTTTTATTATTTATTTTTTTTATTTTTGTGTGTGTGACCGGAACGAGAGTCACTTGCACACACACACACACACACACACACACACACACACACACACACACACACACACACATATATATATATATATTTATACAAATCTATACATACTCATGAGAGAAATGTACAAAGAACATTTGGTTAAAACATTTTCGACTATAACAATCTGGATTTAAAAACCTTGCCAATTCCTTAAAATGTGCTTCCTGAATTCCACATATAGAGATGAGTTTCTATAATCGTGAAGTCGGCACCTGAGATGAGTCATCTTAGTTACAATCTGCGTAGGCTTGATTTTCAAATTTCTCTGGAATTGCTGATTTCAATGACGCAGACAAGTTTTCAATGAGAAAGATTACGTGCAAGGAGATATTTTCATACAAACTACCCCTTTTTTCGAAACAGTTTTCTCTCTCTGTCTCTCTCTCTCTGTATCTCTCTCGGTCTTTCTGTGTCTTTGTGTGTGTATGTCTGTCTGTTCGACACTCTCTCTCCATTTGCTTCTTATCTGGGCTTGTAGCATAGCCCTTTAATAAAACTCATGTGTTTTCTAAATAATACTTTAAAAATGAACGATTAACAAACTCTAACATCAAGAAATTTAGAATCAAGAAAGTCAAAGCGAGAAAACAGAACACAAATTCTCATTGACTTACCTTAGACTTGGACTTGAACAGGATAACTAATAGCATTTGACTGTTTAAAAACCACTATGATATATCTCTTTCTGCTGTTTTCAGTTTCAAACACAACATAATTATCTGTTGAGAACGTTCACAAGGGGCGTATATCGACGGGGGCTATATTGGTATATACTGTATAACCCCAAAATCAGACTACCTTAAAATTTTTAATGCGTTTTTAAGATTTTCATAGTTTTAAGGTTTATACCTTCCATATCACATTATACCCCCAAATCAAATTCCTGGCTATGACCCTGGCGTTCATTTGCTTACTATGGAGATTATCGTAAATCTAAAAGTAAGACCCTTCCACCCTCGAAGATCTACTTTCATAACCACATGTACATCGTTGACTCCGAATATAATCGTAAGTCTAGAATTAGGATTCGATCACTCTAGAACAGCGGTTCTCAACCTGTGGGTCGCGACCCCCAAAAGGGTCGAATGACGATTTGCCAGGGGGTCGCCGGAGACCTTCAGAAATATAGGGTTGTCTCTTTTATTGTTATTGCGCAAAATTTACTCATTTTAACATGTAAAAAGGCTGACAAGCAAAAAAGAAAAAAAGGTCGTCAAGAAATTTTATTCTGCAGGGGCCAGAATTTCTCTCGGCGGGCCTGGTTGGGGGTCGCCACATCATGAGAATTGAATTAAAAGGGTCGCGGTACTATAAAGGTTGAGAACCGCTGCTCTAGAAGATCTATTTTCATACGAAGTGGCTTGACAATATCTTAAAATAAAGAAACAGAAAAGTTGGTTAAAAATGTTTCTCTCACCTAATCAGAGAAGGCGTCGAAGATCATGTTTGTCTTTACCAGCACATGAAGTTTCCTGTATGAAAAATATATTCAATTGATCGATTCACAGTTAAGGAAATCTATTTGGCTTTCTCTAAAAGGCCCACGGAAAACGAAATAAAAGGGCATTAGGCGGGCGACTGCCCTAAAGGAAAACACTCCCTCTAACCTGTAATCTGTAATGATTGAGATAACATTGTCAGACTGAGCATTGTTTAATTTTCTTTCTGATGCAAATTCGCGAATTTGCATTGCTGTGAGTTGTTCTTTTAGGCCATATTCAATGCCCGATTTGTTTGGTTATGCTTAATTACAAGTATGACATTTTAAAAGGATTATCTCTTAACGTCCATCAGTAGTATGACCTGTCAAATCCTGTTCTGATAGTAAACAAGTAAGTAAAATTTCCTGAATTTACATAGCGCTTAAGTTACAGGTAGACGTCAGAGATTCGTCAGAATGGCGGGTGGGTGGAAAAGCAGCATAGCAAACTTATGAACTTAACGCCCTAAACCTTTTATGTCATTTGGCAGAGTGCTACTGTAGGTTGATTTTTAGGACACTCATCTCTTCAGGTTCTATGTCATGCCAGGGCTTTATTGTTTCCATCCCTGCTTGTGCTTTGCCTCTTCTTTGATTTCTGCATAGGTTTTGTGAGGCTGTACATCTGCTTTCATCGTCATCCAGTCCATTAGCATCCTCTTCGGCCGCCCTTTAGTCTTTTTTCCTGGTATTCGTCCATCCATAACTGTTCTAAGCAATGTTTCTCCTCTTAGTACGTGTCCAATTCCGTCTCTCTGATTTCTTTTAATGGTGTCAGGCAGCGATCTTTCTTTTCACACCAACGTCACCTGATTTTCAGTAGAAGTGTTAAGATCCACTCTAAATTCTCTGTTTCCTCGATTGAGGAAGTGTCGGCAGATTTTGCCTTTCTACTCTCAGTTTGATTTCTTTATTTCGAGATCCAATAGAGAGAAAAAACACCATCACTCTCTGATTTTTCCTCTCAGTTTAATTGTAACACACGGTGACAATAAGCCTGAGACATTCACGCAACTATTTGTTTTGCATTGGGTGATGTTTTTTGTATATTTTCTTCAATCTGCTAACTCATGAAACTCCTTATTTCTTTTTCCTTTAAAATCATCGGCGATACCTTTTGATTTTTTTTCATGCCTTGGCTTTTTGATTTTGTTGCTTAGCTTCTTTTGCTATCGACGGAAAGTTTTTCCTCTTGTGATTTGATTCCATGACATGAGATTCCCACTTTCCTTGTCTCTTTTTCCCTTATCACTCTTTTCCTTATTTAAATTGTCAAAATCCATTTCCACGGCCATCATTCTTGGGTGGTCAGACTCAATGTCTTCAATCCTGAAGTTAAGATTGATCATTCTTTTATTTTTAATACACGCACGATTGTGCACGCTACCAAAAATTGTCGTTATTACGCAATACAATCTACAGTGTACAATTGTACATGTATGATCAACAAATCGCGTAGAATAATTATAGTATGCTTGCTATTCGAAAGTTGTTTTTCTCTAGTTCCGGTAGCCTTCAGTCGAATTCTGCTAACCTCATGTCGAAAATGTCTTGTTTTGTCGAAAGCGGAGTAGCGGAATAAAGGGATTGTTATTGATAAGTTGGAAGACTATCCATTTGTTAATTTTTGCAAACGGAAAGTAATTAACCATCTAAGCATTGACTGCACCTGGCGAATGAAAAGTAATATACGTCTATACGACACCCTTGATTTGTTTACAATGTGAAAGCAATATTAAGGTACATTTTAATTTTTACTTTTATTTTATCTGAAATTCATTAAATCAAACAGTTATATTAGCTAAGAATTTGATTTGGTGTGTTATCGGCTGTTTCTTCTATGCATATGTAAATTATATTGGTCATTCAACAAAGCCATGTTATTGTCGTCGTAAAAATGACCTGTGTAATGACCGTAAAAGGCCTGTGCAAAAATTACAGTGTATATGAATTTCTAAAGGTCGGTTAGCGCTGAGTTGAATTGGCCAAAGGTGCTGCTACTTTCGACGCCAATCTTGAGGCAATTGGTTTGGCATCAATTAAAAGATGTTTTTGTCAGTCAGTATGAAGCATTTTTCTCAAAACAAACGCATAGGCCTACTATGATTAAGTTTAATCCGAATAATATTGCTGTAAAGTGATTGTTATTACCGAGAAACACGGATAGCTCATTCTTAACTGGTCGGAAGATTTCCTTAACGGGTCAGAGAACAAACCGTTGTGCAGCCTCATAAAAATTGAAAATACGTTCAGTAGGATAGGCTATATGAACAGTGTTAATTTCATCAGTTGCAACTGAGAAACACTGACATTGCAAGAGCAGGACGCGAAGGAGGAATCTTCCTCCCCACTGTCCAACTGCATCTCTTTTACTGCTACATCCCCCCACCACTACATCCTCCACTGCTACATTTCCCAACAGCGCGATATATCCCCCCACTGCTCCAGGTCACAAATCGCACCCTGGACAAGAGTTGCAAATTCCGACTTCAAGTATATAAACGGTTACAAATATCAGAATCAAACACAATGCAGATTATGCGAAAATTACAGATATACAGAAAAAGCAAAGAACGAAATTAAATTTATCAATACATATTTATGATTAAGCAAAAGCATCATGGGAAATGTTTTATGTGCTTTTTCTGAATTGCTTTATGGCGTTCAGATTTCTTTTGACTAATGTGGTCAGGAATGAAAGAACCCATTAAAGAATTCTTATTCTTCCTAATCCAAAATAAATTTGGTTCCTTTGCGAATACGTAGCACGAGAGTTCACGTGCATCGAATGACGCTATTCGTTACAGTTTATCCCAGGGCCTCCGAGAGGGAAGGGCAGGGGGCAAATGCACAGGGGCCCGGCGGTCTCGAGGGGGCCCGGGCCGATGATGAATATGCATAATTAACAATAATACCAATATAACAATAAAGAAAGGGGCCCGGCGAGTAAAAGGGGACCCGGACCTGAGGACATCAAAAGCATCAAAATGAACAGTGTGAACAGGGGCGTCATTTGGGAGAGGGGCAGGCGACCCCCAAGAAAAATGAAGAAATAATGTATTACGTGAATAAATAAATGTGAAATGTGCAAGAAATCGCCAAAATTGTCCAAAATTTGCCGAAAAATGTCAAAAAATTTCAAAGTGGCCAAAGTTGGTCCAAAAATTGCCCAAAAGTTGCCCATAATTTGCCAAAATTTGGCCAAGTCTGGCCAAAAATTATCTTGCCCCCCAAGAAAAGTGTGAAATGACGCTACTGAGTGTGAAAAAGAGCGACAAGAAAAAAAGGTCATCACTAGTTTTCGAGAGGTGCAACATGACATCGTGTCGGTTAATTTGGGTTAAACCAATGACAAGCAACCAATGACAATGGGTTGTCAGCAATTTTTAAAAAAAATTCGGGGCCCGTCGGCTATTCTGCACAGGGGACCGGAATTTCTCTCGGTGGGCCTAGTTTATCCAATGTATAGTCCATGCTTTTTCAGCCAATCATAAGGACTAGAATCCAATCATTGCTTTACAAAGATCATACGCCATCATCTTTTCTTTTATCCGAGTCGATCTGAATGTTTTCAGTCGCATTTCATTTAAGTTTTTTCACAAACTTATCTCTGCATTTCAGAACTTAGGCAGTCTTGTTGCGAAACCCACATATTTTGTCATGGTTAGTTATGGTTATTTATGGTAAAGTATTTTGTTATGGTTATATTTATGGCTAATAAGGTCTATGAATATTATCCGACTCAGCCATACTCAATGTATCAAACGGAACGTGATATCATTGCAACAGCAAGTCTTTCTCATTGTTCACATGTAATTCTATCTTAATGCAAATATAATGAAAACGGAATCACTGGATATGATTGTTATTAACTTAATAAACGCGGATTTTTCAAATATTGCTGCTTTATGTTAACATACTGTATGCACTAATAACTTTGATGACAATATATACAGTATATACAAATATATACAGTAGCATATATATATATATATATATATATATATATATATATATATATATATATATATATATATATATATATAGAGGCTTATATATACCGTGACAATGCCAGATAGGCAAAAGCGGAGAGATATAAACATATTTTATATTTTTAAAATTAGCAAATGGATTGCTGAATCAATTCATATTTTCTTTGAGAAAAGTGGTTGGGAATGAAAGCACCCCTTAAAGAATTCCTATATGCTCTGCTCTGTCGTAATCCAGCAAAGAGAATGGCTGCGCTGAAACGAGGCAAATCTATTATTTGAAACATCCTGTCTTGCCGATTTTCACGAAAATACAGAATAAAATCATCAGAATAATCAATCAGTTCGGATATTGAATATAGTTTTTGCTGACATTGAATGTAGAGGTATTTCAGAAATTCCCAGGCGTTCACCTTTAAGCAAACTTCGTGAGAAGTTGCGATAATTTTCGGCGAATTGGAGAAAGAGATATTCCTGTGTAAAGTAGCAAATCCCAAAATTACTTGTAAATGTTCATCAAATATTTTTGACAATCTGTTACACATCAAAAGGGGCATGTGTAAATCAAGATTCGAAGGGCTGATATATGAAGATCTAATTTTGGCTCCGTTATGAAACAGTTCGAAACATTTCCAGCATTCGATGCGAGCTTCGTTGTAAGATTTTGTGGCTGTAAAGTAAAAATTTGCACGATAAGCAGATGTGACGCTTAGCAATAGCGAAGGAAAAGTTTCCTCGATCCTGTTAAACGCATCTTCTCCATGACTGTCTTGAAGATAGAGTGGGACTGAGTTTCTAAGCAGTTTGCGAATAAAGACCTTTAATTCATTTTCGAGGATTGACTGATCACCATCAAAGTATTCCCATGACTCAGAGTCGAATAAAGTACAGTTAAAATTTTCAGCGCAAACGACGTAATCTTTGCTTGTTTGTCTTTGAGTAACACTGTCGACAGACATCAAACGAAGATGTGCCTCAATTGCTGCGTGAAGATTTCTCATTTCTGGTAAAAACCATTCACATTCAGACAGATATTGAGCACGATGTCCGTTTAATTTCTCATTGAGGGGACATGAGTCATACATGCTGGGAACTTCTTTTACGAATCTCTTTGAAACCACTAGAAAGTAACGGTGAGATGTGTCGCAACATATATCAACGATGCTAGGTGTTTCAGTCAAGAATTTCTGCACCATTTGCATTTCTTCATTTTCCAGATGACTCATTATATTGCATTCAGGAATGAAATAATTGGGGCAAAATTTCTCATCTAGACATCTGAGAAACCGGCAAAACAATATATCTACATAAGTGTCTGCGTTTTGTTCATGCCAAAATTCCGGAGGAAATTCTTCGCAAGCCCACAACATGAGTGTTTTAAAAAAGTATGTTTGAAAGCATTTTTTGCTTTCGCCACCGTAGTACTCTGAAAATCTTCTTTTGGTTAATCTAATGGCATGATAGGCGAGTTTCTGATCTGGCGTCCAACCGTGAATCAATAGAAGTTCCGATTTTGAGAATGAGAATCTCCATTCTGTGTCGTCACAAGAGCTCCATGTACGAAGTTTAGAAACAAAATGACAACCGCCTCTTGTTATCCTGGCGATCAATTTCTCACTTGGCCATCCGTGAAATCTTTTGCGCTTTCTCCATTCTTCGGCTTCAACTGGCCAATAAGGACAGTAGACTGCGAACACTCTGTCATAGACTATTACTTTATGATTTTGGTTAAGGAAAGATCGACGTTCATCTGTTAGCCTTTTCTCAGACGGATATGATGGACCTCCTGTTTTTATGTTCCTTAACTCCAGTGGTCGTCGGAAGTATGTGGGATTATCCTTGGTGTTGTCTCGATCAAGTTTCAATCTTACAAATCCTGGCGGTGTCTGGTTGCTGTCTATTCGAAGAACAGTGCATTTGGTATTTTTTGGAGGATTTCTATTCCAAGGAATTGCACAAATATCAAAATAGTATTGTAAGGCATCCCTGTCTGTTTGGTTGGCGAAAGTATATTTTACCGGTAATTCATAAAAACTACCACATGGTAGGATATGTGAAAAACGCAATGCGGTGAAACTCCTTAAACGAAATTTGGTATAATCCATATTTCCACAGCACTGGAGCTTTGGATCAGAAAGAAGAATTTGATTTTTCTTCGAATATTCACTCCAAAAATAATGCCTGTAATTAACAAAACTTTATTTTTGGCCAATTGATTTCTGTCGTGAGGCCTTGAAAGGCTCCATGTTAAAAACAGGAGGATATCTTGTTATTGAAATCCAAAGTTGTTGGTCATTGTTGAAGTTTTGCATGTGGCCAGCAATAGAAAACTCGATTTGCACTATGACTTTGTACAATCAGACAAAAATGGCTTTTCAACATTGTCAATTTTGAACATTATATTTCATAAATGAAATCTAGAGATTTATTCTAAGCCGTTTGCATATAATTCCTTTGACAATTGTCGGGATCTTCCTAGATATTAATTCAGTTCCAATTGCATCTTCCGCCAAGAGTTCTTGAAATCGCCACTGGTCATATATACAGTATATACAGTATATAGGCATATACCATTTCCACTAAAAACAAGCCAATGCATTTTTATCAGCCAGCCTTACAAATACTGCATGAACCGATTTTTAAAATGTTTTTAGTTTTTGAATCGGGATACAATTATCTGAGTCAACATGAGCTTCGTTTTTAATAATTTGACTTGCATAATGCATCAGTAGCAGCCTATCAAATAATGTCATATAGACAAGCTGACGTTTGAATTTATGTTCAAAGTGTCAGAGCGTCTGCTATCACTGGACCCACCGACAATTCGCGCAACTGAACCACATCGATCGATTTTCCAATTTTCCAAAGCAAACAGTTTAAACTACCATGACGCCAGTCAGGTCCGGATTAACGTCCGAGTGGGCCTGAAACTGCATATTTTAATCGGAGTTATATTAGTAAATTTGTAATGTTTCATAATGACAAATGCGACAAGAGATTGAGAGAACTGTCCCATTAAGCACTGTAAATACAACACCTGACAGACTAGACTTATTTAAATCTAAAACATAATAAATTACATAATCCATTGTATCCTTAATCCAATAATCTAAATTACTAAATATTTTAACAAAATTCTACGAAACTGAACTGTCTTTGATTGAGTTAATTAGCTAAAACCTAAATCCTAAACTTGTTGGGATTTGTTAAACAGCAAATTGTTCAATTACTGAATTTAAATCAAGCTGTTGAAGTAAAAAAAGTCAATCATAGTCCAATAACGGTCAAATGTCCTGTCGCTGCTGTGCACAGAAAACAGCGCCAGGGCATTTGGCCGTTCTTGGTCTATCATTGACCTTAATTCGCTTTTGATGCGCTTCTGCTGTGAGAATGAACTTTGGCCGCTGCAGTTACTGGTCATTAGACAAAAATACACGCTTAATGCAATGGAGACATTTGGGAAGGCAGCAACTAGGCCATGGATTTTAATAGATGTGAACATCTGTATTTGGCTGCTTTCGCTTCTAACATTTTGGTTTTCAATTGATGTGATTTCATTGCTAACTTTGTTAAGCAAAGCAACAAACTCAACAATTTCATATGAAAACTGCATCTCAAGGTCGTCAATGTAGATTTGACCAAATTTTTGGCCTTTGCTCGCAAATCAGAAGAAGTCAAAGCGATAACCTGGGACAGAAAACCAAATCTTTCATGCATAACACTATATGCAGTGATTAGGGGTCTGTGGGTATACCCGTACCCGCGGGTTTACCCGTACCCGACCCGTACCCGTGGGTTGGGTATGGGTTGGGTAGACATTTTACGGGTTGGGTTGGGTACGGGTACAACAGTCACGGGTACGGGTATACCCGTAATTTACCCGAAAATTGATGTATTTTATCATACACGTATGTCAGGTTCACAATTTCACATTCATTTCACAGCAACAATATAAATTGACAGAATTATGTTCAGACTTCAGAAGCTCGATGAGCTGCTATTAATCAGGTCACATTACAAAAAACACATTGTCATTTGTCAGCAATCAATCTCTGTGACTTGCATGCGGAATGTACTGTAGGCCGTTGACAGTAGTGAGTTGAGTTCACTGCTTGTTATCTCCTTAGTATGCATTTTTTTAATGTATGCACAAAGTCTAAAACTCTAGGCTATATTTGTTTAATTGTGTTTGTAATTTTTATGCAAGACTGCTTAATTTTTATCTATTTTATTTCATACTTTGGCAAATTGGCAGTTGTCATCACAGACTCACAGTCCTTTGCCATTAACACTGCATTAATAACAATTCATTAAGAATAATTTAGTTCACCTTTGTAAAGTTTGTACCTAAAGAAAAGAATTTTTAAGAACAATACTTGTCTAGGTCCCTACTGTTTAGTTTGTTTTCATATTATTGCAGTTAGCACTGCCTGTTGCAACAAAACAGACAGAAATTTAAGTAATTCCCCTTCTCCGAAAACACAATCCCGAGACGGGGTTTTGTATTGGGGAACGGTGTTTACATTTTACACGGCCCAACCACGGGTATTGACGGGTACGGGTATACCCGTGGGTTGGGTCGGGTTGGGTACAGATTTTTAATGATGGGTTGGGTCGGGTCGGGTACAGTCTAACAATTCACGGGTTGGGTTGGGTAGGAAAAATGCTGTACCCGCAGACCCCTAGCAGTGATCCTTTGATTCAAAGCTGCTAAGAGCTTGTCAATAATTGGAATGAATGCGTGTAATTTAAACTTGTTAGACGCTGTTAATCATCCGGCATCGTATGTTTCTGCATCATTATACTCCCATCGTTTATTTTGCTTGATTTTTCTTTTATCCTCTTGATGGTACGCGCCGTTTTTGTAGAGAACCTTGCATTTCTGTCCAATTTAAGTGAACAGAAAACAAATGCTTGTCGTGAGTAAAGAGACGCTATTTCATTTGGAAATCCTGCTAACAGTTTACAAGAATTGTACCGCTGTTCTTCACGCCATCTATAATATTAAGATCCTTGCTCTGTATGTCTGTTACCTTCAAGCGTTCTGATTGGTTGGCTGTGTGAGCGTTCTGATTGGTTGGCTGTGTGACGTTCTCATTCGTTACCTTCAAGCGTTCTGATTGGTTGGCTGGGTGAGCGTTCTGATTAGTCGTTCTGGAACCTTAGGCTTCGCGAAGCGAACGGCGACGCGAAGCGAACGGCGACGCGAAGCGAACGGCGACGCGAAGCGAAGCGAACGGCTTCGCGAAGCGAAGGGCACGCGAAGCGTTTGACGAAGCGTACGTTGCAGCGTCAGAGCTTGGCTACGTGGCGTATGTGCATCATTGAAATGTTGTTCAGTAACATGAATTCAATGATTGGGTTTTAGTATTATCCTGCACTGCGAGCGAAGCGAGCGCGAGCGAAGCGAGCATCTTTCTAGTACTCTAATTAGAGGCTTATCATCTTAGGTAAACGGCATTTTTAAACCTTTGAATTTTGAATTACCTATAGTGGCGCTAACCCTACGTCACCGTGTAATGTAATATCATCATCCTCCACTCTGCCACACCGGCGCTGGGCGATGACATGAGTTAACCCTAATCATACTGAGTGGGGTCATTTTGGACCCCAGACGCATAATCAGTTCAATATTTTTTTAATGGTTCAGAATTTCTTCAACAAACTTTAGGAGTTTGTCACATATATGTTTACCTTTCTAGAAAATATATTGAAGTTAAGAGTCGTAGTAAAACTGGAGAGGTATCGTCTAAAAATTGTTGGGGTCCGAAAAGACCCCAGAGCTTTTTTATTCTAAGTTTTAAAATTCTGTTTATATTTTATGTTTTATTTTATTTATAACATGTATTTCGATGATATTCAGAGTAAGACATGTCTAGTAGACCTACATGAGACAATTCATTATCTAAAACCAGCCGAAATTAGAGAAAGATTCTAGTACAGATGAAAGTGACTTTAGCGATCCAGAAACGAACTCAGGTGAAGATCAAGATCATGTATCTGAAGTTTCTGATATACCGGACACTGAAACTGCAAGTGATTCTGAAGTGGAGAATGTTTGAATTCCTTATAGACAAGAATCTGACAGAAGAGGAGCATTATGAGGTCGTTGAAACAATAAAGAGACAGAGCGAGGCAGAGGTTGTGGAAGAGGCAGAGGCCGTGGAAGAGGTAGAGGTCGAATAGAGAGAGACAGTGACATAGCCACCAATGCCCTAGGAGATGATGATCATGATACTTTACTTGGTAAAGATGGCACTGTGAGGATAAAGACACAGCCAGCTCAGGGAAGAAGAGGTGGACAGACTATTGTAAGGCAGGCTGCCGTGATTACAGCAGAAGCTCGATGTTCCAGTATTACTGAAGCCTTTCGACTTTTTCTTACTCAGTCACTTGCTATTCAAGTTGTCCAAGAAACCAATCGAGAAGGCGACAAGAGCACTTATGAGTGGAATCTTCATCCTGGAAGTCCTAAAGAGTGGAAAGATGTTGATGAAACCGAGATTTATGCTTGGATCGGTCTGTGCATCTTAGCAGGTATCCAGAAATTAAACTTCGAGCCTGTATTATCTCTGTGGTCAAATGCTGAAGGAAGGCCAATATTCAGAGCAGTGATGTTGCGTGATAGATTTCAGGCCACACTGGAGTGTACGAGGTTTGATAATAGGAACACTAGAGATGAAAGACTGATTACAGATAAATTAGCTGCGTTTTCTGATATCTGGAATATGTTTCAAGCACACCTTCCTAAAATGTACATTCCAGGACCTGATCTATGCGTTGATGAACAGTTGGTTGCTTATAGAGGTTGTTGCTGGAAACCAGCCAAATATGGAGTGAAAATCTGGTGGCCATGTGATTCGGAGACAAGTTACCCACTCAAAGGACAAGTTTATACTGGGCGCAGAAGTAAAGAGCAACAAGAAGTTGTGAGCAGCAGTTTGTCTGTGACAGCTGCATATAAGCTA
Source organism: Metaphire vulgaris (assembly GCA_018105865.1). NCBI lineage: Eukaryota > Metazoa > Annelida > Clitellata > Crassiclitellata > Megascolecidae > Metaphire > Metaphire vulgaris. The sequence continues at coordinate 26,036,542 of CM030832.1, read as the reverse complement.
TTATGCAGATTATCAATAAAGAATTTGTGTGTGACAGTTGCATTGAATGATCTATGCAAACATTTACAATTTTTAGAAAGTTAATTTTCATGACGACTAAAAACTATATCTTTTAGTTTTATGGTATAAACAGGCCAGATAGGTCTAAAAAAGACATTGATTTATGTCTTTTATAATTAATTTTACTCATTTAACAACTGTTTTTATACTGAAGAGACTTGTTGTAAGCCAAATCATAGAAAGGTTTGTATTAATAACATGGGAATTCATTGGGGTCGTTTTGAACCCCACTCAGGTTGCGAAATATGTTAGTATGATTAGGGTTAACTGCAGGCTTGACCATGTGACAGATTTGTCTGTCCAACACCCATCCCATCGTCCCATGGGATTTCCATTATAATATTAATATGAAATAATAATCATGTGTAATACAGTTCAAATGAAATTGTGAATTATGAAATATATGAAAGTTTACGTTTGATGCCTTCTAAATAGGACTACGTTTACAAAGAGACGTGTAAAACGACAGAATTTATTAACTCTACTATATTTTATGTCTCACCACAAAATGTAGATGCACATATTATAAGTGGCGGCTCTAGGATTTGGCAAGTGGGGGCCGTTGGGACGGCATAATTAGATCGTCTATACTAAGGGCAAATGTAAGCCGAATTTCAAATACATTTTTTGCAATAAATTCATATGGAATATATCATCGTATTTTGACAAATCAAAATATTAAGCAACTTTTGTTCAGAATTGAATATCGAACAAGTACTAAAAATCGGTAAGTAGACCTACATGCGTCTGCAAAGAATTTATAAAACTTCAACTTACCCATTGTCTAGCTGAATATGAATGCGTCACCGGCAATTACGTCCGCATAGAAGTCGTCATTGTCGTCGTTTGGCAATTTGACATCTATTTCCACAACGATCGACTGGTTCAGATGATATTGAAACATTATGGTCTCTGCCTGAACTGACTCTATCCCCTCTCTCTCTCCCTCTCTCCGCCATGTATCATCTCAATTTCCAGAACACATAGGCCTACACTGGTGCACTGCCAATTCTAACTGCTTGACTAAAGATAAACATCTAAACTTCCTCACTGGCTGATTGAAGTTTGGCACCGTTCAAGTTGCATAGCGTGGCCGGTTGTTGGATGGTTCGACTGTGACACTAATGTTCCTTCTCGAGCTATCTAACCCAGCTATTAACAGTATGGGTCCACTGGGGGAGGCATTCAATATGGGGCACGGGCCCCCGGGCCCCCATGTGGAGCTGCCACTGAATTATATTATGCATATATGAAGAAAAAGAAAAGTAAAAAGCTTCGAAATGGTTTAAAAATTAAAAATAATAAGAGAAGCTCTGTCCCACGAGTCCCATGAGATGGGATGGAACAGTGCTGTCCCATCCCATCCCATCCCATGGGACGAATACTATGGGATTCCCATGGGACGTCCCGTCCCACCCATGGGACGTCCCGTCCCATGGACAAGCCTGGTTAACTGCCTCCACGGAGTCCTGTCTTGTGAGACCCGATTGGCTTCAAGATTACTGTTCGAATAAAGTTACCCATAGTCTCCAACGTCACCTACCTGATACGAGTTCAATCATTTCTAGCTTACAGCAATAATCTCGATCAGTGTCTGACTATTTCGATAAAAATTCTGCGTTCGATAGACTTATAAGTTATAACTCGAACCCGGAAGTTCAAAATAGTTTCTATTTTCAACTTAATGGCGCCCATTAACCGATCTGAACGACAAGTGGGGTAATAATAGGCAGTATGACCAGGGCCATATTAAGGCGGTGGCTGAGGGAGCTGTAGCCCCCGGCCCACCATGAAAAATAGGCCCACCGATTTTCCATCTTTTTTTTTGCTTGTGAGAACGTTTTGCAAGCGACGTAACCTTTTTTATGCTCGTCAGCCCGATTTGGAAGGGAGATAACCTTTTTTGCGCGTCAGCACGATATTTTCAGTATAGGCGACGGGCTTTTTTTCTTAGCCCCCCGGCCCACTCGGACCTTAATCCGGCCCTGAGTATGACACTGTATTACTTTATGAGTCATGTAGCCTAAAAATACGCAAATTGGAAATACACTGCAGCTGCTACTGTGTCTATTTACTGCATAAGCTCGTGCATCAAAAGGCAATGGGCGCGTGGATCCGCCTTTCTCATCCGGCCATGTCATCGGCTCTGGCGAAGTTGGTTATAACAGAAGAAACTGATGAATATAAATAAGATACGATGAAGTCAACGGGTCACGTGACCAAAGTAAGTCCTTAAGGCCATTTCGAAGAGATCAGTGGAAAGCATGGGAGTTCCATTCAAATGCGACATCTGTATCAGACGACTACAGTCATGTAAAGGTACAAAGGTATAATCCATCCGCTCAGCGCCCGTACAGAGAACCGAAGGGTTAGCGCCTTCAGTTTTACATAGCAACGGCTGAATGAGGGCGGTTGCCAGCCTTTCCCTCACCGCCTCTCCTTCCACCGAGTTAACACCCGATGTACTCATTTTAATCTTAAATCATTAAAAATAAAAGCAATTAGGTTAATAGCATTTTCAAATAGATATTCAAATGCTAGTCATCTTTATAAAAATCTAAATATTTTAAATGTCACTAATATTTATAAACATCAAAGTGCAATATTTATGTACAAATACATAAATAATCTACTACCCAAAATAATTTATCTAGAGGAGTATTTTAAAACAGTAAATAAAAGAAACATGTACAATGTAAGAAATAGTGATAAAATATTTATTCCATTTGCAAGAACTAATACTAGACTTCTCACAATAAAAATATATGGCCCACATACATGGACCAATCTCCCTACTCAGATTAAAAATATACCAAACCTAACACTGTTTAAAAAGAGACTTAAACAAATAATTCTACAGGATTAGACATACTTTAAACTTTAATCTTTAATCTACCTTAATACAGAAACTTATATGCTATGTGTATTTTTTTACTTAAATTCAAATCATTAAATTAATTCTTAACTTGTGTCTGCTATCATTTTCAAATTTTCATATGTACTGGTTACTTTCTTGCTGGATCCATGATCCCTTCAGTAACCATTTATTTCTTTCTTTCTCAATTTGATTTGTTACAATATTATTATTGGACAAGTACATAGGCTTATGTACCTGTTATTTTTGTTTACATGTTATGTAAATTGTGGAATAATTATGGAGAAATAAATAAAGAAGATGTCAATAGAAAATAGATTTCAATTTCTAAAATTGACGCTAATTATATTTGCGGTCAGTGACGGTTACAGGAATTCTTGGCGGGGGATGAAAAAATGCATTGGACGCTGGTAAGGGAATGCAAAGTGAAGAATAAAAACAAAAAAGAGAAAAGGTCATTATTAATTGTGTTTTGCTCACTAAATTTTAAGAAACCTTGTCAAAAAAACGACAAGAAGGTCATTTGCAGTATGTTTCACTAATTGTTTTAACTCACCGTAAGATATGTTGACAAGCAGAAAAAGGTAATCCGCAAGCCTGGTGGGGGGATGCATCCCCAGTCATCAACATGATGGAACCACCACTGTGTGCGGTTCATCATAGCGATGTCATTGTCGTCGTAATCCTATCGCATGAAGAAGCTTGTGTAAAGATTACGTCTGAAATTAGCACTGCGTTGAATTGGCCAAAAGTGCTGATATAGTTTTGACGCAATCTTGAGGTCATAGCTTCTGTTCGATCAAGGCAAAACGATTTTGTCAGAATGGAGGGATTTTTTTTCTTTAAAAATCGAAATTCAATATTAATTTTAATTAAACGGAATATCACGTAATATTATTGTTGTTAAGTAGCCGTTATGCAGGCTCATAATAACATGAATTAGCGTACATGAACAGTTTAAATTCGATCGGTTGCAACTGAGCAACGCTGACAGAAGTTGAAAATTCCGACTTCGATTATATGAATGTAATTATCAGAGAAAAAACACAAATTATTTGAGAATTACAGACACAGAAAAAGCAAATATCGAAATGGATTTCATCAAGACACAAAAGCATTATGGGAAATGAAAATTGTGCCTTTTCTGCATAGCATCCTGCCACTAATAGGGTCAGGAATGAAAGCACCCTTTAAAGAATTCTTAAATACTCTGCTCTGTCGTAATGCAGCAAAGAGTATGACTGCGCTGAAATTAGAGTTATTCATTAATTGAGACATGCATGGTCGAACGAAATCTGACCGGTTAGTTTGATAGAAAGTCGAATTAACGGAATAAGAACAATCAGTCAACTCAGATATTGAATATAGCTTTTGCTGACATTGAATGTAGACGTATTTCAGAAATTCCCATGTGTCCAATTTCAAGCATACTTCATGAGAAGATACATTAGGATTGGAAGAAGATACATTTCTCTGCAAAGTAGCAAATCCCAAAATAACTTGCAAATGTTCATCAAATATCCGTGATAAACTGTTACATATCAAAACAGACACGTAAGAAGAAAGATCATAAGGACTGTGAGATATAAATCCAATCTGGACTTTGTTTTCAAGCACTTCTAAACATTTCTCGCATTCAGTGAGACATTCGTTGTAAGACTGCATGGCCGTAAAATAAAAATTTGCACGGTTAGCCGATGTGACGCCATGCAGTGTTGAAAAAGTGGATTGTCTAGTTGTCTTGAATATCGATTCTTCGTCTTCACTCATTCGACAGTACACTACAACTGAACTTCTCAAGAGTTTGCGAACACACATCCGTGTTAAATTTTCAGTTGCTGACTTTTCCATATTTAAACATTCGAATGACTCATACCCTTCGCTGTTCAACGAAGCCAAATCAAAATTTTCAAGACAAACGACGTAATCTTTGCTTGCATATCTTTGAGTAACACGGTCGACAGACATCAGACGAAGATATGCCTCAATTGCTGCGTGAAGATTTTTCATTTCTGGTACAAACCATTCACATTCAGACATAAAATGCGCCATTCGTCCATTTAATTCTTTATTGAGAGGCGGAGTGCAGCATCGTGATGAAGCATGCATGTTCGAATGGCACTAAAGTCGTCGATATTTCATCTAGAAATGTGCTCTCATTGTCAACGATGCCAATTTTATTTCTCAAGAATATCTGCAACAATTGCAATTCTTTCTCAAAACTATCTTCACCTTCCAGATGACTCATTATATTGCATTCAGGGATAAAATAACTTGGGCAGAATTTATCTGCTAAACATTTGAGAAATCGAAGAAGCAATGTCTGTATACAATTTTTGAGGCTCTGTTTAATCCAAAATTCTGGAGGGAATTCTTCGCAAGCCCAGAACATAAGCGTTTTGAAATAGTAGGTTTGCCATGCTTTGTTTCCGTTTCCACCATAACACTCAGAAAGTCTTCTCTTAACGACTCGAATGGCATGATATGCGAATTTCTGATTTGGCGTCCAACTGTGAATTAGTAGAAGTTCCGCTTTTGAGAATGAGAATCTCCATTCTGTGTCGTCACATGTACGAAGTTTAGAAACAAAATGACAACCGCCTCTTGTTATCCTGGCGATCAATTTCTCATTCGGCCATCCGTTAAATCTTTTGCGCTTTCTCCATTCTTCGGCTTCAACTGGCCAATAAGGACAGTATATTGAGAACACCACGTCGAACGCTTTTATATTACCATTTACTCTCAAACACGCCCGTTCTTCTTGTGTTAGCCTATGCCACGTTAGTGTGTCCCTTAAAAATGGAGGTCGGTGGAAGTCAATGGGATTATCCTCCGTGTTGCTGTCTCGATCGATTAATGATGGGCCTCCTGTTTTTATGTCTCTTAATACGGGTGGTCGGCGGAAGTATGTGGGATTATCATCCGTCTTGTCTCGATCGACAACCAATCTTGCAAATCCTGGCGGTGTCTGTTTGGTGTCTATTCGAAGAACAGCACACTTGGTATTTTTTGGAGGATTTCTGTTCCAAGAAATTGCGCAAATGTCATAATAATAGTACATGGTATCATCATCTGTGGGATTTAGTGCGCAATATTTTATCGGTAGTTCGTGATAACTACCACATCGTAGGATATAATAAGGATCCAATTTTGTGAAACTTCTCAGACGAAACTTCGGATAATCCATACTTCCACAGAAAGGGACTCTTGAAACCAAAGAACAGATTGATTTTTCTTTGAATACTCACTCCAGAAGTAATATCTAAAATTAATAAAACATGAATTTCGGCCAATCGGTTTCTGTCGTGGCGCCCCTTGAAAGGTTCCATGCAAAAATAATAGGATATTGTAGAATTGCAATGTAAAATGGTTTGTTGCTCTTAAATGTTTAGCAAGTGACCATGTATTAAAAGGATCGCATTATTCGCATCGCTTCTTTTGGATAAAAGCGCTAGATAAATATTTGGCGGGGCGTCGCTCGAATAGTCACGTGGCGCCAACAGACTTCTTCCATAATTCAAAAACGCCTTTGCAGTCGTCATCGCTTTCTCTTCGAGTCCACTCGCTATTTTACACGTCACCATGTCAAACAATAATACTAATAATAATACTAATACTAATAATAATAATAATACTACTACTACTACTACTACTACTACTACTACTACTACTACTACTACTACTACTACTACTACTACTACTACTACTACTAATAATAATAATAATAATAATTATTATTATTATTATTATTATTATTATTATTATTATTATTATTATCATCATCATCATCATCATCATAATCATCGTCATCCAGTTGCTGAGACATAATAGAAAACCCTTAAATAAACCGTTTTTCAAGACAGATAAGAAAACTTGGATTACCTTTGAAATCTTTAGAGTTTTTACGAAAACCAGGATTATTAGGGTCATTCAATTGTTTGAGTATAAATTGAGGCATATGAATTGATTTCTCTTCATAAACCACAAGCGTTTATTAGCACTAAGATCTAACACATTAACTGCAAACCATCATAGTGGTTAGTTATCTCTTGGTATTGCAATGATTATTTGCCACAGTAACGCTGGATAAGCTAATTTATTCAACTCCCGAGTTAGCTGCTTACTTCAGCAGAAATGTGAAGTCATAATTATCACAGAATATCAAAATTACTATATATATATATATATATATATATATATATATATATATATATATATATATATATATATATATATATTATAAACATACAGGGTGTAAAAGTAAAAATTGGACCGATGTTTAGCATTTAATCTTTCCCGCGTGTGTAGTGATTTCAATACCATTTATAGACGATATATCTGGGAATGTGTCCGATGTAATTGCCAAATTGCATGCTGATATCTTTAATGTTTGCTAAAATATGGTCAAAAAACTAGAGACACAATTTCTAAAATTGACAACAGAATGTAACGTCATAATAAAGTGATAAAAATTATTTTGTTTTTTTGCCCTGAAAAGGGCCGTTTTAAAGGGTTTTTTAGATGATTTGTTGCGGAGCAGGTGCTTAAAATGCCCACCCTTAGCCTTCACACATGCCGACAAGCGCTTGTTCACTGATAGTATCGACTTCTTGATCTGGTCTTCAGGCAAACTCTCCCAGATATTCTTCAGCACAGTCTTCAACTTCTTGATGTTCTGTGGCTTTGGCTGATACTTTTGATATTTGTCGAGCATGATTTCCCAGACGTGGAAGTCAAGTGAATTGATATCTGGAATCGAGTTGGGTGGCCAGTCATCTTTCTTTATAAAACCTGGACAATGTTGCTTCAGAAAAGCCTGGTTCCTGAGAGCAGAGTGGGCAGGTGCTCCGTCTTGCTGGAATATAAAATCTTCCCTTAGCAAATCATGACAGTCCTGCAGGAGATCTGGTAGCAGCTGAGTTACGTAGCACTCGGCGTTCACTTTGGATTTGTCTGGTACGAAGTGCAGGCGACCCTTACCCTGATGGCACACTCCAGCAGACACCAGTACATGTCTGGAAAACTTTGCCCGATGCCTGACAAGTCGTTCTGATGGCAAATCTCTTTTCCTTCCCATACCCCACACTCGCTTGCCTTGACTGTTGACTGGCGGATCAAGGTAGAAGGCCTTTTCCTCAGTGAAAGAGACCTTCTTAAGTCGCATCAGACGTCTGCAGCAAGACAAGCGAGACAAGCGAGACAAGCGCTTGTTTCTGGCTGCGACGTTGTCAATTTTAAAATGTGTGTCTCTAGTTTTTTGGCCATATTTCAGCAAAAATCTAAAGTTATCAACATGAAAATTTAGAAATTCCATCCGACTCTTCCCCAGGTATATGGCCTATACATTTTATTGAAATCACTACACACGTGGCCGAGGTATTAAATGTTAAACATCGGCCCCTTTTACTTTTACACCCTGTATATACCTAATGTATATAGTGCCTTTGCTAATACAGAACATGTATTTGGGAAAATGTGTAACTTCACAGTCAACTGCTATTTAGAACTCTGCTTGGATGTAGTCGAAGGATAAGTCGTTTTAAAGCGTTCAGTTTTGATAATGCTTTTCACTTGTTCTTTACTATAATGTCTGCTTTGGGCAGTGTTGTATAGTATTTGAAATACAAGTATTTGAAATACGTATTTGAAATACATTTGATGTATTTTGTATTTTGTATTTTATAGTCACTGAGAAAGTATTTTGTATTTTGCATTTTAAATACATATCAGGAGTATTTTGTGTATTTGAAATATAATTTTACAGTCAAAATACTTTTCTGTACTTTATTAGCAGTAAGCAACTGCCAACAAGTCACACCACTAATTGCGCCTTCTCGATCAAAGATGGATCTGATCAGTGCCAACAATGACATGTAGACCACTTAGTGCACTTACCCCAGTAAGCAGCCGGGCGTGACCTTGTCCAGTTCACTGAGTGCAATTTAGTTCAATAACAACCCTGTTTAGATGAGTTCTGAACTATAGTCCTGATTCGTGACCCACAAATATAGCTGACACTGTTTCAATAACGGTTCTATTTCTTAACTTTTCCATTTTATTCTATTACAGTTATAGCAAAAGTTATTAATCACTTTTCAGTTAGAGTTACAGTTACAGTTAAGTGACATTTTTACCAGTTATTCGAGGTTTTCAGTTAATGTTATAGTTAACTTAAAGAACACTGTGGTGAAGTCAGCAAAGTTTCGGCAATGCCAGTTATTCTCGATGGTACACACTTTGCTAAAAAACCAAGATGGGGAGAAAGTTGTGACTACATATCTAAAGTGTATACTAGTGAATTTTATGTTGGTGCTGACAACTGGCTTTAACTGAGCAGGCCCAATTAATCGTTATTGCCAATTTAATCAATGCATTTAATCTGAATGTACTAGCTGTCGAAGTATAAATATTTCATTCTGCAATTTCTGCTGTTACCTTTGCTGTAGTGTTGACTGTTGAGTGTTGACACTAGACAGGCACTGTTTTTGTTGTACTTTTATTACACTTACCTTACTGCACTTATTAAAGCACTTGGAATTAGAGACTAGTAAGCCCTTTACACTGGGTCGATAGTCATGGGGCCGTGAAAGTATTTTGTATTTGAAATACATTTCTGAAAATATATTTTGTGTTTTGTATTTTAATCTCCTCCCAGAAGTATTTGAAATACATTTTAAAGGTATTTTGTATTTTGTATTTGAAATACTTTTAAAAAGTATTTTATACAACACTGGCTTTGGACTGGGCATTATGGTTAGTCACTGAAAGACAGGGAACTAAGTTTAACTTCGAATAGACGTCGATATTCTCAGATAGTTTTTTTAAATAAACAAGTAAATATAATAATAATAATAATAATAATAATAATAATAATAATAATAATAATAATAATAATAATAATAATAATAATAATAATAACAACAATAATAATAATAATAACAATGTTTAAAGTGGCTCAGGAGGGTTTGCCCTGTGTGAGAACCACTTATATCTCATAAATTATTCGTCAAGTGGCTGTGCCTCTTTCATTAGGTCCAGTTGCCTTTCTGAAAGCCATAGAAGCCTAGACTAGCGACTATAATAGCAATTAGGCGTGACATAAATTCCTGCCGCTCCAGAGCGGTAGTGGCCATCGCAAAATACTGTAAATGGGCCAAGAGCGAAAGATCAAGGGGAGAAGATAACAAAAGGAAAACTCTTCACTCTTTAACTATATCTAAACTAGCTGTTTGCCCGTCAAAAATGACGGGGGAACTTGACTAATGACTATTTCCTAACCCGATATTTTGTATTAGGCCTATATTCTAGCATTTTTCAACGGTTTGCCTTTGACCGAGAACATGGTTTGATAAGCAGTTTGAAGTTTGTCCGGCTTCTACCTCATCAATAAAATGTTTGCTCGCTTGAATATATTTTTCTCCTTCACTTCCTCATCCTTATCGTTATCAACATCTGCCTTATCATGTATGCTTTTGCAACTAGCTGATGGTTACTGAGCAAGGTAAAGGCAAAGGTTAACTCGTAGGGTCCGGTGCTGATACTGTTTCATGGCATCAGCCCATGACCTTTCATTCATCGGCGGACGCTGGCCAGCCTTTTCCGCCGAACATATGGTTACCTTCGCAGTGTTGCCATTGCTGTACGCGTTTTATGACTGCAATTGAGTGAACGCTGAGTCACCTTCTGTGCAAATACAGAGAAAACTGGGAGCTGCATTAGCGGTACTTAAAATGAGGAAGGCGGAAAAGGGGATGGTGATGGAAATGAGTAGGATAAAAATGTGGAAGGGAAAGTAGATGGGGTGATAGAGCAACGAGGAGGAGTAGGTAGGGAAAAGAGAGGGGCAAAAAGAGGTGTGAGAAGAGCTGTGGATAAGGGGCTGTGAGGGAGAAAGTGACGAAAGAGAGGACAGTTTATGTGGCGTAGATGGGGAGGGAAAAGGTGGCGAAAGGGAAGTTGTGGCAAAGGAGGTAGAAGAGTGAGCGGAGAATGGTGCGGATAAAGAGAGGAAGGGATGAAAGATGAAGAATGGAAGAGGAGAGGTCGAATGAAAGGGACGGAGAAGGGTTGTGTTGGAAAAAATGACAAGTTATTCACGCGCACAAAGCAAGAAAGTTTTAGGCCTTTTTGCTGCTATAAGACAGTGGCGTAGGCAAGGGGGTTTTGGGAGTTAAAACCCCTTGGAGGGCGAAAATTTAAAAAAATATGTTTCCATACATTTTTTATATTCGGACACAGTTTTGGAGTAAAAACCCCCTTGGCTGCCGACCATAAATAACTTGTAAAGGGTAGAGAAGGCGACGACCTTTTTTGTTTATCAACGGACTTGAAAGGACAAAAGTAAAAGAGAAAATGAGGAAAGCCACCGATGACGTTTTTTTGCTTGTCAGCTCATCTGGAAGGGAAAAAGTTAAAAATAGTTTTCATTATTTTTGCTCGTCAAAATTTTTGTTTGAAAGTTGGCCGCATCCAAAAACAAATCCTGGCTACGCCACTGCCATAAGATATACAGAAGTCCCGCTGATGAATTATTTATTTTTGACAACTTATATAGTGCAGTACGCATGACAGAAGGTCAAAATCAAGAACACTCTATACAGCAAATTAATGATGGTGGCGATGATGATAATCCGTAAGCTGAACCCATTTGAAGTGACCTTACCTATAGCAGCGCGTCGACCAATGAGAACTTTATCAGCCACATCAGATAGACACACGAACATAGGCTTAGGGAAAGTATATATATATATATATATATATATATATATATATATATATATATACAACATTATAAATACTCATGAGAGAAGTGTACAAAGAACATTTGGACGAAACATTTTCGACTATTCAATCCGGATGTAAAAAGCCTGCCACTGCTACCAGTTCCTTAAAATTTGCTTCATGAATTCCACATATATTGAGTAATTATATAACAGTTTCTAAAATCATGAAGTCAGGACCTGAGATGAGTCATCTAAGTTCCAATCTGCTGCTGTTAGAGATTCAACTTCTTCTGGAATTGCTGATTTCAATGACGCAGACAAGTTTTCAAGGAGAAAGATTACGTGCAAGGAGATCCTTTCACGCAAACTATAGCTCTTTTATCTCGGAACAGTTTTCTCTCTCTGTCTCTCTCTGTATCTGTATCTCTCTCTCTGTCTCTCTGTGTGTATGTATGTCTGTGACTCTCTCTCCCTCTCTCTCTCTATCTCTCTCTCTCTCTCTCTCTCTCTCTCTCTCTCTCTCTCTCTCTCTCTTCCCTTTTGCTTCTCTTCAGGGAGTGTGTTTTCTAATTAATACTTTAGAAATGAACGATTAACAAAATTAATATCAATGGACTGGAACGGGATATCTTATTGGATTTGACTGTTTAAAAAACCACTATGATATATCTCTTTCTGCTGTTGTCAGTTTCGAACACAATATAATTATCTGTTGAAAGCGTTGGTTTACTTAGGCTACTCTGGAGATTATTGTAAATCTAAAATTAGAACCCTTCCGCCCTCGAAGATCTGTATGTGAGCCTAAAATTAGGATTCGATTGCTCTCGAAGATCTACTTTCATACGAAGTGGCTTGAATATATTTTCAATAAAGAAACAGAAAAGTTGGTTAAAAGTGTTTCTCTCACCTAATCAGAGAAGACGTCGAAGATCATATTTGTCTTTAACAGCACCTAAAGTTTCCTGTATGAAAAATATATTCGGATGATCGATTCACAGTGAAGGGATCCATTTGGCTTTCTCTAAAAAGGTCCACGGAAAACGAAATAAAAGGGCGTTAAACGGGCGACTGCCCTAAAGGGAAAACACTCCCTCTAACGTCTGGTTTAAGAACCGAATGCAGTGTTGAGCAATTGAGGTGAAGGACATTCAAAATTAACTGTGGCCTATTTCTAAGATTGATTATGGTTGTCTATGACTCTATGATTGAGGCAACATTGTCACATTGAGCATTGTTTAACTTTCTTTCTGATGCAAATTCGCGTATTTGCATTGCTGTGAGTTGTTCTTTTAGGCCATATTCAATGCTCGATTTGTTTGGTTATGATTAATTACAAGTATGACATTTTAAAAGGATTATCTCTTAACGCCCATCAGTAGTGTTACCTGACACATTTTTTTGTCCTGGTAGTAAACAAGTAAGTAAAATCTCATGAATTAACGTAGCGCTTAAGTTACAGGTAGATGCCAGAGATCAGTCAGAATGGAGGTGGAAAGGCAGCAGCGCAGACTTTGAACTGAACGCCTTAAAATTGTTACGTCATTTGGCCGGTGCTACTGTATAGGTTGATCTTTAGGACACCCATCTCTTCAGGTTCTATGTCATATCAGGCCTTTATTGTTTCCATCCCTGTTTGTGCTTTGCCTCTTCTTTGATTTCCGCATAGGTTTTGTGAGGCTGTACATCTGCTTTCATCGTCATCCAGTCCATTAGCATCCTCTTCGGCCGGCCTTCTGTCTCTTTTCCTGGTATTCGTCCCTCCAGAACTGTTCTAAGCAATGTTTCTCCTCTTAGTACGTGTCCAATTCCGTCTCTCTGGTTTCTTTTAATTGTGTCTGGCAGCGATCTTCTTTTCACACCAACGTCACCTGATTTGCAGTAGAAGTGTTAAGATCCACTCTAAATTCTCTGTTTCCTCGATTGAGGAAGTGTCGGCAGATTTTGCCTTTCTACTCTCTGCTTGATTTCTTTGATTTCGAGATCCAATAGAAAAAACACCATCACTCTGATATTTTCTCTCAGTTTAATTGTGACACATGGTGCCAGTAAGCCTGAGACATTCACGCAACTATTTGTTTTGATTTGGGTGATGTCTTTGGTCAGTTTTCTCCAATCTGCTAAGCTCATGAAGCTTCTAATTTCTTTTCCCTTTAAAATCTGATACCTTTTGATTTTTTCTCATGCCTTGGCTTTTTGATTTTTTCGCTTAGCTTCTTTTGCTATCGACGGAAAGTTTTCCCTCTTGTGATTTGATTCCATGACATAAAATTCCCACTTTACCTGTATCTTTTCCCTTATCACTCTTTTCTTTAATTAAATTGTCAAAATCCATTTCCACGGCCATCATTTTTGAGTGGTCAGACTCAATGTCCTCAATCCTGAGGTTAAGATTGGTCATTCTTTTATTTGTAATACACGCACGATTGTGCACGCTCGCAAAAATTGTAATTATTACGCATACAATCTACAGTGTACAATTGTACGTGTATGATCAACAAATCCCGTAGAATAATTATAGCATGCTTACTATTCGATAGTTCTTTTTCTCTAGTTCCGGTAGCCTTCAGTCGATTTCTGCTAACCTAATGTCCAAAATGTCTTGTTTTGTCGAATGCGGAGTAGAGGAATAAAGGGATTGGTATTGATAAGTTGGAAGACTATCAGAGACGTCATTTCACCATTTTTCAGGGAGGCAAAACACTTTCAGCCTGACAAGTTATAAGTCTGCGACAAAGTTGACGACCTTTTTTTGCTTGTCAGTCATTTTCACGGTTAGTTACTTCAGGTTACTCAATATCAAGCACTCCTTTAGGGCATATAAAAAACTAAATAACACAAACATTGGCGAAAAAAAATTTTTCACTAAAAACCAGGGGGGAAAATGCCCCCCTGCCCCCCCAAATGACGTCCCTGAAGACTATCCATTTTTAATATTTGCAAACGGGAAAGTAATATAATAGCTATGCATTGACGACACCTGGCGAACGAAAAGTAATACACGACGCCCTTGTTTTGTTTACATTGTGACAGCAATATTAAGGTACATTTTAATATTAATTTTTATTTCATCTGATATCCATGAAATCATACAGTTAAATTAGCTAAGAATTTGATTTGGTGTGTTATCGGCCGTTGCTTCTATGCATATGTAAATTATATTGGCCATTCAACAAAGCGATGTCATTGTCGTCATAACTCTGTCGCATGAGAATACAAATGACAGTGTATATGCATGGATTTCTAGAGGTCGGTTAGCGCTGCGTTGAATTGGCCAAAGGTGCTGCTACTTTCGACGCCAATCTTGAGGCAATGGTTTGTTATCAATTAAAAGATGTTTTTATAAGTCAGAATGAAGCATTTTTCTCAAAACAAACGCGTACTATGATTAATTTTAATCCGAATAATATTGCTGAAAAGTGATTTTTATTACCGAGAAACACGGATAGCTCATTCTTAACTGGTCGGAAGATTTCCTTAACGGGTCAGAGAACAAACCGTTGTGCAGCCTCATCATAACTGAAAATACGTTCAGTAGGATAGGCTATATGAACAGTGTTAATTTCATCAGTTGCAACTGAGAAACAATGACATTGCAAGAGCAGCGCGCGATTTGTAGGGGGTAGGGGGAATCTCCCTCTACTGCCCAACTGCATCTCCCCTACTGCTACATCCCCCCACCACTACATCCCCCTGCTACATTTCCCAACAACTACATCCCCAAGCTCGATATACCCTCCCCCACTGCTCCATGTCACAAATCTCACTTTGGACAAGATTTGCAAATTCTTACTTCAAGTATATAAGCGGTTACAAATATCAGAATCAAACACAATGCAGATTATGGGAGAATTAGAGATATACAGAAAAAGCAAAGAACGAAATTAAATTTATCAATACATATTTATGATTAACCAAAAGCATTATTGGAATTGTTTTATGTGCTTTTTCTGAATTGCTTTATGGCGTTCAGATTTCTTTTGACTAATGTGGTCAGGAATGAAAGAACCCATTAAAGAATTCTTATTCTTTCTAATTCAAAATAAATTTGGTTCCTTTGCGAATACGTAGAACGAGAGTTCACGTGCATCGAATGACGCTATTCGTGACAGTTTCCCCGATGCCTTGTCCATGCTTTTTGAGCCAATCATAAGGACTGGAGTCCAGTCGTTGCTTTCCAAAGATCATTCCTCTATCATCTTCTGTTTTTATCCGAGTCGATCTGAATGTTTTCAGTCGCATTTCATTTCAGTTTTTTCACAAACTTATCTCAGAATTTCAGAACTTAAGGAGTCTTGTTGCGAAACCCACATATTTTGTCATGGTTATTTATGGTTATTTATGGTAAAGTAGGCCTATGCATATTAACGACCCGACCTACTTGGCGATGTGCGACCGGTTCTGTTCAGAACACCGAAGTTAAGCAACGTCGAGCGCGGTTAGCACTTGGATGGTTGACCATCCCGGGACCTAATCGTGGTGCCGGCGGCCAATCAAGCCAGTCATCGCTTAGGCGTCGATAAATTGGTAGCAGCGTCAAGCTGCGAAGGTAAACCGCAAGTCTAGAGAAAGTAATGGCAACTACTCTAGTTTAATGGTGTGAGCCACCTGCATCGCTGCTTGCCTAGTACCTGATATCAGCGTCGGAAACCCTACGCTCGTTAGAGTTGAGGATTACCTTTACCTTACCAGCCATAATACTCAATCAATGTATCAAACGGAACGTGATATCATCGCAACAGCAAGTCTCTTTCATTGTTCACATGTAATTCTATCTCAATGCAAATATAATGAAACCGGAATCTCTGCATATGATTGTTATTAACTTTATATACACGGATTTTTCAAATATTGCTGCTTTATGTTAACATACAGTATGCACTAATAACTTTGATGATAATTGTTATATCTTCATGAATTAAAAACATTCTAAAGCAATATGCAGATATTATATTTAGCCATTTTCTCCAATACTAATTTTATTCATTTATAAGAGAGAAACGACATTATGAAATTAGCAAAAATTGTTGTGAATTCTGAATTCAAAGGTATATACAGATTGATGCCTTGATCAGAATCTCTACATAAACAACGATAATATTGTTGAATGTTACTGTAGATATATACATATATAGACTGTAGCATATATATATATATATATTATTTTATTTTTTTTGCCCTCGGTTCTTCATTTCCGAGGGTCTTATGATAAAAAAATTGTCCGGAGACATGAAATTAGTGTGCTAGCTCTCGTTCGGTTGCAGATTTGGAAATGTTCCTCGGACTATCCGTGACTAAATAGTTTCGTAACTGCTAAAGACACGTCATAATTGTACTTAGCCTGTTAATGTTAAACAGTGATGTGTATCACTTTAAAGAGTGTTGTATCTGCTTAATAAATTCATTAATAGGTTGTAGGAGTTGACTTTTAGCATTTGAATTTGATATATTGATTGAGTATAAAGGTTGAAAGCCGAGTCACGGAATAGTTAGGCATTCACTTTGTCGTACTGTCATAGGCCCCTATATATAATTATATGCAGTGTTGGGTACGAGTTAACTCACGTGAGTTTAAACTCACGAGTTAACTCATATGTAGTGATTTGTGAGTTTGAGTTAACTCATTTCATCTGTCATGAGTTATGAGTTTGAATTAACTCATTATTTCTGTGAGTTTGAGTTTTAAATATCATTTTTTTAAACTCACGACTTAAACTCATCTGATTCGCGAAGTTTACTTCCGAGCGCTTTTGATCGGAAAAGAAAGCGTTATACAAATGTCTAGGTAATGACTCCCAAAAGATATTATAAACCAAAACCGGTTTCAACCGGGAACTTAACCGCCGTTCAGAACATAGACTTTAATATCACTATATATATATGCATTATAATAAATCTATGGTCCAAAACCCGTTGTAAAGTGATAAGAGAATGGCGGAGGTGCCGTGTATTTTAGATGGGAAATTTTTTTCTATAACTACTAAACGTGAAGGAAAAATGATTGCTAAATGTAGTAACTGCGTAAACAAATCTATTTCTGGAACGTACGTCGCTACAAGCAATTTCGCTCGACATCTGAAGGTAAGTACTATTTAATAAATAACTAGGCACTTGTACAGAAGACACGCGGTCAGTTTATACAAGTGCAAACAAATACCATACACTATCCATCAGGGCCTGTTTTAAGAAACAATTATCACTGCACACAGTGCACGGAACTCAGAACTCATTTGTGGACATCCGCGCAAAGAAACAAGCATAAAAGGTCGTTCTGAAAATTTATCACTGCACTAAACACGGAAAATGGCATTTTACCACTGCACATTTTTCGTCAAATGAGTTTATGAGTTAACTCACATAATTAACGAGTTTGAGTTAACTCATTCGAAACCCAGTGAGTTGAGTTTGAGTTTAAACTCATTTCATTGAGCATGAGTTGAGAGTTTGAGTTAACTCATTTATTGCATGAGTTTACCAACACTGCCTGTGCCATAGCTCGCGGCACCGAGAGGCGTCTATCTCCCGACTGGAAAAGACCTCCTGACAGACCACGCAGTAAGTGGCCCCAGGAGATCGGTGATGGCTTGCCCTCTACAAACTTACACGAATGGCAGTGCGGTCTTCGTCCTGAACCACAGCACACGTGACACGAGATTGGCGCTAATGGACCTACGCCGTACAAGCGATTCAATGAACGAACGAATGAAATGAACGAACGAGTGAATGAATAAATGAATGAACAACATCATAATGGAAATTTCATTTTCTTGAATGGGACATAATTCTGTTGCCCATTTCCAGTCATTTCGACCGTTCATATTGTAGCCATGTGCACAATTGGAGAAATAATATTATGTTTAAATAAGATATACGTAAAATATATGTGGATTCTGTTTTTTATTTCACAGCAGCAAATCGTTTTCAATTGAAACTTGAGGTCAGTGTGTTCCTTAAACCTTCCTTAGAATTCGCAGATCGAGCAGATCGACTCAACGCACCGCATGTCTTCCCATTTATAGTTGAGTTGTGGGGCAGTAACGACAATAGCGCAGTTTTCAGCATTGAAACCACAATTAGGAATTCCGGGAAACCAGTTGCTGTAGGCGAAAGGTATCAGAGCAGCTCCCACTGGCTTCCAAAAGTATGGCGTTTTGCAGTCTTTTGGATTCACAGTCTGCGCGTCGATCCAAAATGACTTTCCTAAACCAGCCCATTTGTAGTCGTAACACTCCGAAGCTCCGGGTTCAAAAATTCTAAACATTGATTAGCAGATTGCTACTTTCAATGGGCAGACAGTAACAAAAGGTTTGGAAATTCTACTGTAGGCCTATACTGAAAAAGTAGATGGACTAGTTAATTTCCAATCTCAAATAAATGGCTAATTAGGCCTAATTAGCCAGCCGTCACATCCTTGCTATAATTAATTAGGCCTACTTTCTATTTATGTTTAATTATTATAGGCATATTTGCTAATTTTATTTGGAATTCTTAGGTTTTGCATATGTTGTTTTTGAAGATTAAAAAATTTGTGCATCATTTTTAAGAATTATAAAAATAATCTGGCAATTCTGCTTCCCATATCCACAACAGACAATTTAGGCTACATAGGCTCAAACAATTTTACTGTATCTACTGTATATGTATAAAAATGAGGACACTAACTTTATTGTATTTCTTTTCTGACATTGGCAAGGCAAATTGCATTTATTTTCCATTATCACGCTCAAAAAGACTCACAAATTATAAAAATACACGGGAATTCTACTTCCCTTGGCCAACAACGGACATTTTACGTTACATATGCAAAATGTATCTCTATATATAAAATCAGTTGTCACAAACAAGAGGTATACGCATAGAGACTTCAAAAACTATGAAATATCAAAATATGTGAGAAAAATCGCAGACTTGTTGGAGGCTCGTAGCGCGATGTTATATTATTAAGTGAAATTTTGTTGATTTTAAAAGATTTTATTCTCGCAAAGGTCCATAATCGGCAACAACCAAAACGGAAGAGACAGAATCAAAACCAAAGTCTCTAAATCTAAATCTAGATACAAGATAAGTAAGAAAGTAATCGATATACAACAGCTACAATATTTCCCATTGCCCAGCAACTCCCAATATAATGCAGGAAGTAACTACATTTGGTTGCGAAGCTTGGATTATACATAGATGTGAAGAAAGCGAAATGATGCCTTTTAAATGAAATGCTTGGGAAAAGTGTTGGGAATCCACTATGCAGACAAAGTAGCAAATGTCATATACCGAACCTAATTATCTTAAGATTCGGCTTATCCCTCGACCTACTAATCAATCCACTATGTATTCGGCTGGACTTACATTTGCTGTTCCTCAGTCTCGTACAGTCATTGGCACTAGTTTTTTTCCCACTGTTTGGCTCTAGGCTCTGGAATTCATTACCAATATCGCCTCGTATAACTAATACTTTATCATCTGTCAGATCCGGTCTTAAAACATACCTGTTTGATTTGGCGTATCCCCCTTAGATTGTTCCACCGCTGTTCTAACTGATCTTCCGGTTTGACCTGGTTCTAATTCAATTTAGGTTTGGTGCGCCATCGGCTGATGCAGTAGGAATTATGCTACTGGTTCCATAGAAGTTGAGTGATAGTTAATTAATTAATTAATTAATTAATTAAACAAACAAAAATAAGTTTATTGGCAGTGGTAAATTAAGCTTGAATACTTTTGTCACATAGTTCTACAAGGCGATACACTGGAGAAGGCAATCACGCTAGGGATGGTAGAAGGCAAAAGAAATAAAGGCAGACCAAGAGCAACGTGGATGGAAAACATATAAGACAGGACCGAAGCAACTATTCCGGATGCTTACAGGAAAACCAAAGAGAGGACTTCATGGAGACAGCTGGTTCGTGTCATCGCTCAACGTCGGTGTGACGGAGGAGCATGATGCTGCTGCTGCTGATGATGATGATGAGGATGATGAGGATGCGGATGATGATGATAGGGATGATGTGGATGATGAGGATACAAGTGCTTAGACGGGAGATGAATTTAAATTGCATACTTGCTACATTTAACTTCACATATCTTGTGACTGCGTCCTGCTTCGTCGAATCTTGAATTGTCAGCAGCTGTGCTCCTTTCTTGAATTTTGCGCATGCATGTCGAGCTTCGTCCCAGGTGATCGGGTTCGAATTGAAATAGAGACATTCGTTGATTTCAGGCAAGTAATCGAAATGGTTAGGACAAGCTACAAACAAGTCAATTGCTGAGAAAATTAGTGAAGCGACTATTTGTAACTTTCTACTTTGCACCGTGTGGCATTAGGACAGATTCATTGCGGACTGACAGTGCTGGTTCATATGTAGATACGATTGAAAGTCTTTATTGGTAAAGAGGGTGTTGTTAAACGTCGGTGGGTTTGTTTGCCGACAAACTAAACGACTAAGTTCGCCGGCTTAATCCTTAAGTGAAGCAGGGCCTTTAGCTGCGTATTGCAGTTCTATTTTAAGTGCTTTAATGAAAATGTGATGATCATTCTAAGACATTCATGCTTGTTTGTAAACTCATTCTGAGATGTGGAAAATAAGGTCACCAATAAATACGCACGAAACTAATATGTGGCAGATGACTGTAAAAAGTCTTCTAATATTAGTCTAATAACTCAGTTAATCGTCTGATTTTCAGTAGAAGTGTTCATATTCACTCTAAATTCTCTGTTTCCTCGATGAAGTTGTTGACATATTTTGCCTTTCTACTCTCTGCTAAATTTCGTCAATTTTGAGATCCAGTAGAAAGAAAACATTTTTTTCAGTCTGATGTTTTTTTCAGTTTACCGGTAGCCTAATTGTGACAACAGCGACAACACTGTATGCCTGAGATATTCACACACCTATTTTCATTCTGCATTGGCTGTCGTCTTTGGTATATTTTCTCCAATCTGTTAGGCTCATGAGGCTTATTATTTCTTTGCCCTTAAAATCCGATACCTTTTGATTTTTTCTCATGCTATGTTTTTTGCTTTTCAAGACATACATTTAATGGTGAATAGAAAGCAATCAATAACGCACCGGTGACACCTGGCGAATGGAAAGCAATCTACTATGCATTGACGGCACCTGGTGAATGAAAAGTAATCTACGGCGCTTGCTTTGTTTTCAATATATATATATATATATATATATATATATATATATATATATATATATATATATATATATATATATATCGCATTAACTGCAGCTAAAAAGACAATTAATTACCAACACAAACCCAAACCAGAAAAAGAAAACAAAAGAAATAAGCAAGATGACTAATACAACACAATGCAAAGATGCAAAGAGAGCTATTACAGCTTAGACCTAAGGAAAAGACAAAACTTTACTTAGTCAAATGGCTTACATGTTTTGCAAAAATTACACACATATTCAATGTTTCTAATATTTTCAAACACAGACCGACCATACAAACTATCTAGAAATTTAGCATATCGGTTACTAACAATCACTTCAACCAGATCCATTTTTAAAATAGTTCGTGCTACAGTGATATTTTGCCTAGTTACCCTAGCACCAACGCCAAAAATCTTGTAGAAGCACTTATTAATACAGCTGTTCAGCAAATTCATGCTAGTTTTATTAGGTGCAGTTACTTAATCAACAGCATACATAAGAATTGGTAGACAAAACGACTTAAATAACTCGACAGTCACCAGCTCAGAGTTTGATGCTTTTGATCTGTAATAAATACTGTTAAATGCTCGAAAATATTTGAGTTTCATATGCTCATATGTGCACTGAAATTTCTTTGCAGCAATTAGGGCCTATGTTAACCTCTAGATTAATTGAAATGACAAAGTTCAATATACAGCCAGTAGCCTTAATGTTTTTTATTTAAATTAATTTTAATGTTATTTCATACATTAATCTAGATTAAAAGGACTTTGTAATTGATTGATATTGATTGCTAAAAAAGGTCATCATTAGTTCTTTGTGTTTTTTGCATCTTTTGCTAACGTCCTAAAAAGCCAGACAAAGGAAAAAGTCAGCACTAGTTTTTGCTTTTGAGCTATTTTGCAACTTTAACGTCCTAAAAAGTTCGACAAGCAACAAAAGCTCATCACTAGTTTCTTGTGTTTCTTTAGCGTCCTGAGAAGTCTGACAAGCCAATTGTTTTGTGTTGTCCTTAAATTCTTTCCAACTGATCTGGTATCCCTAGACTAAGTATGAATATTATCCGACTCAACCATAACACTCAATCAATGTGTCAAACGGAACGTGATATCATCGCAACATCATGCCTCTTTCATTGTTCACACAGGCCCGTACGAAGAGTGGATGCAGGGGGTGCAGCAGCACCCGATGGAAAAAAGTAAGGAAGACGAGGCCTTGGAATTTTCGACTAAAAATATAGGAAATTACCTTTGTTTGCTTCTCGATTCAAAAATATATAAGAAATGACCCTTTTTGGATTGTCCACGGAAAAATGTGACAACCAAACACCTCGCCACAGAAAATCTGCACCCCCTGCTAAAAATTCGTTCCGACGTGCCTG
Organism: Metaphire vulgaris; assembly: GCA_018105865.1. Taxonomy (NCBI): domain Eukaryota; kingdom Metazoa; phylum Annelida; class Clitellata; order Crassiclitellata; family Megascolecidae; genus Metaphire; species Metaphire vulgaris. Next base: position 26,013,346 of record CM030832.1, on the reverse strand, counting down.
TGTTTACATGTAATTCTATCTCAATGCAAATAAATGAAACCGGAATCTCTGCATATGATTGTTATAGACCTAATATACACGGATTTTCAAATATTGCTGCTTTATGTTAACATACATGCAGTATGCACTAATAGCTTTGATGATAATTGTTATATCTTCATGAATTTGAAAAATCTAAAGCAATATGCATATATTTTATTCAGTCATTCTCTACAATAATAATATTATTCATTTATAAGAGAGAAACGACATTATGAAATTTGCAAAAATATTTGTAAATACCGAATTCAGAGGCATACATTGATGCCTTGATCAGAATCTTACATAGGGTAAGCAACGAAAATATTGTTAAATGTTACTGCAGATATATATGCAGTGCTGAACGTCTGTGAAAAAAGGTGAAGGAACTCTCTTTACGCAACCCTAACCCTAACCCAAATCCTAACCCTAACGAACTATGGGTAGCCATCATTAACATTTCTGTAGCGCTTTTTAAATCTTAGCTGAATAGTTTTGCAACAAGTACACGGTGCTTTTACAATATTGGAACAAATAATAAAAAATTATGGAAACAAATTTCATGGTCCAAAAGGTGCCGTAACTCAGTTCCGGCGCGTTCGAGCTGATTTTCAGCACTGCATATATATTATATAGAGTAGCATATATATATATATATATATATATATATATATATATATATATATATATATATAGGCTTATATATACCGTGACAATGACAGATAGGCAAAACCGAGGAGATCGAAATGGAAATATGAACATGCTTTTAAAAATTCAACAAATGGGTCGCTGGATCAATTCATACTTTTATTCCTATAATTTTATTCATACAATTACTTTGATAAAAATGGTCGGGAATATAAGCACCCTTTAAGGAATTCTTATATGCTCTGCTCTGTCGTAATGCAGCAAAGAGAATGACTGCGCTGAAAAGAGGCAAATCTATTATTTGAAACATCATGTCTTGTCGGTTTGCATGATACAGACTAAAATCATTAGAATAATCAATCAGATCGGATATTGAATATAGTTTTTGCTGACATTGAATGTAGAGGTATTTCAGAAATTCCCAGGCGTTCACCTTTAAGCAAACTTCGTGAGAAGTTGCGATAATTTTCGGCGAATTGGAGAAAGAGATATTCCTGTGTAAAGTAGCAAATCCCAAAATTACTTGTAAATGTTCATCAAATATCTTTGACAATGTGGTACACATCAGAAGAGGCATGTGCATATCAAGATTCGAAGGGCTGATATCCGAAGATACAATTTTGGCTCCGTTATAAAACACTTCGAAACATTTCCAGCATTCGATGCGAGCTTCGTTGTAAGATTTCATGGCTGTATAATAAAAATTTGCACGATAAGCTAATGTGACGCTTAGCAATAGCGAAGGAGAAGATTCCTTGACCTTATGAAACGTATCTTCTCTATGACTGTCTCGACGATAGACTGGGACTGAATTTTTAAGCAGTTTGCGAATAAAGATCCTTATTTCATTTTCGGATTTTGACTGATCACCATTAAAGTATTCAAAGAAGTCAGAGTCGAATAAAGCGCAGGTGAAATTTTCATCACAAGCAACGTAATCTTTGCTTGTTTGTCTTTGAGTAACACTGTCTACAGACATCAAACGAAGATTTGCCTCAATTGCTGCGTGAAGATTTCTCATTCCTGGTAAAAAACATTCACAGTCAGACAGATATTGAGCACGATGTCCGTTTAAATTTTCATTGAGAGGACATAAGTGATATATCCTGGGGAATTCATTTTCGAATGCCCTGAAAATCGACCCTACCCAATAGCGGGATGGGTTGTATTTTATATCAACGATGCCTAGTTTTCTAGTCAAGAATTTCTGCACCATTTGCAACTCTTCATCTTTCAGATGACTCATTATATTGCATTCAGGAATGAAATAATTGGGGCAGAATTTCTCATCTAGACATCTGCGAAACCGGCGAAACAATATTGCTACACAAGCGTCTGCGTTTTGTTCATGCCAAATTTCTGGAGGAAATTCTTCGCAAGCCCATAATATGAGTGTTTTGAAAAAGTATGTTTGAAACTCTTTTTTACTTTCGCCACCGTAGTACTCTGAATATCTTCTTTTGGTTAATCTAATGGCATGATATGCGAGTTTCTGAGCTGGCGTCCAACTGTGAATCAATAAAAGTTCTGCTTTTGAGAATGAGAATCTCCATTCTGTGTCGTCAGAAGAGCTCCATGTACGAAGTTTAGAAACAAAATGACAACCGCCTCTTGTTATCCTGGCGATCAATTTCTCATTCGGCCATCCGTTAAATCTTTTGCGCTTTCTCCATTCTTCGGCTTCAACTGGCCAATAAGGACAGTAAACTGCAAACACTGTGTCATGGGCTATTGCATTCTTATTTAGCTCAAGTAAATATCGACATTTGTCTGTTAGCCTTTCCTCAGTCGGAATTGATGGACCTCCGTCTTTTATATCCCTTAACTCCATTGGTCGGCGGAAGTAAGTGGGATTATCCTTGTCTCGATCAAGTTTCAATCTTACAAATCCTGGCGGTGTCTGGTTGCTGTCTATTCGAAGAACCGTGCATTTGGTATTTTTTGGAGGATTTCTGTTCCAAGGAATTGCACAAATATCAAAATAGTATTGTAAGGCATCCCTGTCTGTTCGGTTGGCTACGGTATATTTTATCGGTAATTCTTGATCACTACCACAGTTTAGGATACGTAAATAACGCAATGGTGTGAAAGTCCTCAAACGAAATTTTTTATAATCCATGTTTCCGCAACACTGGAACTTTTGATCTGAAAGAATAATTTGATTTTTTTCCAATATTCACTCCAGAAATAATACCTGTAATTAGCAAAACATTATTTTCAGCCAATTGATTTCTGTCGTGACGCCTTGAAAAGCTCCATGTAAGAATTGCAGGATATCTTATTGAAATCTAAAGTGGTTGGTTGTTATTGTTGAAGTTCTGCATGTGGCCAGCTATAGAAAATTCGATTTTGCACTATGACTTTGTACAACCAGACTAAAGTGGCTTTTAAACATTGTCAATTTTGAACATTATATTTTATAAATCAAATCTACAGATTTCTTCTAGACCGTGTGTATATAATTCCTTTGACAATTGTCGGGATCTTCCTAGATATTAATTCAATTCCCCCACAAACTTTCTAGAAATTAATGATCATCTTTATTCGTGACAAGCACAGCATAAAAAAGTAGTACACAACCAGTAGTACACAACCAAGGAAAACACAAATCAACTGAACAAAACTAAATAATAAAAAATAATAAATAAACCTAATAATAAACAAATAAACTAAGCACAAACTTTACACAGTACAACCTCTGCCCTCAGACAAATTCTAGTAATGCACTGAGCAAAGTACAGTGGCTTCTTCTCGTATCTATTAACAAAGGATGCTTGTCGCTTTTCTACAATAGCATGCATACTATCCAAACCCGTCAGGACTCTGATATACTCGACATTATCTGCCTCACATGTTTTAAAAATTTTGCACACAACTACTCGAATCAGTCTGTCAAGAGCATTAAGAATACTTTTGTTTGGACATGTGGCTTCCATGCCATACAATACAATAGGTAGACAATAGCTCTTTACCAGGTTAACGCATATCAATTCAGAAGCGGCAGCTCTGTTGTGACTATACAAGCAATTAAACGCAGTGGCGGCTCCACCGGGGGGGCCAGGGGGGCCCGTGCCCCCCTATTGAGTGCCTGGCCCCCATGGCCCCCAGTTGGGACCCTATGCTTAATGCTACATACATTAAACAACAAATGGTTGGCCCCCATGATTAGAAGTTGCCCCCAAGGCCCCCACTTGCCAAACCCTAGAGCCGCCACTGATTAAACGTACGACAAAATTTTAATTTAACTTCCGAAATAGATAACCCGAAGTGCCTGTCCTTTTTCAGTGTCACTCCAAGATATCTAATTTCCTCCACAAATGGCAAGGCAACACCATCCAGGACCAATACAGCACATGCGATATTGCAACGTGTCCCAATACTCATGACCATAGATTTCTTCACATTAAATTTCAAATCCAAATCCACAAAGTCATTGGTGCAAATATCCAGCATGTGCTGCATGCCGGATATAGAGTGTGACACCAATAAGATATCATCAGCATACAATAAACATCCAACAAAAAAATTATTGATATAGCAGCTATATCCAGAATTTTGCAACTTTAAAATTACATCATCAATATAAACAGCAAATAGCAAAGGCGAAAGAACCCCTCCTTGTCGTACCCCAGCCACTACAGTAAAAGATTCTGATAAGGCATTACCCCATCTAACCATAACATTATATTTGGAATACCAGTTGAGTAAAACTTCAATGAAATACCAAGGGGTTTTCCTTTGTATCAGCTTCAAAAACATCCCATAGTGACTAATTTTGTCAAAAGCTTTCGAAATGTCAAGAGCAGAAATGACAGCTGTGCATGAATTTCTATTGAGATAACTTATTACCCCCCTCAATGTGTATAAGGCATCTGACCATCATACCCCAGTTTTGAACCCAAACTGCAGGTCAGAGCTCCCCAAAAAACCCAAATTTCCTCAGTAATACATGCTCAAAATCTTAGACTCTACTGGACTCAGGGTTATTCCCCTATAATTGTCACACCTTGTAGGGTCTTCTGTGCAATTTTTTAGCAGAGGGATCATGATACCATTACCAAAACCTTCTGACACATATCCTGCTTTCAACATTAGATTAAACAAATGAGTTATACAAGATAATACAATGGTGTGTGCATACAGTAAATGTTCTATAGTTATCCTGTCAAACCCAGCTGCTTTGCCCAGCTTAATTTTACTAACTGCTATGCCCACTTCTTCAATTGAGATTACAGGACACTCTATACTGTGACTCCTATAGCCTGAGAGACAGTCCTCAAACTGCAGTTTGAGATTATCGTGCCAACTACTGTTATTGGGTGTGCATCCCCACCAAGAGTTCTTGAAATCACCACTGGTCATATATACAGTATACACACACACACACACACACACACACACACACACACACACACACACATATATATATATATATATATATATATATATATATATATATATATATATATAGGCAGAAAACCTGTCCACTAAAAAAAAACAAGCCAATGCATTTTTATCAGCCAGCCTTACAAATACTGAACCGATTTTTAAAATGTTTTTAGTTTTGAATCGGGATACAATTACCCAAGTCAACATGAGCTTCGTTTTTAATAAATTAACTTGCATAATGCATCAGTAGCAAACTATCAAATAATGTCATCAAGACAAGCTGACGTTTGAATTTATGTTCAAAGTGTCCACCATTGGCTTTATGATGACTGTGAGAGTTGTCGTTCTGACTCAGCACAAGGACAGCTATTGCCTTTATGTTTTCCTCAGTTCATACAGAGCGTCTGCTAACACTATATGCCCATTGCCCACCGACCATTCGCGCAGCTGAACCACAACGATCGATTTTCCAATTTTCCAAAACAAACAGTCTAAACAACCACGACGCCAGTCAGGACCGGATTAAGGTCCGAGTGGGCCTGGAACTGCATATTTTAAGGGGAGCTATATTAGTAAATTTTTAACGTTTCATAATGACAAATGCGACAACAGAATCAGAGCACTGTCACATTGAGCACTGTCAACACAACACCTGACAAACTAGACTTATTTAAATCTAAAATATAATAAATTGCATAATCCATTGTATCCTTAATCCAATAATCTAAATTACTAAATATTTTAACAAAATTCTATTAAACTGAACTGTCTTTTATTGAAGCTAAAACCTAACGCTTAAACTTTTCGGGATTTTTTTAACAGCAAACTGTTCTATTCATCATCATCATCATCATCATCATCATCATCATCATCATCATCATCATCATCATCATCATCATCATCATCATCATCATCATCATCATCATCATCATCATTTCTGATTTCCTTCAGTAGTTGAAGATAAGGTGACGTCATGAATCAGGCATTTCCATGTAGTTCTTTCTTTTGATGCTTTTGTTGCTGTTGTTATAGCCATTCGATTCCATTCTTCTATATCGAATTACTGAATTTAAATCAAGCTGTTGAAGTAAAAAAGGTCAATCATAGTCCAATAACAGGCAAATGCCCTGGCGCTGCTGTGCACAGAAAACAGCGCTAGGGCATTTGACCGTTATTGGTCCATGGTACGACCTTAATTCGCTTTTGATGCGCTTCTGCTGTGAGAACGAACTTTGGCCGCTGCAGTTACTGGTCATTAGACAAAAAATACACGCTTAATGCAATGGAGACATTTGGGAAGGCAGCAACTAGGCCATGCATTTTAATAGATGTCAACATCATTCTGTATTTGGCTGCTTTCGCTTCTAACATTTTGGTTTTCAATTGATGTGATTTCATTGCTAACTTTGTTAAGCAAAGCAACAAACTGAACAATGTCATACGAAAACTGCAGCTCAAGGTCGTTAGGGTAGATGTTGGCCAAATGTTTGGCTTTGGCTCGTAAATCAGAAGAATTCAAAGCGGTAACCTGGGACAGAAAACCAAATCTATCTTTGTTAAGAAAGGTGTGTAATTTAAACTTGCTCGACGCTGTTAATCATTCGGCGTCATATGCTTCTGCATAATTATACCCCCATCGTTTATTTCGCTTCATTTTTCTTTTATCCTCTTGATGGTTCACGCCGTTTTTGTAGAGAACCTTGCATTTCTGTTCAATTTCGTTGAACTGAGAATAAATGCTTGTCGTGAATAAAGAGACGCTATTTCATTTGGAAATTCTGCCAACAATTTACGAGAACTGTACTGCTGTTCTTCACGTCATGCTTTAATTAAAGGCTTATAATCATCGGTAAACGGCGATTTTAAACTCTTGAATTTAGAATTCCCTATAGTGACGCTAAGCCTACGTCACCGTTTTTACGTGTAGTGTAATATCATCATCCCTCCACTCCGCCGCACCGGCGCTGGGCGATGACATGGGTTAACTGCCTCCACGGAGTCCTGTCTTGTGAGGCCCGATGGGCTTCCAGATTACTGTCCGAATAACAGTTACCCATAGTCTCAAACGTCACCTACCTTATATGCGAGTTCAATAAGTTCTGGCTTACAGCGATAATCTCTATCAGAATCTGACTATTTCGATAAAAATTCTTCGTTCGATAAACTTATAAGTTATAACTCGAACCCGAAAGTTCAAAACAGTTCCTATCTTCACCTCACTAACGTCCATTTATCGATCTCAACGACAAGTGGGGTATGAATAAGTCGTATGACTTCGTGTCATCACTTTATGAGTCACGTGACTGGAAATTACGCAAATTGAACTACTCTGCAGCTGCTGGTGTGTCTAGTTATAGGCTCGCGCGTCAAAAGACGTTGGGCGCGTGGATCCGCTTTCTCATCCGGACAACACCGTCGACTATGGCAGTATGGCGGAGTTGGTTCTAAAAAAATCTAACAGAAGAAACCGATGAATATAAATAGGATACGATGAAGTCAGCGGGTCACGTGACCAAAGTAGGTTCTTAAGGCCATTTCGAAGAGATGAGTGGAAAGCATAGGAGTTCCATTCAAATGCGACATATACAGGGTGTAAAAGTAAAAACTGGACCATGTTTTACATTTAATATCTCAGCCTCTTGTATAGTGATTTCAATAATATTTATAGGCCATATACCTGGGAATAGTTCTAATGTAATTGCCAAATTTTATGGTGATATCTTTAGAGTTCGCTGAAATATGGCCACAAAACTAAAGAGACCCAAATTTTAAAATTGACACTAGAATATAACGTCATAAAAAGGTGATAATTTTTTTTTATTTTTTGGCCCTGAAGGGGCCGTTTTAAAGGAGGTTTCAGATGATTTGTTGCACGACAGGTGCTCAAAATGCCAACCCTAAGCCTTCACACATGCCGGCAAGCGCTTCTTCACTTACAGTAACGACTTCTTGATCTGGTACTCAGGAAAACTCTCCCAGATATTCTTCAGCACCGTCTTCAACTCCGTGATGTTCTGTGACTTTGGCTGATACTTTTGATATCTGTCGAGCATGATTCCCCAGACGTGGAAGTCAAGTGGATTGATACCTGGGATCGAGTTGGGTGGCCAGTCATCTTTCTTGATGAAATCTGGACAATTTTGCTCCAGAAAATCTTCGGTCCTAAGAGCAGAGTGGGCAGGTGTTCCGTCTTGCTAGAATATAAAATCTTCTCCTAGCAAATCATGACAGTCCTACAGGAGATCTGGTAGCAGCTGAGTTACGTAGCACTCGGCGTTCACTTTGGATTTGTCTGGTACGAAGTGCAGGCGACCCTTACCCTGATGGCACACTCCAGCAGACACCAGTACATGTCTGGAAAACTTTGCCCGCTGCCTGACAAGTTGTTCTGATGGTAAATCTCCTTTCCTTCCCATACCCCACACTCGCTTGCCTTGACTGTTGACTGGCGGATCAAGGTAGAAGGCCTTTTCGTCGGTGAAAGAGGCCTTTTTAAGTTTGGTTACAGTCAAGCGTTGCATCAAACGTCTGCAGCGAGACAAGCGCTTGTTCCCGGCTGCAACGTTAAGGACCTGACCAGTGAACCGCTTGAAACATTTCATGCCCAAATCTTTCTTAGCAATGTTCATAACAGAGGTGTGGCTTATCCCCAAATGAGTGGCTATTTCTAGACTTGACTTACTCGTTCCAGGCTGACTCTCCTGAGAGCAGATAAATTCTGTGACCTGCCCAATTAATATATTAATTGGTCAGCTGCAGTTCGCGCTGATCTGCGACCTCCATTGCCTGGCTTTCTGACCAATACTGAGCCTGTCTCATCAACACGCTTGCAGATCTCATTCATTGTGGATAGCGACCAATTCTTTTCAGAATAAGTATTTTTTTATAGCACCAAAACCCTGCTCCCGTAGCGTCTGAATTCGCAGTTTGTCCTCCGAAGACAATTTCGCCATCTTTCTCAGACAAACTGAGCAGACAATAATAAGGTCAGGATTAGACAGAGATTGACTGCAGCCAATCATAATGCTGCTGCGTGTATCTGTTAGCCGTAAGTAACCTAGACATTGTCTGGCACGATGACAACGACGCTGTTTTTAGACTTAAAAACGATACATTTTATTATGACGTTATATTCGTTGTCAATTTAAAATTTGGGTCTCTTTAGTTTTTTGGCCATATTTCAGCAATCACTAAAGATATCAGCATGAAATTTGGCAGTTACATCAGAAACAAACACAGGTATACGGCCACTTAATTAGTTTGAAATCGCAACGTACGCGGCCGAGATATTAAATGTCAAACAGTGGTCCAGTTTTTACTTTTACACCCTGTATATCAGCGCCCGTACGGAGAACCGAAGGGTTAGCGCCTTCAGTTTTACATGACAGCGGCTGAATGAGGGCGGTTGCCAGCCTTTCCCTCACCGCCTCTCCTTCCACCGAGTTAACACCCGATGTGCTCATTCACAGCTGAGTCGACTGGGGGCGAGGGTGCGCTTGGGACAGAAACAACCGAAAAGTTTCTGCCGCGGCCGGAGTTGAACCACGGACCTCATGATTGGGAGACCAGTGCGCTAACCACTGCTCCACCGCGCATCCCAGTCATGAAGGGGCAGCTATTTCGCTATTCAGTCCTCTGAGCCTATGCATATTTATCATTATGCCGAATGCCGAAAGCCTATACAATTTCGGTATAATGATGACGCCTGCATGCCTGTGCTAAAGTCCAGAGGCTATGTTTGGGCGAACAGCCTCATTATCTGCATCGTGCCTAAGTAGTAAGTATTGTACCTATACATATAGCGAAAGCGGAGTTGTTAGCCAACTGAGCCAAAAGAATATGAGTTCCTAGCTGTTTTCCCCGAATGCCCAGAGCTATTATCTTGCGTACTGTAATGAAACTGTCAAAAAGCACACTTTTATGATCAGCAAAAGCATAAATGACGATGACATAATGATTTTGCTATGCTCAAAAATATGCATCTGAGAATCATTTCTTTTAAGAGCAAATTTTGTATCGAACACTTTGCTATCGGCCTAATTTCCATTAAAATCGGTCTCCGTCTGGATAAGTTACAGCATAATCAAGCACCGTGTATACAAGCCGTAAGGATGACTGTGTCGTCTTCTGTCAAAGACGACTAGCGTATATTGTAATAATAATAATAATAATAATAATAATAATAATAATAATAATAATAATAATAATAATAATAATTCATAATATTAAGATTCTTGCTCTGTTTGTCCAGTTTGTCTGTCACCTTCGAGCGTTCTGATTGGTCACCAATCGACGTTGCGAAGTCGAATGCGTAACCTCTGTCCTGGGCTGTGCACGAGGCTGTTGCCATTGACAACCATTGTCTATTGTTTAATCAAAACTGTGTAACAATCGAATTGCGTAACCTCTGTCCTGGCTGTGCATGACGCTGTTGCCATTGACAACCATTGTCTATTAATCAAAACTGTATAATATAATCAACGGAGCGTTCGAAGCGTCTTAATTGCAGCTCAAACCCCGTTCCTTTCCTCTCCCCATCCCTCTCTCAAACAAACCCCTCCCCTCACCACCCCCTTCCCCCACCCTCTTTTCATCCCCTCCCTCTCCCAACCCCCTTCCTCCCCTCCCAACCCCAAACCCTCTCCCAACCCTCTTCCTCCCTTCCCAACCCTCCCAACCCTCTCCCAACCCCTTCCTCCACCTCTCTTCCCAACCCTCCTTCTCTCCCAACCCTCTCCCAACCCCTTCCCTCCACCCCCTCTTCCCATCCCTCTTCCACCCCTCTCCCCATCCATCTCTCAACCAACCATCCCTTTGGTTGAGCTTGGCTGTGTGCCTTCCGAATATACCCCCCTTTCCTCTCCCGAAATCTACCGCAATTTGACGCAAATGTGCAACGTCATGCCCTATAGATTAGCATTATCAGATTGTTGCATAGCTACGGAAATCTACCGCAATTTGACGCAAATGTGCAACGTCATGCCCTATAGATTAGCTTTATGAGTTTCAAATGTTCCGTTTAGTACTTTAAACTTTAAAGGCCCCTTTTTATAATTCCTTACGTTTCTATCGATTCCTGAAATTTTTATCCCCGGGTTTCTTGCAAAGGAATTAATTATTCATCGATTATTAGTTAAATTAAATGCATGTTTGTGCAGCGCCGAATGGTGAATAGGAGCTTCGTATAGCACCTATATCTCAGCGGTTATAAATGTTAGAAAGACGCGGTTACGCTTCGCTTAAAGCTAATTTTATAGAGCACATTAATTATTCATCGATTATTACGGTAGTTAAGTTAGAGGCATTTTTGTACAGGCCGAATGGTGAATAGGAGCTTCCTATAGCTCCTATATCTCAGCGGTTATAAACGTTAGAAAGACGCGGTTACGCTTCGCTTAACGCTAATTTTATAGAGCACATTTAGGCCCGATTTGTGTAAGCAGTTTATGTTTAATTTGTTTGTTGGAATATTCGTTGCCTCGAACGAAGCGAGCCTGCACTGCGAGCGAAGAGAGAAGCGAGTGCGAGCGAAGCGAGCATTTTTTTAGTATAATATTAAGATCCTTGCTCTGTATGTCTGTTACCTTCAAGAGTTCTCATTGGTTGGCTGTGTGAGCGTTCTGATTGGTTGGCTGTGTGACGTTGTGATTCGTTACCTTCAAGCGTTCTGATTGGTTGGCTGGGTGAGCGTCCTGATTGGTCGTTCTGGAATCTTAGGCTTCGCGAAGCGAAATGCGACGCGAAGCGAACGGCGACGCGAAGCGAAGCGAACGGCTTCGCGAAGCGTACGGCGACGCGAAGCGAACGGCTACGCGAAGCGTTTGACGAAGCGAACGTTGCAGCGTCATAGTGTGTAGGCCTACAACTCGCGAAGCGAACGGCGACGCGAAGCGAACGGCCACGCGAAGCGAACGCGACGCGAAGCGTTTGACGAAGCGAACGTTGCAGCGTCAGAGCTTGGCTACGTGGCGTATGTACGTCATTGAAGCGTTGTTCAGCAGCATGAATTCAATGATTGGGTTTTAGTATTATCCTGCACTGTGAGCGAAGCGAGCGCGAGCGAAGCGAGCATCTTTCTAGTAATAATAATAATAATAATAATAATAATAATAATAATAATAATAATAATAATAATAATAATAATAATAATAATAATAATAATAATAATAGTAATAATAATAATAATAATAATAATAATAATAATAATAATAATAATAATAATAACTAGAAAGATGCTCGCTTCGCTCGCGCTCGTTTTCGCTCGCGCTCGCTTCGCTCGCAGTGCAGGATAATACTAATCCAATACCTATACCTAATACCCAATCATTGAATTCACGCTGAACAACATTTCAATGATGTACTGTACATACGCCACCTAGCCAAGCTCTGCGCCACGTAATAATTATGCCTATGTACGTTAAAATCACGCAACTGTGACCATTTGTGACGCTGTACACGTATTTTTTGTGTACGTTAAAATTGCGCAACTTCCTCAAGCTACGCCCACCAACGCATCTCGACGTTGTACACATTATGACGCTGCAATGAACAATTGAACGTACGCTTCGTCAAACGCTTCTTCGACTAAACCGTTTGGTTACCAATAGCAACGTCGTCTTCGAACATCGCCCACCAACGCATCGCGACGTTGACAGAACAATTAAACGTGCGCTTCGTCAAACGCTCGCCCTCCAACCTCGCGACGTTGTACACTTATGACGCTGCAATGAACAATTGAACGTACGCTTCGTCAAACGCTCGCCCACCAACGCATCGCGACGTAAGGACTAAACCGTCTACCAATAGTCAACCAATCAGAACGCTTGAAGGTAACAGACATACAGAGCAAGGATCTTAATAATATAGATGTAATTCCAGTTACATTCATTCTTCATAATTATATTTTCAAGCATGCAGTTGAATTCTGATCTTCGAGTTTGATATTCTTCATGTGAATTACAAGGAACCACAGGTCCTACTTGAAAACTGTGTAATCATCGAGAGACCGCTCGTATGACAGGCGTTTCTCTCATGACTATTCCAGGCCAGTGGCGGCTCTAGGATTTGGCAAGTGGGGGGCCGTTGGGGCAACTTCTAATCATGGGGGCCAACCATTTGTTGTTTAATGTATGTAGCATTAAGTATAGGGTCCCAACTGAGGGGCCACTGGGGCCAGGCTCTCAATAGGGGGCACGGGCCCCTGACCCCCCTGGTGGAGCCGCCACTGCTCCAAGCTCATGGCAATTTTGTTAGGTTAAATTATTTTTTTGTCTTCGAATATTTACAAGAACTTCATAAGAAATGCAATATGACTTAAGATGAAGATAATAATTGACCAAATTGTGTTTTGCTCGTTGGAGACCTCGGGTGGCTATCCAAAAGAAGAATCGGATCCGACCACAGACTAGACCGTTCAACTGTCAGAATTCAAAATGGGCCATTTTCCTTAGAACCTCTTTGCAAACTCAAAGACTGATCTAGTGAGTTGCTACATTATTTCACTAATGATTCAAGCAATCTTTAAAATTATCGAAGTTGATGTGTAGAAAGGTTCCGACTGTGCAAATGAATAGTTGGTTACTTTGAACATTCAAATATATCACACGAACACGCAGATTTACTGCAGGGTGTCTTATAAAAAAATCCCCCAGCAGAAAAACTATGATTTCTTGAATATTCCTAAATATATTTCTATCAAAATTTCCACACATGTACAGCACATATTTTCCCACCTTCTGCCAATTTTCATCTCATTTGCATGTAAGTTGACCATATCGTGAGATATCAAATTCAAACTTCGATTTTTACTACTCAGTCGCAGCATGATAGGCCTAAATATCTAGCTTCACATAAATTTTGTTTCATGTCAATGTTGGTAGTAGTAGTAGTAGTAATAGTAGTAGTAGTAGTAGTAGTAGTAGTAGTAGTAGTAGTAGTAGTAGAAGTAGTAGTAAAGTTTAAATCGAACGCAAATTTGCAGGCCCGTCGGAACGAATTTTTAGCAGGGGGTGCAGATTTTCTCCAGGTAAAAGCATTAGCGTCATTTCACACTTTTCTTAGGGGCGAGATAATTTTCGGCAAATTTTTGGCAAATGTTACAAATTTCTGGCAATTTTTGTCAATTTAGCAATTTTGGCGAATTTTTGCACTTTTTTTGCATATTCTGTCAATTTCGGGCCAAATTTAGCAAATTTTGGCCAAATTTGGCCAATTTTATCAAATTTTGACAATTGCTGGGCCAATTTTAGTTGGAAGGGGTGCAGACAGGGTGCAGAGCATCTTGTTTCCAGAGGGTGCACTGCACCCCTGAATTTTTGCAGGTGGTGTAGCTGCTCCCTCTGCACCTCCACTTCGTACGGGCCTGCAAAATTGTAAAAATGTTTTTTAAATTCAAAGAATTGGACATAACAAGAAAAGTTCGATTTAAACTTTCAAAATGGGTAAAATATCGAATGCAGATAAGATGCGAATTCATACATTGCGGGAGCTTGGCTTTGGATACCGAACAATTGTTGCAAAATATCCTGAAAAGGGATGAAACCTTTATTCGGTGAAATATATTTGAAAATGGGTCAATGATCGTGGATCTGCAATCAATAGAAAACTTTTCTTGCTATGCCGAATTCTACGAATTTAGAAACATTTTAAAAATTTGCGTTCGATTTTAACTTTACTACTACTACTACTTCTACTACTACTACTACTACTACTACTAATACTACAGTACTACTACTACTACTACTACTACTACTACTACTACTACTAGTAGTAGTAGTACTACTACTACTACTACTACTAGTCTACTACTACTACTACTACTACTACTACTACTACTACTACTACTACTACTACTACTACTACTACTACTACTACTACTAACTACTACTACTACTACTACTACTACTACTACTACTTCTACTACTACTACTACCAACATTGACATGAAACCAAATTATGTGAAGCTAGATATTTAGGTCTGTCATGCTGCGACTGAGTAGTAAAAATCGAAGTTTGAGTTTGATATCTCACAATATGGCCAACTTACAAGCAAATGAAATAAAAATTGGCAGAAAGGTGGGGACATATGTGCTGTACACGTGTGAAAATTTTAAAAGAAATATATTTAAGAATTTTCAAGAAATCATATTTTTCTGCTGGGGTTTTTTTCAGAGACACCCTCTATATATGAGGAAGTTAGAAGAGTAGGCGGGAAGTTAACAGAGTGGTAACAACGCTGGTCGATGGAGCAGAAGGTCTCGGGTTAGATCCTGCAGGAGTCCTAAGATCGACTCAGTCTTACTCGCTAGAGGGCGGTGGTAAACTGAGGAGCAGCGTTAGGCTGCGAAGGTAAAACGTGGGTTTGGTGAAAGTGATGGAAACTTACCCCTAGAGCAGTGGCTTATACCACCTACGTCGCTGATTGCCTAGACCGGAGATAAGCGCCGGAACCCAACGCTCGGACTCGAGTAAGGGATCTAACTTTACCTTTTACCTTATGTAGCAAAATATCACTTATGCAGGCATAAATTCTGATGATTATTCTGTTGAAATCAAAAACTCACCTGACTCAAAGCCGCGAGAACACAGCATCTGCGTTGTCTTTTATCTACAGAATGTGTTAAACAAAAAGCATCGTTCAGCTGCGCTTATGCGAATTATATATATTAGTTAATTCAGACAGTACTGTACACAAAAGTTGCGAAGCAGTAAATTATATTATTCACGACAATTGCAGTGAGATGGAGCAATAATGTCAAACTACGTATATGATCATATCCCACAACTTCGGTCTCGTCTTAGCAGAGTCATACTATTAGATTTCGACTGAAACATTCTGCTAGTTAGTAGGCCTACCAAGATGTTAAAACAAGTTAATATTTCCAATGGAAGCGGGACCAAAGAGAAGGTATTTGACTTAGAATCCAGAAAGAATTACGAGCGGAAATGTAAAGTCGCACATTCCATTACCACTGGAAGAGACTTTGTCCAAATTAGGAATTATAGTCTACAAAGATTTTCCAGCTGGTGATCTGGCCAGAAGTATTCCATAGGGTCAGAAGCTTGGACGCTTAGGAAAAAGAACATAAAGAGATTAGAGGCACTTGAGAGGTGGATTTGGCGAAGAATGAAAAAAATCAGCTGTATGGAAATGATAACCAACTAAGAGAATAGACAAGAAAAGTCTACTAAACACAATTTGTATTGGGCATAAACGTGGATAGGTCATGTTCTGAAAGAAGGAATGTGCTTCCCAAGAGAAGTACTGGAGGGGAAAATGGAAGTAATGAAAGCACAAAGCCAGCAAACAAGGACATCGATGCTGGAGTGGATGTTCGACCCTGAAGAAAATAGCGCATGATAGAGAGAGGTGGCCGAGTCTGACGATTATGGAGAATGGGACCTATGTAGACAAGGCACCGGTAGAAGAACAAGAAGTCAAATTTAGATCGCCTTAAGCAAGTAGACTGTCTAGTAGATTCGCAGATATTCAGATATTCACTCTAACGACTATACTCTGATATCAGTTGCTAGATCAAGTGCACTCATGCTTTTAGCTATAAGCATGAGTGTAGCTGTCCAGATGCGAGATCAGTTCTCATACCGAACATCAATGAACTCTAGTCATTGTCGTTCTTGCTAAATGAGGCACAATTTTTAACATCCACAAATGTAACAGTAATCGTGGTTGGCTGAACTTCTATCGATGTACAGTGTAAGTCAGAGAAATACATCCATCTGCTAAGACGTATATGCAACTTGATGCTAAAATACGATGCGAGCAGTATCATATTGCTACTCTAAGCTACACATTAACTGGAAAGGCTTAGCACGCTCATTCGCATAACTCACCAACTTCAATTCTACTGTCCATTGTATCACGAGGAGCATTTTCAAGCTTCTCAATCTATTCATCTCACACAGCCAAAAATCGTCTGTATTCTCCACAGGCAAATCACTGGAGCACTATTGATATTTGATGCATACCTATTAAATGTAAAGGCTCATCCCTAGGCTAAATGCCCATAGGGTTCGGTGTTGCACCCGGCTTTGTGGTCATCAGATCATAGGTGGCTAATCCATTAATCGGCGGACGGTGGCAGATCTTTTCAGCCGAATCAATGGTTGCTTTCGCTATTTACGATCTTTGGCGCTAAATGGTGCGACCACGTAACCCCTTTCCTAAGGGACAGACTGCACTGGTTGCGAGTCCCGGAACGCATCGTCTATAAGAGATGTCTGATCACCTATAGAGCACTAAATGATCGCTCCTGTCTCGAATATCTGGCTTCATTGTTTCAGCGCCACACTACACCAGTCGGCAGTCGGCAGCTTCGCTCTAGTGACCGGGTCTCTCTGATTATTCCACCCCCGTCGAAAACGATGATGCCAGGAGAAAGATCGGTCACCCGAGGCAATCCAATCTTATGGAACGCCCTTTCAGACTTTGTCACTAACTCGACAACCGACAAACAGTTCGTTAAGAATCTGAAGACACACTTGTTCCAATCCAATCCAATCCAATAACCGTTTATTATTTTCCCAAAAAACCAGAGTGCATTAGTATTTGAACATCATAGTAGTACTTTCAGTAAGGCTGCTAAGTTCATGATACATAATAGAAAGTTTACAATTTATGAAATAAAGTACAAAGATTGTAGCCTTACTGATATGACAAAAATATTGCACAAAAATTTAAATAAGAAAAATCATGAGCATATAAATCAAGTTAACATCAAAAAGTTAAAGATAATGAAATCATTAATTAATTAAGTGGTATATGTTGAGAGTAGAAGAAAACAGTAGCTCATAATTTCACCAAATAAATCATAGGAAAATAAAAAGATACCAAAAGGGAAAAAATTCTCGCCAGTAGGTATCTTAGGGAGAAGTATTGAAAATTATATTTAAAGGTGGAAATGGTATCATAAAAGACACAATAAAAATAAGATAATAAGGAAGTCAATAGTTTAATTTAACATTCACCTGATAAGATAAATTTATTAATCTTTTTTAAAATAGATTTAAATTTAATATCATTTTTAGTGCAGTGGGAAGGCTATTCCAAATTCGGGGTCCAGAACATTTAATAGTAAAGATTCTAGTATTTGTGTGCACATAAGGAATGATAAATTTAATATGATTTCTTATATTGTGTGAGTGTAATTTGTTAGTAAATGTAAAGAATTCATCCTTATAGAAAGTTAAAGGCAATAGATTATTGGCATATTTAAACATGAAAATGGCTGTTTGTTGTTTGTATATATTAGCAATGTTGAGTATATTCAAATTCAAGAATAAATTTGAGGTACTGCAGTATTGGTGTGGATTTCTTATTAGCCTAATGGCTTTATTTTGTATTTTTTGTATTTTGTCCGTACCACATTTATAGTTGTTACTCCATATAATATTGCAATACGTTAAATATGGATGTATCAAAGTGTAGTAGAGATTAAGTAAAGCTTTTTTATTTATAAACTTAGTAATATGCCTAATGATATTTACATTTTTAGCCAGTTTATTTTCTAATAATTTTGTATGTTCTTTCCAGTTCAAATTTTGATTTATTATAATTCCAAGGAATTTGGTAGATGTTTTTTGAATTATTTGGATATTATTAATTTTAATTATCGGAATATCATTAGGTAATGGCTTACGAATAGAATGAAAAATGATAAAGTTCGTTTTATCAATATTTAGTTGTAATTTATTTTTGAAAAACCATGCTGAGATTTTGTTAAGTTCATCATTAATTTTATGTATTAGTTCATTGATATTACTGTGACTAGCTACAATATTTGTGTTATCGGCAAAGAGAAAGAATTTGAAAAAAATTGAGACATTTGGTAGATCATTTATAAATATGATAAATAAAAGTGGTCCTAAAATAGAGCCTTGAGGTACCCCAAATTTTATATTCAATTTTTTAGAATTTTTGGAGTCAATATGAGTATATTGACTTCGATTGGTAAGGTAGCTAGTAAACCATTTAAGCGAAATACCATTTATACCATAATATTTTAATTTAAGTAGAAGTAATTTATGATCAATCACGTCAAAAGCTTTTGCAAGGTCGAGAAAGATTCCTATAGTAATTTTTTTGCCTCAAAGTTTTCTGTGATTAAGTCAGTAAGATTTAATAACGGCATATAAGTCGAGTGATTAGGCCTAAATCCAAATTGGGATGTGGATAACATGTTATATTTGTCAAAATATTTGAGTAATCTGTCAAACATGGCTTTTTCAAAAGCCACGTTGACTGCTAACCTTATGTTGTGAAGCACTCTTGACTTAGGCTTAGGCCTTTTTATGGGGTTATATAAATTGTCTGAAATAATAATAATAATAATAATAATAATAATAATAATAATAATAATAATAATTTTGTCATTGCTATTCATTTTCACTGTGGCGGACCTGGTGTGTGGCACTGTGACTATCTCCACTTTCCAAATTCAACTCCGTCAGACCTCTAGATACTAATCAAGCGTACCGCACTTCTACTGCTACCAACTGTGGCGGATCGGATGCTTGAGATCCCTACGTCCTGAAATGTCAGAATGGAAATCGCCCGGTCCATTACGCAGGGTAAGTCTTAACCTTAAGGCAAGTGTACATCCGTCTTCGTTGAATATCCGACCACAGATAACTAAAGAGAACAGTTATATTTATACTGTAGCTTTGGGGTATTTTATTCATTCAATGTCTCTTATGAAAGAAGTTCTCTAAAAGTCGTGCGATTATTTGCTTCTCGTTGAATAATTTTATAGTTTTCAGACACTTTACAGAAAACGTTTTCCCGCCACTGCTCTAAGCAGAACAATAATTTCTAAATTAAATTAATATGGCTTCATATCGTAAAAATTAATTAGGCCTACGGTTTCATTCAGCTAACCGATCTTAAGCTTAAAGCTATTTCTTAATAAATTCAATTGTTTATTCTTTACACTATCATTCTCGTTCTAAAATTTGAAGTCTAGCAAATAAAATTGTAGGGAATTGCAATGTGTTGAAAGCATTCGAACAGATACACAGTTTCGTGTAAATTTAATCTCTGGATTGATTAGAATTAGAGAAATTATATCATATCTAGTATTGACGTGATATTCGGCTGCGGATTGCACTAAGCAATACCAACATTCACAAACTCAATAAAAAAGGCTAACGTGGCATTCATTCATTCATTCATTTATTCATTCATCCATTCATTCATGGACAATTTATATAGCGCTGTAACAAGGCTAACGACCACAACAAAAGCGCTTTGACAGCTCAATAACTCAACATAAACAGGTGCATCTTTGAGCTCTTGATGAAGTGCTCAGGAGTATCAGCCGTGGTGACATCATCGGGAAGAGAGCTCCACAATATAGAAATACCCCGAGTAAAGGACCTCTCTCCAAACTTAGCAGTCTTGGACGGATGAGGAACATAAAGTTTAACCCCGCGATTCGAACGGAGCGACCTGTCATTGAACAGCGGTCTCTTTACAAGAGAGGCAAGGTACTCCGGACAGCACGGGTCATGCAACGCTCTATGTGTCAGCAAGCATCTCTTGAACACAATCCGCTCAAGGACTCTCATTAACAAAGCTGAAAAGTTGAATGAGAATGCTTTTGTAAATCAATGCAAATTGAATGCTAAGAAGTCCTTATTCGCCTAGTTCAAAATGCAAATAACATCTCCGTCCAATTGCGATAATATTTTGCATGGGTTTTATCTGCACCTGGACAGCTCGGTCCCATTAAGTATTTCCGATAAGGGACCGTCCATAAATGACGTCGCGCACTTAGGGAGAGAAGGTTCAAACATTTGTGACGATGTGTGACGACGGGAGAGGGGTTTCCAGAAATGTGACGTCAGATAATTTATAATATTAAATATTGTTATTAATACCAAAATGCTATATTACCGCAAATTTGAACGTATTTTACACCTATAATTCAATTTTAAAAATAAGTTGAAAAGTTTCTGAATTTTGCTTCAACTATAATAATTATAATGAGTATTTTCAGACGAATTCATTGAAATACCCGCTTCATTCAAGAAATAAGTGAATTGAAACATTAATTGTGACATTAAAGGATGGGGGTTAATGCGTTGTGACGTCATTTTTTTGGGTCTGACTTTTGTGACGACTTGTGACGAGGGGGTAGAGGGGCAAAAACTGCCAAAATCGCGTGACGTCATTTATGGACGGCCCTCAACATCAAGAAAGGTTTTCTGTCGAAACGTTCTACGCTTAATTTGATATTAAAATTCGCTGATAGTGCTCTGCTATTGAAACGAAGCAGCTGTCGCTACAGAATTGTCTTGCACTTTTCAACGACACTCATCGCCTGGTCTTGAAGAATGCAATAATAATAATAATAATAATAATAATAATAATAATAATAATAATAATAATAATAACAACAACAACAATGTGATTTAACACGCTGAACGCTGGGGACGTCAATTGACGTCCTTATTTTGGTACTGCAGGGCTCTGGGGGCGTCATTAAGCCGTCATATGACGTCCTCTGTTCAATGCATCTGAAGCCAAGGAGGTCGCATAACGGGCCGCGCCTGGCAAAGAACCTGCACGGCAGTCAACGCGTTAAAGTGGTTTAGAAGGCTTCGTAACTTCAATAGATTAAGATAAAATCGTAATGAAACGCAAATGAAATACACGTCAAATTATCGCAAAGCCTTTCGCGTAATTCATCTGCACCTTGAAAGTTCAGTTTAATTCTTTATTTCCTCAAACATCTGTCGCCTAACGATATTTACATTCGCAGAGAGTGTATTTATATAAATACAGGTTCACTCATGCTCAGAGGCGTAAATCTGTGTAAAAAGGTGGGTGGGTCCAAATGAAAATTTTAAATTGTGCTGTCACAAAACAATGTTTATTGAAACAAGCCTTGCCAGTGCTCAGTGGTAACAATTCAATACATTATTATAATTATCATACTTAAACCAGCAAACCATTGCACATCAAGTCATCAAGCATTGTCAAATGTCAATTATGTGGAACTCGATACATGAATGAATTAATTCCAAAGAGCCCATACCAGACAAAGGTCAATACAGGGCCTACCGGCGAACCAAAGACCTAAAAATGACAAAATGGAGTCGTACGGATGCGAAAATGTGACGTCACGTTTATCCATAGAGCTAAATAATACCTAGATAGCCAGTCAGACGCGAGGATAGGAAACATCGCAGGTCTTTCTGAGTTACATAATTGGGGGCAAAATAAATCTAGCTGTTCTCACTGCTTTACATAATTGTCTCGCGAATAATAATAAACAATTCATCTCAAAAAGTGGGTGGGTCCATTGCCTGGCCGGACCCAGCTCCTAAAAAAGTGGGTGGGTCCGGACCCAGAAAAACACATAGGATTTACGCCCCTGCTCATGCTACCCAAATGTCTTCACTATTTTGGACAGAAAGCATCTCATCTGGTCGCCGTGAACGCAATCTACAACAATGGAGAAAGGAATCCTCCTACGCCGTTGGATAAAGATATTTGTTGTGGTTATTCTTCTGATTTACCTGGTCGAAAGAAAGTGTCCTCCCGAGAGTAAGATTCAAACACGAAAATACAACTATCTATACAATACAACGTTTTTCTATCGTGTGTCAGAGTAAGATTCAAACTCAGTATTCTAATCATTGAATGTTGTAAGTAGACGTCCAGAGGAGAGTCTGTATGACTAGTAATCTTAGAGACCAATGATTTCTTCTGAGTTGATTATCTAGGCCGATGCTCTAAGATATCAAACATGTTCCTGCTATAGTCTTGCTTATCCCGAGATTCTGAAGATTAAAACGTGATGCTGAAACGTGCAAAATTTTCCTCTTCCGTCACTAATCACCCACCCACCCACCGCCTCAATTGCTAGTGTCTATGCAACTATTTCACGACTTTACACACGACAATTAACAGACTCAAAATGTCGTGATTTTAGGAACTTGCGCAAAAGAGAACTGAGAGTCTCGGTTCAATTTTGCAATGCTGCTAACTGCTGTCAGTAAGTTTTACTATGGACGAGTTATACATAATGCTTATAATTAACAAACTTCTCTGATTCGATTGAATCTTTCATTCAAGCAGTTGATTCTGTATTTTCCAACCACATTATATAGGACCTATGCTAAGCAATAGATTTACACTTTCTTTAACATCAGTTAAGTAATTCACTTAAAATTTGGCATTACTTTTTACTCTTTCGATCTATATTAAATGTTTATTCCGATGGCATGTTCAGACATATCCACACCTTGCTTTCCTTGTTTACTACCCAATGGAAGTGTTCTTCTTCAAATTATAGCATAGAGTGAAAATCACCAAACAAATCCGCAATAAAGTAATAACGCTGATTTACTGAATTCGGAGAAACTGATCATCGCCTCATGGAATACATTGTATTAGATATTCTGATAAATCCTCAACCTTGCATTCACATGCAAAGGTTCCACGCTAAACTGTCCGTTACTATAACATATACTGTATTTTACATTAATTGCCTGATTTTACTTTTATTAAACTAATGAATTCTCTAGATTGAGATGATTTTAAATAGACTTTAATTATTTCATTTTCTCGCAAACCTTATGAATTGTTTTGATGTAAATCTTTCCAGATGTCGTGCCGACGAAGACAATGGAACGGAAGGCTATAAATTTCTTTAAAATTTGAATCAATATATTGTAAAGCCGAGCATTATACATCAATTCACTTCATAAACAACTAGCAACAAATCTTTTACTCTCAAGAACCACCTATTGTAATTTCTGTGATCAAAATCACAATAATAAAATATGCAAATGTCACTTACTTGTTTCATGATTTGAGTCTATTTTCTATCCCGTTCTTGAACTTGAATATCTTTTAAGTATTTGTTTGAACTTACTTTCCACATTTCAGGACGATCTTTGCCAATTTATCTATCATGTTAGTAAAGGTATGGTATAGCAATTAAGGCAAATGTTAAGATTTGTGTCATACTGTGGCATGGTCTTTATGGAAGACAAGCCAAAACTTCTTCTTGCAATTATGGAGTGGCGAAATGGACCATCAGAGCAGCTAAGACTATAACCCGCCATCTGGTGAACATTGAGCAAACGCCGCTAGAGGGCCAGCAGTATCATTAGCAGAGCCGTACAGAACTAGGCCTGGAGGTTTTGTTTAAGAAGCCCTGTAGATACAATAGTTATGAATTGTAAAGCACCTTGTTTACTTGCTGATTAAAATGATGCATTTTAGGCCTGAACTGTTATAGATTCATTGTTTAGTTTTTAATTCGATAATTAGCTTATGTAAAGTAGAGGGATGTGGCGTGGTCTATGACTGACAATTAGAGACTACGCCAATTAAACAGTAGATGAACCCTTAACCAGATATGCAACAGAAGCTATCTGTAGAGAGCTTAGATCGTAGTCTAGGAGTCATTGTCTAGCCATGAATACGAATACACGCTTATTTCATCTATACATTATCGCTAACTGTATAACAGTACAACGTCACACATACTTGACTCTTATGAGCTTTTAACCCAGTTTGCCATTAGCGCAGCAACGATAAAGTAGGAGATTCTATTCCATTTTAATTTCGGGACCAGTTGTGAGCTTTGCGCCAAAGCAATGAGAAACTTTTAGGGGAGTGAGGGTAGAGTGATTATAGACAAAATCGACACAAATTGTTGCATTACATTGAATGAAAATATCACAATTGAACTCCTTCCAGTAAATAATGCAGCAGAGATCATTATCTAACTCGAATATTCCTTAAAACATATGCAGCTCACTACTAGAGGTGCACAAATTATCGGCAAATAATCGGTATCGACCATATAATAATCGGCATCTGTCGATAATTGGCCGATGTCGAATATCGACATGTTGGTGCACAGCAATTAATGATGCCATTGTCAATTATAGTGGAAAATAGGAATTATTAGGATAACAAACAAAAGAAAATATTGTATATTGATATTGTTGAACTCATGTCGATTTTTAAAATTTTCCGTGCGGCACTTATGAGTAAAGTGAATTCCAATTCAACTATTTGTAAATCAGTATCTAGCTACCATTGCTAGAAGAGTTATTATTATATAGAGGGAGTTAATGTCATATATACTAGCTGTCAACCAGTCACAAAAGACGGGAAAGAGTGGCCTTTCCCTTCCCCGATTTATTGCAAAAGTTTGTACTATTACATATAAAAATTTGTTTAATCTGAAGATGTAATGTGAATGCGTAGATTATCATTTAAAAATTTTCCTATGTGCTCACTGGATGGTCTTGCCCCTCCCCACCACAGGGTGCTGCACACCATAACGGAACCTACGACTACGGTTTGGGCATACGATTCCATTGGGATTTGGTCTCCCAGTTTGTGGAGAGACCGTCGAGGAAAAGAGTTAACCGCCATCCATTCGGGCTCTGTGAGCACCGGTTTGTGGTGAAGACGCTGGAGAGAGACAGACGAGAGAGACAGACGAGACAGACAGACAGACAGACAGACACCCGACTGTCGATAATTGAATGAGAATCAGCCTTCAATAGCTGAAGGAAGAGACGGGACCGCCGTCTAGTCAGGTGCGGGAGACATTGGCGAAAGTGAAGTCGCTGTGGAAACATAGACGCCCGTCTAGGAGTGAGAGCAGAAGGAACCAAGCGTGCTAAGTATAGCCGCAACAGAAGAAAGACATCACCGCCTGTCTTTAAGAGAACGGAAGACCGAGAATCTACCAAGAATGAAGAGTCGCGGTACAAAGTCGAAGTCAGTGACCAAAAACATATACATAAATCGTTTAGGGCGCCAATATCAAGCGGTGGCCAGCAATAAGAGGAAACAGTTAAAATGCGTCGCGGAAGAGACCGGAGCCAGGACGGACAGAGAGAGTCAGACGAGTAAAGCAGGACTCTTTTTCGAGGAGCGGTCATTCTCAGTATGCGGCCTACCCGGCAACCGCGTACACCTCGTTTGATGGCAATGAAGTGGAAAGTGAAACAGACGCCGCCGATCAGGCAGAGTCGGCGGCATAAGGCGATCGGGAAACCGAGCGGGCGTTGGGGCCGCCCGACCAACGGCCGCGCGAAGAGACCGCGAGCCGGAGTCGCCACAGAGAACTTTCAAAATAAAAGAAAAATTATTCAGAGAATAAAGGATTTGCTAATTAGTCGAAATACGGCAAAAGAGTGAGTATTTAAATTGAATGCTAATATTTGATGTCTTATAATTAGTTATAGGCCTATATATGTGCTTTATTTTGCTATAATAAAACGTCGAAAAACAACTGGTAGACTCTATATACTATATATATATATATATATATATATATATATATATATGCGTATATATGCCTTGATCAGAATGATACAAAAACTACATAGTTACTGTAAAATGCTCTTAAAAGAGTTTACCATATTACAAAAGACGAAAATATCAAAATGAAAATATGAACACACTTTCAAAATTTAATTAAAGGATCAGTCGATTACAAAAATTCAAGGAATGCAAGATCACTTAAAGAATTATTATACGCTCTGCTCTGTCGTAATGCAGCAAAGAGCATGGCTGCGCTGTAATGGCCGTTATCCATTGATCGAGAAATGTTTGTCCAGGTGAAATTTAGATACTGCTTTCTCTTCACGAATCGACATTCTCTTTGAAAAATGGTCAGGAATTAAAAGACCTCTTAAAGGATTCTTATATGCTCTGCTCTGTCGTAATGCAGCAAAGAGTATTGCAGCGCTGTAATGTTCTTGAGCCATTATTTGAGACATGCATGTTTGATAGAAATGCACATCGACCAAACAGTAAGAATCAGTCAGGTCGACTTTTTAATATAGTCTTTGCTCACATTGAATGTAGAGGTATTTCATAAATTCCCAGGTGTTCACCTTTAAGCAAACGTCATGAGAAGTTACGACAATTGTCGACAAATTGGAGAAAGAGATATTCCTGTGTAAAGTAGCAAATCCCAAAATTACTTGCAAATGTTCATCAAATATCTGGGATAAACTGTTACACACCAGCAGAGGTATATATGAGCCAAGCTCTGACGGGCTTGCATGAAAAAATCCAACATCGGTTTTGTCATGAAACACCTCGACATATTTCACATATTCGAAAAGACATTCGTTGTAAGAGTTCATGACTGTAAAGTAAAAATTGGCACGGTAAGCTGACGTGATGCTCTGCAATAGTGAAGGAAAAGATTCTTTTATCATCTTGTGAAACGCATCATCTCTTTGACTCATTCGACAATAGACTGGGATTGAGTTTCTAAGCAGTTTGCGAATAAAGACCCTAGTCCAATTTTCAACAAATGACTGATCACCATTTAAACGTTCGTATGACTCAAACTCTTCGCTGCTCAATAAAGCGCAATAGAAATTTCCAACACAAACGACGTAATCTTTGCTTGAATATCTTTGAGTAACACTGTCGACACATATCAAACGAAGATTTGCCTCAAT
Organism: Metaphire vulgaris; assembly: GCA_018105865.1. Classification (NCBI taxonomy): domain Eukaryota; kingdom Metazoa; phylum Annelida; class Clitellata; order Crassiclitellata; family Megascolecidae; genus Metaphire; species Metaphire vulgaris. The sequence continues at coordinate 25,985,818 of CM030832.1, read as the reverse complement.
TGCTGCGTGAAGATTTCTCATTCCTGGTAAAAACCATTCACATTCAGAGAGATTTTGAGCACAACGTCCGTTTAATTCTTTGTTGATATGACATGAGTCCCCCATCATAGTGAGGCATACACATTCGAATAGCTTTCCAAACACTGAAATGTCATCTCGAGATATGTCGCATTCTACATCAAGTTTTCTAGTCAAGAATGTCTGCGTCGTCTGCGATTCTTTATCAAAACTCCCTTCATCTTTCAGATGACTCATTATATTGCATTGCGGAATGAAATAATTGGGGCAGGATTTCTCATCTAGGCATTTGAGAAACCGGTGAAACAATATATATAAATATGTATTTGCGTTTTGTTCATGCCAAAATTCTGAGGGGAATTCCTCGCAAGCCCACAACATTAGCGTCTTGAAATAGTATGTCTGAAATCCTTTGTTTCCATCGCTACCACAATACTCAGAAAGTCTTCTCTTGATGACTCGAATGCGATGATATGCGAGTTTCTGATCTGGCGTCCAACTGTGAATCAATAGAAGTTCCGCTTTTGAGAATGAGAATCTCCATTCTCTGTCGTCACAAGAGCTCCATGTACGAAGTTTAGAAACAAAATGACAACCACCTCTTGTTATCCTGGCGATCAATTTCTCATTCGGCCATCCGTTAAATCTTTTGCGCTTTCTCCATTCTTCGGCTTCAACTGGCCAATAAGGACAGTAAACTGCCAACACTTGGTCTCGGAGTAGATCACTTACACCAAAGAACGCTTGGCCTGCACGTGTTAAACTACTCTGAAAATGCCGTGATGGACCTCCTGTTTCTATATCCCTTAATTCGGGTGGGCGGCGGAAGTAAGTGGGATTATCTTCTGCTTTGTCTCGATCGACCACCAATCTAACAAATCCTGGCTGTGTCTGTTTGCTGTCTATTCGAAGAACAGTGCATTTGGTATTTTGTGGACGACGTCTGTTCGAAGGAATTGCACAAATATCAAAATAGTAGACAATGTTATCTATGTCTGTGAGGTTGATCCGGCTATATTTCATTGGTAATTCATAAAAACTACCACAGTGTAGTGTGTATATAGACCCCAATTTGGTGAAACTCGTCAAACGAAATTTTTTATAGTCCATACTTCCACAGTACTGAAGTCTTGGATCCAAGGAACAAATAGATTTCTCTTAGAATATTCACTCCAAAGGTAATGTCTGTAAGTAATAAAACATTATTTTCGGTAAATTTATTTCTGTCGTGAAGCATTGAAAACCTATCTTATTAATGTAATCTAAAGTGGTTTGTCGCTGTTAAAGTTTAGCATGTGCCATGTTGCACCATTATATATCTCTACACTGGCTGAAAATGCCAGAACGCATTAATTATAAAATGATATCGATGGCTTATAACTCACTTCATACATCAAAACCAGTCTACATACGAAATGTGATAATTCCACAACATCCTCGTCTACTCGATCTTCCTCTCATGGAATAATCTAATATACAAAAACTTCAAAGGATTCAGAATTCTGTGGTCCGGGTCATTACACAAAGTCGTAAACATGATCACATTAGGCCATTACAAAAACTCGCAAACATGATCTACTTCGGCAGCGATAGACTTGGTTCGCGCACTAGTCGTCTCTCGGGTGGATTATTGTAACAGTGTGCTGTTTGGACTACCGGTCGGTCAACTAAATCGATTGCAGTCGGTACTGAATGTCTCGGCCCGCCTGGTGTTCGGTGCTAGATGGAGCGGCCATGTAACGCCATTCCTTAGAGATCGTTTGCACTGGTTGCGCGTCCCAGAGCGTGTGGAGTTCAAGCGCCAATGGCTCACGTTCCGTGCGCTGAACGACCCCCACTGCCCAGCGTATCTGTCGGAACTAATCAGCCGATCGACGACAGTACCACGTCGCTCCCTTCTTCGTTCCGGCGCCAGCAATCATCTCGTCGTCCCCCCTCCGCTCAAGACAGCGGGACTGGGGGACCGGTCCTTTCGTCGTGGAAACCCGGCGTCGTGGAACCTGCTCCCGATGGCTGTGACAACCGAGACCTCTCCGGATCGGTTCCTACAACATCTCAAGACGCATTTGTTTAATGTTTCTTTCCCTGTACAGCGCCTTTGACTTTAGTCACCTAGCTATGTTACTGCGCTTAAAAAATTGTCAACATTAATAATAATAATAATAATGATCGCATTAGACCTGTCCTTCAAAAGTTGCACTGGCTGCCGGTGGAACAGAGAATTGTTTTTAAGACTGGTGTCTTTGTTTTTAAAGTTCTGCAGTCTGGCCAACCTCAATATTTGAAATCTATGATAAACCATCCAAAACATTATCATTCAACAAGATTTGTTGATTCATTGTTAAATGTACCTAGAACAAACACCGAAATTGGTAAGAGAGCTTTTTCTATTTCTGGGCCAAAAATCTGGAACTCTCTCCCTCTGGTTGTCAGATCTTCCAATAAACTGAGCATTTTCAGATCTAGGCTTAAAACACATCTCTTCCAACTAGCATTTCCTCCATAGTCTGTCTTGCTGTTTCCCTCTGACTGATCTCTGGAATGACCTGGTCTTTTGCGGATAGATTTGAAGTACCATCGATTGATACCCTTGAGTATTAGAAATGGTGCTATAGAAGTGCATAATTATTATTAAAGGTCATACTGGATTTCCTAAGGCATTTCCCAAAGGCACCCTTGTTTGGCAAAATATAAAAGTTATAATTGATATTAGGCCTATATCCCAACTATAATAACTGACATAGCTGAGTAACTGTTATGAGCTTGTCATCAATATATTATTAAATTCATTGCTTATGTATATTATTTAATTCTAGTTTAAAAGATTTTCAATTCGAAAAAACCTTCTAATTTCATTTTATTTCAATTAATTTTTCTTGTGAAGAAAAATATTGATCCAAATATCCTGCTGATTGTTAGACATAAATAATAATAAATATTTACACAGTATACACAGGGGCCTGGGCAGCCGAGAGAAACGAGTTGAATATTTTTAAGGGTCCACACACCTTCCATGTACCGGTGCCCAGACTTTATCTCGGAGGCCCTGAGGAGAGGGCGGGATAAGTGACAGTGGATTTGAACACAGGAAAATAATACAAAAACCACTTGAAATATCATAACTAAAATACAGAACCTAGATAAGGAAGAGTTTCAATTTTACCGTCTGAGAGGTCGAACGCCGTTTCACGTTCAAAAGTCTTTGGTTTGAAAGATACGACGTCGCTATTATTGTTCACAAACACAAAAGAAACAAACGTTTTCACTTTTGACCCCGGTAATAGATATAAATCCCGAGGCGAATATAATTTGCTATGTCTGTGTCTACTGCGTAGCAAAACAAAAATTCTTTGCAATTTCAGAGTAGAATACGTGCTATAGAACAAGACTCTTAAATCACTGCTGACCATTAATTCTTATTTCTTAACACCAGTCTATGCTTAATAACATAAATTAAATACAAAACCTAGATAAGCAAAAGTTCTATTTTTACCGTCTGAAAACACGAATACTTCTCGTTCGAAACATTAACGACCAACTGAATGCTTTCTTCTCTGTCAACTCTATATTAAGTCAAGAGCCGTAGCCACTGGCTTGAAGGATGCGGCGTCACTTTTTATTTACTTGCAAGAGAAACAAACGTTTTCACCTTTGACCCTGGTTATTGGACGCTTAAGTGCAAGTGCAAAATATTGAAAACATTGAAACCTGATGATCTGGTGGAAACTCAACAGATAATAGTTTTTGAATAGGTTTTGAATATTGAACTCACTATTTTATAATTTGGTCATTTTCCTTTTCAGTCGTGCTGCAATTTCTGGTATGGAACGAAAAGAATCTCCTAATTCAGATATCACATCCTTATGGCGATGCTCATCATGGTTTGTAACTTGCAAACATGTACAGGGTGTGTCAATAAAAACAAGTCTGTGTTGACGCTCTACAACTGGCCTAATTTATGATGTAGGCTACAACGAAAATAGCATCACATTGAAGCTTAGTTAATATAGAATTAATAAGACGTTAAATTTATTCACGCTACCGAATATTACATCACGAGGAAATCTCAAATAAGCAGGTATGTGCAAAAATTTATCGAATCTCGGCCAACCATTTCATCCCTCAACAAAAGTGTGCCTGTTTATTTTGCGTATTTCTCGTGCTGTGCTTTAGCAATGGGAGCAATGTAACGTCTTTCCATTATTTTAGTAAGTCCGTTTCAGTGTGATGTTAATATTTCCTTTGTAAATTATAAATTCAGAATGTTGTAGAGCTTCAAATTGGACCAATTACTGACACAACCTGTATTTTCCCACTATAATTGCTCGTAGCTTTCAAAACAGTTTTAGGAGCAAACATCGAATATAAAGTGCTACATGCGGGCTGATGAGAAAACTTTGAAGTCAATTGTGCAGGGTCAAAATTCAAATGCTTCTCATGCATTTTCAAGTATGATTACAAAATAGTCCATTAGCCACGATGATTTGAGTCGAACTCTATCGCCTTCTGCGGGTAAATGCAGCTGCAAGCTTCTAATGACTGATAAACTCATTAGCGGCAAAGCTGTTTGTGGCTCTCCCTGGTTGAATGCAATCCAAATGGAAAGCACTGGAGAAGATTACGAGCAGATGTGAATGTGGATTATGTAATAGAACTTTTACACGAATTGTTTTCTACTGACTGGGCATAACACTTAAGATCATTTCAATTCCAAAGAGTAGTCGGAGTCTTAGAGAGGAGATGTTAGAAGGAGTGAATGAAATTGTGAGAGAGAACTTGTTGTTTGACCATGATGTAGACAGCCGAGGGATGCTGGAATTGACTTCTGAAGTTCTGGTGTAGCAAATGAAGAAGCACAATTGCAAGTTCTAAAGAGATACCAAACATGTCCTTCTTGTTCTAATGTCTCTTCAGCAAAGGAACCCGCCATTCGGGAATCGTTCATGTTCGAATCAACACAGTCAGAGCAAAGGTTATAATGTGTGAGGCTTTAAGTGGTGACAACTGAGTCTTTTGTACACTGTCACTGACAATAACTGGACATTAAGATTCTCTTCCTCTTATACGATGATATGGCGTAAAGCACGAGAGGAAAATATTATTAAATAAAATCTCTATTTTCAACCAAAGCTGATGACAGTGATAATAGTATGAAGGTCACACAGCAACAACGGAACACCAGGTGACTAGGTACGGAACATAATATTATTGCTCAGTGTTGTTTCAGTTATTGATTATTTTTCAGTTACAGTTACAGTTAGAGTTATTTAAATTATTTTTAAGTTATAGTTACAGTTAAAGTTATTGTCATTTTTCAGTTACAGTTTTAGTTACAATTATTTATTTTTCAGTTATTTTCAGTTATTTTCAGTTAATCGCCATTGAACACATTAATGAAATTTCGACGTTTTTTCTTAATACACAATCACCCTGCTCTCTATCTATAATATTAAGATCCTTGTTCTGTATGTCTGTTACCTTCAAGCGTTCTCATTGGTTGACGAAGAAGCGTTTGACGAAGCGTACGTTTAGCACGGTTTAGTCGATTCATTGCAGCGTCAGAGGGGTGGGCGTGCGACGACGTTGCTATTGGTAACAATTGTTCGTAGCGTGCGACGACGTTGCTATTGGTAACAATTGTTCGTAGCTTGAGGAAGTTGCGCAATTTTAACATACATTTTAACGTACACAAAAAATACGTGTACAGCGTCACAAATGGTCACAGTTGCGTGATTTTAACGTACATAGGCCTAATTATTACGCGGCGCAGAGCTTGGCTAGGTGGCGTATGTACAGTACATCATTGAAATGTTGTTCAGCATGAAGAATGATTGGGTATTAGGTATAGGTATTGGATTAGTATTATCCTGCACTGCGAGCGAAGCGAACGCGAGCGAAGCGAGCATCTTTCTAGTAATTGATTGAAAAATCTACTGATATGTAAATATTTTCATATGCAAATGTCCACATCTCTCGGAAAAACAGAAATAGTAAGCAACTATATATACAATTATTTTTCTGTTATTTTAGCTATTTCAATTATTTATTTTTCAGTTACAGTTACAGTTATTGACATTTTTCAGTTACAGTTTCCGCTACAGTTAACTCATTTGTTATTTTTCAGTTAACTGATATTTCAGTTACAGTTAAAGTTAACTGAAACAACACTTATTGCTATAGCTAATCTCTTTGACTAATCAATTGTAATTCTTTCTTAAAGCAAATATTATAGTGAAACAAGAACCTCTGTATTCAAAACTCTTCTCCACATTTTGTAGAGGATGCTTCATTCTCACCTTTATATGAGCCCAACATATTTACTTAGTTGATTATTCTGTAATGAATTATTATCCTGCAATAGTTTCACTGCCACATACCTTAGAAAAATAGGCCTAGCAATTAACTTCAAAACGCAAATGTCACTTGTTCAACAAGATTTTTAGAAAAAAACCTTGAATCTTAATTGCATTAAAGCACTATTCAAAGACAGCTGAAGCTATAATCTAAGATGTATTTACAGCACTGATTTCTCGAATATGCCTGCTTTGTGGTTATACAGTATATGCACTAATTAATGGCTTTAAGCCTATAGTTATAAAAACCATTCTGTAACCATATATTTACAAATAAACCCTTCTATAACCGTGCAACAGAGATTTTATTCGACATTTCAACGGGATTTAAAAATTATAAATTCCATTATATACACTGAACAGTAAATCAATGCTATGACCAAAATGGTAGAAGAACAACAGAAATTGTAAAAAATGAAATGTTCCCCGTAAGAATGAAAGATAGAAAAAGGAGGACATCAAAATGGAAACATCCACACACTTTTATGATTCCGCAGAAGCATCAGCCGAAATGGATATGTTGCTTATTTTGGTCACTTCAATATGTTGGTATTTGCTTTGACTAATGTGGTCAAGTTCTGTGTCGTTACAAAGTGTCATAAAAGGGCTGTCAGAATCGAGTTATATTTTTAGAGAGAGGAAAAGAAGACATCGTGGATAACTTTCTTTTCCTTATTTCCTTTTTGTAGTTTTTGGGCTGAAAATGAAAGCGTACATCCGTATTACGGGACCCTGGTCCCGCCACTCGATATACTGTACATTGCTATTTTATTTACTGATTTTAAAATGAAAGTGAATTTCATAAAATGATATCTGCAGTTACTGTGCAAGTTCTAAAGTCAACGCATTAGCGTTTGCAAAAACGTTAACACAATAGTGATTGTAGTATACTCAAAGGTATCAAACGATGGTGCCCCAAATCCATCCGTAAAAGATCAAAAGAACAGACCAATTCCAGAGATCAGTTATAGACAAAGCATGTAAGTAAACGAAATTTCGTTAATTTATATGGCGCTTTCGAATGTAGGACGGTAGGACCGCAGAAGCTAGGGTCAATCGGGCAAGTTAATGCTTTTGGAGATAAGGCTTGACGGTCTCTCCAGTAGTGTATTATTTCCTTCCTATTTGAATGAGTTCGTTTGTCCCAATGGATTTAACAGAGAAGATATTTTAAGAACTTCATAATCACTTTCGTGGACAATTGTGTCTAAATCGAAGGTTGCAGAAAACATTTCATATAACTTCCTTAGCACTTTGGGTGAGACTTATCATTCAATTATAGCTGTTTGTTTCATTGATGTGCTCTTTATTGAAAAATGTACGAAATAATTGAGGACGCTAAAATCCGAGTTTTCCCAGAACGTGATATAATTGCTGCAGCTAATCTCTTTGACTGTTCAATTCCAATTCTTTGTTATTGCAAATGCAGTGAAACAGGAACCTCTGCATATGGTATTATATATAAAGTGGAGCGAGGACAGTGATTTTTAAATATTGCTGCTTTGTGATTTTATACGCAATAATGACTTTGATGACATATGCTTTATGTCTATGAATAAAACCAATCTAAACCAGTATAAAAGAGATTTTATTCAGTGACTATATCCTACATTACTTTTATTTTTCAAGACAGAAAAATTGACATAATAACATTGCATTTACATATAGGCATATGATGACAAACTGATGAGCAGCATTAATTTGAGTTATTGCAACTGAGTAAAAGTGATTTCAGATTTTTTAAATCTTATAAAACAGCAGAAAGAATATAGCTATTGTAAAATGCTCTTAAAAGTCTTAATAGGATAGGATAGGATAGAATAGGATTTATAGGATATGATTTATTTCCAAATAAATAATCAATACATCAAAGCATAATACATCAAGTTACTAAGTTTCAAGAAGCATTAATTGTCAGTTCAATCTTCATTTAATAACAGAAAATGGATTTAGAAAATACTAAGCTACTAAGGGAACCACAGGTTCCCGCATGATATTAGCATAAAGGTGATAATAAATCTCAAGAATGTTAAGAATGAGGCGGCAAATAACATGAAGGTAATATAAACATAATAAATCTCACGAGTTTAACAAGCAAGCATAAAGGTAAGAGATCATTGATCCAGAAAATATTATTCAGGTAGAGATATGTATATTAACAATAAACATGATCCAAAGGGAATGAAACCAATTCATATTACAATGCATTAACCAAGCATATTAAAAAGTAAGGCAATGGTTCAATTATTCAATATTATAAATCTTTTAAGTTCATTTTTAAATAAAGTTAGATCTGATAATTTTTTTCAAATGAGTAGGGAGGCTATTCCATATCCGTGGACCTTGAAATTTTATAGTGAAATTCTAGTGTTTAAGTACGCAAACGGTATGGCAAAGTTATCACTACTTCTAATATTATGATTATGTTTTTTTTATTAACAGTAGAGAAATATTTATCTATATAAAATATTTTGGGTAGAAGATTATTTGAGTATATTTACATAAATATTAATGTCTGGTATTTGTAAGTGTTATTAATAGTTAGTATATTTTGATTTACATACAATGTATTAGTATTTATGTTGAATTTGATTGGATAAGATATTAAACGTATTGCCTTATTTTGTAGTGTTTGAATTCTAGTAGTAGTGCATTTATAATTTTGGCTCCATATAACGCTGCAATATGTTAGGTAAGGATGAATTAATGCAAAATAAAGCTTTACAAAGGCATTTTTGGTAAAAAATTTCATGATATGTCTAATTATGTTCATACTTTTAGATATTTTCATTGATACTTGCTCAACATGGTTTTTCCAGTTGAGATTTTGGTCAATTATTATACCAAGAAATTTGGTTGATGATTTGTGCATTATTTCTATATTATTTATTTTTTATTTATTAACATTATTCGGTGTAATTTTACGTTTAGAGTGAAAATTTATATAATTTGTTTTATCAATGTTTAGGAAGAGTTTATTTTGTTGTAACCATGTTGAAATTTAAATGAGTTCATCGTTACATTGAGATATTAGTTCATTTATATTAGTATTACTAGCTATTAGATAAGTATCATCAGCAATTAATATAAATTTAAACATAGAAGATATATTCGGTAAATCATTTATGAAAATAATAAAAAGAAGTGGCCCTAGTATTGATCCCTGTGGGACTCCAAATTTAATATTTAACTTTTTTGAAATTATTGAATTAGTTTGAGTATACTGTATTCTATCAGAAAGGAAACTGTGAACCACTTGTGAGATATGCCTTTTACTCCATAATAATTTAATTTAGGAAGTAAGATACTGTGATCTATCACATCGAAAGCCTTTACTATATCTAAAAATATCCCAATAGTTAATCTATTTGATTCCATGTTTGATAACATAATAACATCAGATATAAGCCGTAAGAATGACAAATTAGGATAAAGAGAAGATAAAAATGGAATATCAAAATGGAAAGATCAAAATGGAAACATCAAGATAGTTTTATGGCTTGGCTAGCAAAAGCATCAGGCATATCGCATTCGCTGGGTCGTTTGACTAAAATGGTCGGGGATAAGATCACCCCGTAAAGAATTCCTATATGCTCTGCTCTGTCGTAATGCAGCAAAGAGTATGACGGCGCTGTAATGGGCGTTAGCCACTATTTGAGACATAAATGGTCGATAGAAATCTGAATTAACGGAAGAGGACCAATCAGTCAGCTCTGACACTGAAAATAACTGTCGCTGACATTGAATGTAAATGTATTTCAAAAATTCCCAGGCGTTCAATTTTAAACAAACCTCATGAGAATTCGCAGTAACCGGTGAATTGGAGAAAGAGATATTCCTGTGTAAAGTAGCAAATCCCAAAATTACTTGTAAATGTTCATCAAATATCTGTGATAAACTGTTACACATCAAAAGAGGTACGTATGAAGAAACGTTTGACGGATTATGATAATAAAACGCAACTTCCGCTTTGTTATGAAGCACTTCTAAACATTTCTCGCATTCGGTGAGAGACTCGTTGTAAGACTGTGTGCCGGTAAAGTAAAAATTTGCACGATAAGCTGATGTGACGACATGCAGTTTTGAAAAATGAGATTCTTTAACCGTCTTACGAATAGCTTCTTCTCTACTACTCATCAGAGATGGGTAATTAATCAATTAGGAAGTAATTGATTAGCTAATCGATTAGATGACCAGCTAATTCTAATTGTAATCAATTGGCAGATTTTATCAGCTAATCGTAATTCTAATCAATTAGAATTTACCTGCTAATTCTAATTATTTTTTAATTACATGACAATTAGCCATCCGAGGCAGCCTGAGAATAATGTTGAAACGCATGCTCATAGTATAACGCTGAGATGATCATGGTAGCATTAGCAAGGAAAAACTTACAGCTTATAGATTAAGTGTTTTGTGTGATTGCTGTTGACAACTGGAAATGCCAGCCATTTCCAACCATTTGCAGCTGCATGCAATTACTGCAGATATTAAATTAGTATTTTAAAACTGTTTTGCGTGGTGTGTCAACTGTATCGCGAACATCGACAATCTAATTGTAATTCTAATTGATTAGACAGCAGCTAATGCTAATTCTAATTAATTGAACAAAGTGTAGAACTAATTCTAATGCCAATCAATTAGGTGCTAGAAGCAACTAATTCTAATTCTAATTGATTAGATTTTTGTCTAATTGTGCCCATCTCTGCTACTCATTCGACGGTAGACTACAACTGAATTTCTCAAGAGTTTGCGAACAAGGATCCTTACAACATTTTCAGGAAGTGACTTGTCAATATTTAGACATTCGTATGACTCAAACCATTCGCTGTTCAATGAAGCGAACTCAAAATTTTCAACGCAAACGACGTAATCTTTGCTTGTTTGTCTTTGAGTAACACTGTCGACAGACATCAGACGAAGATGTGCCTCAATTGCTGCGTGAAGATTTCTCATTCTTGGTAAAAACCATTCGCATTCAGCCAGAAATTGGGCATAACGTCGGTTTAATTTTTCAGAGAGAGGAAATGTGTGTAACATCGAGGTGAGGTATACAGATTCGACTGAATTTTCAAACACAAACGTGTTATATTGAGCTAGGATGTCATTTCCAACGACACAAATATCATTTAACAGGAATATCTGCAGTGCTTGTATTTCTCTGTCAAACCTACCTTCATGTTTCAAATGACTCTTTATATTGCAGTCTGGAATGAAGTAACTAGGGCAGAATTTCTCATCTAAACACCAGAGAAATCGAAGAAGCAACGTCTTTACACAGGTGATAATGTTTTGTTCAGTCCAGAATTCTGGAGGAAATTCTTCACAAGCCCAGAACATAAGCGTTTTAAAATAGTAGGTTTGCAAACCTTTGCTTTCATCACCACCACAAGACTCTGAAATTCTTCTCTTGATGACTCGAATGATATGATATGCGAGTTTCTGATCTGGCGTCCAACTGTGAATCAATAGAAGTTCCGCTTTTGAGAATGAGAATCTCCATTCTGTGTCGTCAGAAGAGCTCCATGTACGAAGTTTAGAAACAAAATGACAACCGCCTCTTGTTATCCTGGCGATCAATTTCTCATTCGGCCATCCGTGAAATCTTTTGCGCGTTCTCCATTCTTCGGCTTCAACAGGCCAATAAGGACAGTAGACTGCTAGCACTTGGTCCATGACTATTGCTTGATCACTTACTTGAAGGAACGTTTGATCTTCGCGTGGTAACATTTTCTGAATCTGTATTGAAGGACCTCCTGTTTTTATTTCGTTTAACAAAGGTGGTCTGCTGAAGTAAATGGGAATATCCCGCGTGTTGTCTCGATCAAATTTTAACTTTGCAAATCCTGGCGGTGTCTGTTTGGTGTCTATTCGAAGAACAGTGCATTTGGTATTTTTTGGAGGATTTCTGTTCCAAGGAATTGCGCAAATATCATAGTTGTAGAATAGGCCATCCATATCTGTGCTGTTGGCTTTGCAATATTTAAGCGGCAGTTCGGAATAACTGCCACATTGTAGGATATACCTAGAATGCAATGCTGAGAAAATCCTCAGACGAAACTTCGGATAATCCATAATTCCACAGTCTCAAGTCCAGGAGAACAAAGTGTTTCTTCTTCGGCTATTAATACAAAGACAAATGTTTATAATTTTAAAAAGACAAAATTATTCTTGGGCAATTGATTGCTATTGTGACGACTTGAAAGGCTATTCCTTAGGAATAAATTAATTTATTTAATTGCTATAATATAGAATGTTTCGTCCTGATATAGTTTAGCATGCTATTAATACCAAGACAAATGTTTATAATCAATGGGTGTCATTGATATACTTGCGTTATGGCTGGAGGAGCAGGTGACTAATTTTGACATTTGACACGATGAAGAGATTGGTAGAAAACGCTTGATAGAAAATAATGTGATATTTAGTCAAGACAGAGTGAGTTAACAGTCGGGCAACGTCCGTCGCCGATAATCGTTGAGATTCAGCCATGGTAGGTACCTGCACATTGAATAATGGCCATTTTTAAATGCCCCAGCTGACCAATTGGATGACTTAGATTCTCCGTGAGATGAAGCTTGACGCCGTTTAATGTCAAATACAGGCAATAAAACTTAACAAAAACACGCATAGCACATTCACAACATGACAAAGCACATACATGTCACTTAATTTTCATGTATTTCAGCCTCGTAGAGCTCGTAGACAAAAGCAATCAACAGGCCACGCTACAACTTTGATGGCTATTGCCACCCTAGTTACCAATTAAACAAAGGTACATTCGCTTGTTTTTGATGTATCCTTACGCCATAAGGCAAGTTGATGTACCTATTCTATCATATAGTACGCTATTAATAGATATTACGCCGCTTTATTCACAAGGCAAGGCCAGCTTAAAAGGCTGAGAAATTCAGCCGACCAACTGGGACATTTTCTATGTAAACAAAACTGTACACAAAAATGTGACTAATATTTGGGTTTCTCATAAAAAGCATGATAGATTGAAAAATAACTCATCTTTGAAACGTGTTCAATAAAACAACACGAACTGAAAATGTTCGCCTCAAGTACTATTATTTTTAGGCTGTTTTACACAAAAGTAGTTCCGACCATCTGGGCCCTTTTCATGTCCAGGGTTATACTTACCAGAGGGAGCACAAAGACAATAATACCAAAACAGAAAAGTTATCTGTGTGTTATTATCAACTCATTCTCGACAACAAAGCGATGAAGAAATACTACGACTGCGTAGATAAATTGAGAAAATCAGTATAAGCAATACGATAATCAATCGACTTACAATATCAGAAATTGTCAGATATTGTTCTCATTATGAGAGCATTGAATAAGCAAGCAAAGCAAGCGTAATGCGTTCTGAAATATACAGTCATCATTCGAATTCGCTTGCACTTGTGTTGAATCTGCTTGAGCTGGCTAAATCCGGTTTAAACTCGACTGTCAACAGTCAGTCGAATCCACTGTGAACCCATAACGTCTATGGCCTATTAGCTAATAACAGCTTAAACATATGATGAAAGAACGTATGAATATTTCTTGTCTACTGTCCACTTAATGTTAAGTGCGCTGTTAACAAGAACCGCATTAGGCCTAATTCAAAAGCACTTATTGTGTCGATCTCAGCGAGAAAATCATGGAGCTTTATACTTCAAGCAGCGGCTTCGAAATGACGAATCGATTTGCTACTACTACCACTACTACTACTACTACTACTACTACTACTACCACCACCACCACCACCACCACCTCACCACCACCACCACCACCACCACCACCACCACCACCACTGCACCACCACCACCACCACCACCACCACCACCACCACCACCACCACCACCACCACCACCACCACCACCACCACCACCACCACCACCACCCCACCACCACCACCACCACCACCACCACCACCACCACCACCACCACCACTCCCACCACCTCCCACTCCTACCACCACTACCACCACTACTACACCACCACTACTACTACACTACTACTACTACTACTACTACTACTACTACTACTAGAGACTCTATCAGCCTTCAACTTTACAAATCCTGGCGTCGTCTGTCTGCTGTCTATTCGAAGAACAGTGCACTTGGTATTTTTGGAGGTTTCCTGTTCCAAGGAATTGCACAAATATCGTAGTAGTAGATTATCTCATCCTCATCTGTAGGATTTTCTGCCCAATAGTTTAGCGGTAGTTCGTAGAAACTGCCACTCGTATGATATACATAGATTCCAATTTGGTGAAACTCCTCAGACGAAATTTTTATCATCCATACTTCCACAGCTTGTGAGTCTTACTTGTTCACCTATATATATATATATATATATATATATATATATATATATATCGCGCTGGGGTACAACGGCGTAGAGGCGCGTCCCCGGGTGGCGGATGGGGAAGTCCTGGGCTGGGAAACCTCCTGGGATTGCACCGAATAATACGGAATAAGGTGCCGTGGACCAACTGTACCAGAAGACAACGGCAGGGGATGGTGGATGTATTCAACTGAAGAGCATGGAAGAACAGCATCACTGGCGGAAGATCTTCGTTCGCTGTCGTGCCAGCAGAGGGCGCGTGTCCAACTACTGTATATGGGGCATTGCGGCCAGCTCGATATACCGAGAAATCATGACCAGTGCTCGGCGAAAACAGGGTCATGGAAGGACACAAGACGGGAACAGGAGGCGGATCAACATTCTGTGTCTCGCTATTGCCGCTGAAGAGCTGGCAGAGGGCAGGATGGTGACGATGCCTCTTGGAAATGTCTTGTGCCCAGCTATTGCCACCAATGGGTTGGCAGAAAGCAATGATGATGATGATGATGATATATATATATATACTAGGTGTTTACCCGTCAAAAATGACGGGGGACATTGGCTGTTTTACCACCCGATTTTGCGCAAATGCAATAGCATTATATGACGGTGGAGATTGGCTGTTTTACCACCCGATTTTGCGCTAATGCAATAGCATTTTGCGCAATTACATGTAGTTGTCCTTCACTCGCCGCCTTTTCCTTCAACCGAGTTAACGCCCATTCGCAGGAATTTTCTGAAACTTGATAGTCAAGGAAGGTGTACTGATTTGGCAGTGTCGAACGACATGCAGTGCTTGATTCTCTTGTTTGCTGTGCTGCTTTTCACGCCGAGCAACAGCCTGCTACTCATTCTCACTTGATTGTCGGAAAGCTCGTGAACGCTGAACTTTTTTGTTTTGCACGGACGGTTAGAAAGAGGAATAAAAAAGCTAAACAATGGTGCAAACCTCATCTTCTTAGCTCTTATTCAGCCTGAGATATAGCAAATTCAAAAAAAATTTGGAAACTTTCTCAGAATTCAAAACTTTCGCGAAATTCACCGATAATACTTATGTTCAAACATTGGGGTCATCGGGTTAGAACTGATATATCTTTGCCAAATGTCAACCGATTTTCAAATTTTTTGGTTAATTTTGTTCCTCTGACATCCCTTTACAACTTCGCCGCTGACCAAAGTGGGGTTACCGCTGAAAATATTTTGCTAGGGGGCTTTAAAATTTTTTGGGGGGGAGAGGGTGATATTTTAGGCCGTAAAGTGGACTCTACTCCCATTTTTTTTGTTTTGCACGGACGGTTAGAAAGAGGAATAAACAATCTAAACAATGGTGCAAACCTCATCTTTTTAGCTCCTATACAGCCTGAGATACAGCAAATTTAAAACGTTACATCAATCATTTCTGAAGAACGCTTTTCCAAAAATTAAATCCCCAGTACGGTGACGGCGTCTGAAAATTTAATCTCCACTTGAGGGGTTACATTTAAAAAAAATAGGCATTGAGGCTAGGAAGGATATATATATA